>OZ020489.1:28951218-30151218 GCA_963971405.1 Psococerastis gibbosa | reverse complement strand
ACAATGAATCATGTGATGAGCGGTTGTACAATATAAAGAATGACTACGGAGGCTCGGATTTGCCCGCAACAGGAAGCATAATAAGGAAAAACTATAAAGTAATGAGAGAAACTGGGAGAAAATCTAGTTTTAAAAAATTTAACATTACGAACCCATTTCACAGCCATAATTGATTACTTTTTTAAATCATTTAATTTTATAATAGATCTTGGAGTTACTATAGAATGTCTTATTCTAGATCACTTTCTAAACTGAATTTATTATAATCATGACAACTAATTGATTATTATAACTATACTATTGTGAATAGTAACGCCAAAAATATTCTCCATAACAACCCAGTGTCATTGGAAAGGAACCGAGTAATTGGAGTAATATCAATATAATGGAACAAGGATTCATTTGTGTGTAAAATATCCAAGGCAGAACGCTTTTCAACTTTTAATTAGGAAACGAACAATAACTTTTAATGCAGTTAAGAATGATTAGCAGTCATTTGCTTGTTGACGTCAGACGGTTCACTGTTCACATTATAGACCATGTTAGACCAGTTCTAGCAAGCTACGATACTTGTTCCATCACTGGAGAACACGGCGTCTGGATTACTCTACTAAGCAATAGCCAATAGGTGTATCCAATTTTATAAACCAATGCAACGGTCTGCATAGCTGAATTTTTGTAAAATAAATTCAAAAATTACGACGACTGTCCGACTGCTGGTTAATTACTAGTTTTGTTATCTGTCTGATTAATAATGGTTTTTTTCATTAAATTTGCTTTGAACAAATGTTTTATCATTTCATATTAGCTAATAACTAAATAGTTATAGGTAAGCCATACAGTTGGGGAATTTTTGTCCTATCCCGAATTTTTTCATCCATTGATACAAAATATGTTTTAATAATAAAATGTAATATAATAATATTGATGAGCATGCGGTCTACACAGTATGTTTAAAGGGCATCACTATGTGATTCAGCATGCTGCCATCATTTAGGCTATTTTTTCGAAAATTAAAGTGGTGTGATAAATCAATTTTCCTTGTTTTCTTTTACGAACGAGAATCACATTCTTGATTTAACAAATTTAACAGGGTTTAGCAAGCTAAATACCAGACAGTAAGTCCCTCTATTGTCCCCATTTTAATTAATTTGATGAAGTTTTTTTAGAAAAAAAAACTTACCTATTTGAGAAGAACTGCGCACCGACAGATCATTAACGTCGGTATCCAAATGGGATGACATTTCAAACACTTCATCTGCCACCCTATGGAAACTCCTAAACATAAATTTCATAGTTGTTAATTCTAGGTAACATCATAGCATTGATTTGCCGAAGCGATTCATTTAATAAACTACGAACGTTATACAGTTGAACAGACGCACGAGTATACAGTAATAAAAATTTACCCTCAAAGAAATACTTAAAATGGGGACTAGACACATCCTCGGGTTATAGCTTGAAAGATACACTAACAATGGTGGTAACAATAATAATCATTCAGAGGCAGAGAATGCCATTCAGTCTATACTTGGTTATATAATATTTCTCACCTGTAGCCAGGCTGTAGCCATTGCAACTTCTGCTATGCAAATTACTATATTACTCCCTGGGGGACAGCCCCAGACCCCCGTTTCAGTGTTATCAATACATGTATACGTATGATAAATATTAACTTTATTGGCTACTTGATAAAACCAACTATTTCGCGCATATAAGTTCAAACAATTTTTTCCTGGGGAGAGCTCCCCGGACCCCCTGTTTGCAGTGCTAGTAATACTTTTTTGTCTGATTTAAAAGAAACTACTATGTGTATACAGGCTACTTATGGTCCAACCTTCTCCGAAAAGAAATCTCAATCATTAGTTCCGTATCAAAATAAATAAATAAATTGTTTTTGTACTATACTCGCCTTTTAACGCTCAAATGATTAGAATACGCAAGCATTTACATTTACAATGTGTCGATCCAATGTAAAAGTATATCTTAAATGAAATAAGCACTAAAATATACCAAATTATAATATAATAAAAATTCTATGGCCAGTGACTCAAAATTCTTTTAGCAACGTGAAATATGTCAGTAATAAGCGATTTAAGCACATACATCATATAATTACTGCAGATATAACAAGCTAAATTATAAAGATAGAAGTATTGTCAAATAATTGCATATGAAAGGGAGTTTAAGTTTAAAACCAGGACCTAGGATAATCACATGAAAGTAAACAGTCAATAAAGATACTGACAAATAGTAAACAAAATTCATGAATTGACATTATAAAGTTGAATTGCAACATATCCATCAAAACTGCCATTTTAAAGAAGAGCCATTAATTAAAACATACTATTTGGGTAAAACACACATCGCCATTTCTTAGCATTAGCCGCCACACATTCCCAGGAATAGATTTAGAGTAATTTTAACAAAACTAAAACGTACTTGCCTCTTTTTACATTCACTGCTCGCAAAAGCTGGTCCCAATTAAGAGAAATTTGAAACAAATTAACAAAATCACTCAAATTTGCGGTAACTGAAATGAAAAGTGTTGTTAAAAAGCTGCTTCAGAAACACTGCCTCCGCCATTTTAATGGTTTGTGTGTAATATTTTGTCGTGGCATTAGAAGTTTTAAAAAATAGGCGCGCATGAACTATATTATTTAACCTTACTTCTATAATGCATTTATTTATTATAATGCCCAATGAACTAAAAACAAATTAACATAAGAAATAACACCAAATTAAAACATTTAAATGTGACATAAACGGTTATATTATAACTATCTATAAAAATAAAATAAAATTCGTACATAGAACTAAGAACAAGAACCGTGGCATAAGAAAAGTTGTTTTGTTTTGGGTATAAAACCCACAAAAATATTCATGAATATTTAATTTTAACAAACAAAAAAAGATAAATTATGGCCAATAAACACTCGAATGCTGCCGATATTAGAACTGAATTAGCAGAATTAGTGAAGAGAAAAACGGAAATAGCGGTAAATATTTTTTTTTAGTATAGCATAGCTAATTGTTGTTATTGTTGTGTTGTTGCTTGGTAGCCAAAGGCTAATTTGAACAACCTCTTGGTCCTAACGCCTCGAATGAAAGTCTGCCCCCGCTGTACTACAGCTGAAGTTGTACACTCGACTTTCTTCGCCTATCTTCTTTTTAAATGACGACACTGTTCCACACGCACGAATAGCTTGACTCAGTTGATTTTATTGCGCTATACCATTTGCAAAAACTGACTTTGAGGATGAGCCCGCGGCCGAAACTTGTGCAAATCCTGTAAAATTCCTAGTAGCGTGTTGACGGACATCCGAGTTATACTGAACAAGGGAATTTAAATACGCTGGAAGCAAACCCTTGGTTAATTTAAACAGAAATGTCATGTCTTCGATAAAAATAGATTCCTCGACCGTGTTCCACCCCAGATTGCGTCTCATGACTGTCACCTCAGCATCCCGGTTCCCTCTGGCATCTCTAGGTTTATTTAATATAATACGCATAGCTTCATTCGCTTGCTTCTGCAGAGCGTCAAGCACGCAGTGGTTCGCCGGGTAAAACACTTATACAGTAGTAGTTGTGTGATGTGTGACCGAATTAAAGAGTTGAACAAAGTGACTTTAGAGGTACGTGGCAGAAGGAATTTCACCTTACGAAACAGCGACATTTTGCATTTCGTTTTACTTAAGACCGTCTCATAGTGAAAATTTTAGGTAAGGCGAGAATCAATGAGTATTCCAAGACACTTGAAGGATTTCTTGGCGGTTATCATTATGCTCGTAATATCTGCGCTAATATTTTTTGTAATGTATCACATCACTTATCACTACATTTTTTTGTCAATTGCAAGGCCTATATAAATATAAATACTGTATATATCTATTTCTATCTGTCGTATAAATTTAAATTTAAGAACGAAAGATAGCAGCACCATAGGCAATAGACAATCAGTGATCTGAAGTTGGAGTTTCTAAATAAGCGCGCGGCGCTTACAACAACAACAACAACATCTAGCATAGTTATAGTATATCTATATAACTATACTATAATATCTATATCTACATCTGGGTAAACTAAGCAGTCCCTAGTCCAGAGCTTGTGCCGTGTTATTTTTTTTTTTAACTTCTGATCATACTAACCCCAGCGTGTTCTTTGCAGCAAACTTTAGCCAACTTAGAGAGGCAAATCTACGCTTTCGAAGGGTCATATTTAGAAGACACACAACTATACGGCAACATTATTAGAGGTTGGGACAGGTATTTGGCTAGTAACAAAGGAATTAACAGTAAAGCTGACAAGCGGAATCGCAAATTTAAGGAAGCTGAGCGGCTTTTCTCAAAATCATCAATTACGTCGACTGCTGTAAGTAATGGTCAATTCAGCAGTTCACTAATTAAAAGAATCTGATTATCTGTTCGTACTGATCATACATAAATCCTAAGTTATAGTATAATTGTAATTTATCAGCCTAGAGCGATGCGATTAGTTATCCATCAAGCCACAAGCGAAAAGAGCGCTTGAGAGACGGGTCATCAGCACTTGGTAGTACAGTACAAAGAATTACAGTGGGATATATTTCTTTTTAGGCTGTAAGTGGACTTGTTGAGCAAGGAGAGAAAAGAGAACAGAGTGAAAGTGAATCTCAAGGAGGTAACAGTGGAACGGAAGACGACATGAAAGAAATCAAGCTTGACGATACAGAAAGTAAACCTCTGAGGAGTCCGGCGTTAAAGAAATCTGTAACAAAAAAACAAAAACATCGCTAAAACTACCGCTTCTGTGAAGTGCAGTACGAAAGTGATTGTTGCAAGCAATTGAATGCAATTTTTATATGGTGTTGATTGCCGTTGCATAAACTCATCTGTCTGAATACTATAGTTAGAGATCTTGCAGTAAGTTTATGCTCACTGAATTTCTTGAATGAACCATAGAATAAATATTTACTAAATGAACTGCACGGTCTTTACAGATGTGCTCTTGCAGTTGGTTTTCGGTAGCTCATTAGGTTATAACACTTCCCCACTTAGGAAGATGTCACTGGAACGTTTCCAGTCTGGGCCTAAATCCGCTAAATCCGTCTTTTTTATTTAAATTTCTGTCGGCTGGGTTTCACGGGAAGCCCCCTTAACCAAAAATAAAAATAAAAATCCTCGTATATCTATGTACATATGTATATGTGTCCTCTGCTAATTCAACAGACCAAATCGTTATTACTTAAGTAAAAAATTAGATAAGAAATATAAACTAACTTCTCAACTGAGGACGCACGGATCAGGAATTTGTGGAAACCACCGGTGTATTTCAATGGAAAAATTTCTCCAAAAGACACGTAAATTAAGCAATATTCTCTGACATTAGTTAAATCCTGAATGAGTTTTAAATATTGGTGGGTTTATAATAAGAACTATAGTTAAAGTTATTGCATACCATTTTTAACCAAAGGTTGGTGACAAATAATACTACCAATTAAAGAGTCGACTGTCAGAGATATCAGATTAACTATGCCATATTTTGAGGAAGTAGAGAAAAGTTAATTTGAAAGTTTGAATTAGGTACCGGTGTTTCTTGCTTTTTCAGATAGGCATTGGCTTCAATAGAAACAAGTCGAAATGGTAAAAGTCGAGTATTTGTACCTTTTCATATGCATAGCCTACCCTAAACGGTACACCATTAATTATTTTCATTTACTCCTTTTTCTCCTATTGTTATCAAAATAGCATAATTGTATTTATTTACTTATCAATTTGGCTTCAATGAACGCAGGTTATGTGATCAATAAAATTGTCAAAAATTACATTGCTTCTTCCTCTTATGGTATGCATAAAAATAAATAAATAGTTCGTCTTAGTCCATTATTGTTTATGTACATTGTAGATGTTAATTTGTTTGCATTTCTAAAATTACAGGCGTACGTAGACGATTACTTCTAGCATTTTTTTTATCAGTTATCCTCTCATTAATGACTGTAAAATCTAGTTTAATGTACTTTGCATGAAATATTAAATGGGACTATCATCATTTGAAAGAGGGTGCGGATCTGCTTAACAGAGCGCTATATTTTTGAAGAATACAGTGGAGGCGTTTTGGTAAAAAATCTGAACCTAATGATGTAGATAGTTCCGCCGAAGGCTACTGTTGTTTTTTCACTGTCTTTTCTCAAATTAGAGGATTGCTTACGTTTATAAAAATACTATAATTTAGCTAGTAACACCTAGGTAGGAAAATGATTGGAAACTGTATAACCATTAAAACAAGCTGCAGTTGATAGAAAATTATTTATTATATAGCTTTAAAAATATATATTTATAAAAGGTATATATAAGGTAAATAATGAGCTCGACTTTTATCGGGAATGACCACAAATGGTTCAATGCACAAGCTTCAAAAACAATGAAGACTACCTACTACCTATTCGTCAAAGACGCCGAAGTTTATAATCGTCATAATGAAATTAATGAAGTACAACCATAGGGCCCACTGCTGTGCTGTAGATATTTTATATTTTCTGTATGTAAAACTAGAGTCATTTTGTCTTAATGGCAGTTTTATACAAAGTTACTCTTATAAACTGCTGCTATCTATTGGTAGAATGTTTCAAGTAGCGCATAACAGAAGACATGAGTATTCGCATAGGGGATCTCATCATTTCCAGATGACTTTTCCATTGGCCGATAACGACACTTTGCCGGTTGCGACAAGCTCCAGTCCAAGGGGATATGCTTTGTGCTCCGCGACCTTGACTCTCTCTATTAGGGACTCTTCGTTGTCTGTTAGTTCGATGGGAACTGATTCTTGAACAATAATACCCCCAGCATCCACTGCGGCCTGCAGCAAAACAAAATCATATCTCATGAGCATTTGATAAAACAATGAAATGCAAATTTTGTAAATGAACTGCTGCTACGTTATGAGCTTTTTCATTAAACATAGCGCAGCGCAGCACTGTGTGTGACATAGTCTTCAATAACTTTTATTGAGTTAGTTGTTTAAAACTTTCCAAGCAAATAAAAGAACCGATACGAGTGAACCCGTACATGCTTTCCTATTTATCAATTACGTAGTCTTATATGATAAATAAATTGGCACATGATTAAATATGGGCTACAGTTTTCCCTATCCTAAAGCACTGGAACGATTGATAGGACAATTGCATATTCTAGAATAGGCAGACCAATAATATAATCTACAGAATAATAATGGTCAAAAAATATATTTTCCTTCAAAACCAAAACCTTGCTTGCGAAAGTAACCTATTCGGGTTTGTTAGTTTAATTAGCACCTAAAACATATCTGAAGTTAGAAAGCATCGATCGAAAGGTTCCTCAGAATTTTTTTTTAGTAATTTTGCAAGATAATTGAGCCTTTTTTTCACGTCCTGAACCAAACTATCGGGGGGGATGCGACCTAGAGGTTTTTTTTTAAAAAGTAAGTTCTATAATATATGTGAATTTAAAGTAAATCGTTCGTCGATGAAAAATTATCAGAAATTATAGCCCCCATTCATCTTAGTATTGTTATCTAAGGGGTTGTCCATTAATCACGTGAGGTTCAAAAGGGGGGGGGGGAGGGGTTCGGCAAAAATCACGAAATATCACAAGGGGGGAGGGGGGTATAGTAAGGTATTACGTGTATTTATTTTTTCGTCAAACGCGTGATTTCTAAACCGAAAAGCGGTGTGTAGTGTGACCTCGACTCGCCGTTGCCAGGGAACGAACGAAGTCCTCGTGCGTCGCGACGACTGCCGAGCTCGGCTTGCCGGTGGTCAGTTATTCGGTTATTTAAGATCCTTTGTAGGTACTAAAAAATACACTTGATTTTGGTGGGGGGGGGGGGGGGTTGTCTTAAACCTCACCACGTATCACCAAGGGGAGGGAGGAGTTAAACAATGTTAAAAAACATCACGTGATTAATGGACAACCCCTAAAAGTACTTAGGGCGTATTATGCGTTTGAAACCCTTTGCGTCTCTAACGGCCAGTAGTTTTACACACGGACTAACTTCAATAGATTTTTGAAACTGAGGCCAGTCCTGGGGTGTCGAGGGGAAAACCATTCATGTTAGCTTCACGCCAGCTTTAGAATACTCCTGAAGTTGACTCTCGGGTTTTCCAAGTACACGTTTGCTACAGTGACGAATTTCCCAGCGCGTCGTGATCGTCCGTGCGTACCGTAGGTAACTCACATCCGAAGGTAACTCACCTCCACAAAATGAACTGTACAGCCGGTAATTCTGACGCCCGCAGCCAAGGCTTGTCTATGGGCATGAGTACCTTTGAAGCTGGGTAGTAGGGCTGGGTGGATGTTGAGGAGGCGGCCGCGCCAAAGATCGACAAACTCGGCGCTCAGCACCCTCATGAACCCGGCTAGGCAGACCAGATCGATGTGCTTGGCCAACAGGGCTTCGTGCACCGCCATGTCAAAATCTACTCGAGAGGGATAGTCTTGATGTTTAATAACCTTTAAAATGTAAAAAAAAAAAAATGAAATGTCATTGACATAACTACAAACAGATAAATTAAAATTAACGCATAAAAAATTGAGAGTCAACTACTTCAGTCTCTTCAATGAAAGTATCTGGGATAATATTGCTGTAGAAATCAAAGTCGTCGTGAATAGTTCAATGTAATGACAATAAAAAATAATGGTTAAGACAGGACAAGGCTATAAGTGGTGCAGTGTTTATAAGGAGGTATAAATAGAATAGATGGCGCCTAGGCACAAGCTAAGTAAGGCCGATAGCGTTGAAACGTAAGGGGCAATGCCAAAGTAAATAGCGAACCCACATAAATACTAATGATGGTATACCACGCACTAGTACAATCTACATTATCATACGGTGTAACCGCCTGGGGAGGAGCAAAGCAAAACGCCATAGAGAAATTAAATGTAATACAACGAAAAACGTTAAAAATCATTCATAGGAAACCAAATAGATACCCCACCGAAGACCTATTACAACTAGCAAACGAACTATCAATCAAAAAGCTATACATAAAAGAATCTATTTGCAACACCTATAAAAATATGCATAAGCAAGACAGACCAACACATCAACACAACACTAGGTACATACAAACAAACCCACTATCCATACAAGCGGTCTCGACAAGCTACACGCAAAAACAAACCTCTTATATAGGCAAAAAGTACTATAATAAACTTCCTCTGAAAATAAAAAAAAACAAAAAACTATAACGTTTTTAGAAAAAATATAAAAAATGGCTTACCGACCTCGAAATTACACAATAAAAAATAATAACAATAATAATCTTTCATATACCACCACAACACACACTCACCACTACACCTACATACATATTCACTATATTTTTAAACTTGACACAATTTATGCATTTTAAACTGCATGCATTGTATTATACTAGTATTTAGAATATTGTAAAAATTTCCACCCTAAAATGGGCATAGCCCATAGGGAAGTGACAAAAAATGTAAAAATTGTATTTTATGGAAACATATTTTGATTGATTGATTGATAAAATATAAAATAGCGGAAAAGGACTAACAAATGAACATTCAACAATTCAAAAACGGAGAGCAGTCTTACTCAAGAAATAGTTGATTGAAAGGAATGTTTTATTTAGGTACTAAGCTTACCAAGCTCGGAATTTTGACATCAACTGCGCGATTCAGCCCTTCAACCCCGGGCTTGTTCGATATTACCAATACGATTTCGGAGTTAGCATTCGCAGCTGGGTTAAGGGTGACGTCCAGCAGAGCTTGAAGATTGGTACCACTGCCTGAAAACAATCAAGAATGTAAATAAACCAGGCTGGCTTAGAGGCATTTGGGAGAGGGACCTAGCCATTGACTACTAGACTAAGCAAATATGGATGTTAATCATAGCAGATTACAGATTGAGGGGTGTTACTCGATTATCATTCATTGATAAGGAAGGAATATCAATCTGGTGGGAGCCTTTTAGTAGAAACCTACGTCAATAGCCAATAGTAAATGTGGTATTGCTGGACATTTCAATTTTTCATTGATACACTACATTCCACTTGTTTTTTCAACTATTGATTACTTTTCTTCTATTGACACGTATGCGCCAAATTTTTGAAATTTGTTTGCATTTATTTTTGAAATTTTGTTTGTATTTGTTTCCTTTGTACACTTATTATTTTTAATAAAACCTAATAATAGTAGGAGATCCGAAGTAAGATCAACCTTCACCGATCTGTTTAATGGATGAAAATTGTTTTATAAACAATAAAATATAAAATGTTGTACTTAGGTGCCCATTCCACATACGTACAACGTCAATGAAAATTATGAAATTGAAGGTGGTAGCAGACATTAAAGACATACTAAAAATTCTGCTACCACCTTCAATTTCATAATTTTCATTGACGTTGTACGTATGTGGAATGGGCGCCTTATCATATAACATATCCCATGACGCCATTTTAGTTTGTTATTGTTTGCAACGCGTGATTTTACTCTATGATCATTGATCAATTTTAACTATGGCATAGAGTAAAATTGAAATGTCTGTCAATACCACGTTTACTATTGGCTATTGACGTAGGTGGAATAAGCGCCTAATCGTTTTCTCCACGCACTTACCTGAAATAAGGACAGCAACCCGTTTCTTGGTAGGCGGCGTAGCAGAAACTAAATCTGGAATGTACTTCTTCATCCCCTTCTCCATCGCTTCCTCAAATCCACAAATACTAACACGCTCACTATCTGTAATAATACATTTAAAAATTAAGAATTAATTGATGAACCAATAAATGCCACCCCCTCTTAATTTTTTTTTATTACAACTCTATAGAACCCACCTACGACCACTGACTCATCAATAACTGCGAGGATGGAGCCCGAGCTGCCACCCGGCAAATTTACTATGAAACTATAACTATCAGTCACATGAGAATGACAAGCCGATACCTACCCTGCAAACGCTGCAATGGCCTCAACTAAAATTTTAATGTCTATAAATGTAGTACAGCAACTTACTGTCCATGGCTTTGTAGGACAAACTACTTCATTACTGAACTACTGTAGATAAAACCGAAATTAGAGGATATGGAAAAAACTGGACTGAACCCACGATCTATGTCTAACCGTCTTCACCACTGGACAACAGGACGACGCTCCGGTTAAGCGTAGATCGTGGGTTCGAATCCCACCAAATTCAGTTTTTTCTATGTCCTCCAATTTCGGTTATTACAATGACGTTACCTCTTCAACCAAATTTAATTTAATGTCAGTGTTATATATAGCATATAATACTGTAGATATACCTATGACTATCCTTCCGAAATTGTACACACAGAGCCTAAATAATTTATTAGGCCTACATCCTAACAAATATCTACAGAACACGTACCATTGGACCACGACTCAACTTTGCCAATAACAACAGCCTTTTCATTTTGTATGGAAGACAGCACGGACGAACTATCGTTGGCGCCAACAACTAAAGCGATTCCAACACCACAGTTGAACGTCCGCAGCATTTCAGATTGACTAATACCACCTGAAATCACACAAGAAAACTATTAATATCTAACGAGGAATCAAAACTTAGGCGCAAAGTCCACCGACCTCGATAGTGATAGTGATACTGGTATTGACGAGGTAGCAGACATTAAAGACAGTCTAAAAATGTCTGCTACCACGTCAATATCAGTATCACTATCACTATCGAGGTCGGTGGACTTTGCGCCTACACTTTGCTTCACACTGCAAAATAGTAGGCTATAAAGCAAACTTGTGTTTTTATTCGTTCATGTGAAGCTGAAACAGGTATTACAAAGCTACAGTTGAAACAATAACTTATGTAACGAGGAGGAAGGTAACTTAAGAAGAATGGCTTTTAATAATAATAACAACCGTCGTTAATGAAAAAAAAAACACAACAATGTTCGCAGCGAATATTAGGGCCAAAGGCCCTCTCTTATAATTAATTGCTTAAACTAGAATGATGATAGACTGTAAAAAAAAATAATAATAATCTCATTCACACAGTCATTCCAGTTCACTCACTCACACTCACAGTTTCACAACTCTCACTCACTCACTCACTAGGTATTGTTCCATGCCTGAAGGTCAAAGAGGTATTTTGAGTAGTTTTTCTTGAAAAGGTATATAGAAGCGGAATGACGTATTTCAGTGGGTATTGAGTTCCATAATGAGGAGGATGAAAAAAGAAAAGAGGAATGAAAAATATGAGAACGGGAGAGATGAATTAAGAGAAGGAGATCACCACGGGTCAGGTATGGATGGGAAGATAAGGCAGTGAAAACGGAGAATAGGTAAAGGGGGGAATGGGTAAGAAGGTTAAAGAAGCTTTGTGGACTCTACGCCTTCCCTCAAGCTTAAGTCAAGATAAAGAGTTGAGATCAGGGGTAATGTGCTCCCGGTACGAATTTATGTTGAGCACAAATCAGACGCAATTATTTACTTTTACGACCATCCATTATTCTAAATGTTGCATTATTTACAATGGCCTGGCCTAATTAATATCATTAGTCGCTATAAAGGAAAAAAGTGCAAAATAATTGAAAAGCCTATCCTTGCCCTGAAATACGATTATTGTTCAGTGTGGAAGACACCGTGTATGGTTCATTAGTCGTAACTTACCAAAAGCAGCCAGCCAATGGAAAACGGGCGGGATGTCCCATGAGCTTCCATCTAAGGTGACTTTGACCGCAGCAGGCAGGACACGAGGAATGTTTTCAGTCAGACCTCCTCCAGTAATGTGGGCCAAAGCTTTCACCTTTCCACTTCGCAGAGCATTGAGCAAGTTTTTTACGTAAATTTTCGTAGGTGTAAGCAATTCTTCCCCTACAATTACAAGGAATATTTGTCAGAAATCGGTATGAACTACCATGCATTGAAAAGAATAAAGGAAATGTCAATTTTTTAATGATTCGAAATAGTTCTAGGGCGATAAATTACTGTTTTACGGTGATGTATAGATAGGCAAACAAAACAAAGGTGAGAGCATCACTTTTATGTTCTTACCAAATGTAGCGCCAGTAGCACTAAATGGAGCAACGGAGTTATATGATACCCTGGCCTTCTCCATTACTTTACGGACGAGACTGAACCCGTTGCTATGAACGCCACTTGACGGCAGCCCAATTACGACGTCACCAGGGACGATTCGATCACTTCTGGGCAGCACTTTGTCTCTCTCCACGGCTCCGACAGCAAATCCAGCTAAATCATAGTCTCCAGGCGCGTAAACACCGGGCATTTCTGCAGTTTCCCCACCTGTATATGAAAATATAGAGTCAACTACATTTTTCTTCCGACATCAGCAAACGCAAAGAGCGAAGCAACAGAATCACTGTGAAACAAAAAGAGATAGACTGATGGTGTGATGACGGCTAACATAACTTGCTCGCTGCGAGCAACAGGATGCTTCACTAATAGACTCTAATGCACATGTCAGAGAGGGTGAAGAAAATAGTTGATGGTACGGTATGACAAACCACACACAATGAATGTTTCAATTTCAAGTAATGAAGAAACCCTATTTGAATGAAGTGGCGAAGTGAGACTACTTACCAATAAGGGAGCAACCTGCTTGTAAACACCCTTCAGCGACGCCTTGTATAATATCAGCTGCCACTTTCACATCCAGCTTCCCACACGCAAAGTAATCCAGGAAATACAATGGTTCTGCTCCATTGGCAAGAATATCATTCACACACATAGCCACTAAATCGATGCCAATCGTCGAATGCTTATTAATAGACTGGGCAATCTGTAAAATTAAAAAGAACCGGTACAAATGAACTTACATGCTTTCATATTTATCAATTCATTAGTAGGTATAGGTTCCGACATAGATAATATGAGACTATAGTTCCATGGTAAAAAATAGTCCCATGGCAAATTTCGTTTGCCTGGACTTTCCCTATCCCAAAGGACTAATTCATTGATTTGTGTGATTTCATAGTCTAGAACGGACAGACCAATGGAATACAACTCAGTAATAATGGTAGGAATGCAAATGTATTATGTAATAAATTTATTATTAATAATTTCTTCAAAAAATAACTTTTATTCAATACCAAAACTTTGCTTGAGAAATAAACCTGTTCGGGTTTGTTACTCTATTTAACACTTAAATCATACCTGAAGCTAGGAAGCATCGACAAGATCGTTCCACAGAAAAATAATTTTTTAGCCTTTTAGTATCATGTTTCTTTTTATTTTATTTTTGCCCCTAGAAGCAAACTATTAAGGGGCAAGCGATCTATTGGGTTTTGATGACATTAATAACGACTAGGTACAATATACTAGTACTTAAATTTTTAAAAAATAGTTAGAGCCGTTTTGTTTGGAGTATTTGCAGTGTAAGACCCCCTAAACTGAAAAAAATGGTCCCGAGGTATGATTTTTCTGAACCTATATGCCAAATTTTATCCAAATCTACCGAGTATTTTGCCCACAAATCGACGAACAGACAGACAGACATTTCGTATAAACACGTTTCTGGGTTCTTGGGAACTTAAAACGTGTAAACCCACGGAAATCTCGGAATCAAAAATTTCGTCAAAAACAAAGCTTTCCTTATACTAACGTACAGGAAAGCAATAATGGATTGTACAATCATAAGTGATGCGGATTGTAAGGTTATTTCCCACTTCATGTACGTACGGTCCTTCTCCACGGATTGTATACGAGATGCAACGGTCACCATAGAAACTACAAAAACTTCAAACCTTTTTCTGACTTCAGTCTGCTGATTCCGAGCAGTCAGTTTCAACCACATTCGGTAAATCTCCCACCAAAAACTACCACCGATGTTTGATTTTATCAGAAAAGATCCACTAACCTTGAGCTTGGTGCCAACTCCGTCGGTGCCAGACACTAGAAGAGGATCTGAGTATCCAGCAGCCCTGGGATCGAACAGACCTCCGAATCCTCCGAGACCACCCAGAGAGCCGGCACGTGCTGTCCGTTGACTGACAGGTTTAATCCTGTTGACCAGAGAGTCGCCCGCTGAGATGTCCACTCCACTGGACTTGTATGATAACTGTCCATCTGCTAACAGCGATCTATAAAATATGTATGTTAATTAGCATTAAAGAATGGTTTTACGTAAATGTGCAATCACCTATGGTT
Organism: Psococerastis gibbosa; assembly: GCA_963971405.1. Taxonomy (NCBI): domain Eukaryota; kingdom Metazoa; phylum Arthropoda; class Insecta; order Psocodea; family Psocidae; genus Psococerastis; species Psococerastis gibbosa. Next base: position 30,136,099 of record OZ020489.1, on the reverse strand, counting down.
GCCGAGTCAGCAGAAATGATGACGTAAAATGCTTACTACTTACTTACTAGCCAACGCCCACCCTTGGCATTTCTGCCATCAGGCGCCGCGCTGACCAGTATAGATGTGCCGTGTGTTCATCTCCGGTAAGTCGATCGTTTCTTTCATCATCAAGCGTCGGGCAGTCCTTGAGGTGGCTGGCGGCCATAGGGGTACTCCCGCACAGGACGCAGTCGGGGGACCTCAATATTCCAATTCGGTGGAGGTGGGATGCCAAAAGATCGTGCCCGGTTATTGTTCTGAAGGCTGCTACTGAAGTGGGCCGTGGTAGGTTCTTCTTTACGGGTTTGCTTAACAGTGTGCTCCATTGTTTTCCACTTGAGGCTAGTCGCAGTCTGTCCTGGTTTGTCCTGACGTAAAATGCCGAAAGGGTTGCATCATCTCACATTGAAATTGAAAATACTTGTACAGGAGTACATTCGTTGGCCGTTTTGTTTAAAAAGTTTTCATCAAAAAATCGGTTTCTGTTTGATTGAAGACAAGACCACAATCCACTTTCAGCCATGTAATAAACAGCAGAATGGCTATTGCAGTAAGTCACCTAAGGCGCATATTCCACATACGTCAATAGTCGATAGTAAATATGGTATTGGCGGAAATTTCAATTTTTCATTGATACACTACCTTCCACATGGTGTCTCAACTATTGATCACTTTTCTTCTATTGAGACGCATGCGCCAAATTTTTGAAATTTGTTTGCATTTTTTTTTTTTTTTTAAATTTTGTTTGTATTTGTTTTCTTCGTACACTTATTATTTTTAATAAAACCTAATAATAGTAGGAGATCCGAAGTAAGATCGACCTTCACCGATCTGTTTAAAATGTTTGTACTTAACATATTCCAAGACGCCATTTTAGTTTGTTATTGTTTGCAGCGCGTGATTTTCCTCTATGATCATTGATCAATTTTAACAATGGCATAGAGTAAAATTGAAATGTCCGTCAAAACCATATTTACTATTGACTATTGACGTATGTGGAATAAGCGCCTATGCAATGGACGTGGTAGCAGACATTAAAGACAGTCTGTAATGTCTGCTACCACGTCAATATCACGCTGACAAACACAAACGAGGTCGGTAGAATTTGCGCCAAAGAATCTATAGAATAGGAACTAGTTACCTTATTATTCCCTTGAAAGCTATGTCTTTCCTATACTGAGCTCCGTCGAATTTAATTAGTTGACAAGCATTAGTTGCTTTGGCCACCGCGGACGCCAGCTGATGGCTCAATGAGACAGCGATGAGAACTCTGCCTCCATTCGTCACCAGCTGATTCTGCTCATTTCGGGCGGTACCACTGTGGAATACCAACTGGGAGGGCGGAGATATCGCTTTTTCAATATCTGTAAATAACCTGATGGAAATTAAACATATAGCCATGAGCCAACTTATGCTTGGTTCATACATACCATAATTATTACAGAGACTGTTAAATGGTTTCTATGTAATATCATATGTAATATTAAGAGACAAACCTAGGAGGAAAAGTATTACAAGTGTAAAAATCGTCAAAAATGTTACATCATTTGGAAGAAATTTCATGTTTTTATGTTATGTGCCTCTTTGCAACACAGATTGACCACAATTACCGCAAAACTGTTGGTGAGAGCGTCCGGAGGAAAGCGTTCGAAAACAGTGGTCAATCTGTGTTAGAGACGGCCACACATCATGCATCAAAATTTAGAGGAGTATTTCTAATAAGGGATAAATAAATAAATAAATAAATAAGGACTTTTTATTGTTTCTATTACTAAGCCAACCTAGTGGAGTTAGGGCTGTAAAAGCCCTCTCTTACACTCAACTAGGAAGGCCCGGGACCGCCTGCTTTACATGCCCTCCGAAGCATGGCCAGAAAATGTAGCCTGTGTGGGACTCGAACCAACAACCTTTCAGGTGAAAGTCAGAGTCCGTACCACTACGCTACATGTTCTGGCTTTTCAGTAGTTTATTACAGCCTCCTTACAGGGATGGGATATTTTTGACTTTCTATGTGGGGATGCCCAATTTGGTGTTAATGGTTGGACAAATAAGAAATGGGCTGCCATACTCAAGTGAAAAATAGTACTACAACTTAAACATAAACTAGGCTAAATAAATCTTGCTGTAAAGTTACTCTTAGTAAGCCTCTTAGTAGCCTCCGCCCATCTATCTAACAAAATCAGAAGATAATTGAAGTTATTCATATAGTGCAATATAGAAGTGATGGCATTTTTTTGAAGTTCTATTGCCACCTAATTAGTCTTCTTCGACTGATTCCAGCACGCCTTGGGTACTTCCAAACAATAAAAGAATGGTTGAAAGAGTGAGTGTCGATTGACCAAACTTCTGAAATATATAAATAAAAAAAATAAAAATAAAAAATAAATAAATAAAAATTTCTTATAGATACAACTTTTGTTTTATAGGAACACGAATACTACAAATTTTAATTGACGCATGGGTGTTCGGAGTCACGCAAAAAGTGGTTTATGTCAGGGAGTAGTATTTATCATAGTTTTGCAGTTTAATCTTATGTTTCAAAATATACTAATTATTATGTTACTTGCCTGTGATGACGCAGCCTTTAGTAGAGGTCTCTGGGTAGCCCTTACTGGCCATTACTACCCCTACACTGTACACATTTTTTCGCCAGCTGACTCCTTGTTCGTGAAGTCTCCCTCGACAGCAAGACTGGAATTAAATGCAATATTATAATTGGGTTTCAGAAAATTAACTACCTACTACGCTCCATTGTTGTATTATAACATACTGACAAAGCGTAGCTGGCAAAGAACTAAATTAAGAACAGGAAAGTTGAAGCTCAAAATTCGACGTAGAAGGAAACAATTCACCGGTTGCATTACCTTCACCGGCAGGGGAAAGCATCAAGCAATGATCATATAATTCGGCTTCTCTGACGAGTCGAACGTTGCTACGGTTCTTAAACTTAGTAAGCGGTAAACATAGGAAAAGATACTCACAATCATGATTTCATAAAGATCCGAATCAAGCAGTGGCAAAATGACTTGTGTTTCTGGGTCTCCAAAGCGGCAGTTAAATTCAAGAACCCGCGGTCCTGATTTCGTTAGCATCAAACCGGCATAAAGAACTCCTGCAAAATTATTAAAATTCCAATTTTGGCTCAAGGATCTCTTTACTTGTATATACTGTACATATTCTAGTATTTGCGCTAGTCGGTGGATGAAATTGGAACGCGTATTATGTGTTTAATCTTTTATTTAGCAACTGGTAACAGTAACTATCTCCAATCAGACGCTACCGAGTACGAGTATGATATACTGTTATAAATCTCCCGATTGGGAAGACCGAACTATCCAAACGTAAAGTGTATATGGCGACTGTGAGAGGTAGATTGAACAGTCCACATATTGAGATAGTGGTTATCCAGTGTAATACGAATTTATCTTGTAATTAGAAATTAGTTTACGACTTGAAGCTATTCGAGCAATGGCAGTTGCATGGAACAGATGCAGAGGCAACTTACCGACGTACTTCAATTTATCCTTGTTAAGTCCTTCAATTGCTTTTTGGAGAACTTCACGCAAGACGTAGTCTTGAAGCGAAGGTGTGAGAAGAGGACAAGGAGCATATGCTCCCATGCCACCAGTGTTTGGTCCCAAATCGCCATCGAGCAATCGCTTGTGATCTTGAGCGGGAATCATGGGCACAATTGTTCGACCGTCCGTAAAGGCTAGGAGCTAAAAATATTAAGAATAAATCCAGTGTTTTCAAGAAAAACACATGAAACAGAAACTATTCACATCAAATACAATTTTCTGTAATATATTTTCTAGCAATTAGACTATGAATTATTCCCACAAGACATGGTTTTAAGTCTATCTTAGACTTGCTACTATATGTCCCTGGTAAGCAAGCCCCAGCTTGTCCATTGTCGCTTGCTACCGGTGTACCCTGGTAACGAGGACATGTGAGCCACGCGGTTAGGGCTGCATAACATGCTTCAGTTAATATTCATATGTTCTTAACATCTGAGTTTTCACTGCAGTTTGCTTTCAAAAAATGTATAACTGAAAAACGTACCGAAACTTCCTCCCCTTCAAGAAGTTCTTCAATGACGACAGTGTCTCCTGCAGCTCCAAACTTGCGTTGGGTCAAAATTTCATCCACTGCGTTTGAAGCTTCTTCCCGGTCTTTGGCCACTACAACACCTTTTCCAGCCGCCAATCCGCTAGCCTTGACAACCAAAGCGGGGTAAGACGCACTTCTTATGTATTTTTTCGCTTCTTGGGCAGATTGGAATGTTCCAGAGCGGGCAGTCGGAATACCATATCTGTTCATAAATTGCTTCGCCCAGCTTTTGTCTGCTTCAATTCGGGCAGCGTCTTTGCCAGGTCCAAAGCATAGAATCCCTAAAAAAAAGAGCAGGCTATATTTCTCCTCAGCAGTACGCACATTTGACATTTAATAAACAATAATACATTTCTTAATACTTCAGCATGACAGGAAGGCGTTATTAAATGTTTATCGGAATAAGCATTGCATTTGCACAGAGTATAGGACTCCTACAGCATAGTACAGACAAACATAAATATTTATTTTGGGACATTAGCAGTATGAAATTGAAATATGATAAAATGGGAATGAAACAAATAATCTATTTGTAAAGGTTAATGGCAATGGAGTAATACTATTTAACAAAGAGGTAGTTGGACTAACATTGCCTGCTATGTTAATAGTCATTAGAGGCATGGGCCTTATAATCATTGAACAATTAGGGTGGAGCCCCCTTCCCCTGACAAAGGGCTCCGCCCTAATTGTTCAATGACCTTGAGGCCCATGCCTCCAATGACTATTAACACAGCAGGCAATGTAAGTCCAATTAACCCTTTGTTAAATAAAACAAATAGTCAGCCAGCTTGCTTGCTTCTTGGATGTAAATATGGTAGTTTCCCTTATGTTGCACGGAAGTTCCTTATAAAAGCGGCAGTTGATACCATCAGAAGCAGAACCTAACTCCGGCTCATTCCAAAACATGGCATTCATTCACCTAAAGGACATTATACGCCATGGACTCGTGGTCAAAGACTAGAAGGTTAAACGTAATTCAAGCCCTGGGGTGATACAGCTAGTTTAGGTACGATAGAGTATGTAGGGTAGATACGATCATCACCTTCAGCGTTTAGAGCATCAGCAATGCCATCAGCCAGCGGGTCTTCGGGGCCAACGACAACAAGTTGAATGTCTCTGCTCTGGCTCCATTGCACAATGCCTGCGTGATTCTTTATATCGAGGGACACATTGGTGACTTTAGGTATTTCACCGATGGCTGGACTTCCTGGTGCCACATAAATCGTTCCAACGGCTGAAGACTGCGACAGCTTCCAGCAGATTGCATGTTCTCTGCCACCGCTTCCAATCACGAGAACGCTGTTGTTACCTTTCATCTGAAAATATAAAATGTGTCAACTGTTCAAACATTTTAAGAGAACGCTGCCTTTTTCTTATATAAGTAACTATCAAAACTGCGATTAATAAATGAGAATTTAAAATATTTAGGCATAGTTGGTGTTGACTTTTGGAGACCACTGGAGACTGTAGAAAATCAACAGGTGCGTGGGACGATTGAGCGATAGCAATAATCTCACACAAGAATATAAATAAATACCTTTTGGTATTGTTTTAAGTTTTAACAAATTTTCAACATATTTCAACCAACCAACAAAATATTTGACTATTGTAAAAATTAAAAACATACCGGCATGACATACAGTTAGGTAATCAAAATCAAGTAATCAACATTAACCATTAACCTTGAAAAACAAAATGGCCAACATTCACATTGGTTTATTATTTGTTTACTTATATCGTGGCAGGAACGTAAATCAAGGTTGAGTCGTGGCAGTTGCAAATTCAAAATATATTCATCGCCCAAGTTGACACTTTTAATTTAGCTAAAAAGCGCTACTTTATTTTATTCAATTCACGACCATATATAATACAGAATTTTCTTTGCCATATTTTATAGGTTGTTAAATTATTATTTGAAGCCAATTTCAATAGGCCCTAATTCTACCATAACGATGTTACTAAAAAGAATTATACTTACGGTACACTTCGGTAGGTAGGGCTGTACTATATATATAAGTACTATTAATTATTATAAGTAGGTCTACTGTAGGCGGTACAGTGATACAGTATGCCTACTACCGATAGACCATCGGTACTGGATGTGCTAGTATTATGCCTCCTATTCTAATAACGGTCGCAAGAGGGATAGCCTATAATACTGTATAAAATTAACTCTTTTTTAAAAAATCTTATTGAATGTTTATTTTTAGGTATATACCAAACAGATAAACTACCTCAAGTCTTTCATTTACCATTCAGTGCATACTGAACTAGGGTATAGTATTTGGGCAGGTAAACCATTGCTGTACGGTATGTTAATTAAGAACCCTATACAGTATATGTTTGTGGGTAGTGGGTAGTATGTATAAACTTAGTTGGCCTATGTACCTGCAGTACGGTACGTAAGAAAACTTTGGAAACGACAGCTGACGATGTACCGTACATCCAGTGTCTATTTATCCCCGTATTTATTAATACGGTGCAATGTATGGTTGATAATTTAAAAAAATATGTTATGTAAAATATATTAAATATTAATTTTAAACTTACGATAAACCGTAAGATGATGCGGCGAAACGAAGATGAAGTGTAACGGCAACTAATTGTTTACAGCAGCGCAGGGGGTCGGCATGTCTCGGTGTCCTTGAACTGTAGGGCCATTGCTGTCGTACATAGGCTATATAGTTATTTAATCACCGTCGCGGCAATCCCATGATCATACTCTATCAAACGATTCAATAGTTTTGTTTCCCAAATTGTTGATAACAGCAGACCAGCATGCTGCTCAGCATATTTATAATAGCCTATAGCCCGCACAGTAGAAATGCATATACCTACATTGCTACATACAGTATATTGCATGTGTGCTGCATCTGGGTATATACTGTGTATGGTAATAGCATGAAGGAATGTTAGAATAATTAAAATTATGGATGCCTACTATGCCAACAGCTATATCTTTGCATGGACAAAGAAGCTATATTATATGGGCTTACAGAGAAATCACAACGTTCACATCAAATAATCATTATAGATCCATCAATAATGAGTACCTAGTGATAGAGATTTAGTTAGAAGAAAAGTTCCTCTACAACCAGGATGCTTCTTCAGGGGGAGGGGGGGGGGGCTGATGCGATTCTATATATATCTAGTATAATGTACTGAAATGTCGCGCCTGGAAAGTTTAATTCTATTTAGTGTAAAGCCAAGAAATTTCGGGGGGGGGGGGGGGCTACGGTTAAAAAAACGAAAATGTCCGCGATTCTGAAGCTTTCTTTCATATGGCCAATTGCCATAATTTATAAGTCTACATAGCCTATGTAGGTATCAACTAGTCTCAGCTGGGGACACGTAAGAATGTTAGATCTATTCTATTTTATATATTATAACGTTTCTAGCATCCAAATCTAGAGGAACATTGTAATGTAGATTTGTGTCCTCAAGATGGTTCTATATAATATTGTATAATCTGTAATATTTCCAGTGAAATCTGATTTTGTACCAAATATAAAAGAAATAAGGGTCCGTTAGACCGGGCGCCCCTGCCCGTTAGACAAAATGACCGAACTACAATAATTAACTTGCCCATTTAAATATTAATGAGAGAGTACAGATTTACACCGCAGAAATCATTTGTATCAGGTACGGTACAATACATAGCCTATAAAGCCATATACGGTATCATGTTATAATCGGCCTCCTGCTTTAAGATATAGCTTTAGACAACTTGATACCGTAAGTCCAAGCAATCAAGATGAGATATCAGTTACATAGAGTGGCAATAAAATATTGATTGCGCATCTATAAGATTAGGTACCTACATTAAGGAAATAATGTGTATTTATATATTTCCGATAATTTCTATTTATCTATCGATTGCGTGATGATAACGAGCAGTTGCAGCTTGAAACGCTATATCTCGTACGGTAAACCATTTGGTGAAAAAAGATGTATAGGTACGTATAGCAATACCGGACCCCATCGGCAGTGTCCATAAAAAGGAGACGCGATTCTACAATATATTTGGCTTTTGAGCGTGTGAGTGCGACAGGCAATTCCGGCAGTGAGGTTGCCATTGTCATATTATTGCATATTAATTTGTTTTCCTCATATTTTGCACGACGCAAGCCTTTTGCAATTAAGATGCATAAAACTCCTGCCAGGTGAGCTAAAATATTTACTTTATGTAGCCTATATTTCCATTGGACGTTATATAAGTTGCGCGGAAGTAGGCCTGTTTAATAATCATGTACCAACGTGATGTTATCAAGTATTTGCATGTATCTAGTTCAAGAAGGTAACGGTAGGCGCAGACTGTGACACGTGGATGTCAATATAGAGGCCAGCATTCTGCACGTGGGTTGTCTGGTTGGGTACTCATATAATCATATAATAAAGAAGTAGCATTTTTCCCATAGAGGTGTTCAATGGGTTTCGCATCTATATTTCGTATAGATCTATTTGTTTAGGCGGGGTTTCCACCGACCTCTCATTGCAGAATGGAAATGGCATTGACGGAAATTTTTGTTTTACTCTACGCCATAGTTAAAATTGATCAATGATCATGGAGTAAAATCACAAACAAACTAAAATTAAATAATGGCGTCATGGGATATGTTAAGTACAAACATTTTAATAGATTTCTATGAAAAGACAATTCAAATTTCAGTCAATGTCATTTGAATTCTGCAAATGAGAGGTCGGTGGAAACCCCGCCTAGGTCTTGAATGTCTGCTACCACGTCAATGACTTTGCATTCTGCAATGAGAGGTCGGTGGAAACCCGCCTTATAGGAGTTAAAATAGGCAATTGTGTGCAGTACCAGTATGTTTACTCTATATCGTATGCTGCATACTATTACACAGTACGGTATTAGCGTGGGCCGACCGGTCGAAATACAGTTTGTTTATTTTTGCTTTCCAATTTATACGTAGTATAAGGAAAGCTTTGTGATGGTCGAAATTTTCGATTCCGAGATTTCAACGGATTTACACGTTTTGAGGTCCTAGGACCCCAAAAAAGTGGTTGTCTGTCTGTCTGTCGCTCTGTCTGTCTGTATGTCTGTCTGTCTGTCTGTTCATCGATTTCCATTTTCCGGGCAAACTATACTCGGCCGATTTTGATGAAATTCGGCATGTAGGTTTACAAAAATCGTACCTCGGGACCATTTTTTTTATTTTGGGTTACCGGTAACTAAATTTGGGGGGGGGGGGGTTTATTCTCAAAAGACTCCAAAAAAACGTCTAAAAAAATTATTTCTCAAAAACGGCTCCAACGATTTCTTTTAAATTCACATATATTGTAGTCGTTATAAATGTTAACAAAATGCGGGGGGTCGCTAGCCCCCTTGATAGTTTGCTTCTAGGGGTAAAAAAATAAAAACAACTAAATTTTCATGAAAAATCATAGAAAAATAATTTTTCTGCGAAACCTATTTATCGATAAATTCTACCTTCAGGCATGTTTTAGGTATTAAATTGAGTAACGAAACCGGATACTTTGCTTTCCCAAAAAACTATTTGGTTTTGGGCAAAAATTTTTTTTTTTGAAAAAATGTTAGAAAATTCACGCTTAAATGCATTGCGTGCCCTACCAGTATTGCTGTGTGGTAATGTGTTGGTCTGAGATATCTAGAATTAGTTCAACTCCAGTGACCAGTGACATCAGGAAGACAGCCCTCCAAGACCTTTGGTGCGCCCTAACCAGTGGCGTAACGATAGATTTTCGAAGGGGGGAGGGGGGTTGGTGTGTAATTTCGTACCCATCCCCTATTTTCATAAAAGCGTAAAAAAAGAGTAAAGCCGTTCTCATGGACGTATACGCAGCTTTTAAATTAATGACCTTGGTGTCCTTTACACAAAAGCCCGGGGGTACTGGTGACCTAAAGGCGGGCCTCGGGGTCTCCCCCGGTGGAGATGTTTAGGAAATATAGGCCTAAAAAAGTGGGAATTTACGCACTATGGCTAGCTAGCAGTACCATTTAGAATTTACAGGTGGTCAATACAATTGCGAATAAGGAGTGATTTTTATTGTAAAATAGGCCTGAAATTGTGGGGTATTACGTATTTTGAGAGCAGTAAGGCGCCCATTCCACATACGTACAACGTCAATGAAAATTATGAAATTGAAGGACATTTCAATTTCTCATTGATGGGGACCATTCCATATGTTTTTCAAAAATTGACAATTTTCAATTGAAGCGTATGCGCCAAATTTTTCAAATTTGTTTCTTGAAATTGTATTTGTTTCCTTCGTCGCCTTATTATTTAATCCTTATTATAATTTTTATACAGAAATGATTTCTTTTTAGAGAAATCAATTAAAATAGTTGTACTTGTCATATCACATGACGCCATTTTTTAATTTTAGATTGTTTGTTTCCTTTGTTTCATTGTTTGTGATTTTACTCTATTATCAATTGATCATTGATCAATTTTAACAATGGCATAGAGTAAAATTGAAATGCCCTTCAATTTCATAATTTTCATTGACGTTGTACGTATGTGGAATGGGCACCTAACTTTAAATTTTACTGGCGATAAATATATAATTTCAAACAAAGGAGGCCCGGGGGTCTTCTAGAGTGTAATAGTTTGAATAGTTTAAATGTCTTGAAATAGAGCCCATAAAAACATGGTGTTTTAATTTGGTTTAGATCAGTGGCAAGGCCGTAGCCTGGATTTTTTTCGGGGGGGGGGGGTGTTTAAGAAATTTCATTGGATATTAGATAGTGGTTTTTATTTTTCCTCTCAAAATCCGATTCTATCTAGTATCGAGTCATTTCACTTCAGGGGGGGGAGGTTTGAACCCCCCTAGGCTACGACCTTCTTCAGTAGATATCTATCTTCAAGTCATCGCACACAAGCCTGATAAAATTGTTCTTAAAATTGAGAATTTCAAATTTTTACGATGTTTTGGAAATAATTAATCTTTCGGATACTTTTCTTTTAGCGTATAGCCTAGTCAAATAATTTTCACTTCTCAACACAAAAACACCGTGTTGTATTACAAAATATTAATTGTGAATAGGCTATATCAGCCACTTTCGGATGGACAATGGCGAGTGACCCCTATGTAATTTATGCAAAATAGAAGACAGTATAGGCCAGCTAGCTTTGTAGGTACTTGTGCGAGTCTTTACACGCCATGCGATCGGAGACGTGTCGTAACTCAACACGGGTACTACCATTCAGAGGCGACTGAAGAGGTCAATCGGATACATTCAATAAATTGTTTATATGCGATGCCAGCCTTTTTAATTTAAAAAAAAAATAATAATAATGATAATAGCAAAAGTGAACTTTTCGACGTACGTACGGTTTGCACTATACGCTTATATATTTTTTAAAAATCTTTCTTAACAATAAAATTTCTAATGTGACTGGAAACTGAAACAACACTGGATTATTTAATAATAATTTATGTCCATCTGTTACTAATGAAAGTTAGTACTACAAATAAAATTGGTTTCCTTTGCCCCTGCGTTTGTATACTGTAAATTATTATTGTGTAATGTCCGCCAGAAATCGCAGCAGTTGTCATTGTCTATTTCGCTGTTGCTGTGCGGTTGTCTACAGATGTTAGTGCCGGGTCACCGAACTGCTAATCAAATAGTTTCATGGTGGATTATTTACAATTTATATCAAATTATGCAAATAAACAAAAAATAAGAAAGAGATGGAAACCAAAACGTTTTGGCGCGTAATTCACGAAGAATTAAAATCTATTGACACTTTGTTTTTGCTTTGTAGTTTGTTTTCAAACAAGATGGTGACGAAAGTTGATATTTACATTTTGCTCTGTATATTTTAATAATTTTTCTCGTTATCCTGTAAGTATTTTACTATGAATATATGAACTAATATGAATGGTTTTAATTTCCAAACAGGTGGTGTAAGTTAATGTTATAAGATGGCTGAAGGAGTTAGCCTAGGTTGGCAGAAGTAATACTGACATATGCCAATTTTTATTTTATTTTGCCCTCTAAAAAGTAAACCAGGTCGCAATACTCAATACTGCATAACATGCCAAACTAGTGATCATCTCATTGGGGACCTGTGGACCCTTATACGTACCACGCAAGAAAAACTACCTAAGGCCAAGATTGTTGTAAGTGGACTGTTATGCAGAGCAGATACACCCAAACGATTCATAGACAATATTAACAAAGATATTAAATGGATGACACAAAAAAGCAATGCGGGGTTTATAGAAGCCAACCCCTTTTTAACGAACAAGAGCTTAAGAGCGGACGGACTGCATTTAACACCAGCCGCTGCGGCAATATTCGTTAATGTCTTAAAAAACTTGCTAGGAGCCACGGTTGCAAAATCAAAGGAAACACGGTAAAAAACCTACCACAACTCAATGTGCAAGGTATACGTAATAAAAAAGAAGTAATAGGTCTCATGCTTGCTGAAAGAAAAATAGATATTGCGTGCTTTAGCGAGCACTGGTTAAATGAAAATGAATATTTCTGTTGGCCCGGATACAAGCAAGTGTGCTCATTTTGTCGACTGGGCCCAAAGGGTGGAGTGAGCATTTATACCAGAGACAATTTGCAAGCAACGGATTTACCGAAGATCAGTGAACTGTCTATTAGCGGTAGCGTGGAGCTTGCGGCAGCAGAAGTTGATAGCAAATTGACGGTAGTTGCTGTATATAGGCCCCCTAGTGGTGACTTCAGGCAATTCATGAAAGTAATGGAAACAGCGTGCACGATGGTCTGCGTAGAAAATAGAACAGTTGCCATAGCGGGGGATTTCAATATTAACTTCATAAAACAAAGCTCAAGAGATAATACAGAGGACATGGCAGAACAGCAAGCCCCCCGTACTGATAAATGTGCAGAAGAATTTATTGACCTATTAACAATATCCAACGTACAACCCCTAGTGCAAGAATTTACTCGAATTTCTCCAAATGTCCGGTCCAGCTGTATTGACAATGTCGCTACTAACTTAAAAGGATGCACGGCACTAACATTTGACGCTGGGGTGTCAGACCACCTTGCACAACTAGTTCAGCTTCCCAGTAGTGATAATCAGTTACTAGTGCCACCTTGTGAAATGAGAGACTTTAGACATGATCGTATTCAACAATTTGTAGAGATGCTTCATGAGCAGAATTGGGACAGTGTCTATAATGCTGTCAGTACCGAAGACAAATACTCATCCTTCAATAGAATTATCCAGAACCACATCGGAAATATTTTTGTGAAGCGTAAAAGAATGCCGAAACCCCCTAAGAATAGCTATAAGATAGCACAAGAAATACTAACTCCGCTTGCCGCAAAACTTCGCGACCTCAAGATCCTGTCAAGATCAAGTAAGTGCGAGATGATCAAGAGGAGATATCAAACAACCTTGAAGGAGCTAAAAACCAGAACTAGAGAAGTGAGAGCAAGGGTCATAAGTGACGAGATGGCGAGGTCTACAAACAAAGCAAGTACTATTTGGAAAGTCATCAATAGGGAAATTAAAGAGCCCACATTTAGGATAGGCTGTCCAACACTGATTAAAAATGGAAGCACCTATAGTGAAGCCAGTGAGGTGGCTGAACTGCTGAATGAACACTTCGCGAAGGCAGCAGAAGCTGCCATTGGACCACTTTGCCCGCCAGAAAGTACGTATCCAAGGAGAAACACCTGGCTGGCATCTATGTTTTTGACGCCGGTGGCGCCGGAGGAAGTAATCTCGATGGCGTCATCACTGAAAAACAAAAAATCTGCTGAAATTGATGAATTGCCAACAAATGTCCTTAAAGCTGCTGCAAATACATTGGCCGAACCACTCGCCCATATCATTAATAGCTCATTTGAAACCGGCCATTTCCCCACGTTACTGAAAGACGCCAAAATCATACCGATATTCAAAGGAAAGGGGAGCAAAACAGAAGCTAGCAATTACAGGCCCATTAGTCTTGTTCCATCAATGTCTAAGTTGTTTGAGGGAGCGTATCTACAGAGGCTAATATCTTTTCTCGACAGCACATTTGGATTCCGCAAGGGCCGTTCATGTGAACAAGCAATGGAAATGCTAATTGAAGAAGTGCTGACACTTCTTGATGTCAAAAAACAAGTTCTTGGCTTGTTCTGTGACGTAAGTAAGGCATTTGACTCAGTTAACCACGGCCTACTCTTAAATAAACTTGAAAATATTGGAGTGAGGGGGATAGCCAACAACTAGATAAAATCGTTCGTCACTGGAAGAAGACAACGAGTTGAATTGAGTGCCAAAGACGGATCAACTAAAAAATCGTCCTGGCAGCATCTGACACTAGGCACCGCCCAGGGGGCAACGATCTCTCCGATTCTCTTCGTCGTATTTATTAATGATATGCTACTGCAACTGAGAGTTGAAGGAGCTAGCCCATATGCGTTTGCAGACGACTGTAACGCAATCGTCACGGCACCATCGTCGAGCACACTGCAGGTTGCAGCAGAAGACTCCCTTTCCAGTGCTTTTGCCTGGTTAGCCCTAAATGTTCAAAAAACACATTTTATAGCATTCAGTTGCAGAGAAGCTTCCGCACCAACAGTAGAGCAACTTCACTTGGGCGACGACAGCGTGGCAAGAGTATGGAAAAGCAAATTTCTAGGAGTATGGATTGACTCAACGTTAAGCTGGAAAGTACATGTACAAGAAGTAGTAAGGAAAATGAGAAGAGGCTGCTTTGCCCTGCGCCAACTGCGTGGGATAATCTCGAAAACGGACCTGCGAATGGTTTACCACGCAATTGTTGAATCACACGTATCATATGGCATAGTATGTTGGGGGCAATCAACATGGATGGATAAGGTGTTAAAGGAACAAAAGCGAGCTATAAGAATAATGGCTGGAAAATGTCAGAGACATCCATGTCGGCCTCTATTTCTGGAACTCAAAATACTTACCGCTCCAAGTATATACGTACTGCGCAGTGCTACACTGGTTAGAGACCACTTAAATGAGTATCCTGTAAATAGGGATCGCCACAGTCACCATACAAGACATGCCGGAGACCTTTCAGTCACAGCAGCCAGGCTGACAGCCCGACAGCGCAGTCCACGAGCCGCAGGCATCCGCATATATAATGCTCTACCAGAAGCCATAAAACAGGAGCCTACGGCTAATGCTTTCAAGAAAGCACTAATTAATTTTTTGATGCAACGAAGATTGTACAATCTGAAGGAACTTTGAAGCTACCTATATTTATTTATTTATTTTTTAAATTTTGTATTAGGACTCTACATGACTGTGGTCAATGTCTGATTATTATTGTTATAATAACATGTAACAAACATGGGCAAATACACTTTGATTGATTGATTGATTGATTGACTAATCGAAACTATAATATTATATAAAAAAAAACTATCTACTCTAAAAACTTTGATATGTCAGGTGCACTTAGTACCAACAATGATCTCAGTATTCTGAATTTGTAAATGCAAACAAATATACGGTAGGTACCTATTGAGGCACGGTAGGTACCGTAATTTAACTTACCCTAACTAACCCTAACTGGCATGACAATACTAGGCTTGCCCTAAAGCAAAAATAGTATCCAACAGGCAAGCGATATTCATTAGTAATGACACTAATTTTTGTATACATTTGAGCAGTTTCTTATTATTGTCTATCTCTGACAGGCTGCTCCGCTTTTCACCCTGGTGAATGGCATAGGTAGGCTTCTGCCCTTTAACTGCAAATTTTTTAAGGAAACAAAGCTTTGCTCCTTCTAATTGGAATACATTTTTACAGGCGATAATAATTGAATATTGCTCTGTTCTGTTGTGAAGACGTCCGTGCCCATGGCTTGCCCTCAGGGTATTACTTCAAGCAGGTTTCTGTTTTTGTCCTATCCATTCTTTAACTTCATTTTTTGTCTAATAATAAAATGCTCGAATGTGTTTAAGTTTGGTTTTAGTATGTTGTTAATTTCTTCAGGTAGGAATAGGATAAGTACTTTTTGAGTTCTCACGCGTGGCACAACGCACAAGGAAGGATCATCTTAATTGAATAACCAAACGATGAAACCTGCCTCTGTTTGGTATGAAATTTCGAATTGATGTGAATTAGGCTTATTCAATCAAAATCAGTCCCTTTGAGCTATCACATGAAGGGTTTCTTTATTGTTGACAGAATTTCTGCTAATAACATAAGCAATAGGCAAACAGGACGTGGATTCCTCACGGTTCCTAATTACAAATTAACACACAGCAGAAATTCTGCCAAGTATAGAGGTTTGAGTTACTACAATTAAATGATCAGGGCCGGATACAATGAAAATATTACCTTGTCTATCATTAAGAACTATATTGTAAGTCTACTCACAGGTACAGTTAAAAAAAATATTGTTAGCGTGACGAACTAGTAAATAACCTACTACAGTAAATTGTGTGGTGATCCCAACGCGTCTTTTTGGCTTTGTGGCACCGGTTCAGTAAAATATGTAATGTTTTTTTTTTTTTTTGATAAATACACGCATTATTATTATTATATTATTCAATTAAAAATTAGTAAAATAGTTTAGATATATTGACTTCGATGGCCAGGTGGTAATGTGTTTGCACTTGCGCAAGTCTTTACACGCCATACGATCGGAGACGTGACGTAACTCAATACGGGTATTAGCCTACAGAGGCGACTGAAGGGTCAATCGAATACATTCATTAAATTGTTTTTATGCGATTACCGTAATCTTAAAAAAAAAAAAATAATAATAATAATAACTACCTACAACTATCTACAAGACGTCGATTGATTGACCCGACGTGCACGACGTTCTTCAATTGTTATCTGCAGCTTGTCTCATGAGAGCCAGGCGATCAGAATACGATTTTGGTTTTTATTTATGATTTTCAGTATGCATATTTTGCAACGTATTACTGCCACTCTTTTGGGACATAGGTGCCATTTATTTCTAATAATAAATAGGTAAACACCCAATGCTTGGCTTGTACACCAGACTTATAATGGATAAAAAATGGCGGATGAAAATACCTGTCTAATATAGAGCCCTAAAGCTGGCAAAAGATTTATTTCTTCACCAGTTACCTAGCAACACAGCCTTATTGCTAGGTAACCTGGTCGCCCGAGTGCTTTTGCCAGTGTGTGACGTCATTTTATGTTGGTCCCTCGGAAAAATTTAACATGGCGTGTCTAGAGTAATATAATTATGGTCGAAGTTGTTGTTGTTCATGTAACAATTATATGTTTATTCGTTACCTATCTGCCTGTCTTTTCCTGCTGTAACCATATCATTGGTCATGGCTTCATGGACATGGCAAAATCAAACCACATGAGAATTTTTCTCTGAATAATCCAAATTATGGCTACATTCAGAAGCCCGTATTCTCTAACATGATGCTTTACAGGGGCTATGTAATCCTGTCCCACTGCAGCAATGGAGATAGTACTGGACTTCCCACCCCTCCATGTTGCAGTGGAAACTTCTGCAGAAATGGCATTACTAGGAGTGGAAGGGCAATTAAGAGAGACTCAGCCTCTCTGACTACGTCTGACCACTGCCTGGATATGCCAAGCGATAGAATCCATCCAAAATACTGTTTTAGGAGGGAATTCGAAACTATATTAGGGACAATGAAAGAATGCTGCGAATCAGCAGGAATTCTCAATAGTCACACAATCAAGTGGTATACTGATGGCTCTAGGCTAGGAAGTACCAAACCAAGAACAGGCCTTGGCGTCTTTGGTCCTGGGGTTAAATATCTGGAGTCTCTTAGGGAGACAACTATAGTCTTGCAGATTCTGCAATGAAGGTGCGGAGGACCTGCGATGCGATGCGATGCAATCGCACGAAGAAGAGCAGCATGCTCGGAAAGCTTGCAGTTACATGTAAAAGACCTACCACTTCTGAATCCCCTCAAGATCCTGGCTCTCGTGAGGGAGATAGGCCTCGAGAAAGTGATGTAGAAGTGATGTAGATACTTTGTTGTAGGGGGCACAATAGGCCAATAGGCTTAAGTGCACACAGGTAACACCTGTACCCCAACTTATATAAAAAAAAAAAAAAAAAATTCGTTACCTACAAAAAGGAGATGTCAAGTAGTTAGAATTTGGCAACTACTGTAGTTGATTCTAGAATGGTTTTGAACGTTTTTTGTTGTTGACGTAACAATTATCTTCATTAACCGTTAAACTTACAGAAAATAGTTTGCCGAACCAATGGATTAGCCTAGACTACTTGAAAATTTTCGAAAACCTATTTTAATGTATTAGAACAGGGGTTCTCAAAGTGTGGGTCGCGAAAAATGTCCAAGTTGGTCGCGGCGTGGTCTCGTCTGCCAGTTATACACTGGATAGAATTGAATTGAGTTTTTTTTATATTTTATTTAAGTCATATTTTTTAAAAATTGGCGGGAACCAAAGATATATAATAGAAATTGGCAGGAACCAACGATATTAAATAGAATAGATCGCTAGATCAATGGGAGAATGCATTGGCCTAGGTGTTCTCCTGGATTGCCCCCCCCCCCCCTTGCTCCTATTCTTGCGTACGCCCATGGACTGTAAGGCTATTTTTCTATTTTTTAGGAAGGAAATCTAAGTAAAAATTGCAATGTAGAATTTAGTGGGTCGCGATGCAATTTTATATCATTTAGGGGTCCGCGACGAAATAGTTTGAGAACTTCTGCATTAGAAGAATTTATTTTTATATTTACTCCTATCAATTTAGGTTTGATGGTTGAAAAGCGGGTCACATGGGATTGGACTGTGACGTTATTTCCATGTTACCCATGTCTATTTATTTATGCCATTTATTTATTTATTTATGTCGTTAACCTTTACGCTACCTTATCTAGCTTATTTTATATTTTATTGTTACATCGGCTTCGATGGTAAGGTGGTAGCGTGCTTGTACTTGTGCGGTCTCTGCTCGCCATGCGATCGGAGACGTGTCGTAGTTCAGCACAAGTATTAATTTACTCATTGAGGTGACTGAAGAGGTCAATCGGATACATTTATTAAATTGTTTGTATGCGATTAACCTAAAAAAAAAGCCTATTAGCCAATTCTTCTAGTCAAGGGATATATTCCAGGAGCATTTGATGTTTTTAAAGTAAAGGGTGAATATTGCACAATTTTTGAAATGAAATGAAAAACGTCTTTATATTAGGCGAGCTTTAGTCCCGAAGGGCTACTCTACCAGCTAACCTATTGGACAGTTGATTAAGAGTCATTACGTTCTAGCCATCGGAAGGAAACGTGGATGGACGGAAAGGTTTTCAATGACTGTGTCCACGGTCACATGTCATTCCCTAAACTTCTGATTTCCATTATTGACACGCCCGAATTCCAAAGATTGCGCAACATTAAGCAGGTCGGGTTTGCCGATTATGTCTATCCTGCCGCTACTCATCATAGATTTGAACACTCTCTTGGGTAAGTACTACTTTATCTTAATTTTCCGTAAGCCTGAGGTGTCTTCTCTCACTTGGTCTACAGCCGATTGTGGTTGTTTTATAATCAAACAAATGGGTTTAGTAATAAGTTAAAAGAGCATGTTAATTAACGTGCAGAAGACCCAAATGATGTAAGAGAGCAAAGATAAATCTTAATATTGTTCTGCATGGTGCGCTTATGGAATAATGTAGTCAATACCGGTACATTGTTAACAGTGAGAGGGAGATGAGTCAAGCAATTCGCAGGCGCAGTGAACAAGCTCGAAATGTCTTCATCAAAATGTAGAAAATACTTCGGTGTCGAAATCTGCGGTTGGACGCTCGATTCAGAATGGTGAAATGGTGTTCCCAAGCGTTCTATAAGGAGGGACACGTTGACATAAGCTTTGGAGTACAGTTTATTTAAAATGTGTATATACGACGATATATCGTACAGACGAATGCTGTGCATATCTTGGAAAAATCGTGTTCCTTAGGCGCGGTTTCCACCGAGGTCGTCGGAAACCCTGCCTAAGTCTTGAATATCTGCTACCACGTCACCGTATGTGTATTCTGCACTTAGAGGTCGGTGGAAACCGCGCCTTATCAAATTGACAATAGCACTAATTCCCTATTCTTTTAAATATCAATAGAGGAGACAGTGAATTTAATGCCATGGCCATAGCTTGTGGAAACAGAGAGAAACACAGAAAATGATACATACATATAATACGAAAGTGCTCAGAAATTTTTCTGTTTGTCCTGATATGTCCTTAGAGGTCGGTGGAAACCGCGCCTACTGCTGAGGTCCTGAGGCGAATGGATACAGAAGCCGAGTATCTGTTGACGGTTAAAAACGGATACTGCAAATACTTCGGCCATCTGCATGTAATAATCCAAGGGAAGATAGGGCAGAGGACTCCCAGCAGAAGAACATGAAAAACTTGAGACAGTGGTTTGGGAAGAGCACAATTCCCCTTTTCAACAACATTCACCAGGGTCCTCATTGCCATAATGATCGCCCATATTAGCTAGAAGAGGTTTTTAAAGAAGAAGAAGATTAGGCCTAATACCTATATATACCTAGGTATATTCAATGTTTTTATGTTTTAGGACTTGCCATTTGGCAGGAAAACTGCTGGAGTCCCTGGAACGAAACGGATTGGTGGAAATAAGCGAGAAACAAAAGTGGTGTGTTAAGATAGCTGCACTTTGTCATGACTTAGGCCATGGTCCTTATTCGCACTCCTGGGAGTTGTTTCTTAAGAAAGAAAAAATCATATTCAAGGTAGGATCGACTGTAAGTTAAAAAAAGGTTTGCGTAACCAGCTGGTTTTATGAACTTTGTGTTTGTAAATGCATTTTTACTAGTTTAGAACACGGTTTAATCAAGTTATCAACATTATTCGCTTAAGTATAGTCCACGCAAAATGAGAAAAGTATGGACATGGAATGTTTTGATCCTGCCCGACACTGTAAAAAGATTCTTTGCACAATTTTGTGTTACCTTGTTACATTGGATGCAAGGCATAACAAAAATTGTGCAAAGAATATTTTTACAATGTTGCCTAGGATCAAAACATTTCATGTCCATACTTTTCTCATTTTGCGTGAATTATATACCAGGACATGCCGGTTTCACATCATAAAAATTTAAGGTAAAAAAAAATACGAAGTCCATAAAGGCTAGCAAAAAGTAAAGACATTTTTTCAACCACGAGAGTTACGCTAACATAAATGAAGTTAATTACGCATATAATGTACAATATTTAATAACAACCAGTTGCAAATACGAATAAAACTGTGAAACACATCTAATTTTGACAGCCTCCCACAAAGAGGCGCAGACCTGTACCTAAACTGTTTTTTTGAAATGAAATGAAAAACGTCTTTAAATTAGGCGAGCTTTAGCCCACGAAGGGATACTCTACCAGCTAACCTAAACTTAAACTAACCTTTTATTTAGTGATAAGTGGTAGGCCTACTATATTCTTCCGTGAAAATATACTCTTGTGCACAGAACACCATAATATATGGTGAAGATTACCTATAACTAACGCCTGAATTTTTTTAGCATGAGGATGCATCTATAGCCATTTTAAAGAGGATTTTAAAGCACCAGAAGGTGGCCGTTGAATTTGAAAGACACTGTCTTGGAAATTATGAGATCGAGTTGATCGCCAATCTTATTAAAGGCGATTCATCCAGGGCCTCTCCTAAAGATAGATATCTGTATCAGGTAAGAATTATGAATTTTAGCACGATAATATGGGAGTCGCCGCTTATTTTTCAGGAAGAGAGCGATCTAAAATAAAGGCTTCTGATATCGAGACAGCTGTTCAGACTAGAGTTACTAGAAAACATTTCTGGGAGAAAGAATACTTAGGCCCGGTTCCACCACGTTTAGAAATGTTTTTGTGGGATTAGTGGAGGGACGCTATATATTGTAGCATGGCGGCACCCTCATTACAAAGGTGGCACCATGGCTATGCTAACTTGCATGTATTATTCTCACTTTTTTTCATCCCATTGCTACTTCCACAGCAGCCGTCTAGGGCGCCTTGGTGTGTGAGTATTGAAGTTACATTGCATTAAGCAGGGTTCTTATTGCTGGACTAGATTTAAACCATATAAAAACAATTCAATCCTCGTGTACTGCTTTTTCAAGTCCTGCCTACTCCTGTCCGATTGTCTCAATGGTATGCAAGGCTCTGCTTACCCATTGCAGCTTGGTTCCGGATAGTATAGGCCAACCAAAACCAATAAATAAGGTTGCTGGCTTAGGGTGGCCCGATAGTTATCTAAGCCTTATGAAGAATAATTGACGCTTAACATGTAAATGAATGTGTAAGCTCATAGCTGATGTGCCGCAACCAATGTAAAAAATAATGTTGAGAGCATTGCCCTACAATGAAAATAGGCATGAAAAGTTGAGGGAAAATAAGTAACTGGTACCTTTTTTAATTTTGCAGATAGTTTCGAACAAAGATTATGACGTTGACGTGGATAAATGGGAGTATTTGTCTAGGGACAACCTTCTCCTTAATCAAACCTCTTCGTTTGATTACCAAAGACTTCTCGAATATTGTCAAGTTGTATATGTTCCAGAAGTTGACCAATGGGAATTATGCTTCAGGTGAGATATTCAATATAAAGCGGGGTTTCCACCGACCTCTCATTGCAGAATGCAAATGACATTGACGTGGTAGCAGATATCATTAATAAGTCTTGAATGTCTGGTACCGCGTCAATGTCATTTGCATTTTGCAATGAGAGGTCGGTGGAAACCCCGCCTAAAGAAACTACCAGGTGCACCGGAGTACTCTAGCCCACCGAGAACTGGAAAGACGGATTTAATCCCTTTAGGATAATGTTGGTCAAAATTTTGGACGCATGAGAGATTAGGCTGAGCCTGTTGCGGGCCAATGGCAATTAATTTTAAACTTAACCTGGGATTAATAAATGTAAACAAGATAATTTTATAATGGAATGTGCTACTCAAAATTGTTTTGTTTACATTTTTAACCCCAAACATAAGGTGAATACTAGTCGTCATGGTAGACCCGCATTATATATTGTTCGGGTTGTTTTAGCCAATGAAAAAATGTTAAGCTTTTATAAAAATTACGTTGCGTTTTTATTATAATCTTTCAACGATCAATTAATTCGCTGATTTCTTTCATTGGTCATAAATCCTTGGAGAAATGTTAATATGAGTTTTCACTTGAGTGTTACATTTCTTTTAGGGATAAAGAGGTTCGAAATATTTTGGACATGTTTGTAATGCGAGCAACTCTGCATGACAAAGCTTATCAGCATAGAGTTGTTAAAATTATTGAGCTGATGTTCATCGACGCTCTGATTGCTGCGAATCGGGATGCACCAGAGTAAGTACCAAGTACCGTATTGTAAACTCGTACCAATTCAGTAGCCTGTCACAGGAAAATAATTAGATGAGTACTAAAATTAAGGAAAATACATATTCTTGAGAAATAAATACTGTAGGAATGTTTCTCAGTGCTATGAAAATACTGTGATTTAAACATTCATTTGAGAATCAGTCTTAGTTGTCTGTTATATAATTAACGTCGATTTGTATGATTTCAGTCTCAAATTGACGTCTCTTGATATGGATGATTTTGTCGAATTAACAGACCATGTATACTATAAAATTCGCAATGATAGTAGAACAGGAAGATCTAGAGATATTCTAATGCGCTTGGAATGCCGTAATTTATATGCGCTTTTACATTCTATCAATCTGGAGCACTTGGTAATATAGTGTTTCTTTATAATTTAGCATCTCGCATTAGGATGAGGTTCTTGCCATGATTACTAGTCGTCAATTATGATAGTTCATGTAAGTTACCATTTATAAATTAAACCTTCGCAATACGAAGCATATTGTGCGCAACCCCTTTCCCACAATTTTATCACAAAATTATTGGTTGCCACCTTTAAATGCAACGGTAATGCCCTATTAATAATAAAAACTAGTGCGAATATCCGCAGAAATTTACAGCGCCTGTCCGGACGAAAAATATGTTTTAAGAACATTTAACTGAAATTAGAGGATAAAACGAGGAGGTTATGTAGCCTATTGAATCAAAGTTAGTTTAAAAGTCAGTCTTATGTACCATATAATACTTCATGATGTTAAGAACATTTAATTTAATCTGAAGTAATTAAAGAACCGATCCGAGTTTACTCGAACATGCTTTCCAATTTATCGATTAGTAGAGAGAGAAAGTGATTAATTTCATGGCAAATAATTTTCCTATCGTTAAATTTCGGATATCACAGGGGGGGGGGGGGTCGTCCACCTGACGTCACTGAAGGTGATGAAAATTCTAGATAGGTCAGACCTACACATTACCACACAGCAATAATGGCAGGGCACACAATGCATTTGAGCGTGTATTTGTTTTCATTAAGAAAAAAATTTTTTTTTCACAAAACCCAATAGTTTTTTGGAAAACCAAACTATCCGGTTTCATTACTCAATTTAACACCTAAAACATGCTTGAAGTTAGAAATCATAGATAGAAAGTTTTCGCAGAAAAATGATTTTTTAGTCATTTTTCACTAAAATTTGGTTATTTTTATTTTTTTACCCCCAGAAGCAAACTATCAAGGGGCAAGTGACCCCCGCATTTTATTAACATTAATAATGGCTACAATATATGTGAATGTAAAAGAAATAGTTGGAGCCGTTTTTGAGAAATAATTTTTTTAGAGGTTTTTTTTGGAGTTTTTTGAGAATAAAACCCCCCCAAATTGAGTTAGCCAAAATGAAAAAAAATGGTCTTGAGGTATGATTTTTATAAACCTACATGCCAAATTTCATTTAAATCGACCGAGTAGTTTGCCCGGAAATCGATGAACAGACAGACAGAGCGACAGACAGACATTTCGTAAAAACCACTTTTTTGGGTTCCTGGGACCTCAAAACGTGTAAATCCGTTGAAATCTCGGAATCGAAAATTTCGACCGTCACAAAGCTTTCCTTATACTACGTATACATTGGAAAGCAATAATGACATGGTATGCATGGATGATGGTAGGGTGCTCGTATTTGTGTCAGTTACTTCATGCGATCAGAACCCTACTGTAACTCAACACCGGTATCACCTACAGAATAATATAATTCTAGCGGGCGCGAAGTCTTGCAGGTCCCCCTAGGTCGGGGTGTGGAAACGGTTTAACGTAGCTTTCACTGGATATTAGCTTTAGTTTCAAACACGCATATGCTCCAACAATTCCGAAAAACTACCTATTACCCCATAAAATTCGAATCCCTTCTTGAAAACCATATATAGCGGTCCCTACAACTCTTAAAATTTTTAATTGTTACTTATTCACAGGGTATTAATCCAGATACGGTAATTACTGATGAAACCCTCGGACGTATTGAAAATAAATTACACGAGCTGTCTAGCAACAACAATGGCTGTCCTTTGCGGGAGGAGATCTGCGTTTTGCCCGTTGTTGTGACACTTGGTTCCAATATGGCGGAGGGCGGAGTACTTCGGATCTTCACGTACTCTAAATTAAAGCCTGATGCTCCGGTAAAACTTAAACGGGTTGATCACCTTTTCGAGAACTGTGTGTAAGTGTACAACATTTACCTCTTAGTAAACGTGGGTTCAGGAAATGCCTGCGTCGTTACTATTACATTTTACACACGGACGATTCGATCGGCTGTGTTCAGCTGACATATTGTTCTGGTAGCAAAACCTTGCTAAACTGCAGTCTATTGCAGTAGATTTTAGCTGCGATATACCAGATGCAAAAATCTGTTGCACCATTTCCCATTTGTTCCCATGACAAATTTCTCATTGGATCATTGGCAACGGAATCGTCCGCGTACCGGACCTAACACTCCGTGGGATGTGGTGGCATAATTAATTTGCTTCTTAAGGTGGGCAATGGTTTTAGGCGCGGTTTCTACCGACCTCTAAGTGCAGAATACACATACAGTGTAGCAGATATCATTAATAAAGGCGGGGTTTCCACCGACCTATCATTGCAGAATGCAAATGACATTGACGGAAATTTTTGTTTTACTCTATGCCATAGTTAAGATTGATCAATGATCATAGAGTAAAATCACGAACAAACTAAAATTAAAAAATGGCTTCATGGGATATGTTAAGTACTAACATATTAATAGACTTCTATAAAAAGAAAAATTCAAATTTCCGTCAATGTCATTTGCATTCTGCAATGAGAGGTCGTCGGAAACCCCGCCTAAGTATTGAATATCTGTTACCACGTCACCGTATGTGTATTCTGCACTTAGAGGTCGGTGGAAACCGCGCCTTATCAAATTGACCATAGCACTAGCATTCCCTACTCTTTTAAATATCAATAGAGGAGACAGTGAATTTAATACCATGGCCTATCATTGGCCATAGCTTGTGGAAACAGATAGAAACACAGAAAATGATACATACATATAATACGAAAGTGCTCAGAAATTTTTCTGTTTGTCCTGATATTTTTAATAGTTCTACGATTGAGATATTGTAGTATAAGGCTTACCTCCTACAATATTGCCTCTCAAGTATTTTCTTTATTTTCTGTGCAGGACTCGGAACTTGGTGAAATGCGAGCTACTGGTGATAAACAAAGGAAATCACAGGATGAATATTACGAAAGAGGAAATGGAAGAGGTTATTTGCTCCGCACTTACAGGAGCTAATTAGTCGTGGTTGTTGGTGTTGGTTGGGACTTTCTTTCCAAAAAGGGAAACATTATGAGCATACAGATTTGTTGTCTAAGTGCCAGCCTCACCTTTAAGTGCTTAGTCAGGCCAAGCATATTTTCTATGCAATGGGAAAAACGCAACTTAACAAGCTCTCATTCGTGGGGTTGCATGTAAGAATTGTTTTTTTTTTTTTCATCAGAAAATTAATTACAAACTTAACAAATAATTCTTTAAACTTTTCTAGGTTTAATTTTACAGAAGATGTTGAGCATTCTATCCTTATGCACCATTGTAAAGCTTCTAAACCTTTTTTCGTTTATTAGCTAATTTCTAGTCAATTAAGGAAGTGATTTGAAAAATTTTGTAAACAAGAAATGGCCTTTTGACAATATTAATTAATTATCGTTCCACGGTCGTAAAGTTGTGACAGTGTTCAGATGAAAAATGTATAAAAAATGCAAGCTTTCGAAGGAAATTTATACTAATTTCTCTTGTGAAATATTACAACTTCTGAAAAATGCGATGAAGTGCATTAACCGGATTTTATAGAATTGTTTTAAATCAGTCGGAGAATTGCTAATTCAGAAGACTTGAATTTTTTATGTTTACTTTCACAGCTTTGCGGGTATGGAACGCGTCATTAATTAGTTTCATAAAAAATAAACGGCCATTCCTTGGCAACAAATTATTTTTAAATCTTTACTTTTGGCCCGTTTATAGCAGACAGTTACGGGAGCGGGTCTGGCGTAAAATAAAGGGAAAGCTTGCAGCTTTTTATTTATTTACAGTACAAAGAACGTAGCCTCTTTTTAAGACAAGCCTCACAGTTTAGCATGAAAATAAGACTTTATAGTCTTATTGTTCGCCCTTTGAGTTGTCAATAAAGTCGTTTTCATTTCATTTCATATCATTTCACAAGGCTTATCAGAAGGTAACACTTTGCCCAATGTAAACACGGAATGACAAGCTTATCCAATTTTTATTTTACGCCAAACCGCTCCCGCAATCGCCTTACGGGCCTTTTCATATAACATTTTGGAAAGGTTTTGGTGTGGGCTATATATTGTAAAAAAGCAACTCCAAAGTTGAAAGTAATTTTAGTTTTTATTGATATTACGTACAAATTTATCACTGCCAACAATTATATCATGATACGTAACTAAAAAATCACAGTAAATTAGAATTTCTCATTGTATTGTACTTAACATATTGAAAAGTTCATTTTATTAATGTACAATAAATTGAACAGTTTCGTATACTGTACCGTTTCATGTTGATTTCATAAAAATTGTTTTATTATCCATTTTTTGAAGTAAAAATAATAATAATAACTTTTTAAAACAATTTTCAATTACCATATATAAATATTATATACAGTATAATAAGTTGATGAGCCATACAATATTGTGGGGCACTGACAAAATAAATCAGCGATCCCATCACGCTTAGAAATGTTTTGGTGAGGAATAGTTGAGGCACGCTATGCATTGGGACATGGGGTGCCGTCATGTTCCCCAACATGACGTCAGACTTCTAAGTGTGGTAGGACCGGGACTCCTTAAAATTCTGCGAATAAATTTCTTCAATCGTTAGTTCTGTTGCAGAAAAAAACATCAATAAAGTCCATTTCCTCTTGTGGGGGAGAACAAGACTATATATGGTCAAAGGTTCGATGACACCTTAGAGCATAAACGTTGCAACGTCTGCAAATAATTACATTAACCGGAAACCCATAGAAACTTGAGATGACAATCTGATTTTGGGGGTGTGAGCAGAAAATGATTTGTTATCAGTCCCTAATTTTCTATTTCAATAGATATTTGTGCTTGGGCGGAAGAAGAAAACAATAAGTATTAAGACTAGTTTAACTTTCGCATGCTTATGGCGACTAAAGCAACGTTCCAAATGCTAATCAATGTAAGGAAACTTCATGGCTCCAGCAATGGAGCTTGTGGTTGCTTTGCATATGAGACGCTTTGAAATAATTAACCATACACAGCTGCACCGTTTATAAACTGGACCAGTATTTTATTCATTAAGTGACTCGCTCTTCTCAGGGTTTTCAAGTTATGTATATTGAAGGTACTTCGGTGCCTAATAGCCTACACAAGTTACTTTTTTAAAAGTTTTGTTCCTTTACTGTATTACCGGTATCCTTTTTACATAGGCTTTAACTAATAGTATATTACCATAGTTATGTGAGCTATAATATTTGCTAAAATGGTGGAAAGTGGCCGTTGACATCAATATTTTTCTGCTGTGACGCATAGGTCGACCCAGGGTAGTTTTACCATAGCTTATCACAGTCTACTACTAGGCTAATATAATGGCTGTTGAATCGGGAAGAGGGGAAATAATTATTTAGTTGTAATATGTTTAATTTAATTTTAGGGCAGGGAAAATCATTATACGACCTTAGACAATATTGTTGTGTATTTTTGTTTCGACAGGTGTTCACATACGTTTGTTTAAATATAGGCTTGTTCTTGTTATGGGATTTTATTAGGGGGAGGGGAGGCTAACAATTGTTTTTCATACCTGTATCATATTTTAACAACCCCCAGCACATAAATCGTGCAATACAATACAACAGAAGTTACTGTAGCAATAGTGTTTCCATGCATAGTGCATCGAGGCAGATTAGTCTATTTTACATATTAAGCCAAATTTTAACTGTATTATGACCAGTACGGTATTATATAGGCCAATAACTACCTCCAGCCCAGCCAATAAAAATTTTACAGCACAATGCAACAGAAGGTACTATAGCAATAGTGCTTACTGTGCATATTACCTCTAGGCATATTAGCCTCTTTTACATTTCAAGCCAAATTTCACCTGTACATTATATGGTCAGTACAGTATTAAATATAACTACCCCCAGCCTATATAAATTGTACAATACAATGCAACAGAAGTTACAGTAGCAATAGCCTATTTTACGAGTTTTCTCGTAGGCATCATATCTACAATAGGCCTACTGCTCAATAATAATAACAAAAAATTAAGTTTTCAAGAAACATACAGTAGACCCAATCAGACTTGAAGTATTTGATTGTAGGCTACAAAAACCTTACTCTGAAGTAAGAAAAAACAGGTCACAAGAGGTATCTAATGACACGTCTAATGTGGCCATATTTGCACAAGTGCAGCCGTTGGAGCGTGAATGCTGTTGGTACCTATGGTGAATGTGCCCTCCCAGACTAGTTAAACACGGGCGCAGCATTTTCAATTCTAATCGCCTTCTTCAACGTCTGCGTACCTGAGGCGCAGTGCATCAGGCTCGAGCGTAGCAGTTGGCTAAAGGCCTCGAGATGACGAATGCGGGCCAGTCATCAGTTGGGTAAGTAAAAAGTAGACTTTTTATTCTTTAGGAGAAAACAGACCAATAGGTCAGAAACGAATAAGGTTTTTTAAAATTTTATTGGTAGGCCATACCCATAATTAGTAATATGAGAAGTCAATCGCTAATTATAGGTACCTACCGGTAACTTATTATTGCGAAAACAACCGTATGTAGCTGAAACCCAACTCCCAAGTCGTGCATTTGAGCTTCTAGCTAGGCCATGAGCCTCTTCTATGTGTTAATTAATTCACATCAGATTTAGTGTCAATTTTTGAAGAAAAACAAAAACAAAAAAAAAACAAGCAAGACTAAGAGTTTTTAAAATAATCTCCATACCCCTCTTCCGTTCTTCAGCCGCACCTAGCTAAGCTTAGGCCTATTATTTTAAAAACGTTACCACTTTCACTAAGTAGCTGTAAATTAGAAGTAGGTACCTACCCCTAATGAAGATCAATAGATCTACAGTAGGTACCTATATCATAGGCTTATTTTGACTTTCCTCCCAATAACACTAATAACAGGGGTTTTCAGGAATGAGTAGGTAGTAACCGGATTATGCGTCAAGAGCGTTAATATTTTTTATACATCAAATTTAACCTGCCTATTGTGCTTTACTAAATAATTTTTGCACGACTACCGGACGCCCGTGTCGTGCTAAGCTAAAACTCCCTAAATCGACCGAGAATTATTTATGTCAATTTGTTATTCCTATGAGTTCTATAACACCGGAAGGCCAAAAATCAATTTGTTTCCTGAGATATTGGACAATTTGTGTTTGCCCTAACTTAATTGAATTTCAGATGGTTGATGTTGAAAGAAGACCCTATATGTAACAAAAACAACTCTAAAACACCCTATATATTCGAAGCCTGGAGTACGTTGCGGATTTCGGGTGTATACATATTCAGTATGGCTAACCGCTAACGTGGAGTAGGACTACCGTACTTCGATATAATTATTGAATTTTAAAAAAAACCGCTAGATGATAATATCGAGAGTTAGGGTGTTCAGTCCACATCAGCGACTTCGGTGGCAAGGTGGTAGCGTGCTTGTACTTGTGTGAGTCTCTACACACCTTGCGGTCGGAGACGTGTCGTAACTCGACACAAATTCCTATTAGTTTACTTAGTGAAGCGATTGAAGACGTTAGAGGTTTTTTTAAAAGGACTTTTTATGGACCCAGGCCTACTTATAGTGGCCCATTGATCCTTTGTCCCATGCCAACGACCCCATGGGTTTCGAACATTGTAACTTATTATTTCCGTATGAATTTTTGGCCATTGGCAAAAACATGGAAAAATCTCACCGGATTTTCGTTGTCATACCTACAGGACTTTGATCGCCTTTGTCTTAAAAAGTAATTATTCCATGCTGCTTAGTAGACCAAGATAGAAAATGGTATTAAATTTAATTTAAATTTAATAGTAATAATATGAGAAGAAAATATCGGAGGGAAATGAAACACTGCAAAATCGAAGGTTACTGGGAATGTGCCTGCAAATATCATGAGGTCAAGCCAAAGGCGAATTTTATTGCTCTGCGATAGGGTTATCTAGCCTATTAAAGTGCAGCAAGCTTCTAGATAAGCGGACCAGGTACCTTTCTTTCCAACGGTTTAAGATATAACTCTGATAAAACACGTACATAGTGCATAAAACAAGAACAAACAACAGTTTCATTTAAAACAGGACAATGTCTTTAGCTTTAGTCATATACAGGGCCGTACCCGAGGGGGGTGGTCAATGGGGTCCGGATCCCCCCCCCCCGAAATAAATTTTTGTATGTAAACCTGTATGGCTTGAAGAATTTATCCATCAATTCAGTAATAAATTACGTTAAAAAAATTGTTGGACCCCCCCCCCCCGAAATCAAAACCTGGACACGGCCTTGGTCATATATAAAAACTATGGGAAGCTGAAAAGAGGATATTTTGGGGGTTAGTAGAACAGTATTAAAATTTCAAAAAGTATTGATATATTTCCCTTGCCTTCACTATGTGTACAGACTGCGCCAGTCTGCTTTTTGGCACTAGGCCTAAGCGTTACTTCCAGCTCAGAAACTGTAGCTCAATTGGTAGAGCAACCGCGAAACTGGAAGGTTGCAGGATCGTAAACCTAATTAAATATACTGTATTATAAATATTGTATATACAACATAATATTAATGTAATTTTTACATACTACACATCAGTCTGACAGTATCTTGTAAATCTCTGGGTTCGAATAGTCGAATACCTATTTCAAATCTAGCTCTAATACAAATCTTCTGAAGTTGACTCTGTGGTATTCCAACTAACTACCCTACTGCTACAATGATACATGTCCCCGCCAGTCACCGACGTTAAAATCGTCCGTGTGTACCGGGCCTACGTGGTATGTGTTCAGCGCTCGACGCACACTTCACCTCACGGCACTAAGAAAATTGCCCAATGACTTGAGTTGTTCGAATGAATTTGGTTTTAAATTAATTTGTTCGTTCGGCTCGAGTTATGGTGCTATTTTGAACATCATCCAGCTTCAGCAAGTTAACTGCATTGTTGAGCCTCATGCAGCAGCCTGACGAAGATGGCAGCCTGTATGTCATTTTATGGTATCCTCTTCACATAAAACTGGCAGTCTTACAATACTGGCAAAACTGTAAATTTAAGGCTGAGACTTCAAAATATTTTTTAACCAAATTACGACCGAGAATTTTTGACGATATTAATTGATTCTTCGTTCCATAGACATAACATGAAAATGATCAGATAAAATTGCATACAATTTCCAATCTTTCTCAAAACCCATACTCCCCATACTATTCACTATTGAATTACTACAATTGCATAAAATCAGTATAAAGCACTTTATAGTGTTTTTTAGGACGATAATAGGCTGTTTTAAGAGAGAAAATGTAAATGTACTGTTAAGTCATGCATTTTGTTTATGCATTTTATATCTGACAATTTTCTTATCTTTGCGGCTGCAGAACTAGGAATTGTTTGTAAACTATTTTTTTGAAATTTCTGCCTGTCAGTAAAGGGCCCCTATAGTGTAATCTCGTTTGAGCGTAAACGTTCTTTTTTCATGTACTTTATTATGCGTAGTTTAATTATTCGATTTAAGTTTCAGGACATGTATAGTAATGGTACGTACTCTGACTTTCACCCGAAAGGTGTTAGTTCGAGTCCCACACTGGGTACATTTTCTGGCATCGGAGGGCATGTAAAGCAGGCGGTCCCGGGCCTTCCTAGTTGAGTGTGAGAGAGGGCTTTATAGCCCTAACTCCGCTAGGTTGGCTTAGTAACGGAACAAAAAGTAATTATTTATATTTATCATGTTAGGCGTAGATGTGATAGTGGGGATCAAAGGATTAGTGTGATGTTCTCACACTATTTAAAATGAAATAATAATTATAATTCAAGAAAACAAACCAAATTTATTCAAGAAAATATAAAATGCGACATTCCGCCATTTTGTCTAAAACAACAACATTGTTTACATTTTATTCCGCAAAAAAGAATACCGCGTTACCGGAACCGGAAACCCAACAATTAGTATGTACATTTATCATTTAACACGTCATAATCGCTGCAAGTCAGTCTGAAAAGTCAGGAACATTGTTTCCACAATATATAGTCACTATATAGCTTAAAAATATTCCAACAGCCAGCACTCATACGATATTACCGCCCACTTCAGCATTAGACCTACAAGGCAATCTTTAACTTAGGGCGGCTCCCATGGCCGTAGCCAAGGGGGGGTTGATGGGGGTTCAACCCCCCCCCCCCCCGAAATGAAATGGCTTCATACTAGATAGAATCGGATTTTGAGAGGAAAAATAAAAACCACTATGTAAAAATCCCCCGAAAAAAAATCCTGGCTACGGCCTTGGCGGCTCCTACCATGTGTCGAAAATCTAACACATTATTGATTGATTGATGCTTTGGGATGGGGCAAAATGGAACATTAATAGGATTAATTAATTTGCCCGGCAGTCGGTAGGAGTCGCCCTATATAAGTAGAGCGCTCCCAAACGAATATCGAGGTCACTGTAAAACTAATTTCTTCTTTTACTTCCATTTGGAGACTGAAATGAGTAATAACAGTCAAGTATTTGTACAATATACAATAGATGATGTAGCCTACATACAAATGGACATTGCTAATTACATAATTCCTTAAAGGGACTTCCGCTCATGCTACTGCAGGTTAATCAGCAGTCAGCTCGTAAAATTAAAATTATAATGTGTCCGATTAAGCATATCCTAGCTGTATTTTTTTAAGA
Source organism: Psococerastis gibbosa (assembly GCA_963971405.1). Taxonomy (NCBI): domain Eukaryota; kingdom Metazoa; phylum Arthropoda; class Insecta; order Psocodea; family Psocidae; genus Psococerastis; species Psococerastis gibbosa. The sequence continues at coordinate 30,101,758 of OZ020489.1, read as the reverse complement.
CTCGGTCACCATAGCGATGGCGTGACTCAAGCCAACCGACTGTTATGGAGGTTTCAGAGTAACATTCTAATGTAGGGTAATGCTAAGAATATCGATTTATTACAACCGTGGCATGCACAGTATAGTCTGCACGTGTCCCTTTGTTGTTCATTCACCGACCGAATAGAAGGAAGCAGATATTTCGGGTAGGTACCTTAAACGTTGTCATTTTGAGGGTTTTTTTTAAGTCAAAGAAAATAATTTGAAGTTTAATTATATTCATTCATAATTCACAGAGGCACAAAAATCTCAAATTAAACCCAACTGATTACTGTATATATTTCTTAAATAATTTTGAGCAGAAACAGTATTTTTATAAATCTAGAGTAATACCTATCTACTGCACCATTATTTCTCAAAAAAAAATCTTACGGCACTTCTTTTAATGAATTCGGATTACTATTATAAGTTAATTTTTCACGGTTTCGGCACCCGACAATGCATAGCTTGGTTCCGAAATTTATTATTTACTTTTTCAGGTCCTCAAAAGTGACTCATTTTGATTTTTTTATTTGTGTGAAATGAGAGTGGTTTTTCTAAAAAAACATTTTACAGCCCAAACTATAAAATAGATTTTTTCTATGGGGGTCATTGCGGAACAGATCACCCCAAATATTAGTATACAATAGTAGGGACTGTGGGCCACCAAAATCCCAAGTTACTGCATTGGAAAAATTATATAATGTGTAAGCTATGCCTAAAGAAGAAAATCCATTTTCATTTAATCTTGGGAGGGATCCCTTTAAGGCAGACATTTGAAAATGCTTTGAAAGGTTTACCTTAAAAAATTCTATATCAAACCGGTTCAGTAGTCAGATATTAATAACCCTGGAAATTAGGTACGGCATTTAAGAATTCATATTGTATATAATTATTTATTGTGCTATGTCTAAAATAAGCACAGAAATGTTCATAATGCACATAGTAGGCAGTAGAATTAATGATGCAGATTATGGAGAGGTCATACTCCAGGCCTGGAGCGATACTCGCATATCAGGCTTATCTGCACTTGCAGGTGCTTATCTCGATGCAGTTTGATAAACCCATTTAATTCACTGTCTCATTTGTATTACAGTAGAATTCCAATTATTCGAATCTCGATTATCGAAATCGTTTCTGACTAAATAAAAGCCTTGACTTTTATTTACTTGTACAGTTTTGCGCTAAAACTGATTTAATTAATAAAAAATCAATACAGGACAAAAAATTAGCGCATTTAACAAAAAACTATTCTTCTTTACTTAGATACCCTTTTAGGGTGCCTAGGGACTCTCAATTCATACATAACACTATCTCAGGCAATCCCAATCAATTTTTGCTTGAGCATGGGTTCAACGTTGGGACTAAGGTGCCCATTCCATTGACCGGCTAGGGCTATTTCCAAAAACGGTGACGTGGTAGCAGACATTCAAGACATAGGTGGCGTTTCCACCGACCTCGCATTGCAGAATTGACGGAAATGTTTATTTTCCTCTATGCCATAGTTAAAATTGAGCAATGATCATACAGTAAAATCACAAGCAAACAAACTAAAATTAAAAAATGGCGTCATGGGATATGTTAAGTACAAACATTTTAATAGATTTCTATAAAAAGAAAAATTCAAATTTCCGTTAATGTCATTTGCATTCTGCAATGCGAGGTCGGTGGAAACGCCACCTAAGTCTTGAATGTGTGCGACCACGTCACTGTTTTTGGAAATAGCCCTAGCCGGTCAATGGAATGGGCCCCTTACATAGCACCAAGCCTTCGGGTTTGAACTTGCTATGATATGAATAAGGGAACCTCCTAATTATAGTAGATTCCAAATCCCATCATGGCTTCAGCCTTTCATATGAATAATATGTCTAATTAGACAGAAGTGATTAGATAGATGGATAGAAAAACCGTGAATTTCTCGACAAAAATATATGGACATAAAGTTACAGGCTGTGCCACCTCAAGCCGAAGCGTGGGAGGGTGGTACATCAATGATTAGGTGGTGGAATGGGACCTGTGATCCATTAGACCAGCAATGTGACAAGTCTGACACGGTCATTGAGGTCAACATAGCAGCCCTACAGTATGGTATAATTTTAAGCGTAAAGAAGTTTAATGGAAATAATAAAGTTATTTTATTGTTGTGTTGTATAGGTACAATGTTTTCAGATTGGTCGGACTGCAGGTTGCTGCATATCTAGTACCGATGGGCACTTTAAGTTATAGGGTCCTTACGATAACGAACCTAAAATGTTGTTGGCTCAATTACTGCCGTTTTTTAGGTACTGTACTGTAGTGTAGTGTAGTGTCAAAGTTATAGCTCACACAGTAGGTAACATTGTTTCCGATTTTAGCGTGAAACCCCTAGTCAGCTCTATAATGTAAACACCTTTGGCAATGGAAATGGTGACTTTTCTATAATTAATGCGTAACCTAACTTCAAAGGTGAATTACAGAAATTTATTTTTGAAAATCAAATTATTTGTACCAATATAAAAAAAACTACTCTAAGGTTCGATGTAAGGTGTGGCGAAGGGCTGTTTTATTTTTCAGAAGAAAAACAAAATCAATTGGAATTTTAATGAGGTCTTGCGTAATGAGTGTGAGTGTTGCATGCCCTTACAAGTGGTGAATTTGTGTAGGGCACGGGGTTAGTGGTGGCTCGATACTGGCAGCGGTAAGTAACATGAGCGGCAGCGCACTGCAAGACGAGTTGCAAGCAGTGATACTTTCATACGACGCACAGCAGTCTCAACTAAAAGAGGAACTACAAGAAATGTGAGTATTTCTATTTCCCCTTTTTAACGAATTTCATTGTGCGCAAATGGTATGCAGTAGGTACCCAGAACACGACGTACTAGGTAAACTGAACAGGGTGAAGCGTGATATAAAAACAAATCTTTAGGACATGACTGGAAACTGTACAACTAAGAATAAGATTTCAAGTCAAACCAAGCATGCTTGATTTAAAACAACTGCCATTCTGTTAAAGTGATCTTAAGAAATCCGGCATTCTAGAAGCAACCGGAAAAATAGATCTTCAACTTGGAACTCTGGATAACGTGAGGAATACGAAGAAAAAAGCAGTAGCCCGAAATAAAGCTCTTAAGCAGGTAGTGTACTACTGGCATAAAATTTATTGTACATTGCACTAAGAATCTTGGGGCTTAATAGGGAATCATTGTCCCAAATATTACCGTAAGAACACATGACAAACTTTTATGGTCAATCCATCACACATGCGCGTTCTCCATGATATAGAATACTTTAAGGTAAACCTTTCAAAACATTTTTAAATGTCTGCCTTAAAGGAATCCCTCCCAAGATTAAATTTGATGACATTTCCATACGGACATCCACAAGAATTTTTTACAGAGCATTTCCCCATTTACATGACAGACTAAGTTCTTGAAAATTTCCCTCTCTTAATTGTCAGAACATTTAGTGCAGTGTCAAGTATTTTGACATTTACCAAGAGGTTCTTGGTTCCAGTGCTACACTTGCTATATTTTCTATGGCCATGTTTCAAAGGATATGTAAAGTAGGATGTTCCGGGTCTGTTTAAGTGTATGCGAGGGTTTTATAGCCCTAATTCCAATAAATTGGTAAATTAATAAATCCCCTTCCCCGTTATATCTAGCTTCAAAAGTTTTTCTATCCTGCTCAGTTTCATCAACCTCATGTTTCTTGGCGTCATTGCTACAGCAAACACACCTGCGTGTGTACGAGCCATTCCACATGAAGAATTATAAGTTAGGCAATAAAAGGAATGCAAACATGGCTGACATTCCATATCAAATTAAATTGATAGGTGTTTTTCCGCCAATTACTTTGGAAAACTATTAACTGTAGGCTACATTATTTGCTACAATGATATTTTAGCTAGCCTAAATACATACATAAATACCGTACGAAAAGGCGGTACCATTATATTGCATGGTCGCTGCAATTTATCAGAGCAATGTAGTTATTATTAGGACATTTGGTACCATAGTTGAATATTCTGATGATAAATATTCATAAACTTTGGAATCAATATACCCACTTCTTGGTTGCTATTAGGTTGCCTAGTGCCTACCTTGTATATTAAAAAAATTGTTTCGAGTGAATAATTAAGAAATTGTTCGTTAAATATATTTCTTTGATCGAAAAGAGACATCTTTTAATATTTTGAAATAAAAAATAGCCCTAAATGCTTTAGAGCAAATCGAACACTCCCACTTTTTTGCAGAGTAGTAATAATTTTCTTACTTCTTATGTAAATTTCTTATTAAATATCGATCGAGCCATAAATGAGAGTATAGAAATGTTACTATGCATTTTTATGTACAGCAACACCGTTTGGCCTGTTTTTGAAGGGGGTGAAAAAACCAAGGTTAGGTTAAGCCACCACATTCAAAAGCTGTGGCCAAACGGTGTTAGCGTCAGATTCATATTGTATATGCATCATGCCTTTTACTACTTCTACCCTCATATATGGCTCTGGGATCGAACTTTAATAGGTGTTTGTCTTAGAACAAAAAACGCCTAGTTGTTCACACTTCAGGACTGGAAAGGTTCATTATTGGGCAATTGAAACTACTGATATTCCCTTTTCAACCTTGCGCCCCAATTTTGCGCAATTTGACAGTTTCTTCTACCGATTACACGTTATTTTTATACTTTATATCGTGATCAGACAGATAAAGAAGCAGACTTATCAATAAAACTATATGGAACGTCACGAATCAGTCTTGGGGGCTGCAACTTCCCCTGTTTTCCTTCCTAATACATTAGAATCAGACATGCGATGAGCACCATCTAAAATAAACAAACATTTTTTTTCTTTAGGAGTTGGATACTGTTATGAGAAAACTACGAAGCCAGAAGTGTTACAGTCCGTGCGAGCACCACCTGCAGGAAACTTTAAAAGTTTATTCCGAGTATTTAGCAAGACCTGACGTCGATTAGATAAATACAAATCAAGGCAGGTAAGCTTCAGAATTTCCAAAAAATCTATTATTTAACATTGTATACTTGGTTTCGTTATGTTTGTAATTTTGTGAATTATTATACAATATAATACTATATAATAGTAATTTACAGCATTATTTCAGAGCATGTTACATTAATAGGGGGTTAATAGGGGACCCCAAAGGGTTAACCCGTGCTGGGGCCCCCTAAGAATATTACATTAGAACAATAGACACAGTGGTCACGAACAGTAGACAAGACTTTTTTTTTTGTTTGTCCTCACTGGTTACTCCACCAAGTGAGGGAAATACATTGAAAAAAGTATGTTACAAAGAGGATATCGGCGCAGGTACCTCCGGATGCAACATCCAATGAGGCCCTGGGCCCAAACAAATACATGCCATAACTATTTGTGTTTTCCGTTTGTTACGGATTTGATTCTAATATACATATATGGTAGTACTTAACGTGTCCAAGTAGACAAGACCACCTCGAAGATTGCACTAACTTGAGATTACAACACGAAAATGAGTGATCGGGCGTTTCTACAGTAACGACGGGAATTACCCCGTCGGCCAATCCTTTCACCACCGGACCAAGCGACAACAACGCTCGCTAGAAGACCAAATCGGTTTTTTTTTTAAAGAGGGGGAGTTGACTGACCCGATTACAGTGGAACATAGTTTAGTCACATAATTGATTCGGAGGTAACCGCAGGACTCGACACACACTTAAGACTGAATGGTAGTCTCGGCGCGGTATCATGTCCCACCATATTCCCCTGCCAACGCTGTGTACACTATCAAGTTCTTTGCAGTTTTAAACAGGTTTACCACACAATTGAGGAGCAAACTTTCAAAACGGCACTAATCCATTTTCGTAAAATGTTCAGGAAACACGAAAAACATAATTATTTCGGCTTTATTATAACGGGAATTCAAGATTTTAACCCTTCAGAAGACTGGGTTAAATTTTTGTTTGTTTTTGTTTTGATTAGCAATCCTGATTCAACTCATCTTCAATATAGAAAATCGATGATAAAATCAATTTTTAATGTTCATGGATTTGTGACGTTTTGAAGGTTTGCTCCTCAATTGATTTTCTCTACATGTATTTGTATCGGTATCAGGTTCTATTCAACGGATGTCACTACCACCACTTGACTATTCCTATCGCGGACTTCTGACGATAGAAGACCTACGACAGACGCGACCAAGGCATCTGAGCACCTACAAGAGGTCTCACACAGGCAGATTTTGGACTAGTAGTTTACGGCTTAACAACAATGAGCTCAGCACCATCGAAGGAATAACAGCCATAGTGATTCAGGTAAATGTGACGAACAAGCATTATGTGTTAGTGAGTGTGAATGAGTGAGTGAACTGGAATGACTGTGTGAATGAATGTGAATGCATGTGAATGAAAATATTTTTTCCAGTCTATCATCATTCTATTTTAAGCAGTTAATTGTAAGAGAGGGCCTTTGGCCCTAATATTCGCTGCGAACATTGTTGTGTTTTTTCTTTTTTTTTCTTTCATTAAAGACGATTATTATTATTATTATTAGTTAGTAGTAAATTTAGCAGAGTCCCAGGCCACGGTGACGGCCCATAGGTCACAAAGAGCATTATGTACAGGTACAGTAAGTTATTGTCATTCCTATATGGGATTTATAATATAGTATATATGAAAGCAGTAACACTCATAAAAGCCAGCGCTAGTAAATGGAACTGCCAGCTAAATTAGAACTTTTTAGAAAGTCCGATTGAAGTAACTTCCTAGTACTTTCTTCTACCACTGCTCATTTACGATGAATAAGCAGAAATTAAATGTAAAAGAAATTCATTTAATACAAATTGCTTGTTTCATTTAAATTTAGTTTGCTCCATTACATAAAAATTATTGTTCTACTAGTAGTATTAAGTGTTTTAGTGTCGAGAATTACATTTACCATAGATGGAATATGGTTTTAATTGATCTGCCAACCTGCATTAATTAATGACCACTTTTTGGCCTCAATTTAAAAAAAATTTCTGAATTAAGCTGAAAGTTTTAGTTCGTTATTAAAATTAAAAAAGACTGTATCTTGAAAATAACTGTGTGGGGCAGAATGTCGATGGATAATTTCAGTGGACTCGGGAAAAAAATTAGTAAAATAGACACTCTTGGACTTTATTACATTGTAGTTTTTTCCATATCCTCATTTCGGTTACTCTTGGACTTCTTGCATTTTCTCTCTTTTTACGGACTGCATAGTGCACAAACCAAAATTACATTATTCTGTTCCAGATTTTTGAAGTGCCCGAGAACCTGACATGGCTAGATTTGTCTTTCAATCAACTCAAGCACCTATCCCAAGAAATAGCAGAGCTATTCAACCTCAAAATTTTGTACCTTCATGGAAATCAAATTTCGGATTTTGCAGCAGTCCTACCACAACTGCGGTAAGACTTATAAATAAAATTGTGAGTACTGTAGTTCCATGGTTCGCTTTTATTTATCCGAAAGCACAGGATTGATCGTTTGGACTATTGTTTAGTCTAGATAATGGACACGCGAATATAATACTACTACACAAAAATAATAATAATGCCATAGTATGCAATGCATTGTGGCCCGGATTTACAATAATTTCCTGAAAAATAATTATTTCTACTAACCAAAACATTGTTTGGGAAATCAACCTGTCTGGTTTTGTTACTTTATTTAGCACATAAAACGTATTTGAATTTAGGAATCGTCAGTTAATATGCATTCCCGTAGCGCGTTTAAAACCTCCATTATACATTGAATGATTGAGTCAATACTTGGGGAGAACCTGACGTAGCAGAAGTAAAAAAAGGACTTACAATATACCTACCTACCTGTACAAGGAACATTTTTATCGCGAAACCTTTTCTTTTCAGATCGCTGTCAAAGCTGTACAGTCTTACCCTACATGGAAATCCCATAGAAGAAAAGAGAAGCTACAGGCTCAGAGTTCTATCAGTGCTACCAAGACTCCGGAACTTGGATTTCACCAATGTCACAAACAGCGATCTTTCAAATATCAGAAAACAACCACTTACGCGAAATACCATGACCAGCTGACACAGTCAACAAACCATCAATAGTTTAGTTTAAATTATCACCCTGAGTCAGTTCAGAAACGACGACGACGATTATATTGATAATGAACGGAGAGTTAGCCCCCTTGCAGACCCATGACCCGTTTTTAATTCATTAATTGATGCCCACAAATTACAAAATGTCTAATAAATTTGACGACTTAATTCACTATAGCAGGTTCATAAAACATGTAAAGTATATTGTAGCATTATATGGTGTATAATACTGAGATTGATTGAACTAACTTTGGTTATGTAAAGCAGTCATAATTATAACGGTACAACAACTTGTTATGTTTTTATAAAAGCAACGTTCTATGAAATCAGCATTTATGTATTAATATATTGAATTCCACAAAGTACGACACCAGAAATAAAAGTACGGTATCAATCCACTATTGATTTAGGCTACTGCAATATAGGCTTTTATCGTACTTGTGCCTATCAAAGTAAATAAACCTTCGTTGTGCGAGAATTTTTTAAAAAGTATTTCATATGTGTGGCAGAAATTATAATTATCTAATTAATGCTATTACTTTCGTTTCTTAATCAGACATAGAAGCATTTTAGGAGCCAACCTAAGAGGCAGATAAAATAAAAACAAATAATGCATACCTAACTAAAAATTTTACAGCAAATTCTATTGCTGTACAACGATTGGAACATTAAACCATAATAAATAAAATTACGAACCAAATAACAGCCGCTATCGCGAAAAATCTTTGGCCTGCCAAGTCAAAAAAAAATTAAAATTTAACTCACAGATCATGTTTTGACAAGAAAGTCAGAGATCAAACCTGCTATTTTTTCTGGAGTATTGAGGTGGAGATGGTGCGTTCCTTCCACTTCGTGATATTCAACCTGAACAAATAACAATTGAAATCTATTAAAAACTATCTGCAACATAGATTCGAAAGCATCTGGACGCAGGTGCCGAGGCAGGCCCACTCCAAAGACTATATTGCTAGATGAAGAACCAGTAGAATCCGGGCTGATATATTGCTAGATCATCTAAAGTGCTACTTTCTATGAGTAGGTCTAGCATAAAAACAACAGGCCACGGACTGTTCTGAGAGCACCTATCCCAAAGTAGGAGTCCTGCAGTCATTGGAGAGCAGACTTTGTTGCCGTTGCAGCTTGGAGGAAGAAACAGCCACAAACATCCTTAAGCAGTGAGCAACTCTGAGTCACCTTTATATTAAATTCGACTTATCCCACGTCCGCGAGGTGCATGGCTTCGCAAATGATGGGACTTTTCTAAAACTTTTAATTAAGTGTTAAATGGTGCTCTATGGACTTTATGGGGTCTGTGGTCACCTATTTGTCGAAATAATATAATAATAAAACACATTGTACGCTGCAGGTATAGCTAATGTAATAATTTTTGCTTTCTTGAGATTGGTGATCGCCATAGTCAATACAAAACGAAAGCCGAAACAGCAAGATAATTATTTTGAATTAGGCAATCCTATATACTTTTGATAAACGTTTCGGCCCACACACAAAAAATCACTGAAGCGGGAGGCCAAAAACATGGCATTGAGACTGAACCAATATTAAATCCGAACATTGGACTTATCTTCATGTGGGGATTTATAGAACTTCCAACTTCCACACCAACTAAGCTAAAAATATGCAACACATGGTCCCGAAATATGGGTGTTAACTGCACCTGATGCTTAAAACTACGATTATACAGTATAGTCGGATATAAGGAGGGGTGAACGAACGTTGTGTCTATAGACTTTACCCTAAATGACAAAATACTTACGCTTGTTTTCTCTCTCATCTTATCTAGGACCATTTGATAATGTTCTGGTTTGTCAAACTGCATCCCCGGTACCCCCTTGATATTAAGGACTTTACAACGCACTTGACTAGCCAAGTGAAGCACTTGTTCTTTTGTTGGAAATCCAAACCCAGCAACCTGAAAATAATTTATTGGGCGCATTAAAAACAATTTTGGAGAATCTTAGTTCTTAGGTTTGTGCATTAAAAAACGAAAAAAACTAATCCAGACGATTTAAAACATACTGTATTTTATCTCTAGAGTTGCAATTAGCTGGTGATCCTTTTATTTCGCTCTTAGACTACAGAGGATACAGGTGTACAGAGTTTTACAGAGGATTACAGAGTTTAAAGATTTGTAGGGCATGTATTCTACCTGTATGTGGCAGTTCTTCTAATAATAAAAAATGCGAAGCAGAACGTTCTGTTGCTAGCCTGCCTATTGGATTGTTAATACTTAATTTGTTTTTCATTTGCCGCTATTTAATGTTTTTATGTTTCAACCCTACAACCTGGAACGTTTCATTTGACCACCTTTGCCATTTTCTATTAAATTTCCCCTACGTTTCACCAATACAGTAGCTAAGCTATACACATTTTATCTTCCTTTAATCATTTCTTTGAGAGTATCATCCACAACAATGCCCAGCGAGGACTTTTCGCCCTTTCTTTAGACACATTATATTATTACTGTGCCATAACACTGTAACTGTAAAAAAGTCTACGTAAATAACAATACTAGTAACCTACCTTCAATCGTACGTCTCTAGAAAAAATGTAGCCTGTTCCTTTAGGGGACGGAGACATGCCTCTCTTCATTAAAACTTCGCAGGCTTGCCGCGTAACACCTCCTTTATAAGCGTCTTCAACTATGCCCAGCATTTCCTAAAAAAAAACATTAAAGCCATAAATGAAAACTAAGATACATCGACACTAAACTGTGCTGTCTTAAGTTCGATAGTTGGCAGCTTGTATTATTTTGTGCGAGTCACTACACACGATGCGATGAGAGACATGTCGTAACTCAACCACATAGATATTACCTAGAGAGACGTCTTTGTAAAGGAGAGTAATTACTCTAGTATTGTATTGTTGTTTGTTTTGTTCATATTGTGTTGCATTCTGCATTGTATCAATTACATGTACTCAATGTTTCAATAACGGTATTTACAGACAGTCACTGGCTAATTTCACAAAAATAATTAAAAAATAACGTACTTCATAATCGTAACAGGGAGCTTGGTTGTCCGTCAGTTCTTCGTACTTTAAAAACCTCTCAATGCTGTTGGCAGCGTCCGAGGAATATTTGTACACGTCACGAATGACTGGGCTTGCAATGTCCAACTGAATCAATTTTGCGACGTCTTCGGGAAACAAAGCAGCGTACGTGAATCCAATAATACCTCCAAGCGAATGGCCCAGTATTGTGATGGCTTTCCAATTATAAAACTTAACTAACCGCCGAACCTGAAAAATGAGCCAACTTGCAACTTCACGGGCTGCCACGAAAGCGCGCTGCCAATTCAGCACTCTTCGGACACAGACCGAAGAAAACCATCCATTGACAGCTACAGGGTTATAATTATCAAACATAACATATAATTATTAAACATCAAAATACGGTGCCCGCAGGCAGACAACTGGCTAGACCTTGACCTACCTTAAAAACGCTTAGCATTTCAGTTAACGGACTTTAACGGACTCGATGGTTGCTAACCATAGGCGGAAAATATGCTCAAAATGTTTCCAACAAACATAAGCACCTGCACCTATTAATGGAATGCCGTAAACATCTCCTAATCATTTCAGAACAATGGAAGTGGCACCTACTATCTAGTGAGTCCTAAACTTGAGTAAGCGAATTTCTTACAATAAGTGCACCATCTGACAGAAGGGCGTAAGTCTGCCCTTTTGGGATATGAGAAGAAAGTCCATGGCCCGGCAGGTCCAAAGCTAATACTGCTATGTTTTTTGGTAATAACGGTAGCAACAGGTCAAAGGTTCCAGCGTTGTCTTGCCACCCATGCAGCGCTAAGACTGGTTGCTGAGTCTGCGATCCCCACCACTTCCCTGAAAATAAAGGTTTGTCATTAGTTATCAGATGTTCTTCTTTAGTTCAAATCTAACGATTGGCTGGCAACAAAGTCTTACAGCGGCTAATTTTTCATCCTCTACAATCTGCGGTAGCTCTCATCAATCCCACGAACTGCTTCCTTTTACGGAGATAGGCAGTAAAAGTACAGTAGGTAAGTGATGTAAATAAATTAAGATACTGTTGAAAACTTGAATAAACTACTTAATTTCCATAATAAGTCTTCTTCTTCTTCTTAAGGTTACAATCTTAGCGATTGGTTGGCAGCAACGCCCTGCATATCGTCCTCTGACCATGAATTCCTGGCATAAGGCGCAGGCTTAATCTAATCAATACCATGTTCATTTTTTTCCCTTTGTTTTGTTTATCTCGAATTTCCAACGGTACCCGGAAAGTATCCTACTCAGTAAGGCACTATATACCCGGGTATTGTCATCCGCCATTTTTTATCCCATATTTCCTATATGGTAAGTATTGTAATTATTTTTAAGAAATGCAAAAGATGGAAAAAAAACGAAAACACGTTTTATTATTTTTTATTAAACACTACCCTAATTGGTAGGACGTTTTTTTAAATAAAAATAAATGAACAACGATAAATTTCTCTAATAATAAATGAGTAAACTCCCAATGCTTGGCTTATACACCAGACTGATAATGGATAAAAAATGGCGGATGACAATACCTGTCTAATATAGCACCCTACTACTCAGAATACCACGTAGAAGCTTTGTTTACAGGAGAATGATTAAGTTCGACCAATTTCTTTTATTAGTTACTGCACCCCTTAACCACGTATACTTGCCGCACTTGAGCTTAAAACCTTAATTTCTCTAGCCATCTCACTATTTTGGCTTACCACTAAGATGGCCCCAAGGCACTGTAATTTTCACTTCTCGCCACTTTCTTCCATTTAGTGGATCGACCTGCAATCCATTCAGTTTTTCTGTCGGTGCTGGAACATTGCAAAAAGTCCAAACTGGATGACAACAAAATATAAATTATAATATTATAAAAACCGACCTCTTTTATTAAACATTCCGGGGAATACACTGGATCTAATGCATCATTTTTTTTATGATTAATTGCATAGCCTACAAGGAATTGGATTAATGAATTAGAATAAGCACTTCAGTCACCTCTTCAGGTAATATCCGTGTTGAGTTACGACAGGTCTCTGATGAAATGGTTCGAACAGACTCGCAAAAGTACGCTACCACCATGCTAACGAAGACTTTAATCCCTATATGAACCTGTCGCCTTCATGTTGTTGTTTCTAACGGCTGCTTTCAGCATTTCTGCTTTTTAAGCAACCCTGTCAGCCTGGCGGGGGGAGTGAGTCTGTTTGTTAACTTGAGGCACCCTAAGGGCAGACTCTTTCACCTCGGGGAAAGGGGAGTTGACTGACAGGGTGGACCTCCTGATTATAGTGGATTCCGAACCACTTGGGAAACATGGTAAAGTCACACGATTAAGTCGGAGGTGACCAGGACTCGACTTACACTGCCAAAGCGCGTTATCATGTCCCACCAGGTTCCCCTGCCAACGCTGTGCACACTACCAAGTTGCCGCAGTTTGAAACATGCTCTGCTCTAATGGAATCAACATGGTAAGGCCGTTGGCGATCCTATCGCCTTCATACAACCTTGAATTAAGAGTATCTTGCTTCGATTTCGTGTGACTACGCCGACTAAAGCAACGACAATTTAAATTGTATGAATATTCACAACACAAACCCACGAAGAAAAAAAAACAATAACGAACAAAACTTTTCTCGAAAATATTCTTAAGAAATGGCGTTATATTGCAACACGAGCTGAATCATGAGTAATATAGTTCTATGCACAATGATTTTAAAAAAGTAACTAAGTACACAATTTTCTGAGCATCTCATCAGATGTCAACAATACGTAAGAATGCAATTACAAAGAGTTAAATGACACTAACCTGCATCATTAATAACGTTGCTCATTTTCTGAATTTCACAAGCGGTCGAAGTACTGGAATATGTAGATGAAGACGTATTCCGCCTGCGGGCAATAAAATGAATCGTCAAACAGTTCCGTATTGCTTTAGTGACGTCAGTAACATCCGGCTTCAACTTACAATGAAGCAGTACAGAGTCGCAACGCCGATCCGAAAATGCTTCGGGGAGCTCTCAACATTAATGGATCTGAGAGATGTGAGTGACAACGTTGAACTATGAATCAGAGCGTCTCACCTATAAAAAAAGAAACTTATCTTAAAATATACACACACGTCACGAGTGATAACGATTCCACAAGGACATGTGGTTAATTATATTATGTGATAAAAAACAGACTGGACAAACTTCAATGAGATATGCAAATAGATTTAAGGTTCTTAAGGCGCCCATTCCATTGACCGGCTAGGGCTATTTCCAAAGCGGTGACGTGGTAGCAGACACTCAAGACTTAGGTAGCGTCTCCACCGACCTCGCATTGCAGATTGCAAGTGACATTGACGGAAATGTTTGTTTTTCTTTTTATAGAAATCTATTAAAATGTTTGTAATTAACATATCCCATGAAGCCATTTTTTTAATTTTAGTTTGTTTGTTTGTGATTTTACTGTATGATCATTGATCAATTTTAACTATGGCATAGAGGAAAATAAACATTTCCGTCAATTCTGCAATGCGAGGTCGGTGGAAACGCCACCTAAGTCTTGAATGTCTGCTACCACGTCACCGTTGTTGGAAATAGCCCTAGCCGGTCAATGGAATGGGCACCGAAGAGCTCGGCTAACTGCCCTTTACTCAGAGATAGATTTAGGCAGAGGCGGACTTAGGGGGTAGCGAACAGGGCAATCACCCGGGGCCTCGCGAGCTCATGCGCAACAATCCAAACAAATTAAAAAAATATAGATTTTTTATTTATAACTTTTGATTTTGATTCATAATTATTAATTAAGGTTATAACATAACGGTAAATGAGAATAAAGCTAGTTAACTAATTCATTCATTCAAAACATAATTGATTATATCAATATCAAAACACTCGAAGATCGGTTTTTTTAATCGCATAGCATAGCACTCGGGTCAGCTTGGTAGGCGTCGGGACATAATGTTCTGCTTCTCTATCGCTCGGGGAACCCCCATGTTTCATTTCGTTCGTCACGTCAAGCTTTTCACGAAGGACAGAGGGCCTTGCAATGACCTGCCGCCCGCCTGGGTAAGGCCGCCGCTGGATTTAGGACTGACACATAAAATAGGGCTGGAACTGGGAAACGCCTGTTATGGCATGGGCATGCCCCAAGGCGAGGCGAGACTCCTCTCCTGAAAGAGAGAGATTTTAATCCCAGGAAACCCCGCCACAGAAGAAGAGCAAGATGACGCTGCAGAGAAAGATCCAGGCAGATATGGACCAACTCACACTCTCACATCAAGACGCCCTAGACAGAGGACTGTGAAAGAGCCAGAAGAAGTACCTCCAATCCCCCCCCCCCCTCCCCCGGGACAAGGCGGGGAAAAATATAAATAAATTAGAGCTAGATTGAAGGGAAGAGCCGATTAGGCTTAAGAACCTTATTCCTCCCTTAAGTTAAAATAAGACAAGATTACATTGATACATTGATATCTCAAAGAAATTTGATTTTCCTCCTTCCCATTAGTCATTGGTCCCTGCACAATTGACGACCTGCATGAAGCAAGCGACAAAACCGTCCAAGCTACTCGATTTTGGACAACCCATTGAATGCGTGTCTCCCTGGACACGCGAAGCCAGTAAGCATTGTAAAGTTCTCCTCACGGACTTACTCAAATTTCGGGAACAAATTTATAGAATAATAATACACACTGATTCAATATAAAATGAAAATATTGACCCTTATTGCAGAATTTCTCCCAAACCTGAGGGGGAAACCCCGTACAGCCGTACATGTGTACAGAACCAAATTTCACATGAAATAACCATCATAGCGCTTATCGATTAGATCACGCATCCCTTATAAGAAATATTCCTGTACATTTTTATATATAGAATAAAAAATAGTGTTACCTAGCTATGACACAGAAAATGTTTCAAGATATCGCTATAGATATAAATAAAAAGTTACCTGTTGTTGTTTCTAACGCCTGCTTTCAGCATTTCTGCTTTAAGCAACCCTGTCAGCCTGGCGGGGGGAGTGAGTCTGTTTGTTAACTTGAGGCACCCAAAGGGCAGACTCTATCACCTCGGGGAAAGGGGAGTTGACTAACAGGGTGGACCTCCTGATTATAGTGGATTCCGAACCACTTGGGGAACATGGTAAAGTCACACGATTAGATCGGAGGTGACCAGGACTCGACTTGCACTGCCTAAGCGCGTTGTCATGTCCCACCAGGTTCCCCTGCCAACGCTTTGCACACTACCAAGTTGCCGCAGTTTGAAACATGCTCTGCTCTAATGGAATCAACATGGTAAGGCCGTTGGCAATAAAAAGTTACCTGAAATCCATAACTGGCACTGAGCACAGAGCCTGTTCCAAACTGCGGCAAAGTTGGTAGTGTTCACAGCGTTGGCAGGGGAACATGGTGGGACCTCCGAATTAATCGTGTGACTTTACTAAGTTCCCCAAGTGGTTTGGAATCCACTATAATCAGGAGGTCCACCCTGTCAGTCAACTCCCCATCTCCCCGAGGTGAAGAAGTCTGCCCATAGGGTGCCTCAAGTTAATAAACAGACTCACTCCCCCCATTCCCTCGCAGAGCTTCTTAAGGCGGGTATTCCACCGACCTCTCATTGCAGAATGCAAATGACATTGACGGAAATTTTTGTTTTACTCTATGCCATAGTTAAAATGGATCAATGATCATAGAGTAAAATCACAAATAAACAAACTAAAATTAAAAAATGGCGTCATGGGATATGTTAAGTACAAATATTTTAATAGATTTCTGAAACAAGAAAAATTCAAATTTCTGTCAATGTCATGTGCATTCTGCAATGAGAGGTCGGTGGAAACCCCGCCTTATACTACTAATATCAAACACTAACTAGTTACAACTCTATATGCAATATATCTAGTGTATGGTATTAGGACCAGTAGTTGAAAGTAAGTATTGTAGTTCTTAGGTAAGCCTTTCTAGGCCCCCTGTTAGTAACGACACCGATATTTGCACAACTTGTTGCTCCGAAAATTATGTTGAATACATATATATTATTATATTACATCTTGTGAGGGATGTGATTTTGTATGCTAAACTGTGGGGCATTAATAACATTAACAACGGGGTACATGTAGAGTAGTGGAACGGACTCCAACTTTCACCCGAAAGGTTGTTGGTTCGAGTCCCAAACTTGCTATATTTTCTGGCCATACTTCGGAGGGCATGTAAAGCAGGCGGTCCCTGGCTTTCCTAGTTTAGTGTAAGAGAGGGCTTATAGCCCTAACTCCGCTAGGTTGGCATAGTAATAGAACAAAAAAGTCGATATTTATTAATATTATTATTATTATTATTATCCCAGTGATATGGTGTAGGTCTAAGCCTGCCATACCTCCCGGTTTACCCGGGAGGCTCCTGGTTTCCTGGTTTCCAGCCCGATCTCGCGGCTCCCGGGTGAATGTTGTCGGGAGGCCGTAATCTCCCGGTTTTGGAAAATTCCCCGGAAAATCTCCCTGTTTTTCTAAGACATGAAATTGAGTGATGTAATTTTACGATTAAGTATAAATTTTAATCGAATTGTGTGCAATTGTATTCATTGCCAGTAAATTCTAATTAATGTTACTGCTATCAATCTGCGTAAAACGGACGAAAACCCCTCTATTTGAGGCCTGTTATTCAAAAATTTTCAACCGGGAGAGACCCCCGCCCCCCCCCCCCCCTTGTTTCCAACTACCTACTTAATTGATCGCATATAAAATCTGAACGTTACTGCTAACAAAATGCGTAAAACCACATTAATTTAAGCCAACTTTTCAAACAAATTCTACCGGGGGAGACCCCCGGGCCCCCCTTGTGAGCAGTTGAATTTTTCGCCTGTCAAACCCGCTATTAAAATCTGAACGTTACTGCTATCTAAGTGCCTAAATCCTCTTTGTTTTAAGCCAATTTTCAAAAAAAAATTCTACCGGAGGAGACCCCCGGCCCCCCTTGTGTGATATTGATTTCGTCGCCTCTCAAATCTAAAGTCTATAAGCTGCGTACGTCCTTGAGAACGAGTTTCCCCGTGGAGGCCCTCTATATTTTTGATGCTAACTTATTGCACTTGGCCCTAGATGTCGAAAAAAATAAGAAAAATAGGTATAGTGTACACTGTATAAGCCAAACTGAAACCTCCCGGTTTTTCGAAAAATAAATCTGGCAGCCTTATGTAGGTAGTAAGTATTCAGCACGCAATGTAAAAACAGGACATAACCTTGAAGCTTCTTGGATCATCGGTAGTACTCTTTGAAAGAACGTAAATGGCCAGTTTACGTTTACAGGACAATAATCGCAAGCAGAAAGCAAAACACTTTGCAAGCTGAATAGGCGCTTATTCCACCGGCGTCAATAGTTCACTATTGACTGTGTTTGCAGTTATTAAAGACAATGTAAAAATGTCTGCTACCATGTCAATATCAGAAATATTTTGACTATTGACGTCGGTGGAATATGCGCCTAAGGAGTTAAGGCCATCTGTGGCAGACTGTTCTCACAACATTCTATTGCAGAATACTCACACCTGCAGTCCTGCACCACTCTGTGCTAATCGCCAAATTATCAGCGGTGTTGTTTATTGTATACAATTGTTCACCAGCGTGCATACTAGTAGTAGTGTTTGGAGAAATAGCAAGAATGCTAATAAAAAACAACCACTTTCACTATTAAGTCATCCACTTATCGAGTAAACCACTTCGCACATCCTCTTGTAAATATTTTTTAAATTTCAACAAGGATGAAGCCAATTTGATATCCCTTCGAAGAGAATTATATTTGGAATATCTTGGAATATGCTCTTCCTTAAAAATTCCGACGTCTGCAGCACCAACACACCGTCGCCAACATTTCTAGCGGAATAAGTGTGAATTTCACCAAATGTAGTTATTCCTGAGCGTAGGTACTCGGGTAGTAACCCGTTCATAATTTTAAAAATGAAAACCATCGTATCAATAAAAACTTGTTCACGTACGGTAAACATTGCAAGTTCTCGAAGCATCCAATCAACAGACGTCCGATACAATGGAACATTTAATATATTTCTAAGCCCCACATTAATTGCCACTTGAATATTTCTTATTGACTCAGAGGAGGCATAATTGAACAAAGTACTGCAATAGTTAACATGGGGTTTCACCAAGGCATCAAACACCATTTTTTTACTATTCCTATTCAACGCTTAAGTAGAGACATCTTTTTCGTAATCATGAGTAAGACATTGTCAAAGTGATCTTTAAAATTCAGACGACAGTAATAACAAGTAGATTAGCAAGCTTTACACCTTATGAAATACAAAATGTTATTGATTTATTAGCCGTTTTAATTTTAGGCAAGCTGAATCAATTATAATACTAGTACTATTCTAATAAATTCTATCTTTATGTAGAAGCATTGATCTATATATAAGAGAAGGTACTCAACTCAAAGTTGACCTAGAATAATTTTCAATACGCTATCATAATACGTACTTACGTGAGGCGTACATATATATCTGTGTTTAACTAGTATTTAGTTCAAATTGACAGAAACAATAATAGTTTTCGCCACAATAGCAGAGTTTTTAATGTGCAAAACACACTACACAAATGTCAGACAGCTGATATAATTGTAATTGCATATCCTTCTGCCCATGACCGATGACCGGCCCAGCCTGACCTTGATTTTTGAACCATTTAGGCATATTTACCTGACGGCTGACATAGCGCAGGCGTGAGAACAAAAAACAAAGATGCGTAAATTTTGGGTAAATAAAGCGTAAGGTTTGATTAAATTATATTTTTTGTTCAAAACATTAAATTAATTTTTAATTAAAAAGTTAAAACGTGTACTTTTTGTGATTTTTCATTTCTTTTTACAAATCATGATGACACACTCCATGCTTTATGTATTTTCTTTTTGTTTGTGTTGATATTGTTGACGTTTCTAAATTCTTTCTAATGAAATTTGAAAAATTATAAATCAAAATTGAATTTGTGGCCCTTCCTGTTACCGTATTTGCCAAACATGGGTGTTGAGGGTAGCGGGAAGGCTCTGAATATGAAGTATGTCAGTTTAGTGGTGCTAACAGTTCAAAACGCATTACTTGGATTAAGTATGCGATATGCAAGGACTAAGCCAGGCGATATGTTTCTATCATCTACAGCGGTTGTGATGTCAGAAATTGTCAAGCTGGTTGTGTGTTTAGGTTTAGTATACGCAGAAGAAGGAAAGAATATTCAAAGAGTACTTAAAGTTATTAACAGTCAAATTATTCAACAGCCTGGAGATACCTTAAAGGTGAGTCCACCGGTAAAAATAATCTGTCTAGGTTAAAATAGGTCGTCTTTCGTCATCTTCAAAGTATGCCATCTTACCTAAACATATATAGCAGCTTTTGTCATAGAATTTTTATTTGCGTTTAATTGTAATTTACTAGACCCTGTAACGCAACGCATCTAATAAAGTGTGTCGGCCAATATAAAAATGCAGTTTTATATTTGTTTCAGGTTTGCGTCCCGTCTATGCTGTACGTCATACAGAACAACCTCTTATATACTTCAGCCTCCAACCTTGATGCAGCAACCTATCAAGTTACATATCAACTGAAGATTTTGACTACTGCCATATTCTCAGTCGTAATTTTAAAAAGGAACCTTATTACCCAACAGTGGGGTGCTCTTGTACTCCTTTTGTTCGGTGTCGTTCTCGTTCAACTCGCCGATACGACCTCAGTAGCCGCTGCTCCTCTACCCGTAGAACAGAATCGGTTTTTAGGATTTTCTGCAGCGTTGGGTGCATGTGTTCTATCTGGTTATGCAGGGATATTTTTCGAGAAAATTCTTAAAGGTTCGGATGTATCAGTCTGGGTTCGAAACGTACAATTAAGCTTTTTGTCATTGCCATTAGGGCTTTTTGCTACTTTTGTTAGCGATTATGCTTCTTTATCTGAAAAGGGATTTTTCTTTGGCTATGATGGGTTTGTGATTTACGTGATAATCCTTCAAGCTGTAGGAGGATTAATTGTGGCCATGGTTGTTAAATACGCAGACAATATTCTTAAGGGGTTTGCTACATCTCTAGCCATTGTCATCTCATGTGTTGCATCTATTTATCTTTTTGACTTTGTCCTAAGTGCCCAATTTATGTTGGGGGTCATATTTGTTATTGGATCTATTTACTTGTATAACTACAAACCACCCTCTCCAGTACAGAATTTGAAGCCTCCAATTTAAGCAGGCTGTTGAATGTCGTATTTGAGTTTGAGATTAAGACGTTAACAACGGAAAAGTATTATTAATAAAATAAATCTTTTAGTTTACTAAATGATAATAAATGATAATTATTTTATATACAACCGCCTTAATTTACTTTTATCAATTTTGGTCTAAATGGAGTAGCCTAACGGTAAAGGACTAGTGTACTTACCGCTGCCTAAAGCTAGGGCCATGCAGAAACTCATTTCTTAATAAAATAATAAAATAAAATAAAACACAAACATACGAAAAGAGACTACTCAAACTAGAGAAATTCTTTAACTATGTAACGACTAAAAACAGCAGTTGCTGCATAAGTTCACATAGTTAGCTCTTAATGTATCTGATTTTGGTCCTTTTATTTATTATTCTTCTTGGATCATAATTTTCAATAACGTGCCTGGAGGATATCTTTAAAAGTCATTTTATATCTGCTATGTCATATTATTTTAATTATCAAGGGCTATTTTCTATTGGCTTATTACAGATTTCATGTTTTCCTCTACAAAATACAGTAACCTACCCAAGGACAGATACAGGGGGGCAGGGGGTAGCTGCCCCCCCCCCTCCCAAATTTAGTAAATCTATTGTAAGTTAATTTATTACGCTCTGATTTAATCTATACTTCATATGTTTTTCCTATTTTTACCCATAACCACCCCCCTCCCCCCCAAATCATGGGCTGGATCCGTCCCTGAACCTACCACATCTAAAGTTATCAGGTAATTTCTCAAAAGAACCGGTACTAGTGAACTTTTACATTCTTTCCTATTTATCAATTAGAATAGATACCGTGACAGATAATAATATGAGTAGTTTTATGGTAAATAATTCACCGAGTAGCTTGTTGCTCACAAATCGACGGGCAGAGACATTTCGTTAAAAAAAGAAAAACATTTTTTTTGGGTTCCTGTGACCTCAAACCGTGAAAATCCACTGAAATATTGAAATTTTCTAATTTCGACTATCACGAAACTACGAATAATGAGGAAAGCAAATACTGTAATTTTATCACACCAGGCTACTAGCCTACCTTTTTTTTAAGGTACCAACCAGCTATATTATATTTTAGAAATGTCTCAACGCACTGTTGGATAACTTCAAATCTGTAGGCACTGGTGACTATTGACATTACTCCATGGTCAGGTTAGTTTTGAACGAAGACAAAATTCCTGTATTTTGTTTGCGTTACCTAAGGGAATTAATAAAGTTGTTGGGGGTAAACAAGCATCGAAATCGGCCCAATCCTAGCCTATAGATCAAAGCCAGAGACGGTACATCCATAGAACTACAGTAATAATCTACAGTAGATTAAGTTACATAGCATTTGTTATGTTACAGATATTACAGACAGACGACATGGTGATATGATTTGATTGTTCCTAAGCTCCAGACAGTACTGTCTTGCGCTTAAATGCTGCGGTTAGAGATAGAGAGCACGATATTTCTTTTTCGCATTTTTTCCGACTTGGGCCTATGGGCTATGATGAAATCCTTTATCGCTAATTCAGAAGAAAAGAGACACAACTCAAAAATTGTCGATTTTGACTTAATAACGCTGAAATATTTAAAAAAAGAAACTGATTTTCTTAGAAAAACGTCGTTAATATATAAAGCTGGTCATTCACGAGGGCTCCAAATGGAACAGGACGCGCCATTTGGCTTGGCGTGAGTCCGTTTGGAGCCCTCGTGAATGTCCAGCTTAAGTGTGTATATTTTCCACGCTAAGGCAGTTGTAGGCCTATTTGACGAAACTGTATGGCAATTCATAATAAAAAAACTATCTTCAATTTCTGTAAATAATTAATAGATTTAGAGTTGTGTCCTTTTTCTTCCGAAGTAGCGATACAGGGATATCTTCCCATACTTTCAGAAGTGCTCCAACATATATAACCTCTGACTTATCAATTATTGACTTATCGCGTATGGGGCTGGTTGTTGGTACCTTCATTATTTGTTATCGGCATTATAAATTATCAGACTATAGACCAAGCGCATGCTATAGGTACAGTATGATTGTCGCAATTGTAAGCCACATATACATACGGCAGGTACGATAACACGACACGCTCATATATAGGCCTATAGTGTAGACCGTTATGTTATATTACGGGAGCTGCTGATGTAAAATGTAATTGTTTGCATAAGTAGTTAACAGTCGTTCCAATATAAAAATGGTCTTGGCCATTTCATCGTGATGGTTTTCTCTTATCGCGGGTGACTTGTTGATGATGATGATGATGGTCGTGATATTTGCAGAGATTTCATACATATGAAGAGAGGTTGGATGACCCTGCGTTGGAAGTGACCTTGCCTCAAGACAGGCCCTTGTTACTTGCAACTCACTGAGACTTGCGCTGTTGCTCTGTTGGAGCAATTCAGTCGATTCGGGGTTAGTCGTCGTGTTCGGCTGTTGTTTTTTATGCAGTTTTAGATAGTGACTCGCCCATATCGCAGCAGTCTGGACCATAAGCCTGTAGGTATCATTAAAAATGACACACTTCTAATTTAATGTTAATGCGTTGAAAATGGTTGCGAAGCATAGGCGTTCTGGAAGGAGAAAAAAAGGAATCATTTTTGACTTTGCGGAAAATTGCTGTGCTCAGCAAGTCAGCTGCGTCGTTTATGTGAGGGGTTGCAAAAGATGGTTCCTTTGTTTCAATTGTCAAAAAACTGGAATCTGGATATAAAACCTTATAACAAAAATTAATGACAGTATTTATTATATTAAGGACCAATAACTAGCTTGGTTGTGTTTAGGATGAATTCTAGGCATTTGCATTAGATGCGGTATCTGGACGATGTTATTTCGTATGTTGTCCTCTGAGTATAGCAGTAAATTTTAATTAGTCGCCGCTAACAGATAGAAAGGACCCCAGCCTTTTCAGTCCCCACCCAATCTACGGTAGGTTAGGTAGGTAGGCTATAGTGTATGGGATGTCACTGTACATGGTTAAGCTGCACAAGGTGATGTAGATACACCACCCGTCCAAACCCTATATATTTCTGTTATTATTTTGAATTTTGAGACGGGGTAGAAACTGATATATAAGAAAGGTGGGGCCGAACTGTCTATATTCGTTAGGTACATAAATTTTTTTTCGGGGTTGGGAAATGGCGGATTTTGGTGTTCAGAGATGTGTGTCTCGGAATTTATTTTGAAATGCAAGCCTACGTCATGTTACACACCAATGAATGCCTTTTATTTGGTATGAATTTTATGAACCTTAACATAAAGGTACAGGTACAATCAGCACAAACGTCTCAATTACGGCTGTGCCTGTCCCTACATATCCATTAATGTTCCTATAATAAAAAAAATCCTATGAAAAGGCACAACCTTAAATTAGGCGTTTGTACTGATTGTAGCCTACCTGTACCTTAAGCTCAAGCATACCAAATTAAATGTATTAAAAAAGAGCTTTCATTTGGTGTGTAAATTGGCATTTGTTTGCATTTGAAAATTCCAGGATAGCAGACCCCCCTCCCCCCCCCCCCCCATAACCGCCGTTTATAGTGTTCAACCAAAAGATAGTTCGACTCCAATGTTGTTATCAAAGTTTTTGCTCTATCGCAAAACACATCATAATAACGGAAATAGGCCTATAGGGGTGGTGTGAATCACCTCTGAATATGTATCTACAATATATATTAAGATTATTCAGTCAGTTGCTCCACGCATTCAGTGACAGTTACCAAAAATTATTAGGCCTATTATTATTATTATTATTTAAAGATTATTTGCATACAAACAATTCAATGAATGTATCCGAATAATCTCTCCAGTCGCCTCTATAGGTAATACCTGTGTTGAGTTACGACAGATCCCCGATCGCATACGATGTGTAGAGACTCGCACAAGTAGGCTACGAACAAGCTAACACTATGCCATTGAAGTCCTTTGTTATTATTATTGGTTTGAATAACATCAAGGCATTAGACAGAGGGGGTCCACACCCCCCCCCCCCTCCCCTAAATATTTTCAGTGTACACTAGATAGAATGGAGCTTTAAATATATGGAGGTTACCTCACCTCCGGTGACATCAGATAGAACCCCCCCCCCCCTAAGAAAAATTTCTGGCTACGACCTTGGGCTATATATTCATACAGCTAGTGTGTAGAAATAACGATGATGAGAGAAATTACATTCTATCTAGGCTACTGCTAGGTACCACCAAAATATTAACGACCTCCTTAATGTAGGCTACATAAGCTATACATAGCCTATATATTGATAAAATTTGGGTATCAGGGTGGGGAGAGGGTCAACACGGAAGGGTCAAGAGTGGGGAGTTACTTGATGGATGTAGGTAACAAAATATGAAAGCTACTGTAGAGGTATATATATATTGTAGCTAACTCTTACCCGTCAGGACATGTAGAGTAGTGGTACAGACTCTGATTTCACCCGAAAGGTTGTTGGTTCCAGTCCCACACTCACCATGTGTAAAGTAGGTGGTCCCGGGTCTTCCTAGTTGAGTATCCTAACTCCCCTAGATTGGCTTAGTAATAGAACAAAAAAGTCAATATTTATTATTATTTGTTAATTAACCCGCTTACCAAGTTTTGGCTTTCCAACGCATAAAGGGAACATCTGCCCTCACCCAAATGGTGCTCATGGGTATAGGCGCGTTTTATACCTATACTGTATACTCTGATATCCGTTGCATTTGCATACGCTGAAAATTACAGAAGCCAGATACCGTATTGAAATGAGAATGGGAAGCAGATTCAATCTGTTCCTCCCACATTGCTGCCTTGCATTTTAATATGCACCGCCACGGAACCAATTTTTACACCTGCTGATGCATGAAACCCTGCTGCTGAAACTCCTAAGCCTACTAATACATACTGTATATATACAGTACATATATAAACTATCATATGCCATTTTCTTAAAATTTCATAAGGAGCAGTCATATGTCTAGGCTAAGATTTTTTTTTTACAAATAATAGAAGTACAAACATTAAAAATACAATAATTTAAAAATGAAACTACCGGTAGTTGATTTAGACATACTGCGTAGTTATTTATTATTTTTATTTGTTATGTTTTTATGTAGCCTACCAAAGCTTTTTCTAGCATTGACAAATGCTGTTTCAAATAAGGCCATTAGGCAATATATTTCTAACCTACCGTACACTCAGAGAAATCTTACTTTGCACCGATGACCGATCGTGAGTTTATAAGAAGACCATAATTTAATTATCATGACCAAACACTAAGTACAGGGAATTCTAGTGAGCTAGGTATATTCCATGAATGTAACTTGTGGCTACTGCCGTGCCCATACGGTTATCTGAGACGTGGTCTTGTTACAATTCACCATCAATGCAAAGCAAGCCTGTTGACGAATACAATATGGTAAGTATCATTGTGATTCTACCTTCCACGGGAGATAAAGCAATGCTGCAGACTCATAATGAATTATATAGGCTTATCGTATGAATGTCAACTGCATTAGATCATCTCTGTCATTGTTTCAAGACAGCGGATGCTGGGAATTAGGCCCACGCGGTTAACAACAGTCAATGAAATTATCTTCTTATGCACTTAAATTAGTGGAATTTCTTTTTTAAATTTATCTTATTTTGGGTAAAGTATATATTATGAGAATATATCAGCAATATTATGCAAACATAACAGTTTGGCTTTGGGAACGGGTTCGGAACACGGGATGCATTGCTACCAAGTGTTGATTCAAAGATGTCCAGACATGAACAAAGAGGTCTGCTTGTGTATTATTGACTTCCAAACGGCTTTTGACTATGCAAGCCACGATAAATAGCTTGGTACCATAACTATTGTCGACATCAATGCTGTAGGCATCTAATGCATAGGTCCTGAGACGAACGGGTACAGTAGCCGAGTTGCTGCTGATGGTGAAACGGAAACTAACATTCTTTGGCCATGTGATGAGGAACGAAAAGTAATGCCTTCTGCATGTAATAATCCAATGGATGGAAGGACAAATGGCTCGGAGCAGAAGAAGAACATCCTGGATGATATATATAGCTGAGGCAGTGGATTGGCCTTTTCAAATCAGCGGTCTCCATCAAGGTCGAGTTTTTTTTTTTTTTTTTTTTTTTTAATGATGCTAATCTTCGATAGATGAGACATTTTAAAGTAGAAGAAGATAGATTTCATTGTTCTCATTCCGAATTTCATTCAACTGATCCTATCTTGCCCACACGTATATAGGCCCAAGGCCGTAGCCAGGATTTTTTTTTTCGGGGGGAGGGGGTTCGAAATTTCATTGGGTGTTACATAGTGGTTTTTATTTTTCCTCTCAAAATCAGATTCTATCTAGTATGAAGCCATTTCATTTCGGGGGGGGGGGGGGGGGTTTGAACCCCATGAACCCCCCACCCCTTGGCTACGGCCATGTATAGGCCTACCACCATAATGAATGGGTTAATTGTAAGAGTGGGCCGAAAGGCCCAAAATTCGCCTAGGCTATATGGAAAATAAAGACAATTTTCTTTCTTTCATAATAGAAAAACAGCTTTCTTAAATTTTCCCCGAAACTATATATTGGTCTGATGGAAGGAAGTGGGAACATCTTTGCTCAACCCTATGAAATGTCCTACCTAAAATTAGGTACCCACGGGAGCTGTCCCAAAACTCCCGGAAAACATTCCAGACAAAACCACCAAATAGCTGCACGGGCTGATAACCTACTGCGTTAAAATGTTCTTAACGCGACATTTTCCTGTTACAATTTATTAAATTATTTCAGTAGCACGTTGATTTATTTTCAAGTTTTTACTGAAGCCCTAACAATGACATACATCACTAAGCAGTCAGGCGTGGCACCAGCTGGCGGTAACGCAATGAGTGGGCGTTGGATAAATTAATGTAGGTTTTTACTTGGCAGATATAGGTACAGAGACTGTGGAGAGAGACGACAGATCTGGGGAAAATAATAAATAAATATGAAATCAAAGTGCAAAGAGTAGCACCAACTAACCAGCAAGTGACTAAATAAACACGGTCAGAATGTTACAGAACGATCCGCATCTTTCGAAGGGAAAAATATACTCATCAGTCCGCCCTTTTTCATTCACGCCAGGCTTCATCACAAAGCTAAAGCTGGGGGGTAGACGATAAGCTTCATTATGTATTACTTGGCAGCTTTCATCTCATTGAATACGCATTCACACATCTTTAAATCCGCCCTGTTTGTTGGCCTTTCTACCGACTTACCTACTTAAACAAGCTCCCACGGATAGTTAAGGCCTACATACTGTAGCCTATAAGCCCTTTCAGTGAAAGCCAGTAAAAAATAGCTCTTATATAGCCGTTCATTTCAAGAATGTAAAGGAGCTGTGGCCGCTGATGTAGCCTAATTATACATACTGTATGTAAGCCCTTTTAGTGAATGCCAGTAAAAAAGGGGTTATATATAGTCGTTCATTTCAAGAATGTAAAGGAGCTGTGCCCGCTGAAGTAGCCTACATACTGTATATAAGCGAATAAGCCCTTTTAATTAAAGTCAGTAAAACAACCGGTCCGAGTTTACTCGAACATGCTTTCCAATTTATCAAAATTAGTAGATAGAGAAAATGAGTAATTTCATGGTAAATAATTTTCCTATGGTTAAATTTCCGATATCTCGGGGGTGGGGGGTTGTCCACATGACGTCATTGGAGGTGAGGTAAATTCTAGATAGGTCAGACCAACACATTACCACATAGCAATAATAGCAGGGCACGCAATGCATTTGAGCGTGAATTTGCTTTCATTTTTTCAAAAAAATTTTTTTTGCACAAAACCCAATAGTTTTTTGGGAAAGCAAACCGTCCGGTTTCGTTACTCAATTTAACACCTAAAATATGCCTGAAGTTAGAAATCATCAATAGATTCCCGAGGTATGATTTTTGTGAACCTATTTGCCAAATTTCATCAAAATCGATTGAGTAGTTTGCCCGGAAATCGGTGAACAGACAGACAGACAGACAGACAGAGCGACAGACAGAGCGACAGACAGAGCGACAGAGCGACAGACAGACATTTCGTAAAAACCACTTTTATGGTTCCTGGGACCTCAAAATGTGTAAATCCGTTGAAATCTCGGAATCAAAAATTTCGACCATCACAAAGCTTTCCTTATACTACGTATAAATTGGAAAGCAAAAACAATGCAGGCCGGTGACAATAATTGCCAACCAATTATTGGTTTAATTGCTATCTGTAATACCCTGAGAGCTACACCAGAAGGTTTTTCGCACTTCTGATAAATATCCAAATGATCAAATCATAAAATATAAATAAATTTTTAACTTCCCCTTGTCGGATGGACTAGAATGTTGTAATTGTATTTGTTATGGTCTTGCCAATGCAAAAAAACTCGCCATATAGGCTTAGCAAACTTGGACTTAAGGAAGGTGCCAGCATGATTTTGTTAACATTGTGTCCCGAATTACACGCCGTGTCCCCAATTGTACGGTGTTACGGTAATACAAGTACAATACAAAAGTATATCAATGGGGTAACGCAATATGCCTAAGCTTATTCTTGTATGATATGTTAAGGCAGCGGTTCCCAAACTGTGGACATATTATATCAGGTGGTCCACGGACCAAAGTAAGAAATAAGAAAAGAAAACAGCTGAGGTAGAACTATTGGAAATGTAGGCTAAAGTAAAATACAGTAAGTCTTGGCACTGAACTAAAAAATCCAACCGATATACCAGTCCTAAGCATTTAATCAAATATTAGCATGTCATTGTAAGCACAAACTATACTTCATCCTAGAATTTTAGAATTTGACGATTTTCTTGTCGCAGCTATGGAGGTCCACGGAAAATCATAAAAAATCTAGTGGTCAAAAAAGGTTGGGAACCCCTGGTCTAAATTTATTACGGTATGTAAATAGTTGCATGAGGTGATAATTTGTTGTAAAATCCCTCTAAAAAGAGTAAAAAAAATATATATATATTTTTCAGAATTTGAATTTATGGCAGGAATGGCGGGAGTTTTATAAGTTTCGTGCCGTAGGCTATGCCCAAAATACACAGGCCAAGCAAGGCCTAGGTCCCACAACCCCCATTCACAATAGCCCGGCCAAGATAGACATTTGGAATAACAAAAATTGCCGGAGAGCCAAATTTTGGTACAGACCTTGGGTTTATCATTATAATTAAAATGTCAAAAATCCCCATCGATCCCGTGTGCTAAAAAAGTTATTCGGGGTCAAAGGTCAAAATTTCAGCTTTTTTTGTTTTTTCCGAATTAGCTAGGTAAGTTTTTTTAATCAAAAAATAATTTTTGGTCTAGCACACCGGGAAATGCCCGTCTGCCCGCCGACCCAGTCCGCCACTGGTTAGGTTATCCGCTTAGCCTAATCAAATTTCACCT
Source organism: Psococerastis gibbosa (assembly GCA_963971405.1). Taxonomy (NCBI): domain Eukaryota; kingdom Metazoa; phylum Arthropoda; class Insecta; order Psocodea; family Psocidae; genus Psococerastis; species Psococerastis gibbosa. The sequence continues at coordinate 30,071,068 of OZ020489.1, read as the reverse complement.
GAAATCACATAAATACAAATACAAATACAATGTATCATCAGCTTGTCCATTCTCGCCTGTGTAGCCAACGTGGGTTGACATCGAAGACGTACAGGTACCAGTTCCATTTAGGTGTCAGTGCTAGGTACCAAAAAAAATGCAGAAACAATATCAAGAATGTCCGAAAAATGGGGTTGTTGGCATTGGACCCAATGGGTCAATAAATAGACCTCGGTACATATTCCATCTGGAAATGATTTTTTATTACCTGTGTTATTTCCTCTCTTACGGTGTCATACCTATAACTTCTACTGAATTGAAAATAACGGCTATGTGTCGGAATTTATAGGCTATACCGGTTATGAATTATTAGCATGTGCTGCTTTGCAAGCATGAAAAAATAAGCTAATAAGAGATAATCGGAATACCCCCACTACGTTTTTGCTTTCCAATTTATACGTAGTATAAGGAAAGCTTTGTGATGGTTGAAATTTTCGATTCCGAGATTTCAACGGATTTACACGTTTTGAGGTCCCAGGAACCCAAAAAAGTGATTTTTACGAAATGTCTGTCTGTCGCTCTGTCGCTCTGCCTGTCGCTCTGTCGCTCTGTCTGTCTGTTCGTCGATTTCCGGGCAAACTACTCGGTTGTAGGTTCACAAAAATCATACCTCGAGACCATGTAAAAAGTCGAAATTAATGGGAAATATAGATCTCTGAGCCGTCAAAAAGATCCATTGAATCCTCTGCATTTCGATACATGACATATAGTATATATAAAGTACTGTATAACGCCATACACCACAGTTCTTGAACTCCTTCATTGGGATTATGTCACCAATAGTTTTTTGTAAAAATCAAATTCAATAATTTTATTTTAGCCAATGTGTGTAATGATGAGGACACATATCAAAAATATATTCAGAAACATATTCATAAATATTTCTTTTGTGTATCCTGATATTTTTGAAGACTCTACGACTCATATTTTCCCCTCCTATTGTTCTCTTAAATGGCAGTAGTTGGAACTTCTAACTCAGTGCTTTTTATATAACCGCAATGTCGTTTGTCAACTCCACTATAACAGCTAATTAGGCGTGCAGCCCATAAATTTAGTTTTCGAGATCTGTCAGTGAAGAAACTTATCAACTTACTCTTCGGAAATTCGAACGGACCCTTATAAAATTAGTTATTGCTCGTTAACAGGTGTCAATTGAGAAAGCAAGGTCTGCAAGCAAATGCAAACGAGTTGGAAGAGTATTCAGCTTTCAGAAGCGGTTTCGGCAGAGAAACGGGAAAACGGGAGGAAACGAGCAAAATGGGACAGGGGAGGTGGGTGAACGTGCGGGAGTGGAGGGGGTAGCGGCAAGTCTAATTGGCAGACTAGATGGGCTATACAAGGGAGAGGGGCGAGGGGTAGCGATCCATCCTTCCGTTAGGAACAACTGGCTACCTTTTCACAAGCTCTATGTTTCGAATTTGCCGCCCGCGTATATTACATATACTGTTGTATATACGACAGGGTATCCCTTTTAGCTTTATTGGTCTTGTATTTCCTTCGAGAGCGAAATAATTCGATATAAAACTTTCCGGGTGAGGTGTTTTGAGAAGGCTGGTTGAATTCTTTGCAGTTAAAATTTTATGGCTTCCGAAATAATAAAAAGTGTAGGTAGGCCTATGACTTTTATATACCTAACTCGTGCGTTTCAAATTCAAATTTTTGTGACCGTCTCGTCTTTTTAGGATAGATGTAGGTTTAGAGTTTTTATATAAAAAATACCGTTTTTATACAGCATATTGTATGTACGATAAATCTTGCGTTTAGTACAAGATACAGAGTAAGTGCCGTATGTAATGAACGAATTTAAATGAACTGAGATTAGGCTACATTGTTGCTCACATTTTAATGCAAATTTATTTTACCTTAGTGGCCCTGTATGATTTTTCGGCTGAAAGGATGCATTTGTCGTATTAATCAAGGTTTTAAAGTACCTGCAAGTAAGCTAGCCTAGTAACAAATGTGGAAGAGGTTTTTTTATTTTATTTTTATTTTATAATAGAGCTCCAACCTCGCTCTAGGGAAAGGAGATGGCCGGGCCGGTTTCGAACACCTTTCAGTTCCTAGTACCGATGCCACCTCCCAGGATATCGGAAAGGAAGGATGAAGCGTCTGCCCTACGGCAGTTAGACTCTTGTCTGGATAGTAAGCTTGAAGTGTAAGTGTGAACCGGACAGGGAGAAGGAAAAGGCCACAAGGGCAAAAAACCTTCTCGTGTGAGTGGTGGAAGAGGTGTGGTGGAGCAAGTTTGTATTGGATAGCAATAGGACCGATAAGGAGACTGGGATTGACTGGTACTCGTTACGGAAGGAGGGCTCTACATTCTACTTATTGGCTACGAGAAGCATTAATAAAAGAAACAACTTTTAGCTAGGAAAAACCAAGTCAATTCTTCTTATCGATTCTAACCTAATGAAGTCAGATCCGATCTTAACCTATTCCACCCGTAGAAGCCAAGTCTTGCGTGTTAATATATAATATAATAAGTGCCTCTTCCATATAGTGAAGATTGGCGATCATCATGGCAATGACTGCTGCTCTGAAAAGGGAAGTCGTGGTCTTGCAAAACCATATCTCGGTGAAAAAGACGATCGCAATGACAGTATCCTATTTATATTGACAAGAGAAACGACACCAGCTAATATACTATAAGGGTTATTAGGCGCAGAAGGGGTTGGGTCGGTACTCGATTCTAGAAGTGGGGGCACAGTTTGAAACATGATATCGTTCTTAAGAACCTCGTTATTGCTAAAACAGCTTTTCTACTTTCAAACCTTTCTAACCTAGTTTATAATCTAACGTTATTGCAACAATGTAAAACTTTAAGCACTCTAAAATAACATGCGAGTTACTGGACAATTTGTCAGCTACTGAAGTGTTGTCATTTTCGCCGTTAGCATTTTTATACACACTTACAAGGCCGTATAAAAAAAATCCGGGGGGGGGGGTTTCCATAAGACGTTTTTCTTTTCAAAATAACTGCTCAGTTCATGTGATTTTCTATCAATTTATTTACAACTCCATTCTATCTAGTGTACGCTGCAGGGACGGATCCTTGGGGGGGGGCGGTGGGGGCGGTCCCCCTCCCCCCCGAGAAAAATAGCTTTATACTAGATAGAATGGACTTTTGAAGGAAATGAAGATAAATTGTTACTCAAGTAAGGGAAACGCGATATTTTTCAGGTCACCACCCCCCCCCCCCCCGAAAACTTTTTCTGAAACCGTCCCTGGTACGCTGCAAATATTTTGGGGGTCGAGACCCCCTCTGGCTACGGCCTTACATACATGTATCCTCAGCTTGTACAAAAAAAAGGAGGAGGCACTCAAACTGTCCAGCTCCTGGGGTCGTACTCATCTATTCTATATATCTCATGATCCGCTCCTGGTTTGTGGCCTAGTTTGCAGTTCAATAGTCCAAAATACAGACGATACGCTAGTTTAATCTTCCCTTACAGTTGAGTGCGCCTAATGTACCTACTGTACCTACCTAATGTACTTAATATGTAATGAACTTCATCAGCTCCTCCCCGCTGACTGAAACCCTGGATCTCAGGATCTGCCCCTGGTTTGTGGCCTAGTTTGCAATTCATTAATCCAAAATACAGACGATACGCTAGTTTAATCTTCCCTTGCAGTTGAGTACGCCGGCATGACCACTAAAGAGAATTGATAATGCAGCTTTTATTGGTTTTCGATAGCGGGCATGATGTCAGTTTCACGTTGTTGTGACTCTGATACTATTTGCACTGCGGATGTTGAAGTCGTCTTCTATTAAGTTTACTTTCCTGGATATTGGAGAGCAGAATACACTAAAGGTGGACTTGGGAAAACAAACAAATCTACCAAACACAAAAATCGGGTAAACTAGGCCGGAAAATGGTCGGTTAAAAGATAGAATTAATAGACAATCGGAGGGGCCTTATAAGTGTAAACATAAGAAGAAATTATTCTGAGTATTTTGATAGTGATCTGGATTTCGTTCTAACACAGATTGAATGTGATTTGTAGACAAAACGATTGGTGTGGTAGTCCCGGGGAAAGCATTCAAGAACTGTGACCAATTGTTACGTAGACTAAGTGAAGGCATGTAATATATCGAAATGTTGAGAATCATTTTTGCTTTCCAATTTATACGTAGTATAAGGAAAGCTTTGTGATGGTCGAAATTTTCGATTCCGAGATTTCAACGGATTTACACGTTTTGAGGTCCCAGGAACCCAAAAAAGTGATTTTTACGAAATGTCTGTCTGTCGCTCTGTCGCTCTGCCTGTCGCTCTGTCGCTCTGTCTGTCTGTTCGTCGATTTCCGGGAAAACTACTCGGTTGTAGGTTCACAAAAATCATACCTCGAGACAATTTTTTTTATTTTGAGCTAACTCAATTTGGGGGGGTTTTATTTTCAAAAAACTTCAAAAAAACGTCTAAAAAAATTATTAATCAAAAACGGCTCCAACGATTTCTTTTAAATTCACATATATCATAGTGGTTATTAATGTTAACAAAATGTGGGGGGTCACTTGCCCCTTGATAGTTTGCGTCTAGGGGTAAAAAAATAAAAATAACTAAATTTTAATGAAAAATGACTAAAAAATAATTTTTCTGCGAAACCTTTCTATCGATGATTTCTACCTTCAGGCATGTTTTAGGTGTTAAATTGAGTAACGAAACCGGACAGGTTACTTGCCCTAAAAACTATTTGGTTTTGTGCAAAAAATGTTTTTTTTTAAAAATGATGGAAAATTCACGCTCAAATGCATGGCGTGCTCTGCCATTATTGCTGTGTGGTAATGTTTTGGTCTGACCTATTAACTATATAGAGTTTACCTCACCTCCAGTGACGTTAGATGGACACCCCCCCCCCCCCGGAGATATCGGAAATTTAACCATATGAAAATTATTTACCATGATATTACTCATTTTCTCTATCTGCTAATTTTGATAAATTGGAAAGCTTGTTCGAGTAAACTCGGACCGGTTCTTGCAAATGTAATGGATATTTGTAGCAATTTTACGATCGATATTTCCTGTGGAAGTTGATTCTGTACAAAAAACAGGAGATGGGGGTAAAGTTTTTTTTTTACATATTCTCATTCAGTTTCCTCTTTATAATGGAAAATCTGAAATCTGATAAGTAATTGGAGTTAAAACAATTTAACACGGTGCCGATTGATAGTGTACCTGTTAAGTTCGTAGATACCTTCCAATTTTTCTATTTGTTGTTGTAAAAATGATCGTTGCTCGTTTTTAAGTTGGTAGACACCTTCCGGTTTTATATAATTTTGATACAACGACCAATATAATATATATAATAACCATAATACAATGATAATACCTATATAATGAACATTGAACAATGAACAACAAATAGAAATAAATCATTAAAATTGGAAGTTGTCTACAAACTTAACAATACCCTTAGGTGCCCATTCCACATACGTACAACGTCAATGAAAATTATGAAATTGAAGGTGGTAGCAGAATTTTTAGTATGTCTTTAATGTCTGCTACCACCTTCAATTTCATAATTTTCATTGAAGTTGTACGTATGTGGAATGGGCGCCATAGGCGGGTATTCCACATACGTCAATCGTCAATGAAAAATTGAAAAATGCCGTTTTAGCAGACATTAAAGACATACTAAAAATTCTGCTACCACGTCAATTTACGTCATTTAGACGTCATTTTTCAATTTTTCATTGACGATTGACGTATATGGAATACCCGCCTTATGTAAGTAGATGTTTGTCAACATGTCATAATTTTGTACAGCTACAGTATTGTTTATATACAAGTACATAGAAGGTACATCAGTATAACGTATAATCCATATCAAATATTTCTTATCAGTTAAGGAAGGATTATAGTAAGAAATCAACTAATAAATTTTAATACGGTATTTTAAAGAAATACCTAGCCTATAATAATATCGCAATGCAGTGGGCCTACTATGGCGATTATTTTTAATCTTATAATGGTATTAAAAATGTAAACAAGGTAATTTTACAGTGGAATCAAAGTGCGATTAAAAATTGCTATGTTTACATTTTAACCCCAGGAATAAGTTAATACTAAATGGCATAGTGGTCCCGCAGACATTTTAGTTATACGCACCACATAAAATTGATTGTATGTTCACCTTTAATAACTGAAAATGAAAATATGAAAAAGAAAAATTGTTGATTCTTCAGGAAATCCATATAATTGAATAAATAAATAAAAGTACAGTATTTAATGTCATGGTCTAGGTACTAAATCTCTATGGGTTCGAAAGGCGTTAAAACATATTGCGGCCCATCACAACGAATATTCGTCTATAGAGAAAATGAAAAAAATGAATGATGAGAAAATATGCGACCCCTTAAAAATTTTCATCGTATTTTGAAACTCTGTGGGGGATTTGACGACATTTTTATTTTTCTTCGTCTATTTTTCATTTTGTGAATCACCCAGAACGAGATGATCACACCACTTTACAGCAGAAGCATAATTTGCGTATTGAGAAATACAGTATCACTATCGAAATAATTTTCGAGTTTGAATTTTCAAATCTTATGCATTGCACCATTGTTAGTGAATATCTATTGTGTGCGTACAATATCTATTGTACTAATAATATTGTGACTTGTTATTTTGTTGCTGTGTACCATAGCTATAGCAGAAGTTCACCATAGTACCTATATTGTTAAATATTGGGCTGCAAGCAAGGTCGTGCCCAGGGTTTTGTTTAGGGGGGGGGGTCCAAAATGTTTTTACGTACTTAATGAAAGTCCATTCAAACCAGTGTAAAGCACTTTTATTTCGGAGGGGGTCTGGACCCATTGGACCACCCCCCTGAGCCCGGCCTTGGCTGCAAACCTAATGCTATGGCGTGATTAAAAGAATTAAAAATACCCGTAGCCCATATGACGCTGTAAGCTTAAATTATTACGTATTATAATGAATATAAAAGACTCAGCTGGTATTTCTCAGACAAACCTTAATTGGAAGAGATTGCTCGTAAATAAGTGACGGGTTTTGATTGATGTATTGATTAACCCTCCAGCCCAAATTGCGGTTGCCTCATCACAACCCCCCCCCCCCCCCCCCCCATCACCGGCATTCCGAAATATATAGCGACGAGACGTTCACGAAATATTGTGGTAACTACTGTACTACTGTAGAGGCGTAAGTTTTAGAATGATGGCGGGGGGTAAAACTAAGTAGACCTTATGACGTCATCAGGCAGGATAAGGACAAATTGAAAATAATATAAGCGCTGAATAGTAGGGTTTTACGCATTTTAATATAGTTGTAAAGTATAGCTGTAGATTTTACAAAGCTAACAAAAAAGAAATGCTTATATTCATATTGCTGCAAAGGGGGTCTCCATGAACCACGTCTTACAATGCTCGAGGTTGGGGGGGGGGGGGGGCAAGACGAACCGCGCCACCGCCAACTTACGCCCCTGAACTACTTTATACCTGCAGTCTGATCGAGGCGTTTATAATACCGGGGTTAAATAAATACCCTAGGATTATAACTGTAAACAAACAAATTTTTCCATTATAAAATTATCTTGTCTACCAGTGGATTAAATAAATACCGGTATTATAAACGCCCCGATCAGGCTACAGATACTGCGATCAGAAGTGTCAGCTAGGTGCTTGATGTAAGAGGAGATAAAGATCAGTTAGAGGTTAACAAGGCAAAGGTTATAACTTATGATCTGGAGCTGTATATAATTAGGGCTAGCGCCACAATGTGTAGGTGGATTCCAACGGGTACTGCAGTGACCTTGGAACTTGGTGCCACAACTAGTATCGGCATCAATGCTGTTGGCACATAATGCTGAGATCCTGAGTCGAATGGGTACAGCAGCCGAATTGATGCTGTCAATAAAGAAACGGAAACTAACATACTTTGGTCAAGTGATGAGGAACAAAGAGTATCGCCTTCTGCATGTAATAATCCAAGGGAAGATAGAAGGACAAATGGCTCCAGAAGAAGAACATCCTGGTTGATGTAGCTGAGGCAGTGGTATTGGCGAGAGCACGACTTCCCTTTTCAGAGCAGCAGTCTTCAAGGTTGAATTGCTGTATAATTAGGGCTACTGCTAACATGTTCAGGTGGGTCCCAACGGATACTGCATTGGAGAACCAGTAGAATCCGGGCTGATGGGCCGTGGCCGATATGAATACAGCTTCCAAAAGTTTCGTCAACAGCTGCGATCGACATCTTCAGTGGCGCTATGTAGACTTCGAAGGTTGTACCTCAGTGGTATCATAGCGAGTGACTGGGTCTGACCCCCCTCCCCCTCACGCTCTTGCGCTATGACTGATGAACCACGCCGTCACCCTGTTGATGTACCTTCTGAACACTGATGTGCAGATGTACCACGTGCAGGTGCCAATGACAAAACTTCAACTTCATGCATGGTCTGAAGGTGGTGGGAAGGAACCCTCTAACACCTTTCCACCCTCTCCCTTTTCCTCCCAGATTTCTTATGCGTCAGGGGTAGACTTTGATGACGTCACGAGGGGTTGCTTCCGGAACGAGGGAAGAAGTGGTAGGGTCATTTTGCAATTTTGTTTATCCTATATTTAGATTATATGGGGCAAGATTTTATTACCGGGGAAGGGGATGAAAATTCGAGCTCGTGGATGATTGCCCTCGCGAGAGGCAGCAAAACCGATTCGACGGTTGCACGTGTTCTTCAGCGATGCATTGCTTTTGTGTTTGGTGTTTCAAATTGTTTATATGCCGACGTGGAGTGCATTCTCTTATTCAAGCAATGAGCTTTGCGTGTTCTATTTCCGATTGCAATAAAATTCATATTTGATGTGCTGTGTGTTTTTAAGTGCAATTAAATTATTCCAGTGCAACAAACCCATTTCAAAGTTGAGCGTTTCTATATACGTCAGCCTTCATACGAACCATAGTTCAATAGTTTATAGATTGCCGACAATCATTTGTATTTTTTTTATTAATAGTAAGTTTCATAAAAAGAGTTAAGAGGAATCGTTTTTAGAAAATAAAATGGCGTGAAAGAAAATTGGATTAATTCTCATTCAACAGTGACTATATTAGCAAAATCGGTCTTTGAACATCACCTCGTGAAATAAGCCGTGATAAACGCATTACATTATTTGTTTATATATACTATTGTTAATTTATAAAAGAAAATAATACAGTAGAAGAAGCGGACGACATATTCCAGAAATAGGACTTATCTACTTTGCCATCTGTTTTTATGAATTAACAATAGTTCACAAGACAAAATCTATTGTGTAGGCCCTGTTATCACAGTTTATTTATCATAGGCTATATTTAGAGAGGAGTTTAAAGGCTCTGGACTGAGAAATGAATTAATTACACTCTTACCCCATGTTGTTTTTAGGCAATTTTCACAAAATGGGACAAAATGAACTTAAAAAAATAAAGTAAATTTTTTTTAAAATTTATTTTTGGCTATAAAACATAAGAATATTGCCAAAAAAAGCCTGACAATAATTGGTTTCTAAGCTTAACTTCAGCATTTTTCTGACCAATTGTCATTTTCAAATTTTTCTTTAAGCTGTTCTATAGGCCTATATATTAAAGATTATACACATGTACAATCAATTCAATGAATGTATCCGAATAACCTCTTCAGTCGCCTCTGCAGGTAATAGGCTACCCCTGCTGTATTGAGTTACGACAGGCCTCCGATCGCATGATGTATAGAGACTCGCACAAGTACGAACAAGCTACCACTATGTCATCGAAGTCCATCCAAAGCCATCAGCATTAAAATCTGATCTCAATAATATTTCGCTTAGAAATCAAACATGTCCATTTCACTTTCCTGATTGAACAAACAATAATTTACCTATTCAAAGGATCACCATTTCAAAAGATGACTTACTTGACTAAGGCGCCCATTCCACCGACTGGCTAGGGCTATTTACAAAAACGGTGACGTCGTAGCAGACATTCAAGACTTAGGCGGGGTTTCCACCGACCACGCATTGCAGAATTGACGGAAATGTTTATTTTCCTCTATGCCATAGTTAAAATTGAGCAATGATCATACAGTAAAATCACAAACAAACAAACTAAAATTAAAAAATGGCGTCATGGGATATGTTAAGAACAAACATTTTAATAGATTACTATAAAAAGAAAAATTCTAATTTCCGTCAATGTCATTTGCATTCTGCAATGCGAGGTCGGTGGAAACGCGACCTAAGTCTTGAATGTCTGCCACCACGTCACCGTTTTTGTAAATAGCCCTAGCCGGTCGGTGGAATGGGCGCCTTATTAAGGTGGCTCTATCGGCCCGTGAGGACCTGTCGCCTGTCGCATCAAGCCCCTCTAAAGCGCGCGATTCTCCGCCAACTTCTTCCATGCGTCGAAATGGATGCTGGAGACATTTAAAAGTTACAAGACACATGCATATATCCTGCAAGCGAATGCAGACAATTAGCTTATAGCTAGGATTTTTCTTTTCCTTTTTTAAGATAATTGTCACATGATGTTTAAATTGTTTCAGGTTTTTAAGGACCCGGGGTCGTCGGCTGGAAGGAGCACGAATGACCCCGAACAATGAAAGATGGCGGGCAGACGCCTGCTGGGAAATGAATGGCTCTTGTCAGGCGATTTCTGCAGGACGCGCAGGTACTGCTAAAATTAGTACTACTGTTCGCCCAGAAAAGTTTGCAAATGTCCATGAAAATATCCATTAATGCTTTACCAAGTCGGGGACAAGCCCCGCCTCTCCATGTTAATTCCCTATGCTGCATTTTCAAATCAGATAGAACTACTTTGCATGTGTCTGTATACACAAAACTTACGGGGGTTCCATTCCAAATTCAATGTATTAAGGTCACAAGTGGACATTGCTTATTTTTTTAGCTAAAATTGTCGATCTGTTGCAATTTTTGTTGTTGTAAACGTTGCAAACGACTCCAATGTCAAAATTAAAATTAAAATTTTCTGAATGTTAGTTAATTTTCTTCAACTACTGTAGCAACGTTAGTGTAACGGTTTTAGGATCATCATAGAACAAAATCAAAGCAATATTTATTGTTATAAATATTATTAGTGATGCGTTTCTTGAATTTGAGAAATTTATGAAATTTTCATCTTACCATACTGTGTTATAAAATGGATCAACTTGAAAGTAGACAGTTAATATCGAAGTTAAGGGCATTCAGACCACAGAAAAGAGCGTTAAGTCTTACCAAAGGAAGCAGGCCTAGTAAGAGGAAGCAACTGAAGCAACATTTCCGCATGAACCGTTTGGTAATTTAAGGCAAGCAAATTCACTAGGACTAGGAGGCATGAGTGATGATCTTAAACCTTTGCGAACTATTTAAGGAAGTTGAAAGTTATATTTAAGATATATACAGAGTCTAGGAGTCCGTCGAGGTATAAAATCAACAAAAATATAGAGGAAAGACGACGTCAAAAATACTACAATAATCTCGACGAATGTGATGAAAGTATGATAAGGAACCCCATAAGTATGTATATTCATCCTAGGATGATTGCTGACTGTTAAGCTTGGACACCCTGCGACAAGAAATATTAGAGCTTGATGGTCGTTACCAAATGCCCAAGGAGAGCCTCCGCGTATTTATCACTAGGCGTCTTCATTTCAGGTAAAATAAAAAACACAATCAGTCGGTTGAGGAGACTATTATAAATACACGCATCAGAAGTGCAGCAGAAACAAAGAAGTCACAATTTAAATGCTGTGCAGATTTAATATGTTTGACAAAATACAACGTATTGGTCGCTTTCTGGCGTTATAGGTATTTACAAGGAATCCGAAACGCCAGGTCTGAAGGAAATCTCATTGTATACCTTGACGAGACCCTTATTGGTGTGATACACAGAAACTCTATTCTGTGGCCTGAACGCACTTAAGTTAACTTTCTACTTTCAAGTTGATCCATTTTATAACACAGTAAGTTATATGGTAAGATGAAAATTTTATAAATTTCTCAAATTCAAGAAACGCATCACTAATAATATTTATAACAATAAATATTGCTTTGATTTTGTTCTATGATGATCCTAAAACCGTTCCACTAACGTTGCTGCAGTAGTTGAAGACAACTAACTAACATTCAGAAAATTTTAATTTTAATTTTGACATTGGAGTCGTGAATCCGTAAAAAATCAAACAGATCGACAATTTTAGCTAGAAAAATTAAGCAATGTCCACTTGTGACCTTAATGCATTGAATTTGGAATGGAACCCCCGTAAGTTTTGTGTATACAAACACATGCAACTTGGTAAAGCATTAAGGGATATTTTCATGGACATTTGCAAACTTTTCTGGGCGAACAGTATATACGATATAATAGCACAAGGAGCAGGACGAGTATTTAACAAAGGGTTAGTTGGACTTTAATTGCCTGCTGTGTTAATAAACATAATAGTCTCCTTAGCAACTTTGTAAAACTTGTTGTCAGTCATTGTTAAAAAATTACTTAGTACAGTTTTACGTAATAAATTAATTTTTTTAAATTTATTACGTAAAACTGTACTAAGTAATTTTTTAACAATGAGTGCTGTGTTAATAGTCATTAGAGGCATGGGCCTCATATTCATCGAGCAATTAGGGTGGAGTTAGGGGCAGGGGGCGACGTTTCGGGAGTGTGTGCTACTCCCATCATCAAGCTGAGGCTAAGGAACTGATGACAAGTTACCTTACATACAATTTTAGTGGTTGTTTCGACCGATGGAAACAAAAGTAACACATAGTTAGACCTAGTACTATTTGAATGAGCCAATACCAAAACACTTGACAGGCTTAGTCGATAAAAGTGTGTAATACCGCAGAGAAAGACTACAGTGATTTGCCTGTAAATGTGACAACTAAAGGCTAGTTATATGGATATATAGGCTAGTAGTACATGAGTGAGCAAATACTAAAATACTTAGTAATAAGCCGAAATTGCTGTGAAATATAACACGGTTGGCAACCCTTTCCATGACCTAAAACCCCGGTCCAAACCATTACCGGAAATAAATGGTATATGGGAAAAGTACCCTTATCTCACATGGGAGATAGTGGAATACGCGGTCAACCAGAAAACGTGAAAAATTATAGGAAATTGTCTCTAGGAAATCGGAAACAAGAGTTTTGGTGGAAGTAGACCTACAATTTCCATTTTATCTCGAATAAAAACAAAAACATTGAACATTTATCCGATAACCACTGTGATCTTTTGCCAAGTTTCAACTTGAATTGCAAATTTTATTTTTACTGGAGCTTTTATAGGATTGGCCCCGTCCATGTCCGGGGGATGTTGAACTGACAGTTAATTAGTTACCTACTGTGGGGAATTTATTACTATTGTATATTGTATCGTTTTTTTTTATGCCAAACGAAACTCAGTTTTATCATTCATAACGTTTTAGGAGCCAATCTAATATAACCTAAACGTTTTTGACGTTACAACTTCTAATAAATCGATGAGCGCTGGCTGGAACACTGGGTGCATGCACGAAAAAGCGTTACGCTTATGCGACTATTCGACAACCAATTTTTGTTTTACAAAGTCGAATTTCGCTCTATGCCGTTAGGTTTGGGCAGTTGATCCATCAACACATTCCGAGCAAATCGGACCCCCGCCCACTACCCACTTTAGAATTTCTTATGAGACAAGGCCGTAGCCAAGGGGGGTTCATGGGGGGTTGAACCCCCCCCCCCCCCCCCGAAACGAAATGGCTTTATACTAGATAGAATCGGATTTTGAGAGGAAAAATAAAAACCACTATGTAATACCCAATGAAATTTCTAACCCCCCCTCCTCCCCCCGAAAAAAATCCTCGCTACGGCCTTGTTACGTGATGCCATGAAAAGTAGATGAAATGCTCTAGTATACATTTTAATGCATGGACCATCATTTGATGGTCACAGTTTTTAAAGGCGTACAAAAAATGCAAGTCTAGGTTAGGTCAAAGCTGCTTTCAAAATCTGTGGTCAAACAGTATTAGCGCTGGTTACGTAACACGTATTAGAATGTAGAGGAGTAATTCATCTACTTTATGGCATCTACTTTATGGCCAAGATAAATTTTATGAGAAATATGACCTTGTACAAAAGAGGTTTTGTATATAATATATTATAGGGTCTCTTATTGTTTATTGCCTCTTATTATTATTATTATAATGGGCAGTCAGTGCGAATAGCGAATATAAGTAGAATAGGCTACAACCGGAAACTAAAACAGGATGTTAGATTGTCGCGCGTAAAATTATAACTTTTTACTACAATCTTTCATTAATTAATGATTAATTATTGTTAATAATAATAATAATTCGTGACTTTTTTCTAAATTTGTTCAACATTAGAAGAAAATTCAAGTGCCCTCTCATGCCAGCAACACCACCCCGCGTGGCCAAACAAAGTGATGGCATATAATATATCTATTTTTATTTTTAACATTTTTGCATTTAAAATTCAAGTATTTACGCCCTTCACTGCTACATCAATAATTTGGATGGCATGTCTTTCCTGCCTTACCACTCTCTTCTGTAAATAATTAATTGCACTTGCACATTATTACAGTCCAGTAGAAGCCGGAAGTCCGTTTTCCTTTATTCTTTGACTGACCTAGAATGCAAGTAATGCATGATTCTTTCCAGCCTTTAGTACCTCCATTCCCAAATGCTTTGCATATCGATTGAACAATAAGAATTTTCGAAAAACGAAATTACTGGCTTGTGGTGCAGCGGTTAACACGACGCCCCGGTTAAGCGTAGATCGTGGGTTCGAATCCCGCCAAGCCCAGTTTTTTCCATATCCTCTAATTTCATTTATAACGAGGAGGTTACCTCTTCAACCAAAGTTAATTTGATGTCAGTGTTATATATACCAAATAATACTACAATGTAAGAATTCTCATTGTTTTAAAGGCAATGGGGTGCGGTACTTAGGCCCACTCACCACCGCTTGGAAGTGTTTTCGCGCGTTAGGAGTACCGGAGGCACTTCCATCTAACTATGCACGGCGGGGCCGTCCTGCAAAATTGGTAATTAATATTTGAAAACTATACATTGTTAGATGGAGCTGCCTCACAAAAACGCGTCTAGAAAACATTCTGCGCGCGAACTTTCATGCAAAGGTAAACATACAAACTGCTATTGGTAGGCTACGGTTGAATAGATAACTCAACAAAAACTTTCAAGAAGGGTAAATGGCTAAATTGAGTTTACTGTCGGTAGGACCTCTCTGAGGGTCATATTTACCTACTTGAAAGAAAGTTTTCTGGACGTTGGTGGACACGGCCTAATGTAACATAATTTAGAGTACAATAACAATATTTAAGTTACAGGATCTGGCCTGTCTTATTCAATGCCGTAGCCTGGGGTGGGGGGTATTGGATATTACATAGTGGCTTTCATTTTTCCTCTCAAAATCCGATTCTATCTAGTATCAAGCCATCAAGCCATTTCATCATTTCGGGGGGGGGGGGGGGTGAACCCCCCATGAAACCCCCCTTGGCTACGGCCTTGATGTTATTGTATATTTGTATATACTGTATATACTATTTGTATTTACGAGTATAATATATAGTATTTTATGTCTAATTTAACATTTTTTTTCAGTTGATTTGTTTACATTTAATGTAGCCTACATAAATCAACTGAACTACAGTCCAAGCACAATGTACCCTATGTTGTTTCTTTATTTACTTTTTTTCGAATTGAACATATTGGCGTTTGATGTTACCATGGCTATATATCGTATGTGAGTAAGGCGGAGTCTCCACCAACCTCGTATTGCAGAATGCACATGACGTTGACGAGGTTGCAGATATTAAAGACTTATGATGTCTGCTACCACGTCAACGTCATGCGCATTCTGCAATACGAGGTCGGTGGAAACCCCGCCTAACGGAGTATGCACTTTGAATTCATATTAGTTCTAAAAATTTACTATGCTTTTATTCATTTGGGATCCCTAGCCACACACAGTGCCTACCCTGCTTTTAATATGGCTTGGAAAATTTCCCCTTGTCTTTCCACACCATTGCCAAATAATGAGCAGCCAACACAATACAATCGTGTTGAATAAAAGCTAACTGCTCCTTGTTTGCTCATTTGAATTAAAATCTACTCTCCAGTTTTTGAACAAAGTGCGACTATAAATAATGACGTAGTAGCTGCCTGACACAGTGTATTAAATTATTAATAAAGATGCTGAATTTTCAATTAACGCGGACGTTTTGAATTAAAGCTGGCTGCGGCTATATGCTGCTGAGGTCAACACCAACTCGGACAGTATTACGATATTTTGCCTTTTTTATTTATTTTGTGAGTTTGAGATTAAAACAGCTAAAAATTTAACAATATTCAAAAGAAATTTAAACAAATTTAGAAAAAGTTACTAACAAGCCTGAATTAACTATTTACCAACTACCTATTTTAGCAAACTGATACAACTAACCAGAATTGATTAACTGCTGTACTAACCAATAATTACTTAACTATTTGTATTGCATGCGATTGAATTACATGTATATCCAAAAGCGAAACCGCACACGGGCTGACTGAAGTCTTGCGGTAAATGATTTTATAATAAAAATTTATTTTAAAATTGTAAAGTGATTCAGAATGAAATTACATTAAAATTGTATAGTATGTATGTTATACTATGTATATGTATATCCCACCTATTTGATTCCGCCGAACCCGCTGGGCGGATTTTAAAGAAATAAATAAATAAATAAGGACTTTTTTGTTCAATTACTAAGCCAGCCTAGCGGAGTCAGGGCTATAAGCCCTTTCTTACCCTCAACTAGGAAGACCCGGGACCGCCTGCTTTACATGCCCTCCGAAGCATGGCCAGAAAATGTAGGTAGTGTGGGAATCGAACCAACAACCGTTCGGGTTAAAGTCAGAGTCCGTACCACTAGTCTACATGTCCTGTTTTTACCGAAAATAAGGTCCTACGCCCCCAAACTTAACTTAATAAATACATAAATAAACACACATACAACACACAAATAAAATGTGTTTAGTGCAAGTAATTTTTTTTTTTTTTTTTTTTTTTTACCTTCGTGGGGCCAACTCGTTTGAGTTCCTATAAGCGTCGACCTAGAAGGTCTTTTGCTTCCACGTTTGCCGTCTACGCCCATCTTATAACACCAGTCTTTTTGATAAATTCTAGTGTTTTTGTGATGGGATTAGATCGGATGGTTTCCTCTTCAGACCTAGGGTGGCCAAGAGTTTGGTATCGAGTTTTTCCCAGCGCTTCACATTCAAAGAGAATGTGTTCAGCTGTTTCTTCTTCAACTTCACACAGTCTGCATCTACTGTCGTTTTTCACGCCAACCCTATGCATGTGTTTGTTGAAGTGGCCGTGGCCCGTAAGCGTGCCAACCACCCTTCTAGCTTGCTCTCTACTTAAAGAGAGAAGCTGATCGGTGAGCTTTTTACTAGGACCCGGAATAACCTTCTTAGCAAATCTGCTTTCCGGGACTTTCTTCCATTCCTCTGCAGTTTTTCTCTGCACCCATTTTTGTACAGAAGTACGGGCCTGGCAATAAGCCATCCCATACTTAGGTTCTGCACCAATGAATGGCGTTTCTGCACCTTTTCGAGCCAGCTCGTCGGCTCTTTCATTCCCATCAAAGTTCGAGTGAGCCGGGACCCAAATCAGCGAGACTGAGTTTTCCCGACACACCTTTATTAGGAGGTTGATGCAGTGCCACACCATTTTTGATGTGATCTTTATAGCCTCCACAGCCTTAATCGCTGCCTGCGAGTCTGTATAGATAATAATGGTTTTGCCCTTGCTTTCCATTTCCATACACTCCTCTAGGCATTTTATAATGGCCCCTACCTCAGCCTGAAAGACTGTAGCATATTTGCCGAGGCTTAGGACTCTACTACTACTACTACTAGGACTAGTGCAAGTAATACTATAGTATATTTAACGACTTCGGTGGCAATTTAGTAGCGTGCTTGTACTTGTACGAGTCTCTCTACACACCTTGCGGTCGGAGACGTGTCGTAACTCGACACAAGTACCTATTAGGTTACATAGTGAGGCGACTGAAGAGGTTAACCGAATACATTCATTAAATTGTTTGTATGCGGTTAACCATTTTTAAAAGGAAAAAAAAATTCAGATGAGAAAATGTAAATTTAATGGGAAACTTTTCCCGTGAATTTTTCATCTGACAACTTTTCTATTTTGCGTCTGTGGAACGAGTTCTTAGTTAAATAACTTCGTAAAAAATACACTGCCATCCCTTTTTTTACAAAATATTTTGAAATTCCTCCCATAATCAACTGAATGTGGCTTGGCCGTGCCCCCCCCCCCCAAACAGTTTCCAGATTTGGTACTGTGGTCAGAATACTATCTAGGCAAGGTTCGAGTTCAAATTCCGTTTCCGTCCATTTTTTGTCTTCCTTTTTTGTCTTCCTCTCTCTAATAGTAGGTACTTTACTACTGTGTAGGTGGGTATATCTAGGCTAAACTTTAATACCTTACGTCCGTGATGCTGCATTTGAGAAAAAAATTGTTTACATCGGAATCACCAATTTATTGCTCTAAGGCGGCAATTCCACCGGCGAATTTACTTCATTTTATTTTTATTTTATTGAGATTTTTTGGTTGAAGGAGACTATTATGTAGATACTTAACTTATCTATTATAAATTAAGTTATAATATATATGGTAGCAGACATCATTAATAAGTCTCTACCATATTATAACTAGGTTCGCTGACGACAAACCGATATCCATATTATTCAAAATGGCCGCCGTTTGCATGCGAAAACTAAGCTCTTAGCATCTAATTGATTCTTTTAATATTTTTTATAATATTTTTACTATGCCTGGACCTTATTTCGCTGCATATAATTTAATATATATATTCTCCATGATTTATAGAAAAATATCACTTTAAAATAATACGTAATTAAAAATCATTTTAAAATAGTATTGAGGCTTATGGAAAAATTAACGCTTTGATATCATTGCAACTGGTGCTGCCATCTACAAAATGACGCCACAAATGAACCCCATTGCCGCCTTACAAAAACTAGCAGAATCAAAGCTAACACCCAACTAGACGTGGCACTAGTGGCCATGGCGCGACAACAGTAAGTAGGGCTTGGAGAAAAGTAGAAGCGAGTGTGGTATTGTAGCCTAAGAGCAAGGATATTGTCTGTTGAACAACAGAAAAAAGCTGAGCGGAATTCTCGCTTAACTCATTATTCATTGTTCATTCTCATTCCCATTTTCAATATTTCACAGCTCGAGTTTGAGTTCGAGGCATATTTCAATATCGCAATATTAGTTCTCAATTTTTTGAACCGTTTATCGGTCGCTCACTCAATTTCTATGTCAACTACTTTGATTAAGTTGAGTTTTAAAAATTTTTTATCAACCCAATGGTTGAGCTCTGGAAATCTACAATATATGTATCGTACATTGTATCATTCCATTTATATTTCTTTACTGCAACCGCCAACCTTACAAGCATTCACATAGAGTTTGGAAGTTTTCCTACCAGTGAAAGTAAAGAGGCAAAAAGAAACAGCCTCATTACAAAAAAAAAAAAAACTCACGCACGATCTAGTCCCTGATTACCTTCCTCAATAAATATTGTAAACTATTGAGGGGCCTGAGTAAAAAGTCCAAGCGTTTGCTGGATCGGTACTATTGGCCTATTTCATTTATGTATTTTAAGTCCGTCAGGCTATGCAGGTGATATTATGAAAGAAAGAAAGAAAAATTGTCTTTATTTTCCGTATGGGTGACTTTTGGGCCTTTCGGCTTACTCTTACAATTAACCCATATTATGCAGCAAATTCCATTAATGTTTTAACAGAGAAAAGAAGTTCCACAATAAATAAGATGCCTGATGACTATTATTACACACTGTTTATTTTATTCGATCCAATATTTATTTCATCAAATAAATATTTTGACAGTGTATGTTGAAGTATGGCGCCCATTCCACATACGTCAATCGTCAATGAAAAGTTGAAGAATGACGTCAAAATGACGTAAATTGACGTGGTAGCAGAATTTTTAGTATGTCTTTAATGTCTGCTAAAACGTCATTTTTCAATTTTTCATTGACGATTGACGTATGTGGAATACCCGCCTATACGATTTGAGTCTGAATTTAGGTATGGCATTATCCAATTTTTCTTGGACCCATTTTTATTGGATAAATAACCAATATTCGAGTTAGTAACAGTGAGATAGAACAGGGGTTCCCAAACTGTGGTTCATGGACCACCGGTGGTCCACAGACATAGGCTAATTTATCATGTGGTCCACGGGCCAAAGTAAGAAATAAGAAAATAAAACAGCTGAGTTCTTGGAACTTTGATGTAAAATAAGCTTACAGTAAGTTTTACCTTTTACCTATTTGAACTATCAACCGATATCAGTCCCAATATATTTAATCCAATATTAGCACGTACGGTATGAAATGAAATGAAAAAACGACTTTATTGCAAACAAAAGGCGAACAATGAGACTATAAAGTCTTGTTTTCATGCTAACCTTAACGGTATGCTAAAATTGTAGGCACTAACTACTTGATCTTGGTCCTAGAATTTGACGGTTTTCCTGTCACAGCCATGGTGGTCCACGGAAAATCATAAAATAGTCTAATGGTCCACGGACAAAAAAGTTTGGGAACCCCTGTTATAGACGATCAAACTTGTAGTTGCATGAATCATGGTCCATGATTTTACGCACTCATCAACCGTCGAAACGTGTGAAAATCACTTCCAAATCGAGTTCTACGGTGCTCCAGGGTTCAAGTTCAAGCAATGAAGGGGGCTGAGCCCCCATATCACTGTAAGTGCTCCAATTTTTTCCCATAGGCGCCCATTCCATTGACCGGCTAGGGCTATTTCCAAAAACAGTGACGTGGTAGCAGACATTTAAGACTTAGGTTGCGTTTCCACTGATCTCGCATTGCAGAATGCAAATGACATTGACGGAAATTAGTATTTTTCTTTTTATAGAAATCTATTAAAATGTTTGTACTTAACATATACCATGACGCCATTTTTTAATTTTAGTTTGTTTGTTTGTGATTTTACTGTATGATAATTGATCAATTTTAACTATGGAATAGAGGAAAATAAACATTTCCGTCAATTCTGCAATGCGAGGTCGGTGGGCTTCGTTTGAATATATTATATGTTTAGCATCCTAGAGAAAATGGTATCCTTATCAGGCTAAATTTAATGGGCATCACGTCAATTTACAAAATCAGGACATAGCCCTAATAGTACACCCCATGTTGACAACCCTCAACTAAAACAGTTTTACTTCTGCGCAGTGGAACACCCCGAAAATTGTTGTACATTTTTTTTGTCTGTTTTCCAACCCCTGCTTTTAGCATTCTGCTGTCAGGAACCCTGTCAGCCTGGCGGGGGGAGTGAGTTTGTTCTTAACCTGAGGCCCCCTAATTGCAGACTCCTTTACCCCAGGAAGTAGAGGATATGACTGACAGGGTGGACCTCCTGATTATTGTGGATTTCGAACAACTTTAGGAATTCATAGTATAGTCACACGATAGAAAGAACCGGTCCGAGTTTACTCGAACATGCTTTCCAATTTATCGATTAGTAGAGAGAGAAAATGATTATTTTCATGGTAAATAATTTTCCTATGGTTACATTTCGGATATCACGGGGGGAGGGGGGGGGGGGGTCGTCCACCACCTGAAGGTGACTTAAATTCTAGATAGGTCAGGCCTACACATTACCACACAGCAATAATGGCAGGTCACGCAATGCATGTGAGCGTGAATTTGCTTTCATTTTTTCAAAAAAAAAAATTTTTTTTGCACAAAACCCAATAGTTTTTTGGAAACCAAACTATCCGGTTTCATTACTCAATTTAACACCTAAAACATGCTTGAAGTCAGAAATCATCGATAGAAATGTTTCGCAGAAAAATTATTTTTTAGTCATTTTTCATTAAAATTTAGTCATTTTTATTTTTTTACCCCCAGAAGCAAACTATTAAGGGGCAAGCGACCCCCCGCATTTTATCAACATTAACAACAACTACAATATATGTGAATTTAAAAGAAATCGTTGGAGCCGTTTTTGAGAAATAATTTTTTTAGACGTTTTTTTGAAGTTTTTTGAAAATAAAAACCCCCAAATTGAGTTAGCCCGAAATAAAAAAAATGGTCACGAGGTATGATTTTTGTGAACCTACATGCCAAATTTCATCAAAATCGACCGAGTAGTTTGCCCGGAAATCGACGCACAGACAGACAGACAGACATTTCGTAAAAACCACTTTTTTGGGTTCCTGGGACCTCAAAACATGTAAATCCGTTGAAATCTCGGAATCGAAAATTTCGACCGTCACAAAGCTTTCCTTATACTACGTATAAATTGGAAAGCAACGAGGTGACACTCACGGGTAATCTCAGAGCGTTATCATATCCCACCAAATTCCAGGACCTGTAGAGTAGTGGTACTGACTCCCACTTTCACCCGAAAGATTGTTGGTTCGAGTCCCATACTGGCTACATTTTCTGGCCATGCTTCGGAGGGAATGTAAAGCAGACGGTTGAGACTAGTTGAGACTAGTTGAGCGTAAGAGAGGGCTTTAGAGTCCTAACTCCGCTAGGTTGGTTTAGTGATAAAACAACAAAAATTCGATATTTATTTATTTATTATTTATTAATTCCCCTGCCAACGCTGTGCGCACTACCAAGTTTGCTGCAGTATTGAATAGCCTCTGCTCTGGGGGATTCAACTTGGTATGGCCCTTAGAAATTAATGTTGTAATGTTGGCACCAATGTTTATTGATTCTGATTGGTGATTGCATGGCTGCTTACAATGGCCAAATTTGATTATGTATGACGCCAATAAGGGTCGCTGCGAGGGAGATCGTCCAACTGCACTTATTGAGCAAAAGGCAGTCTCGTTAGGGCCCATTGAGGGGCAAAGTCGTTGAATAACTCGGTGGTAATGAGATAGTAAGTAACCTCCGCAAATGGCAACCTCTTCAACAAAGCTCAAGTTTGACTTGAAGCTAAGAACCTGCAATTACGTCGACCCACTAGCTTGGAAAATTTCTACCTCTGGCTTTTGCAATATTCAAAATATAAAAGCAGCTGTTTGGGACGCAAAATAAATGCATTTGCGTTTGTTTTCTATTTTATTTTAGGTTTAAATTTTTTGATTTTTTTCAAAATCCTCTTGGTTGTGTGTAGGCTTCCGACGATTTCACAACAATACCTACACAATATTGTGTAGAATGAAAACGGTTTTTTGTTCTTATATCCACTCAAGATATTTTCGAAATCATTTGCCTATTGAGGCTATTTGTAGGGAGCATCCCGGGGCTGGAGACCGTTATCAATATGGCTGCTAGTGTAGCCTGCACAAGAGAAGTACGCAATTTGGCGGGGAAACCCTGTGATAAGTGTAGCCTGAACAAGCTAAGTACAACGTTTTTGACCGGGTCCAGGTATCCTTTCTGCTATGCTGCAATGTGTAAGACTTCGTTATTTTTTGCGTTGGTACTTATCTCTGATAGTTGGCTTATGGTTAACGGGTGCCTCGTAAGGCATATTATGGCTCCCGCCGCTCCAGTTAATGTATTTCTATGGTAGGGAGTAATACATTAAATAAATAAATACTGACTTATCGTTCTATTAATAACCCAATTTAGTGGAGTTAGGGCTATACAGACCGGCCGCCATACCATGTTGAATCCAGCGGACCAGAGCAGGTTCAAAGCTGCAGATAACTTGGTCGCGTGCACAGTGCCGGTAGGGAAACATGGTATGACTTGTCCTGGTCACCTCCGAACTAATCGTGTGACTTCACTGTGTTTCCCAAGTGGTTCGGAATCCACTATAATGAGGAGGTCCACTGTCCTATGGGCTGGCATAGGACAGTCAAGTCGGGGTCGCTCTATGGGCCCAAATGAGGCCTAAGTCGTTATTAACCCGACGAACACTACTACTACCCTCTCTAGGAAGCCCTGTGACCGCTTTACATACCCAGCAAGGCCAGAAAATGTAGCCTTAAGATACATTTAGCGACTTCGGTGAGTGCTTGTACTTGTGCGATGCTCTATAGCCTACACCTGTGTCGTAACTCGACACAAGTACCTATTTGGTTACTTAGTGAGGAGAATGAAGAGGTTAATCGGATACATTCATTAAATTGTATGTATGCGATTATGCTTTTTTTTATAAAAAAAATAAAAAAAAATTGGTCCTTTGCGTGGTTTTGGCAGTTGATCCTTTTTATAAATTCCCTTTAACCTTTTTTAATAAAGAGGTGCATTGGTTGACTTGTACACCAAACATTTTCGTGTAAGGAATCCATTATAATGTAAATTAAAGATCGACCACCCTCAACCAGTCTCGCTCATAAAATTTAGTAGAATGCTGATAGCACATTGATTCTAAGACGGAAATTATTGCCTGGAGACAAATTTTAATTAAATACAAATATTATGTTCTTCCCAACTCGGCAATTCCATCAGCAGGCTCGGGAAAATTACGACCT
Organism: Psococerastis gibbosa; assembly: GCA_963971405.1. NCBI lineage: Eukaryota > Metazoa > Arthropoda > Insecta > Psocodea > Psocidae > Psococerastis > Psococerastis gibbosa. The sequence goes on along the minus strand of OZ020489.1, from coordinate 30,046,524 downwards.
GTCAGACAGCATAGCAGTGCTCCCCTGTCCCATTTCCATTAAATTTTGGGAAAACTCACCCTTTCCGCATTACCATAAACTTGCAGCACCTGCGATCGTATATAAGGATTTTAACCATATTTTAATCCGTATTGTACCTATCTCCCTGTCGTATACACTCGTAGACTCGTAAGACCAGCACTACGCACAGCCAACTGTGAGCGACTGGATCCTATACTACAAGGTTTCGCCTACCTTAGAAAACTCCCGATTGAACTTCGATGGCCAGGTGGTAACGTGCTTGCTCTTGTGCGAGTCTCTACACGCCATGCAATCGGAGTCGTGCCGTACTCATCACAGGTAATAACCTACAGAGGCGACTGAAAAGGTCAATCGGATATATTCATTAATTTGTTTGTATGCGATTAATCTTTTTAAAATTTAAAAAAAAAAAAAAAAAAAATCCCTTCATTATTTTGCTTCGAGACCATCTCTTAGAGAAAGCTTTCTACACTGTTACTGAGGCACTAGCACAATGACAATGGCAGAACTACCTGATTTTGACGTTATTTTGACGATTTTACTTTATACTTTCTTGTCGATTACTTGATTGTATAATTTAACAGAAATATATAAATATATTTATCTATTTATTTATTATATAGACACCCATCTAGGATGGGCACCCCTCCTCAAATAAGCCAACTCCGCATTGACTTCAAAATTACCAGGTATTGGGCCAATGCCCTCGGCTTCATCTACGATAAGGAATTGTGCATCCATTTCTGTAAGCACTGCTGAGAAGAGTAAAAAAAATAGGAACCCGTATATGTAGAATTGATGAAACGTCTCGGAAAGCCTTGGAAAAATTGGTGGAGGGACGTAGTGGGGTGCGTGACGTTGATGAATCCCCTGGATTCCGGAAGATAGTAGACCTACTACAATTGAAAGCGTCTAAAACATTACGTTGGGTCCTCCTTGCCATCAATCAGCACCATCTAACATTTGCGTGGTTCACCATTTAATGGATAGTTTTTTGCACCTGCTCCGCGATGATCTTGTTTTTGAATCCCACAAAAGAATGTTTTTCACGTGTTATGAGTGAAAGTATTTCAACTGATTAGACTAGAATTTCGATTGTTTATAGGAGGAATAAGTACGGTACTCTACTCCCTATCAGATTAACTTTTAGTTTTTTTTGACACAATTCTATTTATGGCTTTACTCAGTTAAATTAAAGTAACTACAGTAATTATAAAAATAGGCTATAACATTTGTAATTATATTAATGTTGTGCTGCTGTATTGTACGAGAAATTATACTTGGCCATGACATGGAATAATGCATTTCCAAAGTAGGTAGGCTAATACGGTAGGTACAGCCGTTATTGCTTAAAACGTTTAAAATAAAATAAAAAAGAAAATAGCGCATGATTACTGAGCAAACAAATCAGCAGAAAGGATTTGCAAGGGCGTTTACACAATTTTTTCGCGATACAAGACGCGATAAGACGGAGAAAAAGAAATTCAAATACTTAGCTTCACGTGTTTCTGTCCCATTCCACTTTTCGGGATTTCGAAAATAACACCCTGCACCCTTGCCCCAAAAATAAATATAACGGCGCCCTAGTGCCCTATGCCGCGGTCATCACCTTCAGCTGCAAGTGCCCGCAGTAAGTTACTCAGGGTTTCTTAAAATTGTTGAAAAAAAAACTTGTTGACGTCTATTTTATCATTAATTGGTAGTTTATTAATTACCTATAAGAGCTATACTGTAGCTAATAGTTACAATGTACAATATAAAATCGACACTCCCTCTAATCCTAGCAGTGTCATCTCACTTTCAGCCTTTCTCATGCTCTCTGAACTCCTAGCAATGATATAATTAGGCCTACTATGATAATCTAGTAGTCGTTTTTTAGTTTAGTAGTGTAGTGTTTAGATTGGTAATGCGTTGGCAGGGGAACATGGTGGGACATGACAACGCGCTGAGACTAACCTGTCAATCAAAGCGCGCGTCGAGTACTGGTCACCTCTGAATTTATCGTGTGACTTTACCATGTTCCCCAAGTCGTTCGGAATCGACTATAATCAGGAGGTCCACCCTGTCAGTCAACTCCCCTTTCCCCCGAGGTGAAAGAGTCTGCCCTTAGGGTGCCTCAAGTTAACAAACAGCCAGGCTGACAGGGTTGAAAAGCAGAAATGCTGAAAGCAGGCGTTGGAAATAACAACAAAAATGCTCTTTATTGAACACTTCCTGAAATACATAAAATTTTGGAAACACACAATACATTTGTTTACATGAGCTATTATTCATCCTTCCAAATCCACTATAATAATCTGGAGGTCCACCCTGTCAGTCACTCCCCTTCTCCCCGAGGTGAAGTAGTCTGCCTTTAGGGTGCCTCAAGTTAAGAGGCAGACTCACTCCCCAGCCAGGCTGACAGGGTTGCTTAAAGGTGAAATGCTTAAAACGGGCGTTGGAAAACAAACAAAAAATTTAGAAGTCTTGGCTCATATGCCACAAACATAGGCCATGAAAGACCTTCAATGAAAAAATATATACAGTATATATTAGTATACAGGTATGTATATGTACTCACAATGTTGGGGTGTAATCACTTAACAATATATATATATATATAGATAGCAAAGGAGGATAGGTTGACCGCTCGGGGGAAATCATTGGGAAACGATAAGAGGGTTTGGAGGGGAGGGGGTCAAGCTGGTTCTTAATGAGATTCCAAGTTGATGCAGATGAGATTAGAAGGACAAATTAATTGAACCGGGATACAATCCCTTCTTTGCAAACAGTTCCTCTTCTCTATCGGCTGCGCCTGCGCGGGTAGAACCAGCGGGGGTATTGTTTCTTATAGGCTAGATGCCTTCCAATTTATACGTAGTATAAGGAAAGCTTAGTGACGGTCCAAATTTTCGATTCCGAGATTTCAACGGAATTACACGATTTGAGGTCCCAGGAACCCAAAAAAAGTGGTTTTTACGAAATGTCTGTCTGTCTGTCTGTCTGTCCGTCGCTCTGTCTATCTGTCGCTCTGTCTGTCCGTCGCTCTGTCTGTTCATCGATTTCCGGGCAAACTACTCGGCGGATTTGGATGGAACTTGGCATGTAGGTTCACAAAAATCATTCCTCACGACAATTTTTTTTATTTTGGGCTAACTCAAATTGGGGGGGGGGGGGTATAATTCTCAATAAACTCAAAAAAAACGTCTAAAAAAATTATTTCTCAAAAATTCTTTTAAATTCACAGATATTGTAGTTGCTATTAATGTTGACAAAATGAAACTTCCCCCTTGATAGTTTGCTTCTGGGGTTAAAAAAAAATAATTACCAAATTTTAATGAAAAATGACTAAAAAATAATTTTTCTGCGAAACCTTTCTATCGATGACTTCTACCTTCAGGCATGTTTTAGGTGTTAATTGAGTAACGAAACGGGACAGGTTACCTTCCCAAAAAACTATTTGGTTTTCTGCAAAAAAATGTTTTTTTGAAAAAATGATAGAAAATTCACGCTCAAATGCATTGCGTGCTCTGCCATTATTGCTGTGTGGTAATGGGTTGGTCTGACCTATCTAGAATTTACCTCACCTCCAGTGACGTTAGATGGACAACACCCCCCCCCCCTCCGACATATCGGAAATTCAACCATAGGAAAATTGTTTACCATGAAATTACTCATTTTCTCTATCTACTGATTTTGATAAATTGGAAAGCATGTTCGAGTAAACTCGGACCGGTTTTCTAAATTCTGCTCTCAGAAGAAATATTTTGTTTGGATCAATGGACAATGTATTGTTGTACGCTGTTTTTGCACAATTAAATAATTTTATATTCATTTTTATTAGGGTTGGATGGACATGTTTTCCTTATTTGTCGACTCACGTGCTTCGATCTTCGATCAGCGCTCTACCTGTACTATATAGTTTGCCAATAATCCGTCTGTCCGTTGAGTAATGGAGCCAGATGATTGTAGCCATCTTAGTGGCAGTTTCTGCTCCTTTTCAAATAAGTCAGATTTCTTTATTATTAAATATTCAGCTAATACAAATTTTCCAGCAAAACCAGCTTCATTGAGCTAGGGTAGACCCTTTCACCAAAATATTATCAAACTCGTACTTTACAAGAGATTTATATACTGTACTCGAACATAAGGATCCGATCTTCATAGAGTCTAACATTTCAAAGAATAATGTTGCCATCTAAAAATACATGGTTGCAACAATAGAAAAACAAGACATACATTGCTGTCTACGTGACAGCACTCATATGGTTACGGGAACTGAAAATGTGCCAAGTTCTGCCCGACTCCAATTCATTTTCATCTGTATATTTATGTATGATGCAAAGTACACTCTATAAATATTGCTTCACATTGAATTTTACCTTATCTCCTTAAAAGTTGCTCGTATTTCATGCTGTGCTATCGCATTGCAGGAACTGACGTTTAGGAGTTCATTTCTTGTTAATTATGTATGCGTAACTAGTGTCTTTCAGTATTTTCTCCCCATCCGCAACGTGCTAGTGATGGCCACACATACAAAATTTAGGGGAGCATAGATGGCTTGTTATTGTCTATATAAACATAAGGAGGCTGTTCACAATAAGTCTAAAATACTAATAAGACATGATTATTATGTAAAACACTTACGGCTAATATATAGGACGCATAGATGCGCTGTCTCTCTCGCTCTTTCTCTCTCTCTCTTACTATTTGTACCAAAACTACCTTGAGAACTCCCTAAAAACCCCAGTGTGTCTGTCTGCCAATCGCTCTAAATCGCCGTTAGGAATCTTTTATCTATTTAGGAAAGCCTATCCATCAGTCGACTAAATGAGCTCTAACAGGCTTTCTGATGTAACAGTAAGTAATGACGCAAATTGTACAGCAGGCCATCAGTGGCGGCACTAGAAATTTTAAGGCGGGGGGGGGGGGGGCGTGACTTCTATCTGGGGGGGGGGCAATGAAAAAAAATGTACATCTTTCATTGAGAGTAGGTATAATGAAATTAAGTAAAATGTAACCAGTTTTAGTTCTGACGTTTTTGAATTACAAAAGTTCTGCTAGATATAACATGTAAAATATCTCATAAGTGGGGGGGCCCAGGGGGGCCAGTGAAACTTTGGGGGGGGCAGGCCCCCCTGGGCACCCTCGTAGCGCCGCCACTGCAGGCCATAGGTACACTTCTGGGTACCTTTAGGCCCAGCTGTCAAGAGTGAGTCATTATCATCCAATTCAGGACTAATGTCAGCACGACAGACTCTGTAGTTAATATTTTGTGTAATACGTGTATGGGAAAAACTGATAGTGAGCTTCTGATTCCTTTTTAAAAATTTAAGAAGTCGTGTTTCTAACGAAAACCTTTGACTGAAATAAGGAACACTGTGCTGACATCGCAATGACTCTTGAGTAGGGTCACGTTCATTTGCCGTGTGTATAAATCATACGATTCACACATTTCCTTATTTCGCTCACCCATACACTAAATAGGGTTATTGGTTAACAGAGTGAATCTATGGGAGACTATGAGCAACAGACAAAAAGCTAGAAAAACTGGAATCGATGGAAGTTTCTTATTTTTGTTTCAGGTAAAATTCCTCAGAATGGTCGATGAAGGCGCAAAAGTGGCCTCTGCCATTGGCGGAGAGATCCAAGAAGCCCGCGAAGAGTCAGGAAGTGGCGGAGGTGTTATCAGTGGCGTGGCTGGTGTTCAAGCTGATTCGTCGTCAAATTTTCCTTCAAACAACCCCTTCGCGACGCCTATATTCCAAAACTCAGTTTTCGACAAAATTAAGGTAAGCAGTGAAAGTTTATAATATTATTATTATCTTCTTCTTCCCCATTCGCAGCGAGGGGGGGGGGATCTGTTACTGTACCATATACATATATTTTTCCTAATGATATCTCGCGGACCCCTATGGTATTGCTTGCGGACCACCAGGTGTCCGCGGTCACCAGGTTGGGAACCACTCATGCTATAGACGAATTACAAAGGAATGCATGAATAGGTGTGATATAATGCAGGTTATACCATATAGTAAATATTTATTATTCTATGGGTTATACATTAATAAGCGGCTTAAGGAGCCAAGACCGTAGCCAGAAATTTTTTCGGGGGGGGGGGGGTGGGATTCAGAAATTTCATTGGTTATTACACAGTAGTTTTTATTTTTCCTCTCAAAATCCGATTCTATCTAGTGTCAAGTTTTTTCAAGTTCAATTTGGGGGGGGGGGGGCGTTGAACCCCCATAAACCCCCAGGAGCGTCTATTACCTTACTCGTTAATTTCGTTTGTCAGACGGGGTCTTTGTTGCAGCAGCCCGACGACTTTATCTTGACGTCGGACGTCAAGCTCAACTTCCTGACCAAGAATCCCGACGACAGAACCGGGCGAAGTACGGGGGCGGTGCCCAAGCGAGCGCCAGGGGTGCTGACGTCAGTGGGGGAGGTGGCCCCCTTTGTGAGGCCGCCCTCACCCCCAAAGCAGGGTATGTAATCATATTTTATATGTTCCCAAACTTTCTCCACGAGCTGTATTCTCTTGTGCATTCAATTTTTTTGGTATGTGATTCGGAAAATTTATGATAATTTATTAGAATGAATGGCCACATACAGCCCTATTTATTATTCTTGGAGTACGGTAGCGAATTACATGTCCAATCGTTTTCGGAAATACAATTATTAACCAATAACAGCAGCGATTACACCTGGAAATTATGCTTAATTAAAAACGTCATTTAACTTTATGAAGTTAAACAAAATACAAATGGCACGTGATCAATTTGATGTAAAACTGTAGAACTAGTTGTACAATAGGTATATAACTGTTTACAATGCATTGAAAACAATACCGATTAATTAATTATTTACATGTCTGCTGTATGAACGAGAGAAATTTGTGCCCAGAGTAAAACAGACGTGTTTTGCCAATCCTACTAATGGAATTCCCCCACCCCTCAGCAAATAAAATCAGTCTACTAATCGATGACAGACAATAGACACTGAGTAAAGCAAGCGGAAACGCGTATTAAAATCCCGGCAAATGAATGAAATCTCCCCCATGAATAGATTGTGGGATTCTACCCGTATTCAATATTCCGATATGAAGCACGAAATTGGAAATGAAAAATTAATAGACGACCGCATAACACTATACTAGTCATATACAACTTCATGGTTTATAAAAATACAGTAGATGCACTTAAATATTGTACTACACAATATATGAGTTACAGAGTTAAATACTGTATACTGTAATAAATTATTTAGATACCTACCGCAATTAAATTGTACCACGGGTAATGGTCGACCTCCATGATTTATAATTGACAATATTTATCTGTCGTCGTGACTTTAGGAAATTTCCCGTCAGCGGTTGAAAAGTCGCAGTAGGGAATATTGCCCGGCATCGCCATGCAATCGGTAGATGACTGTGCCGTCCAGTATTGCTTACTAGCTTACTGATACTATTCTAGATGGAAAAATACACCGATAAATAAATTTGACGGCCCTGCATTGGAATATGGCGGTAGCGTCCAGTATCCCTTACTATTCCTGCCTCGACTTTTCAAGCGGTCGTGGGAGTTGCTCTTAGTCTAAGCCAACAGGAGATCGGTAATCTAGGTCAAACGTTAAAGCAAAGTACGGTATTGATTCTAGATGACGAAAGCGGCAAAATCAGTCATCAAAAGTCAACGAGTTGGGAGGGAAATCACTCAGCCACTTTAGCTAGACTGAAAATGGAAAATGAAAAGCTGCACAAGGACCTGGAAAGCCTCCAACGGAAACTCAACGCTAGGAAAAACGCCAATAGTTCTTCAACAGATACCCCAGGTAAAATGTCCATATTATTCTCTTTTTTTTTTTTTTTCCTACTGTAGTTATTATGTTTATAATAGACTATGCTTATATGATAAATGTGTACTTTACCTACTATATAAATACTTCAGTGGTCTGTTTTAAACTGACTATAGGCATTTTTTTTTTCATTTCCTATGCTATTTATAAGGTAGTAGACTATAAGAAAATCTTTACGATTATTGAAATTTTCAGTTTTGAGATTTTACGTGCTTTTACAATATGTCTGCCTGCTTGTAGCTCTTTCTGTATGTCTGTTCGTCGAAGGATTTCATCCAAAATGAGTTCACGAAATCGTATCTCGGGCTCATTATTTTTCAATTGCTTGGTAGTATGGTTCGCCTTAGCGTCAAGGGTGACGCCAGGATTGCAGCTGGGGGGGGGGGGGCAGGAGGTAGGTCCCCACCCCCTTAGAAGTCATTTCCTTTTCTTTCTTTCTTTATTTATTTTTAAATAAGTAAGTTGTTCTCAGATCTCACTGTGCATGTTTTGCCGTACCAACGGTAAAACTTCTAGGTGGGGGCAGGGCTCCCAAAGCAGGGGGGTTTAGGAGGGGGCTGTGGCCACCCCTGCCCCTCCCTTGTGTCGCCCTTGCTTAGCGTATATACACTTCAGTGGCTTATATTGTGGCCCCTACATAGTATTTCCACAACCATATCATTTTCTCTTGACCTTATAAGGAGGGGCACGGTCTTAAGAAAATTCGTCCCTTTTCAGTTACACTTTCACGTAGCTCAGGAAGCTGTTTTATAGCCTTCGTTTGTAGGCTTTTTCTTCATTATGGTTCGCTCATCCGTTCCCACTTTTATTCAGCCAACCCCCGTCAGAGCAGCAAGTGTCTGCGCATTCTGACAGTTTTTTGACATCATATTATATACATGTTTTTCGTTAAGACCACTGTTCATCGCAGCAGGGTGCAGACAATTCACGTATTGGGAAAAAATTAATACTTTGTACAGATTTACGTGCAATAAAATAAAATACACCCAGAATTAAAATACACTTGTGTATTTTATTTTATTACGTAAAACTGTACAAAGTATTAATTTTTTCACAAGCAAGTCTTACACAGTTACTAAGAAGACTATTATGTATATGCAGACAATTCAGATTGTTCCCTCCGTATGTTGCTGGTAGTTGACAAGAAGCAGCGTTTTCCACAAACTATAGGCCAACCAATTATATACAGTAGGGTTCCAACACTTAATTTTGGAGTGTCTCAATTTTGCCGCCCATCTAGAAATTTTTTTTGACAGTTTAATCCCACTTATTACAAACATCACCGTTCAATTATCAACAGATTTTTAGGAGTTATGAGATATACCATTTACTCCACAATTTCACACAAACTTGTTCCATATCCGTCTAGCATAAACCAAATTCATATAAATAAAAGAAATAAATTAACTCCATAGCCATATACATCAAAACCTGATCATGGCCGAATGATGTGTTCAAGGCCAAAAAAACAAACAAACAAAAAACAGTACCTAGGGTATACAGTATAGCATGATAATGCTACAGCAGTTTTGCAGTCTTGTCTTAAAAGTAAAAAAAAAAAAAAACATTTCTCGCGAATTTCAAAAAAGAAACCTTTTAAAACATCGTGTTAAAAGCCCTAAATTTTAATCTTCACTTCAGTGACAGCCAAAGCTGAAACTGTCTTCCCTAGGATTGGCTTTAAGCTTCCCCGTTGCTTTCAAGAAAGCTTTGTAAATGTTAAACGGGGGGAAGTAAATTGAAAAATCATCTCCCAAGACTTACGCCATTATCTTGTTCTTCTCCGCCATTGTTACGCGATTGTTACACTAATGTCATTAAGTCACGGAATAATCCTTATTCCCACTCACTATTCGTTCAATCATAATTTCCGGATCATAAAATAAACTAAGCGCTGAAGCCCTATTTTATGGAGGGCTGCATTTTTTTATTTTCAAGTTAACTGGAAAGTTTTCCAATCAGTGTATTTAAGTCCGTTGCTGTCTTCGGCAACATTTTACATTCAACTTATCTGCCTATTGCAGGCAGCAGGCTATATGCCATTATTTTTGGATTTTGCGGATAATATAATTTTTGATGCATTTTCATGACTGTTTGGTGTAGTTAGTAGTTTGGTATATGGTATCTGCATGATTATGTCTTTTCCTCATTCTATAGCCTACCTATGTTGTTGACTACTGGAGACTGCCTATCTGGTTAAAAGACCTATGGAAGATTAGACTGGAGCTCTTAATAAATAAATAAATCGGTTCGATTGTAAGAGCAAGAATATCGAAAAGGTGCCTTTACATCCGGAGTTTATTAGTAAGACCAGTGTGAACGCAATTTAAAATGATTGAATTCTTTCCCCGTCAGCATGATATCGTTCTCAAATAGCAAAAAGTTATACTTAGTCCTTAACCGTATACAAGGGTCGACTGTGCTACTGTACCGATAAAAAGGAGCTGTAGGGAAGGTATATATACCACTATTTGTTACAATATTTATATTCTAGAATCGCCTTCTGGAGATGATAGTCCTGAGACGCGATCCAGAATAAATGAATTGGAAGAAGAGTTGGAAGAAGCAAAAGAAGCAATTATCGGGTTAAAATTGGAAAGGAAGAAGTTAAAAAGCGAAAAACTGGATTTGTTAAGCCAAATGAAACAATTATACAGCACATTAGATGATAAGGAGAAAGAACTGCGGGACTTCATTCGTAATTATGAACAGGTAGGGATTATACACAACAATTCGTACCTTACTACCTATTGGACAATAGTTGTGTTCTACCGTATACAATAAGTATTACATATACAACACACTACCTGTGTATACATATATTCGGCATAACAACGTATAATAATATTGTGCGTAGTGTTGTTATGTGATTAATTCACAATGCACAGTACGTTGATGCTTTAATTATTATCAAAAACTGTAGTACCTTTGGCGAAAATTCCATCGACCTCGTTTTTTATAGTTACCGTGATATTGACGTGGTAGCAGACATTAAAGACAGTCTAAAAATGTCAATATCACGGTAACTATCTGAAACGAGGTCGGTGGAATTTGCGCCTTTTCAAATGTTCCATTCTATTCTCGTTACCATGGTGATTCTATTAAGGCCCATATTCCACATACGTCAATAGTGCATAGTAAATGTGGTATTGACGTGGTAGCAGACATTAAAGACAGTCGAAAAATGTCTGCTACCACGTCAATACCACATTTACTATGCACTATTGACGTAGGTGGAGTAGGCGCCTTAGGTGAGAGTTATTTATTATTATTAAAACAATACAGAGTGCGATTGAATCTGTGTCTTGTTTTTAATCCAATATCAAGTATAAACCCACGAAATATACAACAGTTTGTTGGCAACAGCAGATGTTCAGGAAATTTAGATTTAGTAACCAGCCTGCATGTCCTACTTTTATTAAACAAACCAACTGATACAATGCTATTGTATTAATATTGTTAATATTGAATATTATATACAGTATAATTATATATTTACATATGTCTGTATTATGTACAGTAGTTTCAATAGAATATTTGCACCAGCAGTAGACGATAGTATATACATACAGTACATAGTACATGTATAGTAGCCTATACAGTATATACTGTACATATACAAGTAGTATGGTATGTTCCCTCCCCTGGCACAATCCCTTGGGATATTTTGGGGCAGGGTATGACATTTATTATTTTGTCGTCTTGTGTAAGAAGGAAAAAATACATTTATTATTATTATTATTTATTATATTAGAAGACAAGGATTTGTATTGTGCCGTTACCTACCACATTTTTATTCATAACAAACACAGCACTAGTTTGAAATAACACAGTAGGTTTTCATTAATTTCATAAAAGACAATTTTAGGGGAAAGCCTAAGAAGTGTGGAAATCATTTATCCCTCAGAAAAAAAATGTCTAGACATTTTGCCGCTTTCTAACACCAATTGGCCACAATTATCGAAACAGGGCTGCTTAAAGCAGAAATGTGAAAGCAGGCGTTGGAAAACAAACAAACCCTTTTCACGTGACACCTCAACACACAGCATTCGTTAACTCATTAACTACCCGTGTCATTTTCGACAGCGGATGAGGGAAAACGAATCATCCCTTCAGCGGCTGTCAACTGAGAGAGAAGAGAGGGAGCGTGAGAGGTGGAGTCTTCTGAGACATGCCCGAGACGAAGCGGAGCGGTCCCTGTCGCTGGCGGCACAGCTAGCTGCCAAAGACGCCCAAATTCAGCAACTGCAAGACAATCTCGAAGATATTAACGTAAGTTTAACGCAATATGCTGTATATTCTATCCTGAATGTCTCTATTCACCAAGGGCGGATCCAGCGGAAAATTTAGGGGGGGGGGGTCATAAGTTTAAAAGGTATTTTTTGTTGTTGAAAAGTTTAGTTTCATTCATTTTTTTTACTAGGTAACTTATGAATTTACCATGAATTTACTCATTTAGGGGGGGGGGGGATCATGACCCCGTGGATCCGCCATGGGCTGTTGACACTAGTTCAAATTGTAGATCATGCGTGCGCGGATTATTATTCATTACATTGACTTTCGTTACATGAGGCATGCGCGTCTACCGGCTGTCATCACCCAACGCATGTTACTTGGCGACAACTAAGTCGCAAATATCGTCGCTGATACTGCAAAATGTCGTATGTCCAAAAGTATGCGTTTTGTAGGTTAACACACCATGGCGACGAAATAAATGAATAGACCTTGTAGCAAACGGTCGCTTGTCAACAGCCAATAGGAAGGAGTCAATAAATAAATATAAATAATAAATAAATATGACAAACTTTGACAGTTTTTTTTTTTTTTTGCTCCTGAAAAGTAAGCTTTTTTTACATGCGACATTTTACAGTATCAGCGACGACATGAGAATTTGATGTAACTTATGTGTTGATATCCTGCTTAACCCATTATAGTTAGATGATCGTCCAATCTAAATTCCTATTGGCTAGTACAATAATTCATCAAATCTCAAATCTACAGTAGATATTGTAAGCTGCTGTACTGTTTTGTACGATTGATACAGAACACTTCCGGAATATTTGAATAGCTACGGGCAATAGACTTTTAATAACCAACAAACTTAGAAGTTGACTCAGGCGAAGTTAAGTAGCTGCAAGGTTAGACCTACTTCAGAGTACCTTACGATGTAGTTAAGAACGCTGCTGCACCTTGCTCTATTGTAAAATGTAAGATCTAATGAAGGCATAAATATTCGAGATTTTTATTGCTTTCCAATTTATACGTAGTATAAGGAAAGCTTTGGGATGGTCGAAATTTTCGATTCCGAGATATCAACGGATTTACACGTTTTGAGGTCCCAGGAACCCAAAAAAGTGGTTTTTACGAAATGTCTGTCTGTCGCTCTGTCTGTCTGTTCGTCGATTTCCGGGCAAACTACTCAGTCGATTTTTATGAAATTCGGCATATAGGTTTACAAAAATCATACCTCGGGACCATTTTTTTGGGGGGGGGGGGGCTATCTCAATTCTGGGGGGGGGGGGTTATTTTCAAAAAAACTCAAAAAAAAAACGTCTAAAAAAATTATTTATCCAAAACGGCCACAACGATTTCTTTTAAATTCACATATATTACAGTCGTTATTATTGTTGACAAAATGCGGGGGGTCGCTTGCCCCTTGATTGTTTGCTTCTGGGGATAAAAAAATAAAAATTACTAAATTTTAATGAAAAATGACTAAAAAATAATTTTTCTGTGAAACCTTTCAATCGATGATTTCTACCTTCAGGCATGTTTTAGGTGTTAAATTGAGTAACGAAACCGGACAGATTGCTTTCCCAAAAAACTATTTGGTTTTGTGCAAAAAAAAATGTTTTTGAAAAAATGATAGAATATTCACGGTCAAATGCATTGCGTGCACTGCCATTATTGCTGTGTGGTAATTTGTTGGTCTGAGCTATCTAGAATTTTATTTACCTCACCTCCAGTGACGTCAGGTGGACAACCCCCCCCCCCCCCCCGAAATATCGGAAATTTAACTACAAGAAAATTATTTACCTTGAAATTACTCATTTTCTCTAGCTACTACTTGATAAATTGGAAAGCATGTTCGAGTAAACCCGGACCGGTTCTATTTATTTAGTAACTATTGTACAACAGCCTATGAATTACATCGGGCAACGTTCTGCTTCTCTTTCATTCATACTACATAAGGTAAATATTTAATAACAGTTGGATGAACATTAATTCTTTCTTCATTCTTTTCCATGTCCAGTATTCCCTGGATAAGGAGCATATATTACAAAAATACAATAACTTACAGAATAATACATGCCGCATCCCCAAGCCAGCGCTTATTTGAGACAAAAGACTCATACAGGGCTGCTGAACAAGGCTTAATCATTTATTTTTGTTATTAATTTATAATGTTTATTTTTATTTTATTTTATTTTTACTGGTTATTTTAATGTTAATAGCCAGTTTTTATTACTATTAACTCCCATTGACCAACCGTCTTTTTATTATTAGTAGTAATTTTTTTTCCTTCGTCCGTTACTCCACGGACCAAGGGCATATAATCAACAACAAACAAGGCATACAATGTTTACAGAGTACCGAAAACCCCCTTAGGGGTTTGTCTGGGCGAGTTTGGATACAAAATGTCACCTCATCCAGAAAAAAAAAATATTTTCAATTGTATTTTACAACAAAAACATAATTAAATTTTATAATACTAATAATAATAATATAATAATAGTATTTATTTGCGCCATCAACAGAGCAGGTCTACAACGATGTCACTTGCAATGATATAGTAAAATTAACACGCAACCAAAAAATGCACACAGAGGCTTAAAATAATAATAATAATAAAATATAAAATAAAATTGCCTACAAAACAACAATTCACCCTACGGCATTGGCAATTCAATTAATTATTGAATTAAGTAGGTAGGCAGTACCGTTTTATGAAATAACCCCTTTACGTCTATTATCATCACTATTGATGGATTCGGACGAAGAGAGATAAAGCTGCCCAAACTGAGAACCGGACCGAAAATAAATTGAAAATAATAAACGATGTAAATATATAATATAGAAATATATAAATAAAAAATTGGCGATCCGGACCATTCGGTCTTCGCTCCAATACAAGTCATCAGCATCGTTTCCTTCATTGCATACGATTGCAAAATCAATTATTGTCAAAAAAGCCTCACTAACGAAATTTTTCCATTATTCTCAGGCTCGCAGACAAACTGGAGGAGGCTGTCTCTCGGATCAAGAAAGTCTCGCATCCATGTCCCTATCGCGGATAAACGGGTCAACCGGAGGCATGACACCAACAGGGGTCCCTCCCGCAGTTCTGGGTCTTCTGCCCGGGGACCGGGGGTCCTGCAGTGCTGACTCAGGCGTGCGGGGGTCCAGTGACCGCGAGAGTGGAGGTGCCACCAGTGCTGGTGGCAACCTCAGCGACTCCACTACTGACGGTACTTACTTGCTAGTTTTTTTTTTTTTTTTTATGCATTAGGAGCCTATGACCAGAAGCATAATACGATAATGCAGCTTTATAGAGCGGTGAAACCGCGAAGAAAAATATCCCTATTTCTTTGTACAAATAAAAAACATGACTTATTTTGGCCACGGAACAAATCACTATTATTTATTTAAATAATATTTAAATTTTGTAGCGGGAGTAGCCCTATTAGGTGTCCCACCCCTTGATGCGTCCTTGGAGCACATTCAAACAGCAAAACATTTTAAAGACGACTCCTCGTTAATGGCGCCTAAAGCGTTATATCGGCCTAGGCAAAACTTAGTTGGGAGGCATTAAAAGACAAAAACTCTCATTGCATCAATAAATAAAAGAAGAGCCCACTGTATTGGACATTTGCTTCGACACGAGAACTTCGTAATCTGCATCATAGAGGGAACAATAGAAGGCGTCAACCCACTTGGGCGCCCGAGGAAAGTGTATCTGCAACAAGTTATGGAGGATGTAGGGGCCAACACATACGTGGAGCTGAAGAGGGCGCGCCAGGATCGAGGGGAGTAGAGGCATCGAAGCCGCATGTTGCTGCCAACCAGCCACCCGGCTGTAACGTGAAGAAGAGAAATTTAGTATTTATTTGGGATCAGCTAAGCTGTTAATGGTTGCAGGTACACCAACAATAACAGCGGATCAGCAGCACCAGATCCATGCCCGGCTGGAAATCGACTCAGTTTCTATCGCGTCTTCCGCCAACACATCCCACGTTTACCAAGGTGAGTCATTTCAGTTGGCTCATGAACCAATTCAACTCAATTATTTAATTGAATTAACTCCCATGATGATTGTGTGCCCTTCTGTCTGCTCATCCTATCTATACAAATTAGGCGAGCGCATTCTGGGTTATACTATGTATACTAGTATAAACAGTAGGTATAGCTACGAGAAAATCCGTCAGCTCCCTCGTTTTTGTATAAAGTCTAATTTCATGAGAAATATTGCAGAGCTTAAAGAAATATCATAGCCATTAGAAGAAGTATTCCTCTACATTTTAATACCTGACACAGTTTGGCCGTACCTAATATTAAAAATTGATTTGCACAAAAAAAAGAAGATTGGTAAGGCGTCCGAATATGGAAGAAATTGGAAAACTGTGGCCAATTGGTGTTAGTAATGGCCCCATTATCATATATCAAATGTAGCGAAGTATGTCTACTAGTGGCTACGATAATGTTTTAGCTCAACAGTGAATACTTATTTTGAAATTCGACTTTGTACTAAAACCCAATAGCTCTATTTGCTCTTATTTGTAGTTACGAGTACTTATTACTTGCCACTGTATACCTATTGTAGCCCCAAATTAGAAAATATATTTTTTGTTTCTCAGCTGTCTAGGCCTATTTTTCTATAATTGTTTACAGCTGTGTCAACACCAAAAGACTGCAGTCCATCACTTTCACCGCTCAACGCTGCCCCATTTTCACGTTCCGTAGACAACAGCACACTCTCCAGGTAGGTTTGTACCTATATGAAATACATTAGACCTAAAGTAGGCTACTTCCAAGCCATGGTGGTGGAAGGTGGAAGCAGAGGGGCAGCCTGCCCCCAGTCAAATTCACCTGGGCCAAATGCCTCATCCCAAATACAAACCTATTGTATTGAGAATTGACTAAATTGTTCAAAATTTTCTATTAGTTATAATAACACTAAAAATAAACTATGATCCATTGTATTGGTTTTATTTATTTTATACGTTTGTTTATTTACTTTTTTTACTTTGTCCCTGATATTTCCCATATAGGTATGGGAGTATCCCCTATTATATATTTTATTGTACTGTAGGTACTGTGCTATGTACTGCAGTGACGAACAGAATTAAATAATGTACTACAGAAAATTGTGTGGTGATCCCAACGCGCCTTTTTTATTATAGTATAATTTGTAATGTTGAAGAATTTTGAAGAAAAAAAAACACGCGTTATTATTATTATTATTATTATTATTATTATTATTAAAAAAATATATATAAACATTATAAATAAGTAACAAAAATAAATTATTAAGCCTTGTTTAGCAGCACTGTATGAGTCTTATTTCCCAAATAAGCGCTAGCTTGGGGATGCGGGATGTTATTATTATGTAACTTATTATTATAATATTATGGTATTATTATGTAAGTTATTGTAATTTGTAAATATATGCACCTTGTCCAGGGGATACTGGACAGGGAAAAGAAAGAAAGAAAGAAAGAAGATTATTATTATTATTATTATTATTTCAGGTCTGTTGAGCAGCTTAGTAGTCCAATGGAAGAACCCCGTCGAAAAACGCACCACAGTAGGCTAACAGGACGCGGAGGAGCGTGGGGAAGTATTTCACGGGTATTTACAAGAAGTAGACATCGAAAAGTTTCTAGTCCTAGCAGTCAAGAAGGTACGCAACTAATATACAATATTATACATGTTATATACAGCCCTTACTTACTCGTATATAGTGTTAATGGGTAGTCTATCTAAGCATGAGTGAAAATCAATGAAATTAAATAGGTACATAAATAGGTACATCGACTTCGATGGCCAGGTGGTAACGTGCTTGCGCTTGTGGGAGTCTTTACACGCCATGCAATCGGAGACGTGTCGTACTCATCACGGGTAATAACCTACAGAGGCGACTGAAAAGATCAATCGGATACATTCATTAAATTGTTTGTATGCGATTAATCTTTTATAAGAAAAAAAAACATACTTATATATATAGCTTTAATGCTATAAAGCCAAGTTCTTTAACACATGTAAAAATTTGCTTTTCTTGACAGAGTCCGGGGAAAATTATCGAAGTTGGTCTCCCCTTACGGAAGAGGGTTATGCGGAGAAACTGCGGCTATTACGAGAAGCGGCCACGATACCGATGGAGAGATGGCGAGCTCCTCTTGTGTTAGCGTGGTTGGAGATAGCTTTAGGAATGCCGCAGTACGGACCAAGGTGTGCCGAAAACATCAAAAGTGGAAAGGTGGGTGCAAGAACGAAAGTACAGCCTGGAGCGCACCTTATCGGCTTAGATTACGATCCGATGGTTTTTCGATTTTTTTGATCGGTGCATGATCGGAAGGGTGTTCAGCACACGTTTCTAAAGCAATGTTCCAAGTGCACTTGGTATTATATACTCATGAGTATGTATACTGCAATGCACTGAATAAAGCTTTGCCTTTATGCAATAAAGTAAGCTCACAGGTCAGATAGTTGTGTAGCTGTGCTAACCTGTCTAGCAAGACGAATCTTACCAATAGCATATAAGCAGAGGATGTAGAGGGAACTGTACTTGTCGGGGCTTTTGATCCAACGGTTAAGACGACACCCCCAGTTAGGCGTAGATTGTGGGTTCGAATCGCGCCAAGTCCAGTTTTTTCTATATTCTCTCATTAAGGCCCTTTCTTTCTTTCTTTCTTATAGTCTTCAGTACTGCCCGCTATAACAGCTGTCCAATATATTTCAGGTACTTTTGGAGCTGAGTGATCTGGAATTAGAGTGTGGCCTAGGAATTACACATCCAATGCATCGGAAGAAACTGAGGTTAGCGATAGAAGAGCACAGACATCCGTCGTTGGTGCGGTACCCCTGCATAGCACAACTGGGCCACACTTGGGTCACTAGTGAATGGTTGCCCGACTTAGGCCTTGCACAGGTGGGTTAGAGCTGGCAACAGGCGGGTAACCAGGATGTTGTTTCGGGAAGGCCTGCGAGCCTATAGTATGTAGTGAAATTTATGGAAAGTTCAATCATATCTAGTGTAGAGTCAAAACATTTCGGAGGGGGCTGTGGCCCCACAGGTTCCCCCCTGGTTACGGGTCTGGCTGACAATACCATTGGCCATGCTACATAATATAGCAGGCTTATCGTATTACTTTAACATTGCATAAGGCGCTTATTCCACCAACGTCAATAGTGATAGTAAATGTAGTATTGACGTGGTAGCAGACATTAAAGACAGTCTAAAAATGTCTGCTACCACGTCAATACTACATTTACTATCACCATTGACGTTGGTGGAATTGGCGCATAAAGGGTACATTTAATAAGAATAGACAGTCGGATCAAACAAATTCAAGGTCAATCGGTAAGGTATAGAATCGTCGAATGCTGGTCGGAAACCGTTATACAGAAGTGGGCTCTTAGATTTAAAACAAATGTCTAAACTGGTTCTACTATTTTTAACTGCCCTTGATCTTTTAAGCGCCGACTTGCCCAAAAATCTTAGATATGAAACTATTTTAGCTGAGGGGGTTGAAATAATATTTGCATTTTGATGAGTCTGTTAGTTGGTTTGATAAACAAACTGTTTGTCATGAAAATGAGTTGCTATTTGCGATAGGGGGGGGGGGCATTGAAACCCGTTCAGCTTAAAACATTCGTTGCATCAAATTTTATTGTATATTTGTTTTTATTTATAGAGTTCCCAGCCCTCTAGCGCTGTTTAAAGTTGCTTCAGCACCATACAGCTATACTTTCTTCCACAATATTCAAATATATAAATAAATGACTTTTTGTTATATACATAACTAAGCCAACCTAGCGGAGTTAAGGCTATAAAGCCCTCCCTTACACTCAACTAGTACCACCTGATTTACACGCTCTACGAATTATGACGAGAAACTAACCTTACCTAACCTTTCTGGTGAAAGTCAGAGTCCTTGCAACTAGCCTATATTGTAAATGTCCCGATCTAAATATGTCAAGATCGTTGCTATAAGGGTATACATCTACATCTTCAGCCTATAGTGCAGGTAGGAATAGGTTGGAATCTTATTCCATTCTAAAGCAACAAAAAATTATTTTCAGTATGCAGAAAGTTTCGCTACCAACATGGTGGATGCCCGAATGTTGGACCATCTTAGTAAAAAAGAATTAGAAAAATATCTGGGGGTAACTAGGAAATTTCATCAGGCTTCCATTGTCCATGGTATTCACCTGCTTCGTATGATGAAGTATGATCGCCAGGTGAGTCCACGCAACATTAATTTGAGTGCTTGCTTTAAGGCGCCCATTCCATTGACCGGCTAAGGCTATTTCCAACAACGGTGACGTGGTAGCAGACATTCAAGACTTAGGTAGCGTTTCCACCGACCTCGCATTGCAGATTGCAAATGACATTGACGGAAATGTTTGTTTTTCTTTTTATAGAAATCTATTAAAATGTTTGTAATTAACATATCCCATGAAGCCATTTTTTAATTTTAGTTTGTTTGTTTGTGATTTTATTGTATGATCATTGATCAATTTTAACTATGGCATAGAGGAAAATATACATTTCCGTCAATTCTGCAATGCGAGGTCGCTGGAAACGCCACCTAAGTCTTGAGTGTCTGCTACCACGTCACCGTTGTTGGAAATAGCCCTAGCCGGTCAATGGAATGGGCACCTAAGGGCAAACCGAAGTCGCTGATATTCCATTTCTGTGCAAACTTCAATTTCTCATGAAATATGGAATGCAGAACAATGACAAAATGCTGAATCGCAAGAAGAATTTTTTCTCCTAATTTTGATACATAGTATGTTGCAATCATAAATACCGATCGGCTATAGTTAGTGAACTTAATACGCAAAAAATAACGGTCACTCATGAGTTCAAGTTGAAGGAGTTCATCAACTGAGGCGAATTGGGGTTAGTTAAGGCCATATATCAAAATTAGGAGAAAAAATTGAGTTGCCTATTAGCAAAAGCAATCCTCTCCACCCAGGTCGATTTTTCAGAAACCGCAAAAAACTGCTGTGCCGCAACGCCATGAGGTATAACATTACAGTTTTTAAAGCTAATTTTAATAGTATTAGAATTGCTTTTGCGTCTCAATATCAGATTCATCGGATAGAGTATTGAAAAATAAAAAAATGGCGCGAATATCTCAAAACTCAAAAAAATGGAGAGGATTGCTTTTGCTAATAGGCAACTCAATTCTTCTTGCGATTCAGTATTTTTTCATTGTTTTGTGTTCCATATTTCATGAGAAATTGAAGTTTGAACAGAAAATGGAATATGGGCGACTCCGGTTGGCTCTTAAGTGACTAAGCTGTCTTGCTCAAATAATAAAGTTCAGCACTAAAGGCTTCAAGCAGAGAGATGTCATCTATTAATGTGGAATTGTTTGGACCAGTGACCGCAAAATAAATGAACGGACTATAAGCTGAAGACAATAAATGAATAAAAACCAATTGTATTGAAGAGTGCTTGGCTAAGTTTGACTTGGTTCCCTATGCAGAAAGCAGGCGACAATCAACCGGAAATGAAGTTGGCAGCAAACCAGGACCAAGAAGTATAAGGCGGCAATTCGATTGACCTCGTTTTGTATAATGCACGTGACATTGACGTGGTAGCAGACATTAAAGACTTATTAATGATGTCTGCTACCATATCAATGTCACGTGCATTATGGAAAACGAGGTCTGTGGAATTGCCGCCTAATTAATAGTGTTCATCCCCTTACCTAAGCAGTAGCTATGAGCCCCTGATAAGGCGCCCATTCCATTGACCGGCTAGGGCTATTTCCAAAAACAGTGACGTGGTAGCAGACACTCAGGACTTAGGTTGCGTTTCCACTGATCTCGCATTGCAGAATGCAAATGACATTGACGGAAATTAGAATTTTTCTTTTTATAGAAATCTATTAAAATGTTTGTACTTAACATATCCCATGACGCAATTTTTTGATTTTAGTTTGTTTGTTTGTGATTTTACTGTATGATCATTGATCAATTTTAACTATGGCATAGAGGAAAATAAACATTTCCGTCAATTCTGCAATGCGAGGTCGGTGGAAACGTCACCTAAGTCTTGGATGTCTGCTACCACGTCACCGTTGTTGGAAATAGCCCTAGCCGGTCAATGGAATGGGCACCTAACACGGCATTTTATGAAGTTGTTGAGTTATATCTTTTCCTGCCTGTGGCAACAATGGCGAATGATAGTAATAGAGGTATAAAATTGCAATACTTTAAGTGCCATAAGTACCGTATGTTAACATTATTTAATGCTTACGAGTAAAAGTTGAAAGGTTTTAATTCTGTGATGAAGCAGTAGAATCCGGGATGATTGGTCGTCTTTCCAAACGTTTCGCCATTATCAGCGGTCGGCACCTTCAGTGGAACTGCGTAGAGTTTAACTCTGTAAACTTTCAGGCGTTGGCGGTAAGAAGACACCAGTGCGAATCTGTAGACGCTGACCCTTTGGTATGGACCAATCAGAGATTCATCAAGTGGGCCCGCAATATAGATCTCTGTGAATATTCTGATAATCTAAAAGGTATAGACGTACCTTATTTTATCGTACTACTCTATACTGTAATGAAGCCGGCCGCCATCCCAACTTGAATCCAGCGGACCAGAGCAGGTTCAAAGCTGCAGACAACTTGGTAGTGTGCGCAGTGCCGGTAGGGAAAAATGGTAGGACTTGTCCTGGTCACCTCCGAACAAATCGTGTGACTTCACTGTGATTCCCAAGTGGTTCGGAATCCACTATAATCAGGAGGTCCACTGTTCTATGGGCTGGCGTAGGACAGTCAAGTCGGGGTCGCTCTATGGGCCCAAATATGAGGCCTAAGTCGTTATTAACCCGACGAACACTACTACTACTACTACTACTACTACTACTGTAATGAGGATTGAGTAGAAGTAGTAGTAGTAGTAGAGGTATCCTAATAGTAGAAGACTCGTAGTGTAGGAAGACCTAAAGACCAGAATCAGTCATAAGACGGGGATTCCACCGACCTGCTAGGGCTAAATACAAAAACGGTGACGTGGTAACAAACATTCAAGACTTGGGCGGGGTTTCCACCGACCTCGCATTGCAGAATGCAAATGACATTGACGGAAATGTTTGTTTTTCTTTTTATAGAAATCTATTAAAATGTTTGAAATTAACATATCTCATGACGCCATTTTTTAATTTTAGTTTGTTTGTTTGTGATTTTACTCTATGATCATTGATCAATTTTAACTATGGCATGGAGTAAACCAAACATTTCCGTCAATGTCATTTGCATTCTGCAATGCGAGGTCGGTGGAAACCCCGCCTAAGTCTTGAATGTCTGCTACCACGTCACCGTTTTTGTATTTAGCCCTAGCCGGTCGGTGGAATCCCCACCTTAGCACTTTCCCTATGATCCTATCACCCCTATTACACACTCAAACATTGTTCCAATATTCGATCCAATAAAATAATATGGGTCTAAAAAAATTGGAAGGTGTAATCCCGAAATTTTCCATTAGCCTTCACTAATTTTATAGCATTTCCAGACAGCGGGGTTCATGGAGCACTAGTCGTTTTAGAGCCTTCCTTTAATGGCGACACCATGGCCACAGCTTTAGGCATTCCTCCGGCTAAGAACATTATCCGAAGACATCTTGCAGCGGAGCTGGAAACGTTGGTTCTTCCTGCCAGGTGGGTACCATCCCGTTATTTAAGAAATAATAATAGGTATAGACCTAGGAGCTTACCTGCGTCAAATATCACCGACCACATTAGTCGGATTAGTCACTAACTGTCTTCAGGATTCGACTCAGGGAGCATCTACAATAATTTCAAATATTATATAGGCTAGGATTTATTCGAACCGCCCCATGCTTGTGTGTGTGAGTGTTTTAGTATTAGCTGGGAATTGTTTTTTATCAACTTTAAATTGTATTGTAAATTGTATACTGTTTTTGTTTCTGACCCCCCTAGTTGAGTGTAGCTCCGCGAGGGTGGTCTCAGCTATAAAAAATAAAGTCTTTATTTATTATTAGGTTAGTTTATTTGCTTACCGTGTGAAACAAGTGATTCATTTTTTAATCTCAATTTGAATCTGCGATAATAATCTGAGAAAGACTTAAACGTTGTTTGTTTTCTTTCCTGTGAGAACCTCACCAAAAGGCAAAAACCCAAGCAACCATTGGCAGTCACAAATACCTAATTATATTTATTTTATTTTACAGGTACGTAATATTTTGTCAAATGGAAGAGTACCAAGCCGAAGTCGCCCGAGCTGTCAACAATGTGAAACACATCCAGAGGTGAACTTTTTGTTCCGTTGTGATTGTATAGAACATTCCAATCGTTCATCAACCATTGTTCGAAGGTGCTTTAATCTAAGATTAACTGATTAACCATTACACACGCTTCATGTTGACTCTAACCCTTTCGCAAAGTGACCATTAATATATAAAATTACAAAGGTTTCAAAGGAGTCAAGTGAGGAAGCAGTAGAATAGCAGATGGAATGTGGTCGATATGAAAGCGGACTTCTGAACTTTTCATCAACATCTTCTGTCGACATCTTCAGTGACACTACGTAGACTTCTAAGTTTGTACCTCGAAGGCTTAGTAACAAATAGTTGGAAGTCTGCTAACAGATCAATCACGTCCCATCATCCCGGGTACCACTGCTTCATCATTGGCCCATTAATCTACTTATTTTGATGAAAGATTGAATGCATGATTTTTACCAGCTCATTTCAAATATGATAGGCTATACCAATTCTAAGACCAATAGCGAATTTAATATAATTAGGTAATTGTAATTATTTGGGATACATACGCGGTGCAACACGTAGTCTACACTTTAAAAGTACCTACTTTATTAAAGAATTTTTAATCTCACCTTCGGTTAATTTACAACACATTTCAATATTGTAATTATAATAAACCTCTATTTCTGTTGTTTGTTTAATTCCCAAAGTTATCGCTATACCGTGAAGTATTATACAGTATTCCTATCTTGTATAATGTTTGTATGTACATACTGTATGTTAAGTTTGGAAGTGCTATGCTGCCTGTATTCAATGATCATGCAGCCGACAAACCAGCAATTTAAAGAAATTTATACAGTAGGTGCATGCGAATGAGTTTTCGGTAATATACAGGTACTGTATCTAGGTTCATATTTTTTATTTTTTATTTTTGCCAGCATTGTCTCCATAGTACATTTGCAATTTTTGGGAGAGTGTGTGAAGCGTGGAAAAATAACTCGATTGACAATATTATTGATGACAGGCGGTGCGGAGTAAGAAATGTTTATATTTATGACGTTACAATAATGAATAAAGGTAGTGTTTCGCCACAGGCAAATTAATTTTCATTATGATTTATAATTTTAAAGGGTAGCAAGTGGGTCACCTTAAACAAGCTTGCGATGGTGATTGGTCCAGAATTCACCAATGACGCCCCCCAGCCATCTCTATATCAATGTGAACGGTTTTTAAACATTTTTGGCCGCCAATAATGAACATAAACTATAAGAGACGGATGATTTTATTGTATGTATCATATCTGATCGTATCTAGAGCCATGAAACTCATATAGAATAATGTTGTATTCAATTCACCTCAAACGTCAGATGGGGTCTGGACAAACAAGGAAGGCAGTCTCTATAGAAGTACTGACTTAATGGCTCAGACCATAGACAAATAGGCTAACTTAAATAATTACCATATATAAATTGATATTTTTGTCTGTTGTCTTCGCTAGGAATAATTTGAAAGGCTCACTTGGACGGTACATGACTGGTACAATTCGCAACCTTTTGAGTGCTGACGAGGATGCCTACCAATCACCTTCTGAGTCATCTTCAATTCGAGTAAGCTCCAAAACCAAATTGCTCTGCATCATGTTGCTTTTTGGGTTGGGTATTATCTGCAATAGCTACGATTGAGATTTGAGAATTTTTAGGCTGGAATACACTATAACTTTACGTACATATCGGTAGTAGGCTTAGAGAGAATATGGTATGCATGTTTTAAACTCTCCATCGATTGGTATGCCATCAAATAATCAATAGAAATTTTCAAGACAGTTATACGCATAGGGTGGGTAGTAGGAAATACACTGTTTATTTTATTTATTATTTTATTAATTATTTATTTATTACTGCATCCCCAGAAATTGAAAGCTCCGAATCACTTTGTTTCTTCGATCTCAGCAATGTAATGAAAATATGCTTGTTTTGGGGTCCCCCTACCACCAATTAATGTAATATATTACAGCATATATGCTGTTCACCTGTTATAATTCTGTAAATTATTATAATATGTTATTATTATTATTATTATTATTATTTGGAATAAACTCAGTGCTCCATGGTTTTTAATTGCTAACCAGGCAGTATATAGTTCGCCATACAATATATAGGTAGAGAGGAGTTGCAGGGGTATGCATGGCGATTATGTGAAGTGTTGTACGGTATGTAGGTTACAGTATAGTGAGTGATTTTTTAGCATGAAGCGTCCTGTGTGCGAGTGAAGTACTAGTTATGGATTTAAGGGGGAATCTTTCAATTTTTTTTTAAACAACATGGTTGACAGTTAATTAGCCTAATTACTCAGTCCAGAACCCTTATATTTACAACGGCCTTACCATGTTGAATCCGTGAGAGTAGAGCATGTTTCAAACTTGGTAGTGTGCACAGCGCAGCGTTGGCAGGGGAACATGGTGGGACATGATAACGCGCTGAGACTATACCAGCCAGTCTAAGTGGGTGTCGAGTCCTGGTCACCTCCGATTTAATTGTGTGCCTTTACCATGTTCCCCAAGTGATTGAGAATCCACTATTATCAGAAGGTCCACCCTGTCAGTCAACTCCCCTTTCCCCCGAGGTGAAAGAGTGCCCTTAGGGTGCCTCAAGTTAACAAACAGACTCACTCCCCCCGCCAGGCTGACAGGGTTGCCATGCAGAAATGCTGAAAGCAGGCGTTGGAAATAACAACAAAAATGCTCTTTGAACACCTCCTGAAATACATAAAATTTTGGAAACACACAAGACATTTGTTTATATGAACTATTATTCATCCTTAAAAATCTTAGATATATTATATAATATTTATATATATATATTTATATATATTTTATATATATTATATTATATATTTTTAAATATTAATAATAGTTCATGTAAACAAATATATTGTGTGTTATTATCAAGGTTTATATGCAATATTTCACGAGATTTTCCAATAGCAATTTAGCCAATTTAGCCATTGTGAAGCGAGAATTAATTTAATTAGATCTCACGCCATGTTTTTTTCAAAACATTTGAAAATGTTCGCCATAATTCCATAAGCCAGGCTAATAAGCTTTCCACCGATCCGGTCGCTCTTGTTGCCATCATAGCCCACTCACATCCAAGCTTATACACTTCTAAGACCTGGTCTGGTTCCATCATCACTTTTTAAGTAAAAAAAAAAAAAAAAAATGGGCTTGATCCGTCCCTGCCGCAAGGTACGTGATTTTTCCATAGTAAATACTGTACAATCAGATAATTTAACAAATTATTTGCCTGGTGCCATTTGCTACCCTTCTACGACTGCAAAAAATTATTTGCAATGGTTTTTCTTCCAAAATAGTTATGATTATGAAAGCTTCATTGTACGTATTTTAGAATGTCAAGAATGAACGCCGAATATTTTGAGAATAATTTCACCTTCCAATACAATGCCTTGCCTCATGATATTACAGTATATTTATACCAGCTTATATCCTACAATATAGCATGGGCTATATCATAGACAGTTTGCGTGTCTATCTGACCATCGCAGCTTGAATTGCTTAATGGCCACTGTACTAGTCCAAACATCTCGACCCTAATATCAATGATTTGGGGGAGACATGCTGAATTTGTTCATATATATACTGGCTACCTTAATTTTTTAATGAGTATATTAAATTAAGCAGTTACATATTGACTGGTTATTAATTATAGATCCAAGCACATCCGTTAATGATTTTACTAGTCAATAAAACTTTATAGTACTTGGTATAGCCTTTGAATACATAGCAAGTTCTAGAACAATTTGTTACCGTATGCTAATATCTAACAATACTAGCCTACTAATGCTAGTAATACTTGTAGAAATTTATTAACTGCTGAAATATATAATAGATCCGGATTAGGAGTTACAATGGTTTAAATTAATTAATTTATTTGCTACTTAAATACTCATTAACTTTATTTTATGAATTTCTTACATACCGGTATAAGCGTTATGTAAAAATACACCATATGAAAAATATTTTATATTATACAATACCTTAAAGTTCATGATGCGAGGCTCTATTGTAAAAAATAATCCACATTCTATGCCTGTGAGCTTGTTAAATGAATCAGTGTCAATCTATCTAGTATAGTTGTAAAGTTGCCAGAGAATTTATGTATATTTTGTGCAACGTAACGCTGTATATGTAATAAGCCTATAAAAGTACATTTGACCCAAAGTAAGATATTTATTTATTTTCAACTGTATGTCATGTATGTAACAATGCGTCGTTATAATATTTATTTGTACATTAGAATTTTTCATTAATAAATTAAATACATGATTTTATTAACGTTGGTTACTTACATATTAATTTTTAACTATTCGTTTTCTTGGTAATTTCATTAAATATACATAGGCCTATTCACTACCGTATTCTATACTAAAGCACGATACTCAGTTAAAAGCCTAAATTATAAAATTAAAAGTATCTATCTATATGGACAGAGAAAAAGTGGTTTAATTGTATTTTTCCACACAAATAAAAATAATAATTTTGCGGTCATATTGTATAATTACAATAATTTTGAAACAAATTCATTCCACGATAGCATTGTATATTTGTATTGTAGTACTGCACATACGATGCTCCAATTTTTTTGCCACAATACGAAAATATACGAAAATAACTAACTTGCGGGATACAATACAATATATATATTTTAACATAAGTTACTGTAGGTACTGTATCTAACAGATATGTATAGGCAATTCATCTTCCGGCAGAATATGTAAAGATGTAGAACAGACTCTTATACAGGTACTTTTAACTAAAAGGTTGTATCTGCGAGCCCCACACGGTACTACATTTTCTGAGTATGGAAACTGGTGTCAACAGTTATAAAGCTAATGATTGAACCCCCCAAAGTTTTCGCTAAGTTGGCCCTAAAGTGCGTAGGAATGGTATAAAGGTGATTTTATCCGAAATATGACAACAAAATGCTTCGAGACAGAATTTTGCCTGAGTTCAGAGCTTTAGTGTTGAGTAGAGCTGAAAATACGATTTTTGTATGTACGTGGTACGGTTTTGTAGTTTAGAAATTAAGATACGGTACGATATGTTGTGGTTAGAAGTGGATATTTTTCTTAGATAATAACAGATTGTCAATAATATGTAGGCCTATACATATTGGAAGATAATTCGCGCATTTACTGGGCATTGTAGCTTATTGCATGATGGATTTTGAGTTTAGAACGCCAGAAACATGGATCGAGCCATGGATGATCGCATCGTGTAATTTTAAATTATTTACAGTACTAGAAGAATAGCGTAAAATAGCGTATTAGTAATTTAATAAAAGCACAACATACTAGTAGTCTAACAGATTCCCCCAGTAATCGATCGGAAGCGGGACACTGATGAGGCAGAGTTCCAACATCGCTTGCAAAGTCTTAAATAAATAAATAAGGACTTTTGGTTGTTTCTTATACTAAGCCAACCTAGCGGAGTTAGGGCTATATAGCCCTCTCTCACACTCAACTAGGAAGACCCGGGACCGCCTGCTTTACATGCCATCCAAAGCATAGCCAGAAAATGTAGCCAGTGTGGGACTCGAACCAACAACCTTTCGAGTGGAAGTCCATACCACTACGCTACATGTCCTGACAAGTCTTGAGAAGGAATACTGGACGGCACCGTCATCCTCCAAGAGCCGTGCAATATTCCTCAACGAGTCTTTTCAAGAGATGGTAGGATCTACCCTCCATCTATTTCTTTACTAGCCATTTAAAGTATTGACTTTAATGAGCTCATCTTCCAAATCGTCGAACCCAAATTTTCCTTGGTCGACCAGACCCTAGAGTTTCCTTCTTCGAGGAGTACTTGACAGATTATCAGACTTCATTCCAAAGAGCCACTTCATATTATTCATTATATTGTTAATCTTATAATTGAAGTGATACCAGATATACAGATACACAGATCACTCCCACTTGACGGCCATGAGGAAAATATGAAGAGTTGTGCAATACTTTTGAAATACTATGTTTCTTTAGGAATCTTTAAAAGGTTTGGATTGGAAAAGTGTTTGGCGTGAGGGAGTCTGTAAATACCGTGACCTTGTGAGGAACTCTGCACCCCCTGATGGTCCCACAGAGTCACCCTACTGGAGGACCATGTGGAGGGGCAGTTTCAAGCGACACAGAGGGTTGGTCCAGCCCTTGCAGTCCCCAACAGATTCCGTCGTCTCCGACGTTCAATGCAGATATAGGTAAGTGTTGTATCCCTGTAATTTTGGTGGCCTTGCGCGACCATATTGGATTCAATTTACGATTACATCAGTTGCCCGTAACATGAAATGTCTTTCAACCTAGAGTTACAACAGTAAGTAATTAATTAATTGGATACATACGGAGTGTCGCTTATCGTGGCAGGAGCGCTGGGAAATTTTTCATTTGATCAAATGGGTTAGTGCAAAATCACAAAGATTTCTGACCCAGAACTAACACCGTTTTGTGGGGCCACATCAGCGTCAGAAATCTTCTGTAGGCTCTGAAATTTTGCTATAACCCATTTGCTCCAATGACACATTTTCTATTGTGTTTGCCACGTTGCGATCGTCCGTGTGTACCTGTATACTGTATAGGGGAGGAAAAATATTATTTTTATATTTTATATTATATTATTGATACATTATACAGTATGTACTATTGGTCTGCCCATTCTAAACCATGGACATCGATCAATTTATAAGAATAAGGAAAATCTGTATAGGCAACCGATATTGAACCAAGGAACAGTTTGTTTACCATGGAACTGTTACGGTACCTATACTAAATATTGATGAATAGGAGCTGAGCATGTACGGATTGATTCGTACCGGTTCTTATTCTATTGTTTTTCATACAATAGTCCTATAGCATACAGCAAGAAACTAAAATCTATCTCCAGTATCGATACCTCATCATCACCTTTAATTTTTCAGAGCGTCCTCGCCACCAGATTTTGGAAATCAGAGTGAAGTTCAATGGCAGACAGACACGGTGCGTCGCAATAGAAGACATCGTCGAGCAAAAAGTTTTGGGGAGATACCCATTGTGTGATTCGTCTTCACGCCATATCATTTTCAATGTTATACGTGTATGTTAAAATAGTAAGAACTCTATGTACTAACCCTAAAGACTCAAATAAATCATCACATTTGCGCTGTTTGTATTTTATTGTACAGTAGTCTTATATAAAATTATCTTCAGCTGTACACCTACAGAAGCTGCATTATTAATTTTCTATAATCATTCTTGTACTGTTCGCCCAGGCATTGAATATTATACACAACGATATATTCCCAATTGTACATTTTATTTTTTTCCACGTCGGAATCCGACAAGCTCAGTGTCCATTCCACTGTCAGCCTTTGTAATTTCTTTTGACACTTCCCCACATATCCCCTTACGTTTCACCGCTGTCAGTCTTACTTAGCTTTTGACTTTAGCTTTTTATCGTTTGACGCCATCTCTTTGTTTTATAATATACCGCCAGGGACGGATACAGCTCATTATTGCGGGGGGGGGGGGGTATATACACATTATATACATGTTATATAGTATCGATTAAATTAGAGCATAAAACATTAACTTACAATAGTTTTACTACATTTTGGGGGGACATTTTTTAATTCATTTCATATGTAATTTTTTCATATGGTAACAATTTGAAATAATTCATTTACGAGTATTAATTGCATTTTATAGACAAATTTCCTTTTCCTTTTCTGCACTATTGCCTGCCTATTATATCGCGTTGATTTAATTTTATAGGCCTATGACATTTTAGTCTTTTCTTTAGTTCAAAGTGCTCTATCGCGAATACATGTTTATTATAACATATAACACAAGATAATTCTTATGCTATGCTACTAGGCTAAAAGCCGAACCAGTACAGGTGTAAAAATACCAAAACATTTGCAAACTCCAAGACATTTCATAACTTTATTGAAAAACAAATTGCACATTTCCTATTGCACTTCTAGTTCTATAGGCGTAGAAACCTACGTACAGTCCACACATCAGTAGGTACGAACACCACTGAAACAAAGTTTCATGTCACAAAGTATCACCTAACTAAATAGAAGATTCCATCTACAGTACAGCAGGTTCAGCTTAATAATTAACTACTATGTAAGTTGCTTCTATCAACTTATATAAGGTGCGGTTTCCACAGACCTCTAAGTGCAAAATACACATACGGTGACGTGGTAGCAGATATCATTAATAAAGGCGGGGTTCCCAACGACCTCTAATTGCAGAATGCAAATTACATTGACGGAAATTTTTGTTTTACTCTATGCCATAGTTAAAATTGATCAATGATCATAGAGTAAAACCACAAACAAACAAACTAAAATTAAAAAATGGCTTCATGGGATATGTTAAGTACAAACATTTTAATAGATTTCTATAAAAAGAAAAATTCAAAAGCAGACATTCAAGTCTTAGGTGGCGTTTCCACCGATCTCGCATTGCAGAATGCAAATGACATTGACGGAAATGTTTGTTTTTCTTTTTATAGAAATCTATTTAAATGTTTGTAATTAACATATCCCTTGACGCCATTTTTTAATTTTAATTAGTTTGTTTGTGATTTTACTGCATGATCATTGATCAATTTTAACTATGGCATAGAGGAAAATAAACATTTCCGTCAATTCTGCAATGCGAGGTCGGTGGAAACTCCGCCTAAGTCTTGAATGTCTGCTACCACGTCACTGTTTTTGTAAATAGCCCTAGCCGGTCGATGGAATGGGCGCCTTAGAGGTCGGTGGAAACCGCGCCTAAGATATGGAATGTTACCTAAGCCGTGA
Organism: Psococerastis gibbosa; assembly: GCA_963971405.1. Taxonomy (NCBI): domain Eukaryota; kingdom Metazoa; phylum Arthropoda; class Insecta; order Psocodea; family Psocidae; genus Psococerastis; species Psococerastis gibbosa. The sequence continues at coordinate 30,013,351 of OZ020489.1, read as the reverse complement.
AACAGGAATTTTTCTTGGGCCCACCGGTGGGCAATTTATCTGGGGGGGGGGGCACTGGGGGTAATACCTATCAGCAAATAAATAAACGAATATTGACTTTTTCCATTACTAATCCAACCTAGCGGAGTTAGGGCTATAAAGCTCTCTCTTATACACTCAACTGGGAAGACCCGGGACCGCCTGCTTTACATCCCCTCCGAAAGCATGGCCTGAAAATGGAACTCGCAATTACTAGAAATTGACAATTTTCATCCTGAACGTTTCATGAGGGCGCGGCTACTTTGTGCGGGGGGGGGGGGTGGCATGCCTGATCCCTTTGGTGAACACACGATTCTAGTGAACGCCTTGAATTTTAACAAGGTGACATTAATTGCTAATGATGACCAGTGCTGATGAACCTAACTTTAAGGAGGTTCGCAGAAATGGTAGCTCTCGATAAACACAAGCCCAACGTCGATACATAGGCTATAACGTGATGCGTGAAGATCACTTTAATCCAACCTCAGGAAAAGTGTCGTAAGGACACACACAATTTGAATTACAGGGAAACCTTTAGTTAATCAATCATCTATCACTTTTCAATATCAACCACGGACAACGATGAGAGAGAGATAAAAAGATAGCGGGCGGATGTCTAAGGCGGCTAATTTACCGACGTCGTTTTTCATTGTGCATATCCACGACGTGGTAGCAGACATCATAAGTCTCTACCATATTATAACGTAATTTATAATAGATAAGTATCTACATTATAGTCTCCTTAAAATATGGCAGAGACTTATTAATGATGTCTGCTACAGTGGTACCACGTCATGCACATGCACAATGAAAAACGACGTCGGTGGAATAGCCGCCTTACTCCGATACCCGAAGGCAAGCGAGACTAGAGACACCTATTGGGCAAACTCGACATTAAGTTCCTCCTGGTAATCATGATAGTGGCGCTGATCAGAATTCCAAAGCCCTTCTATAAGAATTTTCAATTGAAAAACTATTATTTATTTAGCAGACAAACGTTTTGCAATTTCAACGGGCATTGAATTGGTAAACGTGAGCTCATTATACTGTAAGATAATGAGTATTAGAATATCTGTAGATGGAATTAGTACGTACCACATAGTCGTAGGTACGGTAATAGCCTATTACTATATTAACAAAAATAAAATTCAACTATGAGTAGTTTGGCCGGACAATTTTTTTATATTAAAAATTATTTGAGTTTTATGCAATATCTATATATGCATTAGAATGAATACCTCGACGTAACATAATAAAATTGCACATAGCCTACAGCAATTACTTACAAAATATTTCAAATTACACGCTAGACTACTTTTATATACTACTGTTGTAAATACAGATCTAAGTTACATCAAGACATTATTACAACTAACCTTGGAAACTACAATATAATACATTTTAGGACCTGCAAGTACCTACTTGCAGTAAGGTATGATACGGTACGATACATATATTATGAATGGAAATAGTTAATGTTGCTGTAGCTTATTAAACTTGGAAATGTCAAATAGTTTAGTAGATTTTTCGGAAGGTATATCTCGGGCTATCCGATACAATATCTTGATATTCAGGTCTGAGAGGGTTAAGAAGTGGTGATAGTACTGTATGGAATCAAACATGCATGGTGTAACTAATTTTAGTTCCAACATTTTTTTAAATTCTATAGCTATATTAGGCCTACTATTTATTCAACTGGCAAAGTTTTGCAAGGAAAGACAAAAAATTAAAAAAAAATTGTATTTTATTTTGGTTATGGCTTCGACACCGATCACAATGGTAAGAAACTTATCGATATATCCGCAATCTATACCTATTATATTACGAATTAAGGAAGAATTTGGAAATTCTGTGCCAATAAGTAAAGATGTAAGTAAAATGAGGGATTGCATAATCATGAGCTCACAGGCGCAGCAGAAAATGCATTTTGGTTGAGCAGGTGCACCAATTATTGCAATGGTTGGATGAGGACAATGACCGACCTTCCATTGTAGTAGGTACGCATCGTAGTATACACGTGTCTCAAAATACTATTCCCACATTTCATTAATGTCTCGCGTGCGCTGTATTATAAACCCGTTGGCCGTTTTTTCTATTGTTTACAAATTGCAGTATTGCACCCTAGGCTGGATACCATTTTGGCTTTTTATACTGCTATAGTGGCCTGGACTGAGGTAGGTAGACACAATACTTTTATGATGCAATCCGCAATCTATATCTATTGTATTAAGAATTAAGGAAGAATTAGGAAATTCGGTGCCAATAAGTAAAGATGTAAGTAAAATGAGGGATTGCATAATCATGAGCTCTCAGGCGCAGTGGAGAATGGATTTTAGTTGAGCAGCAGGTGCACCAATAATTTTATTATTGTAATGGTTGGATGAGGTCAATGACCGACCTTCCATTGAAGTACGCGACGTAGTAAAGAAGTGTCTAAACTATTTCCACTTCATTTCATTCATGTCTTGCGTGCGCCGTATAAATCTGTTGGCCGTGTTTATTACAATGCCCCATTCTTTTTAATTTACAAATTTTATTGCACCCTAGATAGGCTACCATTTTGGCTTTTTATATTGCTATAGTGGCCTGGACTGAGGTAGGTAGACACAATACTCTAATGATGCATTGATTAATTGCAGTACCGGTTTCGTGATTTAATTATTATTTGGTGTAATTGGCGTATACAAGCTACACAATTCTTTATTTCTCTAACGAGTAAGCTAAGTAAAGGACATGTAGAGTAGTGGTGCGGACTCTGACTTTCACCCGAAAGGTTGTTGGTTCGAGTCCTACACTTCCTACATTTTCTGGTCATGCTTCGGAGGGCATGCAAAGCAGGCCTTCCTAGTTGAGTGTAAGAGAGGGCTTTATAGCCCTAACTCCGCTAGGTTGGCTTAGTAATAGAACAAAAAGTCCTTATTTATTTTTATTTTATTTTAAGAATTTCTTGCTTTCTATTCATTTTCAAATTTGCCACATAGCCTTTGCATTTTTAAGCAAAGTGTAAGTCTATGTCTTCGTTTTTTATTCTTCAGCAAGAGAGCAGTCTATTGTGAGCATGTCTACTAATTATTGTTATTAAAAATATATAAGTATAAGTGAAATAAACACTTAAAATACAAGTGTAGTCTGCGTAGGTAAGCATACAGTACATCATCACATGCTATACAGTTATTACAGAATCCACTCTGAACAATTATTGACTATTTTGTGCCTTTAAGCCCAGCCTGAAAATTGACTACCGTACGTTAAGTACTAATTAAGTAGTTTCGTTAAGTCATAAAATTCGCTTCACAGGTTACTAATTCCGGTTTGTGTTTTGCACGCACGCACTACAGCATCCTGGATTCTGGTAAAACTTTCTGGGCTAGTCCCAATTGGAGGTAACGTGGGTCTAAGTAACAAAATAGCCTACAGCAGACTACTATAACTAGTCTATAAAGGTTGGACCCGGAGTTTATAAGCGAGTTTAACCGTAACAAGTTTCTAACAGCGCCCCAAAACCCCAGAGTCAAAAACAAAGTTTCGAATGATTCCAGAGACCGACCTACCTTACTTAGTAAACACTAGAAGCTAACTGTAGTTTCCACACAGATATGGGTCGCTTGAAGACGGTAACCTGGCCATGTTCCTTGCCCCCGATTACGAAGACATAGCGGCTAGCCAACTCGTCGTCCAAAGTCTCGTGCAGATAGTTGGAGAACGAAGACGACGTCCTCTCCACTCGGCTAGCCGAACTCGCTCGCCACTTCTTCCTCTTGTCGAGGGGTGCTGTTGTTGGGTTGTATACACTTCGATGTGGCACGTGCTTGGAAACCTGCGAAATAAAAAAGCTGATGTAACCAACGCTAATAAAAAAGAATACATTGCGCCTGACCATAATCTAAGAACTCCCTTAAGCGGGCAAACATAGGGGAAAATGTCAAAGGAAATGTGACCAAGTTGTGAAGGGTCAACAAACCTTAAACTCGACTGTTTTCGGACGTATTCTCTTCATTTCAACAGACACCTTCGACTCCTCCAGAACACTATCTTGAGGAGAACTCAGCAACTTGGCGTATGTTTGCTTTTCCTTCACAGACGGCCCCAAATAATGTGGATTGCTGAATCCCACGGTTTTTCTTTCGCTAATCGTCTCAATACTACAGTAATCCGATGTCATTTCATCCGTTATTTCTTCTAACTGCTTTTTAAAACGCACTGCAGAAGCACTTTTTGGAAGCCCCGAGGAAGGTCTCCAACTACTCTCTTGTGCCCCGCCAAGCGTGACTAGGTGTGACGAGTAGCTTTCACTATGGCACGGTTTTTGTAAATCTAGCTCCTTTTCTTCATCTGAGTCGAAATATACAAGCCGGGTTGTTTCTACAGGAGTGAGTTTATTATCTGATGATATAGCGCATGCGCTTTGGCTCTTTTTTATCCTAACAGGTGTACTTTCGCTATCAGTGTTTTTTAGTAAACTTTCCGTGCTATCACTATTAAGAGCTGTGTAGCTAGTTTTATTATTGTATAGTCTTGATATTTCTTTTAATATCGTTGGAGCCTCATTTGGAGTCCTAGAGTTGACTCTGCTCCTGTCCATCGAGCTGCCCCCTCTTACTCGAGCTGACGCCGAACGGGTAGTAACACTGGCTGTGGTGGTGGTTTCGGTGAGGGCACTGTTTGTTTCCGAGTTGTCATGTAAAAGACCTTCGGATACGGAAAGAGCTATACTTTCGGCTCGAGGCTGGGGTTTTGTGCCAAGAAATTGTAGCTTTTCCCATGTCTCCGTACCTGAAAAAAGAAAATTTGTTAATATAGCTAGGTACAGCCTAGATCTTCGCAACATTCAAGATACGAGGAAGTGTGGTCGTGGACGATGCAACAGGTGTAATCATGACTTCACAAAGATCGGATACAATATCGTAACTTACTAGCCAGCCATAAGATAAGTATTCGTTCAATTTTCAGTTAGGTTGGTACTATAATTAGTCCTAGTAGAATAACAACGGTATTGGTAGTCGATTTCGATGTAATCCTGCATAAATTACTGTCATGTTATGTAACAATGATACCTATATTTTCTTCAACAAGCTCCATACTACAATATCGTATATATAGGCAATGCATATGTCTCTCGAAAACACTAATCCACGAGTTAGTCGGTTTTTCCTGAATCTATCAAGACCAGCTTCATTTTATCATGTTCGTGAGTTTGGCTTTAATGCTCCTGTCAGCTGTCATATACTTAATTAAAAGCAACCGCAATATCGTACGATTGCTATGTGCAGGGTCTTGGCCAATCAGGAGAAGCTGCTGTTACCTAATTGGTGGATTTGCGTTAACTTACTGTAAGCTGAGCTAACCGCTTTAGTAGAATTTTAATTTTAATAATACTCGCTAATTCTTTGCTGAGCACCCGTCTACTTCCTTACTACCTACTAGCTGCCCAACGACCAACGTCCCATCCACTCATGATCGTACACATATGGTACATATGTCATGTCTTACCGTATACATTGAATGCCTAAATCAATTAAAAACTCTGTTAACAGCGTAAATAGAGGGGTACACACTACACAGTTTAGTGCTTACCGAAGTGATAGCGCCAGACATCGTTGGAGGGGTGCCCAGTAGCCTCTCCCCCGAACAGCAGCATTGAACTTGGCAGCTTGCAGGCGGCGTGCGAATGCAAAGGTCCTGGACTGACCTTTGTTTTTATATTCGTCCAGACCTTACTCACTGCAACCATAGTTACATACTTTAAGTACGGGTATCTCCGCTACATATTTTTGTTTACACACGAGATGGCCTACATAGAACAATACGATTGCTAACTTGAGTAGGTTATTTATTTATTTATTTAATAAAGGGTTAATCGCGTACAAACAATTTAATGAATGAATCCAAATAGCCTCTTCAATTACCTCACTAAGTAGCCTAATAGGTACTTGTATCTAGTTACGACACGTCCCCGCGATCCCAGGGTGTGTAGAGACTGTATAATCCTCCAGCTCTCTGGAGCCTTCATACCATGGACATTAAAACTACTCATACCTGTGTCCCATTTCCAAAAGTCAGCCTTTTCCTGAAGATCGGTCATCCCCCCATAGACCCATAAGGCCTCGTCATGGAGCACAGCGCTGTGCTTATGACGACCTGTTGGAAGCTGCATTGTATTGTTACCAGTAGTAGGTGAAAGCAAATGCCACGATTCAGTTTCTGTAAGGAAATTTACATTATTATGCAAACGATCCTAGATATTATAGACAGGTAGACAGTCAACGTACTGCAAACGTGCCTGATTATTTCTCATTCTAAAGAATTGATCATTAGGCTAGCTATTGGCCTACGAGTAGCTTGTTCCTATTTCTAATTTATGTTCATCATAAGCAGGTAGGCTACTCATTTTATTCAAAATAACAGCTGAAGAAAATTGTAATTCTATTATTATAAATAAATAATGACTTTTTTATAACAATATTATTATAGTAATAATAATAATACATAATATAATAATGACTATTTTTAACTGAGGCCACCATAGCGCAGTTGGGTCCATACACTCAACCATTGAACTAGAGGTCAGCAACATAGACAGTAGTAAAATTTACAATACCATTTAAAGTCGAATTGATATTTCCTTAAAACTACACGTATAAATAAGCACTCACTCACTCACACACACAATCATGGGGCGGAACAAATAAATCCTAGTCTATCTTAATATATATATTTCAACTGTCCGTGTGTATGTTCCGGGCCTCCTCTCAAACGACTGGACCGATTATGATGAATATTGTTGTGTGTGTTCAAGGAGATTCGAGGATGGTTTAGATTAACACTTTCGTCCACTGGAGGATGTTTTTATAATTTGATTTTGGAATATTTTACATTGGTGCGTGTACATGGCTGCTGGTACTGCCGACACCAACCGACATCTAGCGACAGACTGCGCTACATTTAATTTTCGTTTATCCCGACAGTTGGCACTTCCATCGCCAACCAACATCAACTGACATCTAGCGGCAGACTGCACTACCATTAATTTTCGTTTATCCCAACAGTTGGTGCTGCGTGTGTGTTGTGTGTGATCACAGTGTGTGATCACAATGGGGGTCATTTGTGGCGTCATTTTGTAGGTGGCAGCACCAGCTTCAATGATATCAAAGCGTTGATTTTTCCATAAGCGTCAATACTATTTTAAAATGATTTTTAATTACGCAATATTTTAAAGTGATATTTTTCTATAAATCATGGAGAATATATATATTAAATTATATTCAGCGAAATAAGGTCCAGGCATAGTAAAAATATTACAAAAAATATTAAAAGAATTAATTAGATGGTAAGAGCTTAGTTTTCGCATGCAAACGGCGGCCATTTTGAATAATATGGATATCGGTTTGTCGTCAGCGAACCTAGTGACCAAAACTGTCCCTACAGAACCTCATTAATTTACATGAGCAGTGACCGCGAGGCCGAAGGCCGAGCTGCCGCCTTCGGCAGGCGCAAGTGGTGGAGGCAGCAGCCGAAGGCTGTGCCGGGAACTGCTTGTATTATTGTATATTTGAAATTATAGATGCTCCTTGAGTCGAATCCTGAAGACTGTTAGCGACGGTGATTCATGAATCTCACGGGGGATTGAATTGAATTGAAAACGACTTTATTGAAAAACCAAAAGGCGAACAATAAGACTATAAAGTCTTTTTTTCATAGTAAGCCTATAGAAAAAAATGTATTATTGATAAATGCTTAAAATTAAATAGAGTAAAAAAAAACAAAGGAAAAAAGAAGGATAAAATATATACAGTGAGGGGGGGGGGGATCCAATAGGGCCAAGAGGGGTGTGAAGGGTGGAGGCACCTGCTGTTAGCGGAGGCCACGCAAGTCGAAAATATATCAGTCGTTTTATAGTGTTAATTTCAAAATACTGAAACATAAGGCAGACTACCTGTATGTATTACTACTGTTAAGCGTACGATACGTTTGCGTCTAGTCGCTATTTTTTAATTACTTACCAAAATGGAAAGCCCAGAGTTCATTTGAGGATCCTCGAAGATCCTGGTATCCGCCATAAATTAGCATTGCGCCCTTATGGACTAAAGCCGTGTGTCCACGCCGACCTCGCGGTACCGTTACCCCTTTCCGGGTTGTCATCTTCCGCCACGAATTGGCCTATAAAATAAAAACAAAAATTATTTGGGGTACCTAGTCGCACGTCAATTGGCTTGGCAGAGGAAGATCAAGGACCGGGTTGCCTGGTGGTGCGAGAGGCTGAAGTTCACCCCAAGCAAGGAATAAGAAAACGTCGTAAGCCCGCGTTAAATATTCTGAATTTTAAATTCATTAATGGTACTCTCTACTGAATAGCTGACCTAAAAAATGTGAGTAGTTTTTATTTTTCCTCTCAAAATCCGATTCTATCTAGTGTAAAGCCATTTCATTTAGGGGGGGGGGGGGGGGTTAACACCCCTGACTACGGCCTTGAGTAAATACCTATAGACAAAAATCGTATTCTAAAGCTGTTCTGTTCCTAGCAATTTTTCAGTACCGTAACTGGCTTCTGAACCCACGAATATTTGGCTGCGACAATAACTACCATTTAAAACTGTTATGTCGGGGTATTTGCATATTGCAATACAAGTCCATTTCTATGCGAATTCAATGGCTTTAGGCGGTCATGGAGATATGAAGGAGCTGCACTATTCAAGACCTTATATACTAATAAAAGTGAGTGGAAAGTTAGTTCTTCATTCACCTAATTTTAGCCACTGAACCCTGCGGTAGAATGGAGTTATGTGATCCCGCCGTTTCACATTATAAATGAATCGCATGCATGAGTTCTGTGCATATTGAAGGCGCATAGCACCAACTTCATTACAACTACTGTAAATCAAATCAGCATAGTCGAAGATAGGAAATATTAATGATTGGATTTCGCTTTATAGCAACAGGCCGTAGAAATTTGTTAAATTCAAGTTTTCTGTGTTCTACAGTACGTACAAAATGATATACAATATAACAGCCTTGTAATGCATAGCCTACTAGTAGAAAGTATTAGGTTGAACGACATTGGTGGGTGTCCTGGAGTTAAAAGGGAAAACGAAAATGGAAGAGCAAGCATGAGGATGACCTAGAAGGAAACTTTTATCAGAAAAAAGGATTTCTCGTGGGAGAGAGAAATTCTTTATTCTTTTCTCCAAGAAGAGCACTCTGCTAGGTCAACTGTCAGTGAACAAGACTGATGTGAGAAATTACCTTGAAACTTGAAAGTTGAAACCTCCTCTGAATAGTAACGAGCTCATTTTCAATTTTCTTCAAATACTAATGTGCATATATACTGTATGTGGCTATATTTTTTCTTCGAATTTAAGGCCAAGCTTTAAAAGTAAGGATGCCTCTAATGACCTCCCATTACGGCAAGCCTTAAGAAATGTCTCTTCAATTTAAGACAAGTTCCCTTGGTAATATGGTTTTTTTTTAACTAGCCGATCTCCAGTAAATTTAGCTTCGTGCCACCCTCATAACACCCGATTAGACGTTATTTGTACAAAGTCAAATATCTCATAAAATACCGATCATATGAATGAATGTATTTCCAAGGCAATATACGGTATATATATGCACATTACAATAGGAAATGTTATCGCTGGGCTTTGGAAGCTATAAATGATGAGTTGTAGAAGAAGTAAAAGAAATTGTCCTCTACACAGTGGCGTAAATAACTTCTGCTGCCCCCCCCCCCCACCAAGACCTTTCGTGCGCCCTACCTTGTCTCATCATTTCATCTTTTTTATGAGTGGTAGTCAATAGAGGAATGGGAAAATAAATATGAACAATAAAATAATAATGGAAAACGTACTAGAACAAAGTAACAGCAGAAGCAGCAAATGTAATTTTATAAGTTAATGTAAATACTGGGATGATTTAAGTTCAGCTATAAGTTTATAGCATAAACCTGATGGAACTGGAACCTGGAACCAGCAGTGATGCACCCCCTCCCCCGCACAGCAGTGGGGGTTGCGGGGGTGTTATTTACGCCACTGCCTTTAGGTTATAATATACAGTATGTAGCCGGCATTAACACTGTTTGGCTACAGTTTTTTAAGGCGTAGACCTAAACTAAACTTGCTCTTTTTCGCCCTTTCAAAAACTGAGGCTAAACGTTACAACGTTACAATAAGCTACATACATGTCAGGACATGTAGTGTAGTGGTGCGGACTCTGACTTTCACCCGAAAGGTTGTTGGTTCGAGTCCCACACTGGCTAAATTTTCAGACCATGCTTCGGAGGGCATGTAAAGCAGGCGGTCCCGGGCCTTCCTAGTTGAGTGTAAGAGAGGGCTTTATAGCCCTAACTCCGCTAGGTTGGCTTAGTAATAGAACAAAAAAAGTCCTTATTTATTTATACTAGTATGTATTAAAATGTAGAGAAACATTTCTTCTACTTCTCATTACATGGCTCTATAATCGAAGGTGCTTTATGAATAAAATACGATACATTTTGCGGTTCTATAGTATAATCAATATTTCTTGAGATTTTTGACTTTGTGAAATTTTTGAAATATGCAGTCCAGGGCCGTCCGATTTGGCAATAAAATGAAACCTCACCCTAGCTCATCCATCTCAGAAAATGCTGCAGAACGCGAAAATACCATTGGCCTAAAAGGGTTCAGGCGTAAGGACTAGAATAGGAATTAATCTCATACTTGACAGCACTTTTTGGAATATCGAAGAAAGCAACACATGCACCTTTCACATCGGTGAAAATTAGGGTTGGGTGGACCTTGTATCAGTGACATTATTCTTTTATGTCGGGGTTTGAGTTCAAAATTGCACTACTCCCGCTCCGCACTACTTTTACCAAAAGGGTATAATAAAGGGCATTATTTATGAGGACGACAAATTCATATTTTACATAATTATCAGCGTAATAAAACTGGCAACTCACCAAGGGCGAAAGGGAAAAATGAACTTACTAAAAGGCGGAATCCTTTCCCCGGAAGTGGAAAGTCTAGGGAATAGCTACCGGTACGGTAACTTGGTAATGGACTTTTTTGATTCCCTGCGGCTGATTAATCCGCCTTCTCTCACAATCCCTTACTTTTTCATTAGAATCCAACACGATACAATATTAATGGACTTCTTTTGTTTTCCTGCTGAAATTATTGAAAAGTCGGAAAGAAAAGGGTCCTATATTGTACCTACTATAGTTCTTACATCAGAAACAACTATTTCTGTGATAAAAATGACCTGTGGGCAGGTATTGTGACACTAATTTGCATCAAATACGCAGAGGAATGAAAAAAAATCTGACTGAAAGTCCGTATTATTGTCTACGATAATGGTAATAACCACTTTTTACTACAAATCAACGATTTCATGTCCAGTCAAAGTTATAATAATTTGATAATTAAAAGTTCATAGTCTTCATTGTGGTTCAAAATTTGGAACACAAGAGTGTGTCGTGTAGATGTTGTGGTCGGGAAAAGAATGAAGTATTTTTTTATTTTTATCTACATATCGTACATGGCGTAACATAGAGGAAAAGCGTGGGGTCTGGAATCTCCCCACACCTGATCGACGAAGGGGATTTTTATTTTAGGAGTAGCAAAATTTTGGGGATAAATAAACTATTTTTGGTAGCGCCAGCTGAAAGTCCACCCGAATGCTATTAATGACAAAATTGTGTTGTGAAGTTGCCAATCTTGTCGTAGAGATAAAGTAAATTATAGAGTGTGCGTGGAGCGTTATTGTCGCTTTACTTGTTAAAAACAAAAATTAAAAAATATCCATAAAGGGGTGGCGACAAACATCGCTGCCTAGAGGCGGCAGATACTTAAATACGTCCATGGTCATCATTAAATTTGTTCGAATTTGATCGAAGCTCAAACGAAAACATTATATAACGCATATATAGGCTTCCATGTTCTAGGGTTGTAGATCGGTCTACCTAACGATAGAAGCAGTGTTTGAAATGCTAGCAGGTCTGATAGGTGTTGGTACGTTCGTGAGGTGGTTGACGGTGACGAAAGATACTCGGACTATGACGAAGCAAGAACAGTACTAAGAAGAAAAGACCTAAGAAAGAAAGACCTAACAAGAAAAGACCTAAGAAGAAAAGACATAAGAAGAAATGACCTAAGAAGAAAAGACCTAAGAGGAAATGAAAGAAAATATGTAGGTACCTTGATGGAATAGACCCAAAGTGGCGTCTCTCCGGCAGCAGAGAAGCCCAGCTCACCGCCAAACACGTAAATGTAGTCTTTATGTGGGACTGCTGTATGCTCCTGCAAACACGGGGGTCGGTCTCCTGTTGGTTCAAGCAACTCCCATTTTCCTTCAACTAGAACAATAAAATGAATCGTTAAATTGTATACTCAGGCTCCAGCCCAGGAAAACATTATTATTCAAATATACCTACTCGTAGAACAGTTGCCCCCATTTACACCCAACTCCCATGCAGTTTATTGCCCCTTAGATATAGGGTGGCTTAAGAAAATATTTTGACAAGGCAAGATCCTCCACGCTCCGGCCCGGGAAAACTTTATTATTCAAATATACCTGCTCGTAGTTGCCCCGATTTACACCCAACGCCCATTCAGTTTATTGCCCCTTAGACACTTGTTTCGGAGGGGGTCCAAACTATTTTTTATGTATTTTATTAATGAAAGTTCATTCTATTCAATGAACAGCCCTTCTATTTCGGCGGGCTGAAGAAAATATTTTGACAAAGCAAGACCCTTGACATGGCGTAGCGTCAAGAAGTAAGTATATAGTAATTATAGTAAATAATTTATTCTATGCTATTTACGAAATAATACCAGACATTTAAAAACATCGGCTTAACGTATAATGACGAAGGGTGGTTTTTGTTAAGTGGATGCTTCAGGTGGCGCGCAATCAAAATTTACATACCAGCGGCTCTTAATTATGAATGAATGCATTATAAACGATGCGTCAAAAGCTGCAGGTTCTCTCAATTATACAGAATTTATACTCGAGAGGTCGATTTACATATTACTTACAGCAGTTTTATCATATTTAGTAACAAAGTTTTTTTTCAGTTACACAGTAATAGATTCATAGATAGATACAAAAATAAAGCACTTCAACGTTCTTATTAAAAAATTATAAATATTTGACATAAAGCTATGTTCTTCATACCTACAAAATGTACCGCAGTACGGAAGGAGTGAAGTTTTTTTTTTCAAAAAAATTTCAGTAGACCTAATATTTCTGAAATTAAGATCGAAATGTCGTCATCAAAGTGCAGAAAGTACTTCAGTGTCGGAGTCTGTGATTGGACCTTTGATTGAGAATGGTGAAATATTATGTGCTAAGAAACGGAAACGAAAATACTTGAGCCTGTTATGAGGAACGAAAAGTATCGCCTTCTCCATGCAATAATTCAAGGGATGGTAGAAAAATTGAGGGCTCCCGACAGAAGAAAAAAGTTGAAAAACCTGAGGCAGTGGTTTGGCAAGAGCACGGCTTCCATTTTCAGAGCAGCAGTCTCCAAGATCCTTCGATAGAAGAAGCATTTGAAGAAGAAAGAAAATGAAAAGCAGAAGAAGAAGAAATAGAAAAAGAAGAAAAGAAGAACAATTAAACGACTTGAAAAAAAAATTGTAGAAGCTCTGGAACCTAATTTTTTTGCTTTTTCTGTTCACTTGCATACCATAGCTTGAAATTATTGGCAATAGGTACCGATATTGTCTTTTGAAACTGAAAATATTCAGTGCGGGTAATTTTTCATGCCCAAAATCGAACTAGAATAAGTGTAAGAAATGAAATTTTAGGACCGGCGGAAAAGTGGTATCCAGATTTACCCCCTAGCTCAGTCATCTTCTACCCCATTCACAACTTAGCAAAGGGGATGAATTGGAATAGGAAAAAGAGGGGTCCCTTTACGACCAAGTTGATGTAAAATTTAAAAATTGTTCCATTGTTCCTATGGGGCTAGTTTCGATTCCTTCCTTCTCATTCTTATTTTATTGCATGAGAATTAAAATAAGCTGTAGTCTAAGGAAATATCAATGCTTTTTTATGTTCAATTGAATGATTAGCTGCAACTATTGTAGCTTAACGTATCAGTTAAGTTTTTTAATGGCGGTTCCCATCATCCAAGTCTGAGTAAGTAATGCTGCACGGCGCCGCCATGCATGGTACCGTAGATGTCAGTGCCGTCTAGTATACATTAACTTACTTTCATGCGATGGTGAGACTGGGCATTTATCAAATGTTTAAGCCTCAGACGGTCTGTGCCCGATCTGCTATTGTTAAACTCAGCTAATTTTAAAATTTTGAATGATCTATTGGCGTCACGTACGTAGCCTACCTTGAATTTTGTTAATAGCCTACTTTCATACAAGTACTATATTTAATTAATAAGTTATGATGTTTTGATTTTCTGATTCTAATCGCACCAGGTCACCAGCTAGGATGTGACATAATACAGAAAGTATTTATCATGAATTGGGATGAAATCCCTTGCTAATTTAAGCAAAATTATTAATATAAAAGAATCATGATGCATATCCCTGGGCTCCAGACTCTGTGTACATCACAAAGAGAATGAAAGACCGTAAGGGACATGGACAAGGCAGACCACGAAACTGATGGACGGACGAGATGGAGGGTGACCACCTGAGGGCCGATGTCAGTGACAGCTTTGTCGAGGATGTCTATATACCTGGGAAAAGGTGGTGGCAAATGCCAAGTCTTAACCCGAGCTGTATCGCAGGATGCTAAGAGGAAGATTGATATAGAAAGCCTAGGGGCGTATATTTTCACCACTTAGTGGCGGATATATGAATATATGAGAGACCCAGCCCCCCCCCCCCCCCGAAATAGTAAAATTAAATAATAAATAAAAATTACTCAATTTTCAAGAAAAATGACTAAAAATTAATTTTTTTAAGGAACCTTTCTACCTAGCGGTATGTTTTAGGTGTTAAATAGAGCAACAAACCCGGACAGGTTGCTTTCCCAAACGAAACGATTTGGTTTTGTGAAAAAAACTATTTTTTGAAGAAGTTATGGAAAATTCACGCTCCAATGCATTGCCTACCCTGCCATTATTACTGTGCTGTAATGTATTAGTCGGCCCGTTCAAGAATATGCAGTCCCATTGATCAATTCAGTGCTTCGGGATAGGGGATGTCGAGGGATTTAAGATTTAACCCTAGAAAAATTATTTACTATGGAATTACCCATTTATCTACTAATTGAAAAATAGGAAAGCATGTTCGAGTAAACAGGGGCTGGTTCTTTCTACTAGTATTTATTTCAAAACACAAACTTCGTTAATCAATTTAGTTGTAAATTTATAATAATAAAGCACTGCCTAATTTGCCTCCAATACCGAGTCGCTCCCTACTGATCGTAACCTACACAATAAATGTACGTAGGGTGATTAAGGTCAGTGACTTCAGCGCTGAAGCAAGCGTTAATAAAGTACAAAGTAGACTACAGAGTGACATGAAACCCCGTGCAAGATAGACAATATAAGGGTGAGACAAATGACAGGATAAGTCAATATTGCTCCTATGGGCTCCTACCGGAAATCAACAAAACCGTGTAAACACCCGTGGATAAAGTATCTAAAGAACGGGGTGTCGATGCGCCCTATACAGCAGTTCCTGCTTATATGGAGGAGGGTACAAATAGGGGTTGTTATAGCCCCAAGTCAGCAGCAATACATAACTAAAGGGTCGGTCTTCATATACGCAACGGTATGTAACAGGAAATTCTTCTCTTCTCTGATATAAGAGTCGTCAAAGGGGCCTGAGAGGGAGGATATTGTTCTTTGAAAATAAAGGTAATGTCCATATCACATAATACTCGTTCGATATATATACAGCAGACTACTAATAGACCTATAGTACTGTACTTGAGAATAATTTCATGTCTTTGATAACATATAGGCTGTGCACCTGAATTCATAGAAAGTAGTCGTTGACTCATAACATTGCATTAGACTGTTCTTTGATTTCCAGTTGGTTACATAGTAACGTACAGTACTAAACCTTTTTGAAAAAAGCAGGCAATAATAAATCATAAGCCACAAGAAACCCCTTTGAAGTTCATACTTCATCAAACTTTTTCAGGGACTGCGTCATAATTAATTAGATTCAAATTAATTAGTTTCAAAGAATATTTTCCAAATAATACTTTTCGAACATAAAAGGGAAGAGCTGAGTCAGCTGTGACCTAGATTTTGTGTACATTTTCAAAGTGAGAAACCTTATCAATGGTGGAGCACACACAAAAGATGGTTGGCTGTGAGAGCCACAGGAATAGAAAGGATCGGTGATAATATATAACACCCCCTCTCCCAACCTCTCCAACCCTTTTTGAAATCGATCTACTGTATAAGCTATTTTTGGTCCAATACTCTGACGTAACCCATCACCAAGGACTACTAATTTTTTCTCGATAGCTTTAATATACCTGCAGCCTGATCGAGGCGATTATAATACCGGGGTTAAATAAATACCCTAGGATTATAACTGTAAACAAACAAATTTTGAATAGCACTTTCCATTATAAAATTATCTTGTTTAAATTTTTATTACCAGGGGATTAAATAAATACCGGTATTATAATCGCCTCGATCAGGCTGCAAATATTGTATTGTTTCTGACGGTGAATTACTTCTACACTCCGCACTGGTATGGCAGATTGGTATCAACGATCGATAGGATATATATCGGGGGGGGGGGGGGTATAACTAGTAAAATACAACTAGACTTTATGTAAGGTTGGAAGGCATTGCCCCCTCCCCATCAAAAGCGTTTAGAATATGAGTACAATCAATAGTTATGCGCACACTGTCCATGTATCCCACTAATTACCTGCAGGCTACGGTACGCATCTCAATCTAACTATAAAGTAGATTCAACGTAGACCCACCGGCCACTATGACAATCGCAACATTTCTCCAAACTGTTTCGAGGAATCTGGGAGAAACAAATATCAAGCAAAAAAAAGTATAATATAAGCTTGAGTAACACATTTACAAGCGGAAAATATTTCATAGCATTACACAGGGGGTGTCAGACACGCAAGCCTGATTAATGATGCATAGTTGAGTTATGACCATCTTTGACAAATTAAATTAAATAGAAGACCGTGGCAAGACAAGAAGAAGTAATAGTAGAGGTACTAAAGGGTCTTCTCTCTTGACCACTGCACTATTTGGGATGTTGTGGTCGGCAACCTACCCGGCAGCCGCGTTTTCTCCCTACCGTTGAAGGTAAGGTATACCCATTAGGGTTGGGTGGACCTAGGCCAGGACAAGAACCTCCACCTTCCATTTCATTCTCTACCAAGTGGACTATTCTTTGACTAGGGTTTTTGAGTAGGGTGAATGGGCGAAGCTGCTGTATTTGCGGTTGGTACTGATGATCAGTTTTTTTAAAACTCGGCATCATTCAAAAAATACCGATCGTACTACAAATCACTGGAAATCTTCTAGATGCCTCGAAAGAGATAGAGATGCTGTTAGTATTGCATGTGTAGCCGGCCGCCATACCAAGTTGAATCCAGCGGACCAGAGCAGGTGCAAAGCTGCAGATAACTTGGTCCTGTGCACAGTGCCGGTAGGGAAACATGGTAGGACTTGTTCTGGTCACCTCCGAACTAATCGTGTGACTTCACTGTGTTTCCCAAGTGGTTTGGAATCCACTATAATCAGGAGGTCCACTGTCCTATGGGCTGGCATAGGACAGTCAAGTTGGGGTCGCTATTTGGGCCCAAATATGAGGCCTAAGTCGTTATTAACCCGACAAACAGTACTACTACTACTAGTATTGCATGCGATAAGCTCTAGAGTGCGGAGTATGAAGTAACTACTATCTATGTACCTTAATCTACTTGCGGTTGGTGTTGGGTATCGAAACTTACCAATTGTGTATCTCCAGAAGTCTTTGAGAGGCACGTTTCCATTTCTGCCCCCCAGCAGGTACACACAGCCGCCTGATAGTGTGGCACTGTGCTTGGTGCGGGAGCACGGAGCGCGGTTTTCTGTCGGTCCACTCAGGGACGTCCACATGATTCAAGAGCAGCCCGTCTCACAGCTCTCGTCCCTTTTGTAATTGTCTCTCGCGGTTAGGTCCACAATGCTTCCCATTACTCGTCCTGGAACAAATAACATGAAAAAGTCTTAACATGTTTGACTATTTCTATTACTGCGTATTACTACCAGTCACTGCTAGTCTAATTCAGTGCGAAACAAGCCAACGACGCCATAGAATAAATATTTACTACGCACTGAAATAGGAATTGCCCAATGATAATAAAGACGTATTATTATATAGAGTGTGTCCGTGTGATCTTGTTTTTGCTTTCCAATTTATACGTAGTATAAGGAAAGCTTTGTGATGGTCGAAATTTTCGATTCCGAGATTTCAACGGATTTACACGTTTTGAAGTCCCAGGAACCAAAAAAAAGTGGTTTTCACGAAATGTCTGTCTGTCGCTCTGTCTGTCGCTCTGTCTGTCTGTCGGTTCGTCGATTTCCGGGCAAACTACTCGGTCGATTTTGATGAAATTCGGCATGTAGGTTCACAAAAATTATACCTCGGGACTGTTTTTTTTATTTTGGGCTATCTCAATTTGGGGGGGTTTTATTTTCAAAAAACTCCAAAAAAAACGTCTAAAAACATTATTTATCCAAAATGGCTCCAACGATTTCTTTTAAATTCACATATATTGTAGTCGTTATTATTGTTGACAAAATGCGGGGGGTCGCTTGCCCCTTGATAGTTTGCTTCTGGGGGTAAAAGAATAAAAATAACTTAATTTTAATGAAAAATGACTAAAAAATAATTTTTCTGTGAAACCTTTCCATCGATGATTTCTACCTTCATCCATGTTTTAGGTGTTAAATTGAGTAACGAAACCGGACAGATTGCTTTCCCAAAAAACTATTTGGTGGTGGATTCCGAACCACTTGGGGACCATGGTAAAGTCACACGATTAAATCGGAGGTGACCAGGACTCGACATATACTGCCTAAGCGAGTTATCATGTCCCACCAGGTTTCCCTGCCAACGCTGTGGACACTATCAAGTTGCCGCAGTGTGAAACATGCTCTGCTCTAATGGAATCAACATGGTAAGGCCGTTGGCCGTTGGTCAGTGTGATCTGGAACACATTTCAAAACCAAAACAGGAAAATAAATAGGTTTGACCTGAGCCATTCAGTTTATATCCCGGAAGAGGTTAAAATTCACCATAACCAATACCAAATTCATGTAATAATATTTATTGGTAAAATATATAAATAAATAAAAAGGCAATGGTTAATGGCAATGGTGTAATGTTATTTAACAAAGGGTTAATTGTACTTGCATTGCCTGTTGTATACTAGTTTGAAACTTCTACTTGAACGTCACTTACAGTGTTTCCTAACTAATGGAAACGATATCGTGTCTAAAGGCTTCGATGGTAACGTGCTTGCACTTGTGCGAGTCTTTACACGCCATGTGATTGGAGACGTGTCGTAACTCAACACGGGTACTAACCTACAGAGGCGACTGAATAGGTCAATCGGATACATTCATTAAATTGTTTGTATGCGATTAATCTTTTTTTTTATGTCATGCTGGACTGGCTGATGGGTTCAATGGCAAGAGCTGTGGACGAATAACCAAAACTATAGAGGATCTAAAAAATCTGGACTTGACAAGATTCGAATCCACGATCTATCCCTTGTCGGAGTAATAATAATAATAATAATAATTGTGTATTGACCAGATTCGTATTGTTGGACAGGTTAGAACATCTGCACAACTTGCACAACATCAGCTTGTATTTCAATCGGGAGAACGGTAGTTCGAATCCTCAAGGGGATCAGATTTACGCAGATTCAGAGAAGAATAAAAGAGCAATGAGTCAATGATTCAGAAACCATTAGTCCTTACCAGGATTGAACCATTAGTTCTTATCAGGACTAAGCCTAATGATGGGAGTAGCACCCACTCCCGAAACGTCAGCCACTTCCCTGGACAATTACTACCCTAATACAATAATACATACAATAAAATATATTATATAATATTTGTTCAATACTACCCCAAGGACGAAATTTCTCTGAAATTTTTTATATTGTATTGTAGATTTAAATTTACTTCTATTTGTATAGACCTGATTGTATAATAATGTTTCTATTCCTATTCCTGTGCGAAATTGTAAGAATATCCATTGTATTGAAATTTTTGGATTGAATGAAGTAATTAAGCTTCATTGATTTAGAATTGTCCAACATTTATTTTACTTTGAACACATGATGTACGGTAAATAATTTTGACTTGGTATGCAGGTAGATTACAAGTTACAAGTGTAGACCTACATAAGGCTGAGTGTTCAAAATGTTTTGTAAATAACAAATTTTGCTGATTTTTTGACAAAAATAATTTATTGCTCATTCCACAGATACAAAGAAAACAAAGTGAACAGATGAAAAACTCATAAAAAATCCAAGTTATCGCAGGAAGTTTATATTTTCTGAACTGAAATATTATTACCTTAAAAAAATTGGATAAAGAGCCTTTAACCCATTTTGTAGCACAGTTGTAAATCTGCAAGGGAAATAGACAGCTTTCACAGAAAGCTCGTATTTTTTAAGATTTTTTCATCTGTTCCCTTTTATATCTTTGTGGCTGTCGAACGAGCAATTAATTAATTTCGTCCAAAAAGTACGATACTTTCTTGTTTACAAAACATTTTGAACACTCAGGCATAGAACATATAATAAAAGGAAACGTTGAGTATGTATGGGTAGAAGAGGAACTATAGTGTAATCGTGTCGTGGATAACCATTAAGAACGCCAGTGTTCGCTGTTGCTGTGCTGTGCAAGGATTGTTTTATTTACACGCCTCTGCCATTTATATTGACGATGGCCTATTAACGCTTACTTAATTACTTTTAATTTAAATTTTGAAATATTTCTGTGTTGTAAATTGCTAATTGTGTTGTTATTGTAAATGCCTTCTTTATTGGATCGATTTATTTCTGTTGTTGGCATATAATAAATATTCTATTCCATTCTATTCTATTCTATTCTTCATTCTCAGTTTTTAATTTTTATTTATTTTTAGTTCAGGGCAGGCAAAATTGTTAACTTATAGGTCTACCTATGGCGACTGTGTATAATAATAATAATAATAATAATAATAATATTGTATAATTGTTTTCTGTTTCAATACAAGTTTACTTACTTATACTTACTTACTTAGGTTGATTGAATGAAGTTGTTATTATATTCCATTAGCCTATACACGATTAGGGCGAATATTTGGCTGCTATTATTTACAGTGAACTTCATTCGGATGTACTGTACAAATAGTCGTTGTGGGTGATATGACTTTAAATATCGATTGTGTATGTTGTCACCCCCTACATTCACCAACAAGTTCCCCTCAGAATAAAAACAACACCCTAACATACAGGGGACTTAACGACCCCTTTCCCCCGGAGAGAGGAGAAAGGGGGGGGGGGTCAGTGAACTGCCACAGATGCAGGTCCTAAACTCTGGTTGTAAATGGTCAGGCAAATCGCTAATGAAACAACAATCAATCCTTTGTCAGCCTTCCCTTATAGAGCCTACAATTGAAAATTCATGCTAGCTTCGGAATTGGAGCCAGGCTCAATATACACATTGCCAAATATCCAATCTACAAAACAAAGAACTATAAATATACTACAATAAATACAAATATACTACTGTAGTACCTGCTTTCCTTATTTTATCAATTAGTAGATATAATATAAACCTCCCAAAATTGAGTAGCCTAGCCCAAAATAAATATAAAATGATCGCAAGGAATGATTTTTATGAACATACCTTGCCAAATTTCCTCAAACTCCACCGAGTAGTTTGCATATCTACGGACAGATAGACCAACAGGCAGAGAGACAGATTGACAGACAGCCACTTCGTAAAAAAACACTTTATTTGGCTCCTGGAACCTCAAACTAAAAACGTCTCCTCAGAAATCCCCAAATCGAAAATTTCGACCATCACAAAGCTTTCCGTATACTAGGAATAAATAGGAAAGCAATAAATAAATAATTTATTACCAACCTATCAGCTGTATTTAATACCCTCTGTTACAATATAAGAATTTCAAGTAAATGGTACGATATGAAAGTGAGTCCCCTCATTAGCTAATTTAAGTTTCTCGGCTGAGGCCAGCAAATTAGGAGAAATTATTAACCCTATATAGATGCGGAGGCACGTTCTCCCCGCAAAGGGTTGGTAATTTATTAAACCTGTTGAAGTCAGCTTAGGAATTAGGATATATTGTACACTACCATACAGTTCATACATGACTTTTACGGTAGGTAACGTTTGTTAATAAATATAGAATGGGTAAATCACCAACTACTATATGCTCCCTTTAGTTAGTTAGATTTTTCATGTAAAACAGTTAAATAAAGAGCAGGGGAGCTGGAGTGAAACAATTAAGACGGTATTAAAATGAAATTCCTAAGTCGCGAATTGCTAAAAGAATATTAAATATTAGATCCATCGCGAGCGAGTTTGGTCACCATGGCAACCCGAGGCTGGGTAGAGTATCCCCTAGATCTTGCAGCGGCCTTGGCATCCGGTATAACAAAAGCCGCTCGGCTACCGTACGTGTACTCCAACACATTTGATTCTTTCGTTGGATATAGCTGGATTTATATTATAAAAATCGATTATACATGAAAAGTTATTGTTTATAAAATATTTGCATGTTTCTGAAAAAACTACAATTTCGAAAATTAAAAATATCTTATAATATGATGCATGAAGTAGTCTTCTACAACTTTGATGAGCCAAATCTTTAATAACATGCTTAGTTAATTAAATAAAAAAATAAAAAGTATTACATTTCCGGCTGCCAATTTCCTACAGGCTGTACACTCTTAAAGGTCAACGGTGTGTAGAGCGTGGAGCATTACAGTGATACAGTTGGAAGATAGAGCGGGAGGCTGCTGGATACTGGCAGTGGTTCAGCTCATCGATCCAATTCATGGTTGCTGTTTACTTCGCCGCGAGCCTATTTATCACCGTCGCCACAATATTTCCCAACCCACTAACTGTATTTTTATATACATTGATATTTTTCATAGCGTATTAAGCTGAGCTCGTAAATAACATTATTGTATACTTCAAGGGTGTAATTTCAATTTTTCAGGGTGCAAAATGGTACCGTATATTTTAAAGCAAGATTGTAATGATTTCCTCATTAGTCAGGGTCAATATCGTATTTTTTCACAGGAAGGCAGACGTCTCCGCCCCCCTCCCCTGGGACCCATATAATGACGCCTCTATTGTTCGTTCTGAAACATTAGAATATACTGGCTATCGCATTGAGGTGATAGCTGTATCTAAAGCAATGTCATCGGCCGCACTCTTTAAAGGAAACTTAATTGATAGCCTCAATAGAAGGCTATACTATTCCATAACATTACATTTTTTGTTGGAACAGAGTAATATATTATAGGATAGGTACTAAATATGTTTGACGAATTTGTTCATTAACTTAATTATAAGTATTTTGCCGATTTTACTTAATTATTGTTGATGCCACTATTCGAGTACTCATTTCTTTTCACACACTTATAACGGTCTTCATTGTAAGTCTCTTAATTCGGCTTTGTGTAAATGCAGTGACATTGAGTGTCTTCGATACTAGCCACATCAGAAATAGTCTATCGAAATACAATACATACAGTACATAACAATCATAACAAATCGTCGTATTATTATCTTTCTTCCTTTCTTTCTGTCTTTCATTATATGACTTACACAGAATATACTCTGTCCATCACCGTGCACCGTCGTTAGGGTTTACCGTATGCGACATGCGTTTTACCTGTAAGCACGCGCGAATCTACGGCGGGGGGCTATGGGGGCTATAGCCCCCACCCACCATTAGGATCCTCAAAATGAGTAAACCCCCACTATTTCAGTCCTATTTTACACAAATTTTCTCCCGGGGGAAACCCCCGGGCCCCCCTTGTGCTCGGTTGTGTTAATTACCAAGATTATAGAACCCTTATTGCTCTGAAAATGCGTAAAGCCTCAATTTAAAAAAAAAAAAAATAGGAAATTTAATCTTAGCCCCTCCTTGGTCTCATTCTAGATCCGTGTCTGCCTGTAAGTGATAAAAGGATACCAATAATTGTACCTATCACTTGTATAGAAAGACTGTGCGGAGACTAATCAGAAAAACTAAGGATGAAAAAGGGTTCATTAAAGCATAAGAAGCAACCTAGCTATTCGCCTTCTTCGAGGGGGGGGGGGCGGAAGAGAAGGGCTGAACTAGTTCAAGTGGCGTACCGTTGCAGCCTTCTAGGTCAGAGAAGATACTTGAGCTTAACTGTGCCCTCGAACAATGTTGCCTCTCTGAATCGATGATGATTCGTTGCATGTCTCACCAGTTTTGTAATGAGGGAGTATTTTGATTTATAAAAGACTCATTGTTCATGCTTCTGCAGCCCGATCATGGTGATTTGGGATTATTATAATACTGGGGTTAATTCAATTGCTTTAAACAAATGAGAGCAAAATGAAATTGATAAATTAATATTTTTGGTGAGTTTTTAACTTCATCTCCCTTAGGCGGGTATTCCACATACGTCAATCGTCAATGGAAAATTGAAAAATGGCGTTTTAGCAGACATTAAAGACATGCTAAAAATTCTGCTACCACGTCAATTTACGACATTTTGACGTCATTTTTCAATTTTTCATTGACGATTGACGTGTGTGGAATGGGCGCCTTAGATGTAGACCAGTAGACCCATTAATAAAATTTTTTATTATATTTCAAAATTCTACCTCTATAAATTTTAATGTTTATTTAGTATTTCTTTCAATAATTATTAGCTTATTAACTAAGATTTATGAACATGAAGGATAGAAAGGGTCCGGACTTAAAATGTACGTTTTCAGGAGAATGAAAAGGTACCTCTTACTTATGGTCCATTAAGCATTGAGAAATGAGAACGTGCAATATTTATATTTTATATATGATATAGACACTGTGTAAACAGTTTTCTGCTGGAATTTTAGTTCAATAAAACTGTTTGACTGATGTCCGGCTTTAAAGTTTCAAGAATCTGGTAGCCTTACTCAAAGCCTGACTCTGTCCTTTTAAATCTTGTACTTCACTCTCCCTGAAAGCCGTCGGGACGTGAAATCCAATCGGGCATACAGGGGAGGCCGTGTTCTTTTCATTAGTCCCCTCCGCAGCATCCCCACCTCTCAGCACTTCCTTTCCAACAATTTAGTTCCAAACCACCCTCCATCTCATTCCTGATTCATGTCCTGTCTTATTGAGGGATAAAACGAGTTGCTTCAATTCTTCAGATGACGTCAGTCCCATTTTACTGGACATTTCATGATTGCAGGTCTTTGTTCTTTATACTGGGGTGAATCCAGAGTTTTAGTCCCCCGGGGCTGCAATAAGCGAGCGAGGTGATGTTAACAAAAATCTCTAATTATGAAAACCCTTGCTGGATCTAAGAAACAAATATTTGCATTTTGTTTCAACCTAAAAATTTAGTTTTTACTCAACTATTATTTAAAGACAGCTTCAATGTTTTTTGGAGAAAATAAAATAAAGTAATATACAATAGATCTAGTCAGGGACCTATGGGCCACTATATAAATAGGCCTGTCCATAAAAAGTCATTCAAAAATTACTTCTACCTAATATAGATCAAATTTTATTTTTAGCTTTAGTCTAAATTAGGTACACACTGTGTGTATAACCCACATACCGTACTATATATGTTATTTAAGTTTACGTTGTTAGTATTAAGGGGAACCCAGCACGGGAGAAATTCTTTGGGCTATCCCTACTTTATAATATAGTCTATGATGTTTCCCGAGAAAAAGTTGGGAAATCTATATAGTGTATTATGCCCGTTTAACGTAGTTTTAAGCATTTAACGTGTATCCCCCCCCCCTCTGTGGATCCTCCACTTATTGCTCCTTACCTACAATATAAACCAAAAGGTTGGCCAATATCAACGGTAAGCTTCTTCATAATACAAAACGATTACAAAGTACACTGTTTAGCAGTGCGTAAAGCCATCAGAGCAGTCAATCATGTAAACCATGTATTAATGTTCAAGCAATGTTTTGTATACATCGTATTTTGTACACAATTATACTTGTTTTGAGAGGGGAGGATCCAAAAGCAAGCAAAAAGGAGCTCACTATGTCTGATACAAATAAGTGAAATGAAAAAAATATTATACAATAAGTTCTAGTTATATACTAACCATTGATAAAAACTATACTGAAAATACCTGAAGAAAAATGGGGATTCGAGCCAAACACGCGTGTTCAAGCAGCCAGAATCAACATTAGGCCTATGGTTGAAGCATCAGCATTTCTGCACAGCTACGGTATATACTTAGTATAACTTTAGGGAAATCCCCCCATAACCAAGCACTCACCTATTATTAACTACTTCGTCCCCTTTCCGGAGGGTGCCGGTTGCACGAGTCGACCTTTTATTATGGGACTGGTGATAAGCCGCTCACAATGCTATAAGTTAGTAGGCCTATACTACAAGGGTAGATGGGAATGATTCTCCAATATTCTAGGTGAAATATCTTTAATACATGCACCGCCTAGGGGTAAATCATTGAGAAGACTTTAATATGATAAATAAATAAATAAATAAATAAGGACTTTTTTTGTTCTTGAACGACAACAGTACCTACACAATTTGTCGAAAGAAGGAGATGCACCTTGGCGCGATAATTCAAGCAGGATACTATATACTAGGCTACTGCAATAGCCTGCGTATTCATTTCATTTATAAAATTGCGTCGATTTGATCAAATTAAATAATGGCTACTGTAGGCCCAGATGCGTAAAAAAACTATATAGTACTCAATTGTAATAACTATTGTATATAAGAGCACTGTAATAGGGCTAATGGATTAGATAGGTTAAAAGTGAAGCACGGTGCGAAAGGTGTAAAAAATTAATTTTTGTTGCCCAACGCCCGATAGATATATAATCCACTAAACGAAATTTGTGCAGCCTATTATTACAGGATATTTTCATGATATTTCATTATTATTATTAATTTCAATCGAACTTTTGTGTCAACTGCCAATGTAAATAAGACAGCTTACATTTGGGCTGCAAAGTTGAGGAATCGAAGATAGTTCGGTATTTATTGGAAAAGGTCAATGGCAATGGTATAATATTATTTGGGCTAGTAAGTTGGACTTACATTGCTGCTGTGTTAACAGTCATCACAGTCACAGTCATCGAACAATTAAGGCGGAGCTCATTGTCAGGGGAAGTGGGTGAATCGGGAGAACCTAGTTCAAATCCTCAAGGGGATCGGGAATACTCAATAATTCAGAGTAGTATGCAAGAACAATGAGTTAATCGTCCAGCAACCATCATTCCAGTGCCGGGTTTGGCTATGGGGCACTGTGGGCCCGGGCCCCAGGGCCCCCACAAAAATGGGGCCCCCACAAAACGAAAAAATACAAATAAAAAATTGAAAAAATTAAAAAAAATCAAAACAGATAACTTTTTAAATTTTCGCGGGAAATTCGAACGCATCGTGGCATTAATGACTCATTTTTGATAAAAATTTAACAAAAAATGAAGTATGTCCACTCCTGCTCTGAAACCACGATTGTTTTGCTTCATTAAATACAAATTGAAAATTTGAAATCAAATTTCTAAATTGAAACTACTTTTATCAGCACTTTCTGGTTGGTATATTGTTAAGGTAAGTAGCATAAGTTAATTCTTATATTAGAGGCGGAAGTACCTAATAGTTGTTCTTTATAAGATAAGGTCCTTATTTTTCGTATTCTGCGCCCATTTACCACAATTCACAGAACGCATCAAAACTTTGTAAGCCTATTAATTTTAATACGAAATGTGCCCAGCCACGTGGTCGCCACAAAATCGAGCACGTTATAAATATAAAATTCATTGGTCTAAAATGTTATATGTCATAAAATGTTATATTATAAGACGCATGATTCGGAATTTTGAGATGTTTTATACAAAAGGGGATAAAAAATAAAATGTATTCGATTTTGTGGTGACCACGTGGCTGCACATTTCATCTTAAGTAGGGCAATAGGAACAAGTGGACTAGATAATTAGGCTCTGGCTAGTGAGTTCTGAAAAAACTAATTTATTACAATTTTTATTTTTGATTCCGTAGTGAAATAATGGATCGTCACAAGGGAAAACGCGAATATGCAAGCGGCAGTGAAAAGCGGAAAATCGCAGCAGATAAAGAAAACAAAATTCAAGATGTTTTATCTAAAACGCGCCGTATAACGGATTTTGTAACAAAAATAGAGACGGGTCCATCTACTCCTAGTTCTACTTCTAATTTTGTTGAAATGATGAGTGGTGATTCTGATTTTCCTGCATCTTCTCAAGTTATTGCTAGCCCTACCCAAGAGGTAAGAGTTTGACTTTAATTACTTAATTAAGGTGACCGCAATCAAAAATTACCGACCCCACTCACCCCAGTAATTCTTATGGAATTAAAAATGGGGGACTCCTGTTAATTTACTGTATGAATTAAACCTACCTAAACTTGAGTCGGCCATGCCGAAAGGATTGTTTACAAAATTAATTACAACTGTAATTGTTTTACTTGTAGGCAGTAATTGATAACAATGACGAATCCGAAAATACTGCTGATGATGGATTTTGCAAAGAAAATGACGTGGGATTGTGGCCAGCAGTTCTTAGTCAACAACACATCGACTATTGGATCAAGAAAGGAAATTTGGAAACTCAGCATTGTAATGAAGATATTTTGAAAGAAAAAAGCTTGGGACAAGTAGATGCAGTGAAAAGAAGAAAATGCCATGCAAGTTTATTCCTTCGTCAAACTCAGGCAGGCAAGTCTATAAGCCGCTCTTGGTTATGTTTTTCACCTAGTACGGGGAAGCTATACTGCTTTTATTGTAAATTGCTCTGCAAATCAGCAAATCAGTTTTCAACTGAAGGGTTTGCTGACTGGAAGCATGCGTCTGAGCGTTTGAAAAGACATGAAACTACCGTAACGCATTTGCAAATAGTTTGCCAATTTAAGCATCTCTCAAACGAGGCAATGCGTATTGATCGTGAGTTGGCCACACAAGTGAAGGAGAGCATTGCTTATTGGCGAAACGTTCTAAACAGATTGATTTCCGTCATAATATTTCTTTCTGGACGAGGACTTGCCTTTCGAGGGGACAACGAAATTTTGGGATCAACCAAAAATGGCAATTATTTGGGAGTCCTTGAGCTAATTGCACAATATGATCCGTTTTTAGTAGGCCACTTAGAGAAGCATGGAAATCGTGGCAGTGGTAGTGGCGGCGTTAACTACCTATCTGCCCACATTTGCGAAGAATTAATTGCGCTGATGTCCACCAAAGTTAGCGATGAAATAATTAAACGCTTAAAAGCCTGCAAATATTATTCGGTTTCGGTAGATTCAACAACTGACGAAGGCCATATAGATCAAATGACTGTGATTGTCAGGTATCTAGAAGAAAGCACACCAAAGGAAAGATTTCTTAGTTTTATGCCAAACCAAGGCCATAAAGCTAAAGAATTATTTGATGGCCTCAACAAAGTTTTAAAAAAGTTCGGCCTGGATTTGAAAGATATTCGTGGGCAGTCGTATGACAATGCTTCCGCTATGAGTGGAGAATATAGTGGTCTACGCACTTTGGTGCTAAATGAGAATCCTTTGGCTTTATGGGTTCCATGTTTCAATCATTCCCTCAACTTAGTGGGCACAAAAGCGATGGACTCCTGCTCCCAATCGAAATTATTTTTTAGCTTTCTTGAGCAAATTTATGTATTTTTTACAAGTTCCACAGCTCGGTTCAACGTCCTTTCAAATGTTCTAAAAAGTGCTGCGAAGAAGTATGGCCACAACATACCAGTGCCCAAAAGAATCAGTTTAACCCGGTGGTCCTCAAGAGCGGAAGCTACTAATAGCCTAGTTTTGGGCTATAACGAAATACGAGAAGTCCTTAAAGATCTCTCCGAAGAAGATGTCCAAGCAAGTGGACTCTATTTGCAAATTACCACGTTGGAGATAGCAATTTACGCTGTTCTTTGGAACGATATACTGGCAAGGGTGAATGCAGTAAACATCAATCTCCAGAATCCAAGAATCGACATTAATACTTCGATCAGTGTGATGGAGTCCCTTAAGATCTTCATTGGGGAATTTAGGGATTCTTTCCAAGAATATGAGAAAAAGGGTGTTGAATTGTGTGGGCACAATTCTTATAAATCGGAAACTTTGCGGAAGCGGATCCGAAATGTGAGGCTAAATCCTTTGGATTATGGGAAAACTGAGGAAGCTGAATTCAGTCATAGCGAGAAATTCCGAATCGAAAGTTTCATTCCCATAATTGACCAGTTTATGCAATCATTGGATCGGAGAATTTCAGCATATGAAGACATAAATAGGAAATTTGGATTTTTACAATATTTAGAAAAAATAAGCCCTGATGATTTGAAAACTAGGGCAGAGAACCTGGTGAGTTGTTACACAGGTGACTTGGACGGTAACTTGTACTTCGAGCTAGTACAGTTTCGTGAGTTTGTGAAATTATTTGTGATAGATGATGCACAAAAAAACAATATAATCGAAGAAAAACGTATCAGTTTTGAACGGTTCATGTACAATTTGATTTTAGAAAGAGGAGTAGCTGATAGCTTTCCCAATGTAGAAGTACTTTTGAAGATGTACTTAGTTATAATGAGTGGCAACATAAGCAGCGAGCGATCTTTTTCCGTACTAAAACACATAAAAAATCCTCGTCGCACCAGTTCTTCTGAAGCTCGGCTTAGCCATCTTTCAATGCTGAATATAAATCACGACATAGTGGCAGCGTTAAATTATGACGATATAATTGACAGTTTTGCTGTAATAAAGAGTCGAAGAGTGCATCTTTAAATAAATTAAAATTTTGTGTTTATAATTAGGTACCTATTAATTTATTCCTTTTAAAAATACACCGCAGTGTCTACAGCTTTAGTTGAGTAGCCCTTAGGCTTGTATTGTACTATTGACTTGACTTTATATTACTAAGAATCGCTTTTCTTTTTTATAATGATTTTGCAACCTGTGTCACCATTTTATAATTTATTGTGGGATATTCGTCTAAGGGGATTAGAAATTTCTCCCCGAGAAAGGGCCCCCACATAATTCGGGCCCACGGGCCCCCACAAGCCCAAACCCGGCACTGCATCATTCCTTCTCAGGACTAAGTCTGATGATTGGAGTAACACCCACTCCCGAAACGTCGCCCCTTCCTCTGGCAATGGCCTCCGCCTTAATTGTTCGATGACTGATGTGAAGCCCGTGCGTCCTAATGCCTATAAACACAGCAGGATACGTAATAATTGTATAGATTATAAATCAGTATTAGCCTACATGGTGTATATAACACTGACATTAAATTAACTTTGGTTGAAGAGGTAACCTCCACGTAATAACCGAAATTAGAGGATATAGAAAAACTGGAAGTTGATCAACTGTCCTTTTCGGGGCTTGTGGTCCAGCGGTTAAGACGACGCGACGCCCCGGCTAGGCGCAGATCGTGGGTTCCCGCTATGGCCAGTTTTTCTATATCCTCTAATTTTGGTTATCTGGTATAGCCTATAATAATTGCACCTACATGGTACATTTATTATAGCCTACGTATTTACAATACGTTGTTCCTGTTTGGGATATTTATACGTGTAACAGTCGTCACTATGCTTAAAAAGTGATTGCAATATGAACAATGTTCAAATGCCTGCCAACTGTCAACAAATGAAGAGATTCACATCCATAAGCGGTTGCAGAGGCAATACAATAGCCTAATTGGATTGGTAACACACCGACATTATTACGTTTAACCAATGTTAAAAATAGGTAGATAAATTCGGCAGTCGTCATCACCGCCAAAGGCAATCTACGGTCTACGAACCTTACACTTGTTCACAAGAACGGCTGTTGCGTTAATGTGAGGTCCTTACTTAAGAGTCTCTCACATCAAGTACCTACGGAATGCTTAATATGAAAGGGAGCTATGAGGGTGCTGCTGTTGAATAAGTGACTTCCGTTTCATTAACGCGATATTTCGGTCTGGCACGGTGGATGCTTCATAGAATAAACAATATCACAATTGTCGAATCTCCAGATTCTGCCCCCCCCCCCAAATTCATTTTAAGTAGGTCGGTACTGTAGATCTCAGTCAATTTGTGCTGAGCATTAGCTAATTGGGTTTTTTATTTAAGTCATAAGTCTTAAGAATATCACTCGTCGAATCTTAAGATTCCGCACCCCCCCCCCCCCCCAATTAATCGGTAGCCTGCGAAAGGCTGTAGCTACTATATGCACGATTAAGTAGTTTTGTACAGCCCACGCAAAATTAGGAAAGTATGGACATGGAATGTTTTGATCCTGTGCAACAATATAAAAATATTCTTTGCACAATTTTTGTTATGCCTTGCATCCAATGCAACAAGGTAACGCAAAATAGTGCATGAAATATTTTTACAGTGTTGCACAGGATCAAAACATTCCATGTCCATACTTTTCTCATTTTGCGTGGACTATACTACAGTATATAGACCTCAGACAAGCTCTGAGCATTAGTTAATTGGATTCACCGCCCGCCACTGAACTTTACAGTTTACACCATTGTAAGCCCCGTAGCAAGCCATACAAAATCAAGAGAATTTTAGGTACGGTACCGTATAGATTATGCCATTAAACTTTTAACCAATCAACCGGTAAGAGTGAACATGCGTTCCAATTTACATATTTGTATTAGTGCGGTTAGGTCAGTGGCGGCGCCAGAAATTTTAAGGCGGGGGGCCATGGGGGGGGGCATGACTTCTATCTCAAATGAAAAAACAAAGCATTTTTCACTGGGAGTAGGTATAATGAAAGTAATTAACTTGTAGTCTTGTAACTATATAGTTTTAATTCTGACGTTTTTGAATTACAAAAATTCTGCTATATAACATGTAAAATACATCTCAAAAGTGGGGGGGGGGGCAGGTGGTCGGAGAAACTTTCGGGGGGGGCAAGGCCTCTCCGGGCACCCCCGTAGCGCCGCCACTGGGTACGGTACCTATAGTCTGAGGCTCTGCCAGACTGTCAC
The DNA here is from genome assembly GCA_963971405.1 of Psococerastis gibbosa. NCBI lineage: Eukaryota > Metazoa > Arthropoda > Insecta > Psocodea > Psocidae > Psococerastis > Psococerastis gibbosa. The sequence goes on along the minus strand of OZ020489.1, from coordinate 29,980,174 downwards.
AATTAATTATTTATCATGAATTCATGGCAAGTGATTGTCCTAGAGTGGAAAATTTATTATCCAGCAATGGATTTATGTAGTATAATAATAAATAAAAATGAAATATTCACATGTTGAAGTGTATGCCGATGCAGGCAGCAGTACCTGGTTGTGTACCAGCAGTAACTCTGGTTGGTGTGCCGAACTTATACACAGCTTCGTGCTGAGCTAGGCTTATACCTGCTGTGGGTATCAGCTTAGACAGTAGTAGTTGGTAGGCAGGCTAGTCAGGTAGCCTAGCGATCGAGGGGAGAGAGAAGGTAGCCACCCTGAGAGGACGTACAATTAGCCTGCGTCCACTGCTGTCAACACCAGAGGCGTAAAGTTTTAGAATTATGCCGGCGGCAAAACTAAGTAGACCTTATGACGTCATCAGGCAGGATTTAAGGAAAAATTGAAAATATAACAGCAAAATAGTAGGTTTTTACGCATTTAAATAGTTGTAAAGTATAGCTGTGGACTTTACAAAGCTAAAAGAGGTATGCTTATATTCATATTGCTGTAAATGGGGACCATGAAGTATATGAACCACGTCTTACAATGCTTAAGGCTGGGGGGGAGGGGCAAGTTGGACCGTGCCCCCCCCCCCCCAACTTTACGCCCCTGGACTCAATACACCTTTAGTAAGTCAACATCTTGTTGTTCTTTGGGTTGTTCTTCAAGTTAAGTTAGGGTTTTAAAGTGATGTAAGTATGGTACTTCAGACTCACCCTGACCCCTTAGTCTGAGGGATCATTCGACAATATAATTGATCGTTGGACGAAGGTACAATTGAATGGTCCAGAATGGGTACACGAATATAGGGTATAGCTACCTATTTACTGTATAAAGTACAGTATGTTATTATACTATTATGGGGAAACCTATAGTGTGTTAGTTCATTGGATGTGTATCAACAACGAATGATCTAGCCTACCCACCGTTTTCAGACTAAAATTTGGGTGGCAGTGTTTTTCACACTTGCATCATCTTCCCTTCGGGTTGAGAAAGTCTCAAATTGTTGATAAGGTGTAGAACTGTGCTAGCCAGTTCCTTCTGTAAATATGGCAGTTCTTGCCGAAAGCTCACACGGTTTTACCCTACTATAACTATATAGTGGGTTTCTTTAACACAGTTAATTTCTATATATATATATTTGGGTTTTACTAAGTCTAGTTATTAGCTAGGCTACCGATAATGACCATTTCCAATAAAGCAATCATTTTTTTTGTTCCTTAAGTGAAATAGGGTACCAGGACTGAAGCCTTGCGGTATATGATTTTATTGTCTCAATGTAATGTATTGTATTGGATCAATATAATAATAATAATAATGACGACATGATGACTTACAAGCTATTTTTCTAACTTAATTTTTTCACTGGGACCGGGGCCCCAGGGCCCGTGATAACTATCGGCGGCCGTTTGTGAGTTACTGACTGACCACAAGCTGCACATATCATTCAGGATTAAAACATAACAGGTACTGTATATATGTAGACTATTTTACCTCGCAAAATACCCTAGAAAGGAGGCCGGCAAAGGGAATCCGAATAAAGCGACATTATTGATTTACCTCTGAAAACGTGCATTTCATCTTATTCTCACCTGTTAATATTGAAGGTACAGCATCCAAGTCAATATTACAGGTATTGGCCAAGTCACCACACAATACAATTCCGCACAAGTGCACAACCGTAGTTATGGTGCACAATGTACCGTAACGAACGCAACAGACCTTCTCTCACTCACCCGACAAACTGACGAAACAGAGAATGAGAGAACGATGTTTTGTTTTCGCGTAGCGAGCGCATGGCAAGTAGCTGGCGCGGTGAAAGCGGGGTTTATAAGTTTGCAAGGAGAGGGGATGAGAGGATAGTGGGAGAGTGACGTTTTATAGGTACTCAGCAGTGCTGCGCGACTTGTCTCCAAGTATTGGAGGGGGGGGTGAGACCCTTGGGTATAGGTACCGACAGGGCCATGGCCATGAACCATTAAGCTGGCCATTCACGAGGGCTCCAAACGGACTCGCGCCAAGCCAAATGGCGCGTCCTGTTCCATTGGGCGTTAGCGCCTTATAGAGGGGTCATTCACGACTACGCTCAACCAGTCGCTCCAAATATTTCAAATTGTACAGTGTGACGATATGGAAGAGGTACTTTCACACTGTACAATTTGAAAGATTTGGCGCGACTAGTTCAGCATAGTCGTGAATGACCCCTCTAAATGGCGCTAACGCCAAATGGAACAGGACGCGCCATTTGGCTTGGCGCGAGTCCGTTTGGAGCCCTCGTGAATGGCCAGCTTTACAAATATTTGAAAAAATGTTGTGTGCATCCCAATTTAGTTCCCAGAACCGTCCTTGCTGTAGAGTGGATATACGTTCATCCTCTTTGTGGCAACGGCCTTGAATCCTGAAAAATATTTATTAGTAACGCTCCAGGGTAGGGCATTTCCGCATTTGGGATTGATAAGACGGACCTAATTAACCTGCATCTCATGAAACATTATTGTTGATTTATGATAGTATATTGAATTTCCAAACCTAAGCATGGTATCGCTCACATAAGGATCAGCAGATTCATTGGCATTAAATTGCCGATGCTGGTTAAAACCTGTATCTATAGCCTCGACACTCAAGGACTAGAGATATGACTGGTTGAACGGGAACGAACTTAGTATGAGGACCCAGATTCGAAATCCATTCTCAGTAAATTTTTTATATTTTCTTCCTTTCTCCCAGGCTTTGTAAATGAACGACATTCAGACCATTTAAGTAACTCTTTTATTCAATAATTTTGTCAAAAGCAATAACATTGGACATGAAAGTTCATGTAAATAGACTTCCATTGCTACATTGTGAAAAAGCAGAAAAGCAACACACAAAAAATGGTGCGGAAAACATAATAATTAAGAGCAACAATTATAATCCTTCCTCTTGTTATTACACCTTCATAATAAGGCTGTAACCGAACAGTAACAGAATCTAATATTAACAATAATTGTATAAGGTAGTTTGCATTACTCCAACTAACAACAGACGACCATAGAGAACATTATTTCTGAATAATGGCGGATTCTACAAAACGACCGATAAAGTGCTCCATATAGTTCACAGTATGTTCACCCCATTCTCCAACAAAGTTCACAATAAATTGTTGAATCGGTGCGTTAAGAGACTCGAATTCTTTATAACCTTGAACGAAACATGTGTATCTATTTAAATTATGAAAAAAATATGCTAGATACGTAGGCAATATAAAAAATAACAATTTTCAGTAAGAAACAAATTATAGTGAAAATTTAAATAAAAAGGGCGCTATAACAAACCATAAAACACATATTGACCTCGTTATAATTCGTGGGCACGTTCGGAGTTCATGGGGCATTTGTAATAGTGAAGAATATCGGCGATTGGGTACATAAAGTTAACAATAACGTTATAGGGAGCATGCTAGAATCCTGCCTTCATCAAGTCGATGCACGACTAGGAATTTAATCCAAATCGTTCATGATCATACATTTGTCAAATCGATGAAACTCTGTGTGTCGTGTACCTTTAAATTCCTGGTCGCAATCGGGACGACGCCAAGAACAGTTGTAACAAGTTGAACAGCTCAATATCCAACGACATGCATGGTTTTTATTAAGATAGGATTTATGTAGGTTAAGTAATGTAAAAAGAACGAAACTGCACAAACGGCACACCACTGCAATGGAAAATTCATAAGTGCTGATAATGGCTGAGTTTAGAATAACAAGAAAGGCCCCATTCGTGATTTTTGAGAATTTTTTAACCGCGCAAGCCGCAAGGTGATGATGATTGAAATACCACCTTTAATACTGCAAAACATATTAAATTGCCATGCAATATAACCCAAGATTGAAAGGCATTTCCAAGCGGTACATTTATAACTTGGGATACACTGCCCCATGCCAAAGTAATGTTAATCCCATGTTAAAATGTTTAGGTAGCCTAAGTCTTATTTTAATTATGTAAATTTAGAAAACAAAATAGAACGTAAAAACGAAATGTCAATAGAAAAGTGGTTTCTGAATTTACTTTTATTCCTAAATTTAGCATTTAAACAGAGTTTAACACTTTACTTGTAGTATAGAATAGTGAATTTATAACCATGTGTGTATAATCGTACATGATTTATTTAAAAAACTAGTTAATACTTTCGCTACCTGGCTTCAAAGTTGCATAAATTTCAAATTTATAAAATTGCACATTTACAATATACCTAGCCTACTGTATTTCTATTTACAGAACATTGCGAGGTTATGTTCCTGTTAAGGCCCTATATACCCGGTTATTGTCATTCGCCATTTTTAATCCTATATGGTGTATGTATTGTCAGAAAGTAAAAGATTAAAAAGAACAAAAACACGTTTTAGTATTTTTTTAATTAAGTATTTCCCTAATAGGTAGAACGTTTGTTTAAAAGAACAATAAATAAAGATACATTTCTAAAAATAAATAGATAAACCCCCAATGCTTTGTTTACAGACCAGAGTTAAAATGGATTCAAAATGGCGGATGACAATACCTGTCTAATATAGAGTCCTAGTTCCTGTAAGTACTATTATATTTACATTAAGTCAACAAATATCCTACAAACTAATAAACTAAAGTCACTTCGTGTACCGTAACAAGGCATCTAAAATTTACAATATAAGCACCAGTTGAAAAGAAAGTACAGTTAGACCTAAGCTTTGGCTCCGCCCCAGCGTAGTATACTAAGATAATTGGAAAAAATTCTATCATCCCTGCAAATAAGGCATCGATTTAATAGAGAGCACTTCATTTTTTTTTTTAGCCAAACTGAAAAATCAGATCCGATTCCTGAAGGAAACTCGGAATATCATTGGCCAATTAATCCGGATTCTACTATTCCATCACTTCCATCATCTGAATCCGGTCGTGAAAGTAGGTATTGTAATTAGTTATATCATTGGTACCAGTAGGTTCAAAGTTTCCTATCAGCCGGGCGGGTATGCATAGCTCTGAAAATTTATTGGCTTAGTGGGAGCATTGCAGCAACACACGTAGACTCAATACTTTTGTTTACGCCCAGGGTTAAAGTCAAAGCAAACTTACTGAACAGTAATGATTAAAATAAATGCAGACACTACGCACAATGCATTGTAAATAAATTGCGGCGAATAACATAAAATATACCTTAAAACATAGAACAAAGGTTCGGTCCGACCGCCAAATAAGAATAGTGTTTAAGCAGCGGACTAAGATGATGTAACTGCAAAGACTAAGATGAGTTATTTAGTAAAACTTTCTTATTTATGAGCCTTAATTAGTGTTAAATAATGAGTTAGTCATGTGTGTTTTCAAAAAGTGAAAGTTAACTAAATATATATACTGTATGTATTTACGGAGTCGATTCATAAATATTGCGTTATATTAACTAAAAAAAAAAATAGATCAGTGTTCATAGGAATGCATCAGTCTTTATAAATTAATGATTAAAATGTTAAGAGAACAATAACCCAAGGTAAATGAACCCACAAGTATTTTCACAAAAACTCAAGTGGGAAACCTGTGGAAATGTTATTACATTTAAGAGGGAGAACCTATGCCATGTTTATTTGAAGCTTATGGATTAATTTTATCCTATTTCCAAGGCATAGTTTAAAAAAAGTTCTTATTAAGTAAAATCAATGTAGGTATCCCACATACGCTGTTAAGGGTACACAAGAATCATAAATTACCCACTCACCGGTTGGAAGCTATTTCGCACATAATACACTAGTCCCCCCCCCCCATAATTACGGAGAAATTATTTAAATTATTTATTAGTTTTCAATCTAGTCTAACAAAAAAAGCTCACTCCGTCATAAATAGCATTATACATCAGACACACCTAAGAAGAGAAAAATATAAGTTGCAAAATTTGGCACTTGGGCTTAGAAACCATTCTTAACTGGTTCTTTCGCTATGGCATACGATGAAGGCAGCTTGTAGACAATGGTATCACCCTCATTGACAAAAGTAGGGGAGGTAGTCTCGGGACTAGTCTCTACGCGAACCGATTTGGACTTCTTCCCCAGCATGCACTGGAAACGGCTGCTGACGTTGACGGGCAGATCACTACCGCGAATCCTGAAAAAATATAAATCAAAAATAAAATAACCTGAAATTTAAAGAATATTTTTGTGTGCCGGTATTTTTTTTAGAATAGCAGAACTGTTAGGATACTCAGGTCCTGTGGCAAGTGTATCAGTTTCTAGACAATACTAAAATACAAGAACCGGTCCGAGTTTACTCGAACATGCTTTCCAATTTATCAAAATTAGTAGATAGAGAAAATGAGTAATTTCATGGTAAATAATTTTCCTATGGTTAAATTTCCATCATCGACAGAAAGGTGTCGCAGAAAAAATATTTTTTAGTCATTTTTCATTAAAATTTAGTCATTTTTATTTTTTTACCCCCAGAAGCAAACAATCAAGGGGCAAGCGACCCCCCGCATTTTATCAACATTAACTACAACTACAATATATGTGAATTTAAAAGAAATCGTTGGAGCCGTTTTTGGGAAATAATTTTTTTAGACGTTTTTTTGAAGTTTTTAGAAAATAAAACCCCCCCAAATTGAGGTAGCCGAAAATAAAAAAAATGGTCCCGAGGTATGATTTTTGTGAACCTACATGCCGAATTTCATCAAAATCGACCGAGTAGTTTGCCCGGAAATCGACGCACAGACAGACAGACATTTCGTAAAAACCACTTTTTTGGGTTCTTGGGACCTTAAAACATATAAATCCGTCGAAATCTCGGAATCGAAAATTTCGACCGTCACAAAGCTTTCCTTATACTACGTATAAATTGGAAAGCAAAAATACACTATTAGGGGTACTCAAATACATAGGCCTACCTACAAAATCGAAGTAAAAATGTAAAATAAATGAACATAAATGAATGGAAGTTTTGCTAATATACACGTATATTAAGGTTTAAAAGGAAGCTGACTGTAGATATTGACCACCATACCTACTACAATATGCAGTCGTCGCACCAGGTTCGTAACCAGGTGGGGGGATTTTTGCCTTTAAACAACATAGGATTGAAATTTCCAAATGTGCATATCAGCGAATCAGCTGTGACTTCTAATTCTATATCTGGAATTGTGTGCGAAATATATTTTTTAGTTTTAAATAATATTTCATAATGTTTCGCTTTCGCATTAGAGAAAATGCACTTGGAAAATAACCCTTTCCTTGAAATCATTATATTCCCCAGTAGTGGCTGTTTTTTTAGTTTTAAAACTCTATAACTTATGCCGATTGCAGCGAATTGCTGTGAGAACAAGTCAGAACCGTAGGAGAGATAACTTTGTTTATCTTCTCCAAAAAGAGTGCAATGCATGATTACTTACTGTGCAAATCTTGAGGCAATAACGCCAACAAGTTCTCCAACTAGGTCTTCATTGATATTACTAGAGTGAAGAGACAATACAAGGTCGTTCCCTACATTGGAATGAATAACAATCAACTGGTCAACGCCGGGGGTTACACTAAGTCCCGTGATCTGCAATAAAAAATTATAGTTATTTTATAAAATAATTATATATATATATATGACCTTAAACCATAACTTGGTTTAGAGACAAAATAATGTAGTGTGATCAAGAGAAGGAGCCAACCTTTTTATCGGATATAATTTGCATACTGTTTGGTAGAGCAATCTTAAGTGTGAATGTTATCAAGATTAGTGTAATCCTTTCGTTGATAATGGACAGACCCTGTTGTATACTGGTTCTAAAGTGAATTTACTGATAGGGCAACGACATGGCACTCCCAGTGCTAGAAGAGAGACGTTTAGGAAATGCACCCCTTCTTTCAAATGAACAATATTATCGTATTGTTTAATTTCATGCTGCATCGATCAAATTTTTATTGTACGTATGTACTTTGTTTCATGTTTCAATGCACGTTTACTTACTTACATCAAAACAAGAACATTAAGGAAGCATTGAAAACACGCTTCCTTAGTGCCCATATCATTTAACGTGATTGCAAGAATTCTGTACTACTGCTGTTCCGCATTCTTCACTAGCAACGAGAATTTAACTAACTATAAATGAACACACCTGAGCTATTTGCAGTCCTTTTTTCATAGGTTTAAACTTCTCGGTCTCAATCTTATAAATTAAGGAATCTGTGACTAGTAACGCGCGGTCAGCGTTCTTCTTATGTTTGTTGGTCTTCGTGATGAATGACGAGAACAGAACTGTTTGAAATTGGTCTGATTTCTTAAGGGTCTCGACACTGGACACAAAGCCAGCTGATTTTGGGTTTTCAGAACTTTTCAACAAGTAATTGCCCTCCCACTGCCGTCCCTGGCCCCATTGCTGACGTTTGCTATTCAAAGCGCTTGCCGCAGTCATCTGAAAGCATACCAATTTTCATCTTCACTGAGCTTCTCTAGATATCATTGGTAAACACGAATACCGTTTATCATGCTCCGATGGGAGCATGCCTAAAATTTCCAGTAATGATCAATAATTAAGACAATACCAATTTGAGTCCTCTTCGCGGTCAAATCCATTTAATTACTAGTAAGTTTTGGACTACATCGAAAATTGGCCCCAAAATTAAATACTATTCATTTTTTATTTCATTAACTCAGCAACTTATAGAAATTTAGAGTGTAGGGATCCGATACATCTGTTCTTGGTTAAGTCATGCCTTCACCTGTTTCATTACGTCAATGGTAAGCTTGTCTATTATTGCTTGTAGCCGGTGTAGGTTGACATCGAGACGTATACCAGTTTGCCAATGGCCAAAAATTCAAACGGAAACAATACAAATATTGTCCGAAATCCATGGGGTCGTTGGCATTGGACAAGGGGCCTATGGGCCACTATAAGTAGGGGTGGGTGCATAAAATGTCCTTCATAAAATTCAATTACAAGAGTGTAGGGATACTAAGGGAGCAGATTTTTTACCTTAAGGCGAAGCTGAGGCCAATCCTTCCGGGGAATCGCTCTCAAAATCATGTAGGCTCTCCAGTGCTGAAACCATCTCTTCAATGTTGGCACTGCAGGTTTCACAGCAAATGTAGCAGGAGGCCACGGCAAACTCTTGCCATAGTCGCGGTATGACTTTGCTTTTCTGTGTAAAAAAATTTAAGGCATCAAAAATTAATTGCGGAATCAATTTAGAACGCATGCTCTCGCAGGACTGTTGGAGAATTACAGTTAATTAAAATTAGAATAACACAAAAATACAAAATATCAAATTATTCGGATCACTTAAGTGGTCTTTCTGGCATTTAGTGATTGTATGGTTTTTAATTAATTAATACTCAATACTTAATACTTTCAGAGAAAAAACATTAAGTGGATGTTGTCTGAAAACGAGCGAAGACTGCCTAACAGTTTCCTTTGACCGAGATCTTCCGTAAATCCAGACTTTCTTTTATGCAACATGCAAATTAAAATAGCCTAGAATAATTATTTAGTCTAGAATGGCAGCCTGTGACTTTACTTTGACATCCACAGGATCCGAGTCTTAAAATATTTACGAATCACTTCCCTCTTTGGCCACTAGGGAAATAACATATTCAATTGATATGGACTACAAAATTTCCCATTGTTAAATTTGTGCGGGAAACACACAGCGCGTCCAGTGGCCCAAGTGCGAACCGTGGGACGCAAATATTTTGTAGCTACGATCCTGTCATTTCATTAAAACTAGTCACAAAGCACAAATGCCTTACCAAAAAATTAAGTTAATTTTCATCAAAATTCACACCTTTTGGAAAAACTGAAACTATGGGGAATATTTGACTATGCGAATAATTATCCGAATTTATTCAGATAATTGGAGTTCTATATTACTTATTTAAAAGGCGCAGGAATTAAATAATGATAATGACTATTAGGCGGGGTTTCCATTGACCTCGCATTGCAGAATGTACATGACGCCGACATGGTAGCAGACATTAAAGACTTATTAATGATGTCTGCTACCACGTCAACGTATGTGCATTCTGCAATGCGAGGTCAATGGAAACCCCGCCGAAGGAAAGAAATAATTACACTCACTTGAAAGTTCTTTCCAACTGTTTGAAGTACAACCGTCGCTTATAGTTTCTGTAGTAGAGCATAATGTGATAGGCAGCTCGCATTTTCCTGTATTTCTGCCTTGCTAAAGCACCCCGCCACTGTTTCTGCAGTAGAATTACAATACTGGGAATTAAGTCACTACGAGCCTGCAAATAACATTCGTTCGATAATATGCATACATAAACCTTCCAATTCGGTTGCACACCACCATTTACAGCAATACTGTAATAAATTGATTGCCATGTATTGGGCGGAATAATCAACATCATAACATGAGATGTGAAAATTCCAATTCCATTCCACTACTACTTCTGTAAAAAAACTGAAAATAAAGTGGCCTAGGAAACTTTAAGTTTAGATTGATCAGTGGATAACTTTCGTATGGGAAAATGCACGCGCCCAACCAATCAGATCATTCAAATCATGGGTCACACCAATCAAAACACTGGGTTTTGACGTCATTACTCTATTGATTCATGAATAGAGATAGACCTACTACCTATCGTGAATATCTCCCCTTTCCTATGATAATCAGGTCCATTCAGTTCATGAAATGCCTTATAATAGGAAATAAAATATCTGTAGATATAACTTTGAAAACAATATCCAACCAAATCCGATAGGCTTGTATTCAAATGTAAAATTAATACCGTAAGCAAAAGCATACCTTCTCAAGTGCGAAAAGAGTCTTTGGCGACCGTATAAATACTTTAGTGTGTCCATATTTAACGTCGTGCGAAAATCCTGTGCTCTCCAAAAGTACTTTGACTCCTTCCTTATCTGAATCTCCACGGAAATTGGGCCATGTGAACGTAGATGTCATCTTATACCTGAATAAAAATTTCACAACCTAATTACATACACTATTCTAATTGCTATAGCGTGATAGAATGACGGTTACGCACGAGTTAAAGCTGGAATTCATTTAAATAAATTGCAGTATGCTCGACCCAAAGATGAATGTTAGAATGAAAATTAATTGTAACTGCAAGGGCTTTCACGGCCGGAGTCGAATGAAGGACCAGTAGAATCCGGGCTGATGGGCCGTGGTCGATATGAAAGTGAACTTCCAACCGTTTCGTCAACATCTGCGGTCGACATCTTCCACTCGCTACGTAGCTACCGAGGTACAACCTTCGAAGTCTACGCAGCGCCACTGAATATGTCGACCGCAGATGTTGAAACTGTTGGAAGTTCACTTTCATATCGACCACGGCCCATCAGCCCAGATTCTACTGGTTCTTCATGCAAATTAATTGTTCACAGAACGCTGGCTGCAGTTTACCTTTTAAGAAATCTGTCATATCGCTGCCTATGGGCAAACCCAGCTCGCCGGACACGAACATTCTCAACCAGGCCCAGATAGCGGACCTGGTGGGTGACCAGCTCATTGTCGAACAGGGCGGCAGACTTGACATCATTCGGCTTGATACACCTCACGTAGAACGGCTCCTTGCTCGCGAGCGTCTTCACCAGGGCAGTCATTGAGTTACGGAATAGAGTACCGGCGGTATGCGGTCTTTTGGTAGTCTGAAAGAAAATAACGACAGCTGGGATATTAATTTGTAGTTTTATCAAATACAAGTAGAAATGTTAGTGCTCTCGACAGCATTAGGAAAATATTCTACTAACGGAAGAGCGACTATCTGTCTAAGGAGACTCGTTTACGAACTTGGATAAGTCGAGCTAACGCCTATTACAATTTTAATGGAAAGCATGTCTCAGTAGTCACTTGTAGTCTGTATGGATTGGCATGGAAGGCGTGGGGCGTGAACCGGTCTTCCAACGGCCTAACATTAATGCGGAAATAATACCAATAATCTCCGAAAACCCGATGACCATGAAAAAATAGTTGCAATAGTTGCAATAGAGTGCAAGGTTCAATGGGCCACTACGTCCATAAAAAGGTCTTTAAATAGTAATAATATTAATTTCTCAAAGAAACGAATATCAATTCTCTGCAGGACAGGTGGGAGGAACCTTCAGCATTGCCCCAACCTCGCCATTGCAGGAGCTGAGTGTAGTTTCGCGGGGGTGTTCCTGACAGCAATTACAAGGGTGGGCGTCGGGTCTTAACGATTGGTTGGCAGCAACTTCCTACACATTATCCGCTCTTGGTACGTTGTGTAGTAAGTGAAAATTCAATCAGCAAAATACACCAATCACTTGGCGCTGGATATATTATTACCTTGGTAATGTCCATTGCCCCTTCAGGCCACATTCCACTAACCGTCGGATTAATGGAATTGAACATTAACCGTTTTAAATCTTGAAACAGTGTGTCTTTGTTTTTCTCCAAGAAACCTCCAATTGTATATAACACATCACCAGCATAGTGTTTTATTCTGAATTCTTCTTTATGCTTGATGGTTTTATCCAACGGCTGGACTTGTCTTGACGTGTAATGGGAATGATTGGATAGCTTTTTGTCCATTGCTTCAAGCAGCATCTACAAGGAAATATATTCTATTAAATGTGCAACTGTAATAAGATTTCTTTCGTGCATGACAAGAACTGAACTAGGGAGGAATTCACCAGAAGCAGACTCCGGTGGACAGGTTCCCTGGACAGAATACCAGCGAGCAGGGAACCAGCTTGCGTGACAAATGATGGAGTCCGGGAGTGTTGGCGCCTAAGTGGACATTATAGCTGCAGATGCATCGAAAGTTTGCATTAGAGCTCCCTCGCATAACATCCTTTAAGCCGTCAAGTATGTTAATAGGGACGAAAGCGTTGAGCTAGTAACCAACTCTTTATACATAATATATATACTAGTATATAAATATGTATATAAAAAAATGTAACAATGTATAAATGTATTGTATTGAAGGAAATAAATAATTATCTTATCTTATGTATCTACAATTTAGTATGCATACTTTACCGGGGCTTAGCCTGAATTATAAGTACACTAAAATCCCTTTTACACAATATTCTAATAACAAAAGAATCACCGACTAACGATGGGCACCGACACAACATAGATAGATTAAAAATTAAAATTATTATTACTTAATAGCCTACTTATAAAAAGTCAGTCGCCTTATTGCTTTTGGCCGCCTTATTTTCCGAACCTATCCCTATTTTATACCTTGGTTGCCTAAAGTCAGTCTGACGTCGGATCAGACGGGTGCACACCCCTTCTAAGGAAAGCCTAGTGTCGATTTGAAATGAAAACTTTGTGTTATAATTTAAATTTAAGTAATGAATACAAAATTACCACAAATGTCAGTAAACTCACCTCATCGGTAACTTTACCAACGTTTAAGCAAGCTTCGTCCATAATAGCAATGATTCCTTTGTGCTGTTGCTCAACCAATTCACAGATGATTTGATTGTTGAAATATTCAATATTGGTCCATTCAATTCCCTCACGCTGATATTCTTCTTGCTCTTGCTTCAATACCAACTCTAAATACAAAATTTATTCAAGGTAAGAGAAAATGATTGAAACCTAACCCTGTAAAAGTTAAAGATCTGATGGAGATCAAATCTACATATCTTAATGAAATAGTCCTCCCTTAATAAGGTGAATTATTGGACTTGTCAACAATGTTGCAGCTCGGCATAGCTTGGGATTAAATAAACCATAGGCGCATTGTTAGACAACCCCCCATCTGTCTATAAGATACACCAGTCTGACATATCCCGAACACGCCATTTAGTTTGCATACATTCATACTATAAGTTAATATTTTGAAAAGCAGGCTTTGTACTACGAGAGGGTCTTGAAAAAGAAATACTGTAGGATAACAAATTAATCGTGCCTATTGAACCTCCACAAACCTATTAGTCTTTATTCTATTATTATTAATAGCAAACCTATTTATTAATCAACTCACCGATAAAAAGTTGCTGCAGTTTTTCATTGCAATAATTAATACAAAATTGCTCGAAGGAATTCCTTCCAAAAATTTCGAAACCATAGATATCTAGTACTCCTATCACAGATCCGTAACGATATTTCAATTGATTTGGCTTTTCAGTGTTTATGGCATCATTAGTTTTTTTGACGATCCACGTGAATAACCGATCATAGATAGCCTATAACAAGAAATAAGTTTCAATATCAGTTGCAACGTAGCGAAGAATCCAATGACTCAAAATTTACGGTATTACATTATCATCATATATTAGCCAGCATAACTCAAGCTCCAGAAAAAATGGGAGAATCTTGCTACAGTAGGGCCAATTCCAAGAAACCTTCAGTGAGCTGAATCCGTTGCCCAATGTATCCTCGCGCTACTTTCAAGCCCACCTGCATTGCATTGGTCTTCCCGACAATGACGCCTGCCCACTATGCAACCTCGGAAGCATGGACAGAGACCACCTGAAGGTTTGTACTGCCCCCACCCACCCGAACGAAGATACCACAAATCCCTACTGGGAGGCTCGGCGTCAAATGGTTGAACGACCATGGACTGGCGTTGGATAAAGTAATGTAAAGTACAGCATTTATAACGAGTTTGGTGTACAAAACGTTCAGAAAATAACCTTTTTGCTTTTGCGAGAGACGTTTTGAATTTGCTATGAGGATGCTGCCCGCAGATAATTCCACCCATTCATTATTCTCTTTTATTTTTTTTATTTACTAAGCAGGTTATGATCATCATAGACTAAATATAAAGTACTTCTAAGAGCTAATACACCTACCTTCGCAAGAGCGTCCCTTACAAACTCAGCTTCAGATAAAGTCAGAGTTTTCTGCATAACCTCCCCCCTCGCTGCAATCACTCGCTCCGTCAATGCGCCTACCAACTCCGAATGTGTCACACTAAGCAATCGCGAGACTTCAGACGCCTCCTTGTTGTCAGCGACTGTGATGGAATCATCGGCTTGTTTCAATTTGACGTTTCCCTGAAAGTGAAGAAGGGTTAATATAGCACTATCAGTAAAGCAATCAATTGCGCCTACAGATATCGCTGGGCAAAACCGGCACAACAGCTGCAGCAAAAAGTTTCATTTTGTTTACAAAAGGACTCACAAATTAAATATTTCCGGGGCAAAATCACCAAGTCATTACTTACCAAATGTAGAATTGCCGCAATGATTTTCCAAATTGTGTCGATTTCTGCAGGAGTAAAGTACAAGGCCTTCAACGCGTTTTGCACAGCTTTAAAATCAGACCTGTCGTTTATGGCTTCCACCCTGGACGCTTCGCCTTGTCTTGTGTAAAAATACCGCTCAGCTTCACGACTAAGGTTATACGACTTCAAGTCATTTTCGGTGCAACCGCTTAACAACTGCAAAAAAAAAAAAATAAGAGAGTTGCAGCATTTACAGATTTAGGTACGGAACTATGGGTACAATATTTTTAAGGAGAAAACAGACTTAAAATCGGCTGTAAATTTTACTTCGCTTGCGGTAAAACCTGAGTAAAAGTCTTGTAACTTCTCTTCCCTACACTGTCATCCTACATTTATAACACAGACGTAAATATACAATACATTGAGGGTACTACATAGATTTAATTCGAATACCACAAAAGTAGCTCAAATAACATAATATAAATATGTAAAATAACATTTAACGAGTCTAAAATCTGAGTTGTATACTATGTTTTCTTTACAAACGAATTGATTTGATTTCGATTTTTTGATGTGTGTAATAAACTTTTGTCTGCTTATTTACGGTTCTCCTATGTATCAAGTGAAAGCGATCAGTTGGGACGAATAGGCCGACAGTTTTACCTGGTAAAAACAATGGAAACTCCTTTCCCCCGGCTGCTGGACTACAACTCTGCTCTTTTCCAGCAAGTAATTAATGATGTTACCGCCCACGGGGTCACCCTTGAAGTCGAAATGAATGTCCATGTACTTCCCAAACCTAGACGAGTTGTCGTTTCGGTTAGTTTTCGCATTTCCAAAAGCTTCAAGTACAGCATTTGACTGGAGAAGTACATTCTTCACTCTGTAAAATAAAGCTTTCAGTCTTAAAATTCTTCATAATAAGCTGCGTAATAATATTGTAGTTTAGTACCTAACGTTAAAGAATCTCATAAGTAGGCTATTGCTATTTATCATCGTGACAAGTCCGAAACCATAAAATATTTAAAGGTTGTAATTCAGATAGTTCAGATGGGTTTATATGAGAATTTTCAAGGCCGCGCTCAGGAATACCGAGGGGGGGGGGGTTCAGTATAAAATGTAGTAAAAATATTATAACCTCTGTATTCAACGTCCAAGTATAAGTAACTTATACACATGTTATATCTGCAAATAGGGGGGGTCTGCCCCGTGGAAATTTTTGATAAAGTAGGAGCGAAATAGTGGGGTTGCTACCATTTTGATAGCAGTACGGCTTTTTGCGCTAATATTCAATTAAAATCGGCTGAAGACAATGTATTACGATTAAGAATTAAGAAAAAAAGCTTATTAAATAAAACCGGGCATGGTTTCAGATTCCCAAGGCCTTTCTTAGTCATCGTCTCGTACATAATAACTTATAAGTGCGGGAGTAATGAGTCATAATATGGGCTCCCTCAACCATCTGCTGTACGACTAACAGTTTAAACCACGATGGAACGTGTTCCAAATGTACACAGAGACTTCAATAATTGGTACTGTTGTGCTCTGTATTCCCCTTGGCTTGATAATTAAAACAGTGCCGTACTAACGACTCCAATGCCAAACTACACTGTCAGTGTCCTCAGAACATAGTTTTGCCTTGTTAGGGTGGCTCCCACCTTCGTTGGTAACTATGGCAAGTGGAATCTAAAGGAATCCACCATGTTTATCCCTATTCCCACACGAGTATGGCGGCGGAAGTTCTAGTTACCGGCGGCGCTTCAGGTGTGGAGATTCGTGGTTCGGGTCGTAACTACCAGCAGTTAAAAAAGATCCATATTAGTATTAACACCAACAATGGTGGGAGCTACAATTGGAAGAGGCTTCATTATGGATAGATGTAATGGAATCACGAGTCCCCAGACCTGCAGCGTCGCGCCTGGCATTCCTTAAGGTTACGTTACGCAGTTTAGTCTTACGCCACATATCGGCGCCGATGGCATAGCGATTGGCGGTAGCTTCTTCTTGTGCAAGTGTCTACACAGCAAAACGCTTATGTTATCTTTTTCTCGATGATTCGATAGTCATTGTGCGGAAACAAATCCAACAACTCAAAAAATCATAACAATACGTCTTATCCGAAATTGTTTTATATAGTTTTATACAGTATATAGATTAATTTAATAGCCTCATTTATCGTATAAACATTATTCATAAAACTTGTTTCGCGAACCACCGAGCCGTTCGCCTTCTCACCGAGTCCCCGCCAACATTTAATAACTTGTAAATGGTATTGAACGGATGAGCGGAGATTATGAAGCCATAGACTGTCTGATTATAGTGTTTTATTTGGATGCGGCGTTACGGTTTGATGCCGTTGTAACAAATGCATCCAGTTCGTTACGGTGCCTAGTGTTATTACCCATGTTTCCACGGCCATTCACCATCACATCTAGTCCGCACAGCTTCCTTTAGGTCATGAAAAAGCAAATCACTCTGTCAGTGTTGTTAAAGATGCTGTGTTACTAAACACGATCTAATTCATAATTTTTGTTATTAACAGCCATACCGCATACGTCAAGGCCGGCTCCGGCAATATATGGAATGGCAAGCCGGCAATTTCACCGGTGAATTTACTTAATTTGTGTTTTTTTGTTTGTTTTGTTTTAAGGAGACTATTATGTAGATTCTTAACTTATCTATTATAAATTAAGTTATAACATGGTAGCAGACATCATTAATAAGTCTCTACCATATTATAACTTAATTTATAATAGATAAGTTAAGTATCTACATAATAGTCTCCTTAAAACAAAACAAACAAAAAATCTCAAATCACAAATTAAGTTAATTCGCCGGTGGAGTTGCCGCCCAACTAACATGAGGCATGTACAATTCAATGCAGCAAAATAGATATTGTGAATTCTTCGCATGTCACTAAAATGAGTAGATACATATATGATGTGGGAAAGCAACGTTTGAATCGAATTGAACTCGTTCTCTTGTAATAGTTCATTAGATTATATGGCAAACACAGAATCGTGTGTCTTATCAATTATATCGACTCATTGTCCTGGTTAATAAGTAGTTATTCTTTGTGATTTTCATATATCCTGCCACTATCTACACCGTGAGATGTATGGCAGGATACAATGGGAAACATATCAGGCATTCCAAGTACCGATAAGTACGATACCCATCGGGTCAAGTCTAGGATGAATAGAGAGCCAACCGAAGGTTCAGCTTTAGGCGCGGTTTCCACCGACCTGCTAGTGCTAAATACAAATACGGAGACATGGTAATAGACATTCAAGACTTAGGCGGGGTTTCCACCGACCTCGCATTGCAGAATGCAAATGACATTGACGGAAATGTTTGTTTTACTCTATGCCATAGTTAAAATTGATCAATGATCATAGAGTGTCATTTGCATTCTGCAATGCGAGGTCGGTGGAACCCCCGCCTAAGTCTTGAATGTCTGTTGCAACGTCACCGTATTTGTATTTAGCACTAGCAGGTCGGTGGAAACTGCGCCTTACCAATGAATTTCTCAAGGACGTGGGGGCAAAAATAACAATATATTTCTGATTTCTGACTCTGTGGCGTGTCGTGGGTGTGTCGAGGGAAAATCCGTGGACCTGCGTGCTGTCGGCTTAAGGCGCTGATTCCACCAACGTCAATAGTTACATTAAATGTTTTTTTTACGTGGTAGCAGACATCTTCAGTATGGCTAAAACTGTCTAAAAATGTCTGCTACCACGTCAAAAAACATTTAATATCACTATTGACGTTGGTGGAATCAGCGCCTCAAGCCAGCCTCCGAAATCGTCTGAAGTTGACTGCTGTTTTTCAACTAACTACCCATTTGCAACAACGACAATGTCGTCCATTTTACCAGGTCTGACCGTTTGCCCCAATTTGACCGGCTAACCTAACCTCTCCTGTTGAAAAAAACAGACGGTCGCTCCTCTTATATAGGGTGACCATAATTTTGAAATTGAAAAACAGTACATCATACGAAAGTCCATTCTATATAGTGTAAACTTGCTTTTCAAATACTCATTCTGTCCAGTGTAAAATTATTTTTGAATTAATTTTTCCCTAGTCATAAATAAAAGATACTAACTACTTAATCACAAAATTATTCTGTTGAGTGAAAATATTTTTTCCCAAATGTTAAACATGGCAACTAATTATTATGACAATTGTATAGGTAATTTTTAAATACACCATCGGGCAAGAATGGGCGCCAAATCCAAATTTTTTACATTGTTCATCTGGAAATGTATGTACTGATTAATATTGGGAATGGAAGTACGGTCCTCCACTGAAAATCAGTACATTTTGGTGTTTTTGGCAAATCAAAACAGTATCAGTACAGAGACACCGAAAAACAGTACTGTACTGCCAAAGACTGTATAGATGGTCACCCTACTCTTATATTAAATTATAAGTCAGTAAAAAAATTCCTTTTTTGGTACAAAAATCCATTCAGGATAACTTCAAGGTATGTTCGTACCTTTGCATGGCATTTTTATAGTTTTCACCAATTGCCAAAACTTCACATCAGGGGTTCGTTTGCTGGAAATATTAAATCAAGCAGAGCAGCAAAGATAAATGCAAACGAACTAAGGCTCGTGCGTCAGACGGTGAGAAATGTATCATGGGAATAAATGGGCTGGTGATAAGTTGGTGCAAAATGCAGCCGATTTCTGAACGCACTTCGTAAGATTTCAGACCCTGTTGCGTGTCCTGGGCGTGTCGAGGGGAAACCCGTGCGCCTGAATGTGTTCGGCTTCACGCCAGCTTCAGAAATTGTCTGAAGTTGGCTCTGGTGTTTTCCAACTACACATTTGTTACAATAACCAATTTCCCAGAGCGTGGCGTCGCGATCGTCCGTGTGTATCCGATTTTAATTGAATAGCTTATTAGTCATCAATGAAAATAATTGAGTTCACAGCAAAAGAACAACAACTCACTAGCTGGATTCAACTATTTTATGACTCAACGATGAGGCTGCGCTGACAAATACCTCCTTCACAAGTCAATAAATATTTGTTATTGCCTTATCACACCAAAACCAATACCGTACCATAGATATAGTAAATATCAAGCAATTAACAATTCAAACTGAATGAATCACAAATACTAGTAACAGGAAAGCAATATGAAACTCAATTGACAGGACATGAAATATGACAGTTTATTTACAGCATATGAACATGAAAAAGCCAGTGTGTCAAAAACGAAGCTGCAATATTTTGATGGGTATGCATGGTTATTTTAAGGAGCCCTCGAGTCAAAGTGCAGTTCCCAACATATGTCGATCATCTTCCCACGACTCCCATCGTGCAGCCCTGCAGGCCGTGCAACACGAAAACAGTACCTTCCTTAATGAACACATCAATTACAGTGCTTAGCTATAATTAAATTTCGTCATAAAATGGCTAAATTAAAAAATAATAATAATACATTTATGATACCGTCAGACATTTCAAATTTGTACTGGGCAATCAACCAGACAATAAAAGACTTTACGTTTGGTAGAATGTTAGATAGAGGAGAAACCGGCGTACAATATTTATTCGAGGAGTAATAACGTCGGGTCACTGACAGATTTTGAGATGGAGACACCATAGTAATAATTAGGTGGCACAACTCGCATTTATGCATTTCATTGCACTCACAAGGGTAAATTTTCATGGGGGATAAATGCATTATAGAACTCTTACAGCATGTCAGACCACTATCACTTATCAGCCGCTCATAACTATGACAACGGAAATTGGATTTGTGTCATATTGCAAGCACTTTTCCCATTATTCTGAACATTATTGCTATGACATGAAAGCAATCCATCCGTTCTGAAAGGCATCATTATAATATAAATAATTAGATTACTCGTGTGTACTCAAGTGGGTAAGATGGGCATCCGCAGGTCAAGCAATGGAACAGAAAAAACTGTACCCAGTGTAACCGGATGGTTCTTGCCATAAACACAATAGTCAAAATCAAGCTATTAAGATGGCCACCCGAGACTCAGGTGAGGGACGCAGAACTTCTGCACCTGCCATTCTGTAGTCAGCCCCGTCTGTGGATTGTTTAAATTTTCCGATATCTCATTTTTTTTTATACTTGCAACCCTACAACCCATGAACATTTCTTCCAAGAAGATTTTACTAATACACCTATGTTTGCCCCTTATCGACCTTACTTACAGTGCCGGATTAACCCATGGGTACTTGGGACACGGCCTCACAAAAATGCCTACAATTCCGACCCCCCACAAACGAGATTTTTTTAAAAATAAATAAAAAATTAAAAGCTGCAAACAATTTCCAAACAAAGTTTTGAAATTGGCGGGAAATTAAACGTTTACACCCACGGCCCCCACACATTATCTTGTGCCCACGGCCCCCACAGAGGTTAATCCGGTACTGCATACTTAGCTAATGGTTAGGCTAGATCTATTCTATTTTATTATCGTTGGATGTACTGTAGATAACACTTACCGCTCAATTTCAGCTCTGCCTGTGACATTGGTAACGGCAGCGATATACTTCATAATAATCTTGCTGGCTTCAGTTTTTCCCGACCCCGACTCTCCACTGATAACTATGCATGAATCTCTCCCCTGCTGCTTCATCTCCTTATGAGCCGAATCCGCGATGGCGAATATATGCGGAGGGTTTTCAAAAAGCTCCCTTCCTTTATATTGCGCCACGGCATCAGCTCCGTAAATATTCTTTGTACTGTAGGGATTGACGGAGACGCAAACCTCCCCAATATACGTGTAAATGCGGCCATTTGTAAATCTGAAAAAGCAACAACATAATTAACCTTAAGTGAGAAATGAGGTTCATTTGTGACGTCATTTTGTAGATGACAGCACCAGTTGCAATGATATCAAAGCGTTGATTTTTCCATTAGCCTCAATACTATTTTAAAATTATTTTTAATTGCGTATTATTTTAAAGTGATATTTTTCTATAAATCATGGAGAATATATATATATTAAATTATATGCAGCGAAATAAGGTCCAGGCATAGTAAAAATATTATAAAAAATATTAAAAGAATTAATTAGATGCTAAGAGCTTAGTTTTCAGATGCAAACGGCGGCCATTTTGAATAATATGGATATCGGTTTGTCGTCAGCTAACCTAGTGACCAAAACTGTCCCTACAGAACCTCATTGAGGACTCATGGAACAGAAGAAACGTTCTTTTATATTTAATGATAAACCGAATCAGACAGTCACACTAACATCGATTGGCCAAGGTAGAAGGGGATGGAACAAGGCCGTAC
The DNA here is from genome assembly GCA_963971405.1 of Psococerastis gibbosa. Lineage (NCBI taxonomy): Eukaryota > Metazoa > Arthropoda > Insecta > Psocodea > Psocidae > Psococerastis > Psococerastis gibbosa. The sequence continues at coordinate 29,957,752 of OZ020489.1, read as the reverse complement.
GGCGTACGTGGGGTATACCCCCAGATCCCCTGGTTGGAGTATTTTCAATAAGTCTTGGGGTCTAAAAATGTGCAATCCCTCCTACGTCTGTTAAACCTAACCTTACTGTTGTCAAAATTAGTAAAACCCCACTGCTAGGTGTCTATTTATTTAAAAAAAACTCCGGGGAAGACCCCAGGCCTCCCTTGTTAATTCTATGCAGTTACATGATGATTAGTCGGTAAAATATACTGTAAGCCTTACTGCTATCAAAATTAGTAAACCCCACTATTTTTCGTATATTTTTCAAATCATTTTCGCGGGGGCCCCCTTTATACTTGGAAGATGAATATAGGGGTACGGCCTTGGCTAGGAAGGAGCGGAAAACACTGAAAATGTACACGCTTCTCGCGCCTTCTAAAACTGTGATTAATCGGTGTTAGTGATGGACACATACTACATATCAACAACAGGGGAGCATACGAGCAAGGGCGGATTTTAGGGGGGGGGGGGTCAGAAGGTCCGGACCCCCCAAATAAATTAGCTTACACTAGATAACAATGGGTTTACAGTGGGAATTAAAAATAATTATGTTTTTTAATGTTATAATCCACTGAACCTGACCGCTGACCCCCCTAAATTGGAGGCAAAATCCGCTCTTGCACACGAGTACATCTTCTATTATATCTGTACAGTAATCACTATTTCCTGTGCAATTTGATTTTTTACACAGTTGACAGTACAGTTGTAGCGTGTCACGAAGTACCCTTTATGTTCTTTTACGAAACAGAGCATATTGGCACGGGAAAATCAAATGTGAGTTCTTGCAAGCGGAGGAGGGTTGGGGGCGAATATCCACTTTAGCGCCAACACGACGGCGATAAGAAAAAAATTTTTAGTCTTAACATTTAAGACATTGGAAGGATGTGACCTTCAAGATTATGACCAAGAATATGACAAGGTGCTATCTACACTTTTTTTACAACAATCCTTAACTAAACCCATGCATATCCTTATTAACTTTGTAAAACTTACCATGGTAAAAATTAAAATTCTTATTATTACAGTTTTACGCTATAACGTACAAGTTAAGCTGTATTAAGCATTTTAATTTTTACTATGAGAATTCATACCATAGCTACGCAACTTCAAAGTAGACAATATATTGTCAATAAATTAAAGTGTCATTCAAACTACACGCATGTAGTGTTTACCACTGCCATAAAGGACAAGTACCTAAAAATTCGTCTCAATAAAACCTACAGGAGAATCATAATCATAAAGTCCTCTTGTTTCGCTAATTCAATTTTGTAGGACAAGGAAAGCACCGCAGGTTGTCTCCTGGAGTCTGACGCCTGGAATCTATTTCACGGCACACAGTAATTTAAGGTATTAAGAGCCAGATCTTCATCGGGCAGTCGTGATAAAGACGTTTCTTATCTTGGAAGAAGCAAAGTTGGGCAAAGCATGCGTAAGAAGTGTCCAAAACGACAAAAAAACACTAAGCGAATCATGAGTTACGCTTTGGGCCCTAGAGGTGATTGGTGAAAGACAAGAAAACTCCTAAGGTATGTATAGGTATATAAGGTATACTGAATGTGCACAGTAAAAATCATCTACATAAACCAACCTATTAGTCACTTCTCATGTAAAAGCATAATGATCAATAAATTAATTAATTACCGAATATTAGAGGATATAGAAAAACTGGGCTTAGCAGGATTCGAACCCACGATCTAAGCCTAACGTCGTCTTAACCACTGGACGAGGATGTTCACTTCAACCAAAGTTTTTTTAATGTCAGTGTTATACTGTATAAATCATATAATACTTCAATATAATGTATAAATAAATAAATATTGACTTTTTTGTTTTATTACTAAGCCAACCTAACGCAGTTACGGCTATAAAGCCCTCTCTTATACTCAACTAGGAAGACCCGGGACCGCCTGCTTTACATGGCCAGAAAATGTAGCACGTGTGGGACTCGAACAAACAACCTTTTGGGTGAAAGTCAGAGTCTGTACCACTACTCTAAATGCCCTGGCAATGTTGATGTTAATACAAGCGGTTGTGGTATCTATAATCCCACAGTGAAAACCCAATGGATGCGCGCTGGACTGAGATAGACTACCAGCCCGGTCGTTTAATAACAAAACAAGATCTGCGATAGACGACTTCCTTGACCGGTGAGTGCAGTAGAGGCTATTATCAGTGAGATTACCTAATGCCGGCAGGAAACGGAAAGTGTTTAACTAAACACATTTTAATGCAATTAATAATTCTTGAAGAGAATTCTCATTGAACATAGACGAATGCGACCGTAGGCTAAACTTTATGACTATGACTATGACTATGACGTGGTCCGACTTAGGTTAGCCAAGTTTCATTAGCAGCTGCTCTGAAAATTATGGTCTAAATCGTAGAGAATCTGAATCATAACATGAACTACCCAAATGCATGCTCTAATCCACTGTGTCACGCAAGCGATGACAGCTTAAAATCTCGAATTTGCAGTCACAGAATTTAAATCTATAGAATAACAAAATTTCCTTCATCTTGTGGCGACTCTGAATGAATTATGATTATGCCAAGCATGCGCAACTATGTAGTTGACATCAATTGGGATAAAATTTTCAATATCAACTTTACATCATATATATAATAAAGCTTTTAAACACGCCTAGAGTCTATAAGACTGTTTTTACCAGGCTGGTACACATCATCAGATCTGATAAACAGGCAAACCAATGCAGTTAAGTATACTGCCCGCGTCCTGAATACAAATTTGTTATGGTGAAGCATCGACATCGCCGGCAATCAATCAGTAACCAAAATAAACCACTTAAGAAGTCATAAAGCACTGGGTTATTCCCACAAGCGCCAATTGGGACGTGTCCTTTAGCTGTTGAGATATGACCACCTAAAATAAGCTTGCGGCACTTAGACTGCATGCTTATCAATCAAGCTTTTAGAGGCTGCGATAACACAAAGGAAGTCTGACAGCAGCACGTCAAATTAAATTTCAAGATTTGCTTGTATGGCGTACCCAGTAGTTACTCACGGTTCACGCCTCAAATACCACATGATATTTACAGCCGGCGTTATGTCTCTTTCAAAATTATGATGAGATAGGGTAGGTTGGCATAGTCACACAACACACCTAAGAGTATAGGCAACAATGACATACTGACTTTTGACTGCAGTTAATAATCTAGTCCTACAAAGGAGTGATCGAAGTCGCAGTTGCATTGAAATGCGTGGACTTCTCTAAACCACACCTAAGGTTCAAGTTGACCTGAAGACCATTTGTTGAGGTCACGCGTACCTATCTCTACCGACTGTCTGGGTACCATTCCTTAAGGTCAGCATGACATCATGGCTGAATCATCACAGTTGGCAAACAAAGACACTAATTAATACCTATATATTGTCATTTTAAGATCAAGTTATAACTAATTAGTTATTACTTTGAGCAATGTAATGTTAAAATGCAGTGATACGCTATTGCCGTTGGTTTTTAGCGTTAGACCCCGCCCGTCTCTTTAGCGACGGAAATCTTGGCATGGCATTTCATTGCACAAAATTACAACTAAAAAACTTATCCAATAACTGACTATGTCAAACCTACCTCTTTTGAAGGTTTTGAACAACTTTTTCCAAAGAAATTTCGTCTAAAAGGACGAAATCCCCAACTCCCACACCGTCATGCCCCGCCATGAGTCACAATACAATCACAAATCTAAAAACAAAACCACAGAGGTGAGACTGGTAAGAGGAATCGCCTTTTTTATTAACTTTTTTCACATAACTATTTTAAAATAAAGTTAATTAAAATAAAATTTATTATTCAAATTTTAAATTAAGTAATTAAGGCAACAGTTAATATGTTTTATTTGTCTAACTAAACCAATGTCACGTAGTTATTGCGCGCCATAATTCAAATCACAAGTTTCATTTTTCTCTTCCATTGAATAGTATTCACTGTTCTTACGAGTTGAAGCTCTAGCATGTACTTGCGGTTAAGTCTTGCTTTCGCCTGTTAGGCTACATTAATTTTGTGGCTGTGGTTTTCTCCATTGTAGGGTATGAAAGCTAGTTTTGGACGCCGTCTACGTATTCTAAAAAAATTGACGCTGATGCCACGTAGATTTATTTGCTAACAACAATTGACTGAATGTGTTAGGCCAATATATATATATTATAGTATTTTGTGGTGGTAGGCTACCTATTAGAAATATGCTCCATGCCTCTATGAAGTGGTACCAATTGCACTGTACTACTGCACAAGACTTCAATTCGATTTTAGGTGACAGAAGTGCCATTGTAGACCTACAGACTTACACTGCATAAGTCACATAAGTACTTATAAGTATGTTGTAAATAAAATAATGATAGTGAAGCATAATTTCTATCTATATAAATTATATTGCACAGTAGAAATTAATGCCAATACTACAATGCTGGGATACTACTGACCAACTGTAACATAGTCGGCTAATACAAGGACTAACAATATATTATAGTAGGCTACATAGAGACCAGATTTGACCCGGGAATACAGGTCACTGTTTAAATAGAAAGGAATATAGCTTAGAATGGAAGGATGATATTGACTTCGACATGACCACTTGGCTGCCTAGCCTACAATTAAAATTATCATCATTTTATTATCAGTAATCAGCTTCAGATGCCCGGGTGTGATAGATGAGTCTCTTCTATTCCCTCCTGTCCCTCCACTCCTGAGGCACTTCCTCAAACTCCAGTCCTCTCTCCTGAGATCATCTTCAATTTGGTATTTCTTCCTTGGGCTTCATTTTCTGTACGGTACCCACTATTGACTATATATTTTCTCTTCAAGCCACTTCTAGCCCTTCTTCGCGCACTGGCTATCATATTACATCGTATTTTAAGGTATCAGCACAAAGTAAAGAAGAACAAATGCAAATACAGGCCTATTATGCCGACCTAAGCTACAATTTGGTGAGATCTTTCGGTCCAACCTACCAGCTATCGAAACTCGATGACAAAAATTACCACGAGCCGCCCCTGGAATTAGTATGCAAGAATGCAACCTTCATGCTGATTGTAGACATATTCAAATTCCCCCATAGGCTACTACAAATTTTGTTCAACACATCAAATAGCAAGCAACACAGCCTTTAAAAAAAAACATACGGTACGGAGTAGGACTACTTGAAATGTTAAACACCCAACAGTGGTTTCCCCTTCAATGGAAGGGTGGGTCGGAGCCACGCTATAAGGAACAGTTGAATACTGGAGAGCACAACTCCCACCAGATTTGTCATCTGAAAAAATAGATAAATTTCATAGGGTACCTACCTACACCAAAATGTACAAATTTGCCTCGCTAATAATCGACTAATACACAGTTTGCATGAGTTCTTCGTAAGTAAGCTAATAGACAGCGATGTACTATTTTAAACACCAATCAATCAATCTTTGTCCTTCACCTACCCAGGTAAATAATTATTATTATGATTATTTTAACGGCTTTTTATGGTCATTGGCTTATTATTATTATTACTTATATTAGAATAGAAAAGAATATATCTCTGTATTGATTGATAACATGAAACAATAGGCGTTCTAAAACCTAAGACACAATAACAATAAATAAATGAAACACTTAAAAATAGCCTAAAGCAATTGGTCCATTGAACCTTATGCTCTGCCCATTGATTTTCGGACAATAACTATAGATATTGTTCGAGCATGAATTTTTGGCCATTAGCAAACTGATACACTTCCTCAATGTCTACCTACTACTACTACTAGCGATAATGAACAAGCTGAGAGAAGCTTGCCATTAACAAAACGTAACCGGTGTAGACATGACTTAATCAAGTGAGGGTATGCGTCACCAAGGTGGTAGACGGCCGACGGCGTTCAAAACTGGCTTACCCTTAAGGCCGATGACATACCAAACGTATCCAGTGATAGCAACGCAACGGCAACTAGAGTTGTGCCTATGCCTAACACACGCAGTGTATACCAAAGTAACTGTGATGCGACAGTGATTCAACGGTCAAGTGACTGAGCAACGCAGGCAACTCTCGGAAACGTTTTTTTTCTTTCTAATCACATATGGCAAAACTGCCTCCTCCTCGGACGAAGAGATCGGTACAAGTGACTGGACTACTTGTCAACTTTGGTTTCTTTTGTATGTACACGCGGTGTAAACCTAAAAGAAACTCCAGTTGACTGAGTTGAGTTGCTGTTGCGTTGATATCACCGGAAACGTTTGGTATATCATCGGCCTAAGTGGTGAAAACCGTGACTTTTCCTGGCAGTAGGCCTATATGAAAATATTCTAGATTAGTTGTCGTATGCACTAACCTCCAATGCGAGATCATCAATAACAAAGCCATACAGCATCCATAACAAGGAGACCACGAATGTGAATAAAATTAGCAGGAATGGTAAGCTTTCTGCGTTTTTTTCACGTAACACGTGCCGCTACAAACATATTAATTCTAATATAGGCTTGCCGTTACATAATCATTGAGGTAAATAATTATGTAGGTCTGAAAATTATGCTTGAATAAAACATGCGTTAATAAACTCCCTAGGCCTACTAATAATCTATTAGGATCTGATGCTGGATACATATCAGCTGGCCACTTTACGCCCTTTCATGAGGGCAATAAATTCAGTGACAGTATTGCATTTTTGTTGTAGTGTTTTTTTGTCTTCTCTATTCTAACTTAATATTACCTACATTTGATTTTTAATGAATTGTAGTGTATTTGTCAGAGTTAGTTAACGGTAGAACTAAATGAATATGAAATGAAATCACATTGCATTCATGGTGTCCATGGACCGCAAATGATGGTTTTTTAGGGGCTATTTAGCATAAAGTCCGTGGGTGTCGTCAAGGGGTGGCTGACAGACCGAGTAATAGATGCCATACTGCGGGCCAGTAGTAGCAGTAGCAGTAGCAGTAGTTGCATGAGACTAACTCACCATCATTGTAGCAGTGACGACCCTATTGGCAGTAACGGACTTTCCTATGACGACTATTCCACCGGCGATTTTACTCCATTTTTTATTTTGTCATTGAGGTTTGTTTTATTTTCAGGAGACTATTATGTAGATACTTAACTTATCTATTATAAATTAAGTTATAATAGATAAGTTGAGTATCTACATAATAGTCCCCTTAAAACAAAACAAACGTCCATGACAAAATAAAAAATGAAGTAAAATCGCCGGTGGAACAGCCGTCTATGGGTGAAAGAGGCGTCCACGCGGGGTCCCGCAGCTTGGAGGTGTCCCAAAAGGGAAACATTTTAAATGAATTGTATGGTAAGGTGCCCATTCCATTGACCGGCTAGGGCTATTTCCGAAACGGCGACGTGGTAGCAGACACTCAAGACTTAGGTGGCGTTTCCACCGACCTCGCATTGCAGAATTGACGGAAATGCTTATTTTCCTCTATGCCATAGTTAAAATTGATCAATGATCATACAATAAAATCACAAACAAACAAACTAAAATTAAAAAATGGCTTCATGGGATATGTTAATTACAAACATTTTAATAGATTCCTATAAAAAGAAAAACAAACATTTCCGTCAATGTAACTTGCAATCTGCAATGCGAGGTCGGTGGAGACGCTACCTAAGTCTTGAGTGTCTGCTACCACGTCACCGTTTTGGAAATAGCCCTAGCCGGTCAATGGAATGGGCGCCTTAATTTGATTTATACAATGTAAACATATATGATTACCAGGTTAGAGAAGGGCGCAGCAAAAAACGCCAAGGTTATCAATGAACAGAATAAACCCATTCGCTGGACAAGCTTTGTTGAATCAGTTTCTATCCAACAGTATGTTGAAGCGACCAGGAATATCAGGGTTGACACCGTAACCTGTTTGGCTACACTTACCTGAAATTGTAATAATAAAATAACTAAGGTAACCCCTAAGTACTAAATCACAGCCTGTATAATTCCAGTGGACGGGTAAAAGAAACATTTTCTATTAATGGAACATCCATATTTTGGATCAATTGCCGGCTAGGTAACCAAGAATAATATATAAGTATATACAGTAAGTATAATATATAACTAGCTACCATACAAGAAACCACTCAGCCAGCCCAGGTATAAATACCGGTCGGTATAATGAGTTTTACTCCCTTAAGAGACAATCCTAGGGGGATAGACATTCTATATATTCAAATGAAACAATGAAGCTGACAACAATATCATCTAACACCGGAAAAAAAATTATCATCGGCATTTTAATATATAATATGATGTGTGCCTATTTCTAAAACCGATTAGTCACAATTATTGGACTTGGTTTGTAAATAATAATAGGGAAGTGAAGGTAGCCTACTTCGCTTTAATTTTTATCCAACGCCCACTCATGGCGTTCCGCCATTTGGCGCCGCGCCTGCCAGTACGGTATAGTGAAGTAAAGGGAAAGTGTCGGGGTTCAAATAATTTGGCCTATCGGGGTTAGTGACGGCCTCATATCAAAATGTAGAGGAGTATTTCTTCTAAGGAATTTTTTTAGCACTACCATGGATGTAACTTTGTTCAAGAAACAGGTGCTGGCTTATAAAAAGTGTCACTTTTAACAGTAATGTAATGTAAGTGTAGAGTAGTAAATTAAACGACTTTTGCACAATTTTCACAAAATATATATAATTAAAATTCAGTTACAGTTGTTTCGTGTTACACCATCATCAGACTCCCGAAACCATCAGACACCAAAACAGCTGTCACTGAATTTTAATTATATGTTTTTTGTGGAAATTGTGCAAAGGTCGTTTAATTTACTACTCTACACATTATGTTTCGTTTCCACGAAGTCACGAAAGAAACCCTACATTGGATTCGTAATATGCGAGGCCGAAGGGTTGAGCCACTGCTCCAGCAGTTACCCTGCAGCAATGTGGTTAGTTGCCAGTTAGGCGGGGTTTCCACCGACCTCGCAAAATCAAATACGGTGACGTGGTGACAGACATTCAAGACTTAGGCGTGGTTTCCACCGACCTCGCATTGCAGAATGCAAATGACATTGACGGAAATGTTTGTTTTCCTCCAAGCCATAGTTAAAATTGATCAATGATCATACAGTAAAATCACAAACAAACTAAAATTAAAAAATGGCTTCATGGGATATGTTAATTACAAACATTTTAATAGATTTCTATAATAAGAAAAACAAACATTTCCGTCAAGGTCATTTGCATTCTGCAATGCGAGGTCCATGGAAACCCCGACTAAGTCTTGAATGTCTGTTACCACGTCTCCGTATTTGTATTTAGCCCTAGCCGGTCGTTGGAAACCCCGCCTTAGTTCAGCGCGTCTTGTTCCATATTGTGATCACATCACATTCACAATATGTCTACACGCCGTTACAAATAACGTACAAACAGACATTTAGTTCGACATTTGCATGTGTACTTCCTCTACTAGCCCACTTTCAGCTAGATAGGCCAGGCCACCTTTGAGTCAATGAGGCCATATCGCTTATTAATCTATTATTAACGTTTATTATATATCTATCTCATCATTCAACTAAAATTTGAATCCAGGCTACTTACTTTTGCAGAACAGTACGAATAGAAACAGAGCGTATAAGATAGCTGTAATATTGCTCCATATGCATTAGTTTGGGTAACATAGGTGTCCCTTATAACTAAGCCATAAAGCATCCACACGCTACAGGATAAGAAGGCTGTGTTGTACGGTGCAATTGATATCTCACCCGTTGTCTTTGTTCGAATAACTTTGTAAAATGTGGCACTGAAAGAACGAAAATTCATGAGCGCTTACCTTTTCTTATCTTAAACAGAAGGGCTAATAGCCTGCGTCAACTGTTTTCTTTTCACAGGGAATAATGCAATTTACATAAATTTTTCTTCATTCATTTGTGGTATATTTTAAAGCGTCTTGTTTGATCTATTGTATGATGAAGGGCTTATGTAGTCCATCTACCCATGAACATTTTTTTTCATTATTATTAGTAGGAAGGAAATGATACCTAAATAATTGCTGTTCAGATCTCCCATTGCAAATAAAGTTATCATAACTGTTCACCATCTCAAACACACTTTTTTCAAACCCAGATCATATGAGTAAGTCAAAAAACATGCTGGTACCGTACTTCGTCCATGCCATCTTACAAATCCAGGTTGAAACAGTAAAATTAATATGTGCCTATTGTAGTACAGTAACTACTTATACAAGTACCATATTATCGATATTGCAATCAAAATATGAAAAAAGAAAATGTGGAGCATATAAATACGATTCGTAGATGAAAGCAGTATCGAACCCACTTCACGTCGTCATCATACTCGAGGCACTAAAATGTTATGAATACCTGATATCTACTCGTATCAAAAGGCTATCTGCTACATAATGTAAAGAGCATAATTTAATTGTTTAACGTAGTCCGCAGTCTTGGTTGTGCATAATGCTTTCTCCAGTGCTCATTAATTTTGTTATGGTTAATTTTATGTCCATATTACTTTTTATGCAAGTGCATCATGTTACAATGAAGACGGTGGAGAAAAATTATAAAATAATATTGCCATTTTAGGTGATTTGTGATTTCGGAAATGTATTGTGTTGTCAGTGTGCTTGGACGTTTTCCATTAGGTACAATAACACTTTATTCATCTTAAATACTTTTTGATAATTCTCCTACTGTTCATTCTTTTAGTTATCTAATCCAATTTTTGGGTTCCGTCCATCATTTAATTTTAATGTATAGTCACCAAATTGACCAATGAGTATCGAGAAATACGAGAATTCTGCATGCTTCGTGCCAATAGTCAAAATGAATATTGCGTATAGACGCCTTTTAAAATGGATACTTACAATTTTTTTTCCTTCTAAGAACCTTTCTGTGCTGAAATATGACGAATGACGCACACAAAAACTCCACCTAGGGCCCTCAATTTCCATTAAGTAGCTTGAATACCTGTTCATAATTGTTTTGAAAATGTTTTAGTTTGCAGATTAATACTGGTCGTCATGGAATTAACAATAAATTAAGCAAGATACTATAAAATGGGAAAATATGCCTACTGTTAGACCAGGATTTAAAACGAATGAAACTCAGTTTATTCCAATAATTCCATAAGAATAAAAACATTAACAAAATCAGTGTTTCATTCATTCCAATTGCTGGTCCAACAGAAAGTAGAAGTGCAGTGAGTGACAATATTATTTGAACTACATCACAGCAGTATTTATGATGACTGCAGAGAACTTGATAAGCATGAGAACAGTTTTTTCCTTTGCTTAACTAATGATGTGTGAACTACTAGTAAATTAGATCAGCTGAGCTGCATATAAAAAGCAAAAAAAAAAAACAGTAAATCCCATTTCAACAACTGTATTTCAATTAATCGTTGCAAACAGTAGTAAAAGCGGTATTGAGATTACAAATTTTGGTCTATGTCGTGTTACCCTTCGACAATTAATGGCTCAAATTAGATCTCATAAATATACAGTATTGCGGGATACATTAATTCACTGTAAGTGCATAAGAGATGCAGTTTCTTGCGCCCAAAATTTGCTTAGAGCTAAAGAAAATAATCGGCTTGCGGCTTTTTCATTGGAACCCCACGGCTTTCTTGTGGCGCCGCCTCGAAAATTGTGAAGTCTCGTTGCAAGTGTTCATTTAACTCCAAAATAGCAGCAACATTGCCACAACGATAGCAGTAGTTAGGTGCTGACCACACTGTCAGTACGGACTCATTAAAATGCCACTTATAACCTTCCATCACCAACTGATGGGCTCTGCAAATCATGTCAATGTCATTGGCTACTTTAAACTGTTCAACGACGTCTGAACCAAAGAGAAAGCCAGCCCCACGGGGGCTGACGCCCCACCCTTGAGTATCTTCAGGGTCACTCCACAGTAGATCGCACATGGGCCCATCATGCGGCACTTCTTGCTTCCGATCAATCGTTCTTATTTGGTCGAGAGTTTGAATACTAGGACTCAGTCCACCGTGAACACTAAAAATTCGGCCATCAATGATCGCAGACAAGGACAAGTAGTCAAAGATCTCAGTGCAATATCGCCACACAGCAGCCGAGCCATATTTTCGTAGGCATTCATCGTAGAACCCGTACACCTGGGTAATTTGACGAGATTCGTGGTTACCTCGAATTAATGTAATGCGATCTGGATACCGGACCTTGAGTGCAAGCAGAAGAAGGAATGTTTCAACACTATAGAAGCCACGGTCCACAAAATCACCAAGAAATAAATAGTTGGTTTCTGGTATATCTCCTCCAACTTTGAATAACTCTGTCAAATCGTAGAATTGTCCATGAATGTCCCCACAAACAGTCACAGGACAATCAACACGTTGCACGTTGCTTTCTTCGACGAGAATCTCTCTAGCCTTGGCACACAATGCTTTCACTTCAGACTCCTTAATTAACTCACAGCGCTTTAACTGTTGAATCTGTCTATCCAAATCGGACGGTCCACCACTTAAATCGTGACCTTCTCCGTTTGCCATTTTTTTTGCAATGAATTTTTAACTTCAGATCAAAAAAATTGTAAACAAAAATCACTTTAGTCGACACTACTGCATGTGTTGCCTAGATATAGGTTTTAAATGAAAAACAGACGCTGCCGGTCGTCCCGTGATGTGTATAAATGGTACTTACAGCGGGGTGAGCATTTGTATCATAAACAGGAATGTCGCCAACATAGCAATAGCATTTCCATATTCGTTCAAAGCCATCTGTATATTAAAGCTCAATCAGTACATTAAATGTTCATTGTTCATAATCCCATGAATAATAATAAAAACAGTTAAAACCGAATCAATAATGATTGAATTTCTTCCAAATGGACAATGCCCGAGAGGAACCAACGAAACCGAGGCGGAAAAATAAACATAAAAAGCAGGAGTAGTTTAATAAACATCCGCCTTTGAAATAATGTCGCTGCAGTCCTCCCGCGTAAATGTAGCGGAGGTCTGGTTAAATGTTTTTGTTTTTCTCTATTAATTTTTTTTCATGACAAACAAATATTAAAATTACGTTTCTTACATATCTTAAAAATTCTTAACGCATTTATTCTACTAGCCAGTTATCCAGTTTTTTGGAGAATACAATCAAACATTTGACGATGACAAAGTAAAGTTAATTTCAGTTTTGGCCGATGGGCGATGGCGCCAATTGTAGGTCCTGGTCTTCTCATTGCAACCCTTTACTGTTTACATTTTTTTGTTTTTACCATTATTATTATTATTATTATGAAAAATAAATTTAGTTTTCATGCATAACTTATTTGAATTTTAATACTTATTTTGTGTAATTACCCTCAACATGTGTTATAGTACAATTTTCAGTTATTCTTTGTTGCTGACAAGTGACAGTGAATGGTACCCAAGTGTGCAACTCCAAGTGTGCATTGCATTCGCGTTTATGTGAGTGATATATTTAGGCAAAAAAACGGCCGGTGCTATTTAATATCGGATTATGAATATTCTGGTCATCGACATCACCTGCTTTAGCCTCTTAGGTTGTGTTCTCATGGCGGCATGCGCGTACTGTAATTGTTTTTACTGGGAAGCCAATCAGCTGCGTACCGGTCTAGTGTACTCGATCGGTTGTAGCTGACCAGTCTAGCCATCAACAACAGAACATGCATCCAGCTTCCTAGCAGCTGCTTTGCGGTAAGTTTCTCGCAATAATTACATACGTAGATTTATTTAGAGATAAAAAACTCTGCTATGGCAAAAACTTTAATTATGTATGCCCATGCCATAATTCCTTTGGCCCGTGTATTGGCTGGATACTGCTACTCTTTAACTATCATATAAAACTGTCCCAGGTCTACCTATAACCGACTTTCACACATGAAGTTACTTTGATCATAGGCTATTGAGCCGATCATATCTCTTTATATACTACTATCTTATAAAATTCTTTTCGCGGTGCCTATCAAGTTGATGCCGACTAGTTTTCTTATTATTATCTAAAAACAGCTACGTATTCTTACAAATCAATCAATCAATCAATCAATCAGTCTTTGTCCATGACCCACCAAGGTGGGATAGACGGCGTCCAAAACAAAAGAAATCTAGAACAGAAACAAAAACGAACAAAAAATGTCATGCGGAAGCATACGTTAGATGGAAGGAGGGGGGGGGGGAGGGGGTTATGTTTGAGCATCCCAGCTTATTTCCCTGAACTCGTCCAAGCTGTACAGTGGACATTCTTTAATTTTCCTTGTCACCACGGCCTTGTATCCTGAAAAATCCTTATTAGTAAGGCTGATGGGTAGGGCGTTGTAGTATCTCATTGCCGAGTTTGGGAATGATGCGATGGACCTACTCAGCCTGCATCCGGGCAGATCCAAACGGTGAGCATTTCTTGTGTTATGCAGATGGACAGTATTTCTTTCAGGGAACAGTTCTATGTTGGCTTTAATGTGCAGTAAGCATGAAAGAATATACTGGCTGTAAACCGTTGGAATGCCCATAGATGCAAACAGAGGTCGGCAGTGGTCTCTCCACCCGCTGGAAGCCACAATCCTGACAGCCTTTTTCTGTAACAAAAGAACATCGGCCACACCTGCAGAGTGACCCCATAAGAGTATGCCGTAGTTGATGTGGCTGTGGAAAAGAGCATAGTATGTCATTAGCAAATATTGTTTGGTGACCAAGTTCTTTAGTTTTCTTAACAGGAATATTACTTTAGAGAGTTTTTTACAAAGCTGCTCAGACTGGGCAGTCCAATTCAACTTAGGGTCCACAGTGAAGCCCAACAGCTTAACACAATCCCTCTCCGTATTCGGGGTTCCAGTCTGGAGGGAACAGGTCATCTTTTGTGTCTTTCCTTCGTTAAGTATAAGCTTGTTGTCCTCGAACCACTGGGCTGCCGCCGCTAGCAAGGCATCTGCCATCATTCGAGCCTCGGTGAGTGAGGGGCCCCTACAGTATATAGTTGCATCGTCAGCAAATAGCAAGGTCTGCAAGCCTAAATCATTCACCATTATGAGGAACAGTAAGGGACCTAAGACAGATCCCTGAGGGACTCCGTACCTGACAGTCAGCCATTTAGAAATTGCTCCCTGAATGGACACACACTGCCGCCTGTTTGAGAGGTAGGAGATGAAGGTCTGAAGAACCACCCCATCTATTCCATATTTCTTTAGTTTCTCAAGCAACACCGCATGGTTAACACAATCGAAAGCTTTGCTGAGATCACAGAGGGTGAGTGATAGAGACTGGCCATTTTCAAGTGCCCCCAGTATCTCCTTAGCCAAAGAAAGAAGTGCGCTGGTTGTAGATCTACCTTTCCTAAACCCGTGCTGGTTTGGGTTAAATAGGCCATTGCTCTCGAAGTACTCCATTAATTGGCAGTTCATGACAGTCTCAAATACTTTAGCTAATGTTGGTATGATTGATATTGGCCTGTAGTTTGAGAGAGCAGAGGGGTCACCCTTCTTAAATACAGGAATAGTTCTAGCCATTTTTAATTCGTCAGGGAACATTCCAGCTTGTAGGCAGATGTTTACAACAATGCAGATTGGCTCTGCTAATATGTCTATCACCGACTTAAGCAATTTGGGGGACAGACCATACACATCCAGGCTATCAGAGTTTTTAAAGCCCTTTACCATCTTGGTTATTTCTATGGGAGTGACCATCCTCCAAAATACAGTCAATCAATCAATCTTTGTCCATGACCCACCAAGGTGGGATAGACGGCGTCCAATACAAAAAAATCTAGAACAAAAACAAAAAATTTCATGCGGAAGCATACGTTAGATGGGGGGAGGGGGGGGGGGGGTTATGTTTGAGCATCCCAGCTTATTTCCCTGAACTCGTCCAAGCTGTACAGTGGACTTTCCTTAATTTTCCTTGTCACCACGGCCTTGTATCCTGAAAAATCCTTATTAGTAAGGCTGATGGGTAGGGCGTTGTAGTACCTCATTGCCGAGTTTGGGAATGATGCGATGGACCTACTCAGCCTGCATCCGGGCAGATCCAAACAGTGAGCATTTCTTGTGTTATGCAGATGGACAGTATTTCTTTCAGGGAACAGTTCTATGTTGGCTTTAATGTGCAGTAAGCATGAAAGAATATACTGGCTGTAAACCGTTGGAATGCCCATAGATGCAAACAGAGGTCGGCAGTGGTCTCTCCACCCGCTGGAAGCCACAATCCTGACAGCCTTTTTCTGTAACAAAAGAACATCGGCCACACCTGCAGAGTGACCCCATAAGAGTATGCCGTAGTTGATGTGGCTGTGGAAAAGAGCATAGTATGTCATTAGCAAATATTGTTTGGTGACCAAGTTCTTTAGTTTTCTTAACAGGAATATTACTTTAGAGAGTTTTTTACAAAGCTGCTCAGAGTGGGCAGTCCAATTCAACTTAGGGTCCACAGTGAAGCCCAACAGCTTAACACAATCCCTCTCCGTATTCGGGGTTCCAGTCTGGAGGGAACAGGTCATCTTTTGCGTCTTTCCTTCGTTAAGTATAAGCTTGTTGTCCTCGAACCACGGGGCTGCCGCCGCTAGCAAGGCATCTGCCATCATTCGAGCCTCGGTGAGTGAGGGGCCCCTACAGTATATAGTTGCATCGTCAGAAAATAGCAAGGTCTGCAAGCCTAAATCATTCACCATTATGAGGAAGAGTAAGGGACCTAAGACAGATCTCTGAGGGACTCCGTACCTGACAGTCAGCCATTTAGAAATTGCTCCCTGAATGGACACACACTGCCGCCTGTTTGAGAGGTAGGAGATGAAGGTCTGAAGAACCACCCCATCTATTCCATATTTCTTTAGTTTCTCAAGCAACACCGCATGGTTAACACAATCGAAAGCTTTGCTGAGATCACAGAGGGTGAGTGATAGAGACTGGCCATTTTCAAATGCCCCCAATATCTCCTTAGCCAAAGAAAGAAGTCCGCTGGTTGTAGATCTACCTTTCCTAAACCCTTGCTGGTTTGGGTTAAATAGGCCATTGCTCTCGAAGTACTCCATTAATTGGCAGTTCGTGACAGTCTCAAATACTTTAGCTAATGTTGGTATGATTGAAATTGGCCTGTAGTTTGAGAGAGCAGAGGGGTCACCCTTCTTAAATACAGGAATAGTTCAAGCCATTTTTAATTCGTCTGGGAACATTCCAGCTTATAGGCAGACGTTTACAACAATGCAGATTGGCCCTGCTAATATGTCTATCACCGACTTAAGCAATTTGGGGGACAGACCATACACATCCAGGCTATCAGAGTTTTTAAAGCCTTTCACCATCTTGGTTATTTCTGTGGGAGTGACCATCCTCCAGTTATGGAACCTGGTTGGTGCTCTCGGCACCCTATCAACAGGATTCCTTCCGGATACTGGAATTAGGTCTACCATTTGAACCACCGAATCAACAAAAAAGTTATTGAAATCATCGGGACTGTTTTGTGTGGAAGTTTTAAATGATAGTTTCCTCTCTTTGTTAACAATTTGCCCAGCTACTTTACTGGGGTTTGCGCATTAACAATGAGATTAGTGTTAAAGGCTTTCTTTGCGGTACATACCTTTGTTCGGTAACACTTCTTACATCTTAGATAGTCAAGATAGCAGCGGTTTCTGTATTCATTGTCAACTGCATTTTTATATAGGTCATTTAACAAAAGCACTCGGATTCTATGTCGTCTTAATTCGTCATTATACCACGATTTTTGGGGCTGCTGCCTATGCTTTGGTGGCCCTGGTTTATTCACAGCTGGGAAACAATGGTCTATTGCACTATTAATTGCCTTTAAGAACCTATTAAATGTGGCAGGTGGGTCGGTATGGTCTACAAGACTTGGCCACCTGACCTGAGCCAAGCTCTCATAGAACGCACATTTGGCCTCATCACTAATTTTCCTCGACTGGAAAATGTAATTTGGAGCCCAGGAGATGATTTCCCCAATTTGCTTGTTCAGTACAGCTTTCAATACAACCGCGCGATGGTCAGCAACAACTGGCTCTACAGTCGTGACTTCATGAACATAGGTAGAGACCACAGTGTCAATGCAAGCAGCGCCCCTCGTTGACTCGTAGTTTCCAACATGCAAACCATAAGTATTTATTGTATTTAAAAAAGCTGTTCTATGGGCATTGTCACTCTCCAAGTGGATATTTAAGTCCCCGCCTAGTATAAGTGCATTACAGCGGCGTGACAGACACATAAGGCAAGCATCAAGCGACATGAAAAAATGGTCAATTGAACTATCAGGAGACCTATATACGGATAAAATTACTGTAGACGATTCATTAAGCTCTATTGCCGAAAGTTCTATATCTAATTCGGAAGAAAATTTTGAAACGTCTACCTCCTTGTATAAGATGTTCGGTCCAGTGTCCTCTCTCCCGTCTATCACGACAGTAGGCACTTGCCAGTTGCAGGTGACCAACTGCGGAAAAGAACTGAGTCTCGTCCTTCCTCATTCAGTGCTCACTGATGCACAAAATATCAGGAAAAGACTCATCAATAAAGGATTCAACTAAGTTCAATAGTTAGTTCTCTCTCTTTCCGGGTCTTGCCAGGGTTTTTAACATTCAACAGGCCAGTGGTATGGTGTGGGGGGCTCCTGTCCAGCGCAGGAGCGACAAGGAGTTTTTTATAAACAGTCCCCATGTTTTAATAGCTTGTACTGTTAGGTGGACACCATCCACTTTGAGAGAGTTCCTAAGGCCCACAGGGGCGTTGTCAATGAAGGCCACATTTCTACAATCTGCTAGCCACCTTAGTGCACTGTTACACACACTGAAAATTTTTTGGTGGATATCATGCCTATGTATTATGCTACTGACAATGATTCTTGCTCGGGGAAACTTTGTTAGCGCTATCTCAAGTATGTACCCAATTCCACCAATGATATAATCAGGGGAGACACCCTTAGCAAGATCATTTCCCCCTACATGGAGAATTAAAGACTCCACTCTATCATTTATCTCACAGTCTTCCATGAGCCCCTTCAGTCTACGCAAAGTGAGGCCTGGGTAGCAGTTAACCTTAACTTCTTCGCCCTTCAAACAGTGCCACATGCCTCGTACCAAGCTGTCTCCTACAATGGTGCACTTATAAGTGATGATTTTTATTTGTGACTTTGGTGCAGTTTGTTTTTGTACATTTGTATGTTTTGTTTTCATATCAGTATTTTTTGGAGGTGCTGTTGTTTTATGTGGACTTGGTAGAGTCTTATTGAGCACATTAGTATGTTTTGTTTGGATATGAGTGTTCTTTGGAATTGCTGATGTTTTATGTATACTTGGCACAATGTTCTTATGCACTTTTTTATGTTTTGTTTTCGTATTGGTACTTGTATTGGTACAGTATGTAGTCTCCTCCATCTCCTTATAGAATAGAATCTAGCTTTTAGCTTTAAATAATCCTTCCGCAAGGACAGATGTTTTCAAAATATGAAAGATGGTTATGCACTTGTGGCTGCTCAGGTTCGGTTGGTTGATGACAGACGAATGACTGGTCGCTTGTTGGTTTGAATGACGTTTATTGTAGTTGTTTAGACCAACTCAACAAACAATGTTTACGCTAGCAACAGTGTACGAGAATAGAACAATACTTAAAAGTTTTAAGTTAAAACTAAGATTTAGTTTTGGCCAGCCCGATGATGAAGCAGTAGAATCCCGACTGATATGTGCCATAGTCAACCACGAAGTATCAGAACACAAGTATCCCTTACGTTCTTCAAATAGCGCAGTATTTATTATTGTCAGTGCTTGCATTACCCACCTACCATTTGCCAAAGGCTACAACTTACTATTGAAGCTAAATGTTCTCGATCTTGCTCGAAATACTCGTTATCGTTAATGCCCTCAGGCCATCTGATTTCTACTGATGATGCTTCACCGTACTGTGACTAATTATTATTTATTATTATTATTTTCTTATTTGGGATTATTCAATCTTCCTTGTGGACTTTCGGGAACATATCACAATCACAATTAATTAATAGGGTAGCCAATCGACTTCGATGGCCAGGTGGTAACGTGCTTGCACTTGTGTGAGTCCTTACACGCCATGCGATCGGAGACGTGTCGTAACTCAACACGGGTACTAACCTACAGAGGCGACTGAAGAGGTCAATCGGATACATTCATTAAATTATTTGTATGCGATTAACCTTTTTTTTTTAGAATAAAAAATTATTTCGGTCTTTGGCTTTCGTCTTGGTCTTTCGAGAAGTAATTGTTTTGGGTTCGAATCCCGCTAAGTCCAGTTTTTTTCTATATTCTTTAATTTTGGTTATAATAACGAGAAGGTTACCTCTTCATTCTTCAACCAAAGTTAATTTAATGTGTTACATATGTGTAATTTAATGTATACAATATAATACTGCAATATAATACGTACAGTATAGGTGTGCAGGATTAAAATGAAGAAAAAACTGTTAATGTCCAGACAATTAATATGTAATATAAGTACAAAAAAAATTAACTTAGCCTCTAACTATTGATTTTGTATTATATAGACATTTTGTCAAATTATGGGCACATACTGTATTCACTAATCCAGAACAAAGGCAGAAATTGTTTTCCGTCCACTTATTAGGCTATAATACCCTACCAGGTTATCACAAGACCTTTAAATATTATCGGTATACAATAATATATTCTACAATACAACAGCCTACAATACCTCGTCTATAATAATCCATGTGAACGACAAATGAGTTCGAATTTAAGACCATTTCAAAAGTTGACAACAAATCATTTCCATAACTCAGTCATAACAAAATTCGGAGTGACTTAATTTGAAATAAGCACTGAAGTAAATTAGCATAACAAATAACAATAATAGGCAATATACCTTAACTGCTGAAGAAGTAAGTCGATTGGAATTCATGCATGTTTATGATAAGTCGTCTAGTTTCATTATTTCATTATTATTTTTTCGTTTTTTTTTGTTCGTATTTTATTCATTTGACCAATATCCGTCGAATTTCCCAGGGTATTCTCTTAAGTGCATCGAATAGTACAGCATTTTTAATTATCAGTCGTTGTATTCTCTTAAGTGTGTATCGAATAGTACAGCATTTTTAATTAACAGTGGTTGTATGCTCTTAAGTGCATCTAATAGTACAGCATTTCTAATTGTCAGTGGTTGTATTCTCTTAAGTGTATCGAATAGTACAGCATTTTTAATTATCACTGGTTGTATTAACCACGTAGTGCCAATTCCCAAATACCACTACTGGTTCAGAAAAACGTTCTCGATCGACGTTAGCGAGTTATAACGGCCGTTCCCGAATCAGCAGTCTGATCGAGGCGTTTATAATACCGGGGTTAAATAAATACCCTAGGATTATAACTGTAAACAAACAAATTTTGAATAGCACTTTCCATTATAAAATTATCTTGTTTACATTTTTAATACCAGGGGATTAAATAAATACCGGTATAATAATCGCCTCGATCAGGCTGCAGGCTGCTGGTAAATATTCCGGAAAAAACAAGACAGTATAATATTACCGTTAACTTACTGTACATCCTATGTTTTTAAATGAGCGTGTCTCAAAAATACTGAATAGCCATCACATGCAGGCCACCGAGCAAAATAAGACGGGAGAATGGAGAGGGATGGCGTATTATGGTTAATCTCTCTTATTAATTTAGGTGACATCTGATATCTTTTTGTTTACATCAGTGTCAATTGTTTACTTCATTTTTCAGTGTTTTTTAAAATAAAAACAGTAGGCTAAGCTAAAAAATTAATATAATAGTTAATTACATGGAATCACAGCTCTCATTTCTCTCTATTATTTTTAAGGACGTATAGGCTCAGTGGCCCATGAAATCCTCATACCAACCAATTTTTCAAACTGAATTTTTATTACTTTTTGCCGCTGGCAAACTATCGCATGTCCTCGATGTCAATCTATAGTATTATGCGAGTCTTTCGGTATCTAAACTACAACCTCCTCTCAAGCAATGGCGGATCCAGGTTGGGGTCAGGGGGGGTCATGACACCGCCCCCCCCCCCTAAATGAGTAAATTCATAAGATACCTAGTTATAAAAAACAAAATGAATAAAACTCAACTTTTCAACAACAACAAAATTACCTTTTAAACTGTGACCCACGCTAAATTTTCCGCTGGATCCGCCCTTGCTCTCAAGTGTGCACTCCTTTCAAAGTAGGCTACCCAAATACACCTACGTACATCTACAGCCTAGGAGCCACTTTGACAAAAGCTAGAATACAATGACTATTCCCGCACAAAGAAATATGGCATACAATGTATCTTTAATAGCTAGAAAAGAAATCCATATGTGTGACCATACGTTGAATACCGCCTTTTCGGTCTCATGGCGAAATAATTTATGTAATCAGGAAAATGTATAAATTTTACAGCGTTGGAATATACTAATATATATATATTAAGAAAATGTATCGAGCTGAATGTTTTAGCCTAAACTATTTTAAATGTTTCTCATCAGACATAAAGTTAGCTAGACTTAAGGTGTTTAGCGCAAATTTAGCTTATTCCTTCAGGTTAACGAAAGCCAGTAAATTAAATGGCACCATAGAAAAATAATTCAACATATAGGCTAATAGGTAAGACCAGATGCCTTCATATCTAATAGCCTAAGCTACATTATATCATTAAGCCCATCAAGGAATACTTTTATATTAAAACAATACAATGTAGTAGTAATATTAGCACGAGGTAAGTGATCTACGATACAACTAGCCTTCATATTTTATAGATAAAAAATTGAAGTATCTATGGGAGACTACCTCTGGTTGTTACACCCATTTGCCCCCCCCCCCCCGCAATTAAATTTATGGGGGACAACAAGGACACAACCATGAGCATACTCGTCGCGTGGTGGAGGTGATTGAATGAGCGAGAAGCTTTAAACTAAAATATAATACTGACTTAACACTATATACATGAACCGATTGACAGAAAATTAAGCTCCTTAAATTCGTATCAATTTAGCTAAGGGAAACTTTTGCTGATTATTCCACATTTAGTCCTTTTGAAAGGGTGACATCATGTAAGTCGGTGTTTCTGTTGATTGTAGATTTCATAGTGCCCACAAATTGGCAGATAATTAAACCTCTGTACTTACAGGAAAAAGTTCCTTTTGATTCCTGTTGAGTACACTTCACAATTTCGCAAATCTATCAATATTCTTGTGGAAGTGTCAGATGTATGAATAGGCTCCAAAAAAATGGGACATATTTGGACCCTGTCAAATCGGTTCTTTCAATAAAATAAATTATTATGTTACTTATAAGAAACCTACTTAAATATAGATCGGTGCAAAACCGAGTCAGTCTTCTTTGGTAACAGTATAACATCACTCTATACTCAGAATTTTTTTCGTGGCTTTATCATCAAACGATTCTCTCTGAAATTGGTTTATAGCTATTATGGAAATATGATATGAACCTACTGACTCGTATTTTATTTATTTGATAATTTTGCAAATGCTGCAAAATTGAGTTCCTATCAATTGGGCTTTACATGGACGCATGCCTGCCCTGCTAACGACCTCATTAATTTTTTATACATTACTTGTATTGTTTCCGAATTAATTCGCAAACTGAGGTACAGGGCCTCGGCACAGCCGAGACATGTTTACACTGGACACAATGGAACAGGCATAACTTATCCAAGTTGGGGTATGGGTCCGAAAGGTACATAATGCAACTATATTTTATTATAGCCAAATTTAATCGGAGCCTGTTAAAAACTGCAGAAAACTTGGTAGTGTGCTCAGCGTTGGCAGGGGAACATGGTGGGACATGATACCAACGTGCGTGTCAACTCCTGGTCACCTACGATTGACATTACTATATACCCCAGGAGGTTCGGAATCCAATATAATCAGGATGTCCGCCCTCTCAGTCAACCCCCCTCCCTGAGGTGAAGGAGTCTGCCCCTAGGGTGCCTCATGTTAATAAATAGACTCACTCCTCCGTCAGGCTGACAAGGCTGCTTAAAAAAGCAGAAATGCTTAAAGCAGGCGTTAGAAAAACTAACCAAACTATATTTTATTATGCGCACCTATAGCAGATATAGGTAATTTTCTTTTTGAGGACGAAAAGAAAATTATTCAACAAAATATGCGTTGATACTTGAATGATAACTTTTACAGTAGACATAGTTTAACTGTACTACATGGCGTGGTAGTATTACCTAAATTTAGTTCGTTTAAGGCGGGGATTCCACCGATCGGCTAGGGCTAAATACAAAAACGGTGACGTGGTAGCAGACATTTAAGACTTTGGCGGGGTTTCCACCGACCTCGCATTGCAGAATGCAAATGACATTGACGGAAATTATAATTTTTCTTTTTATAGAAATCTATTAAAATGTTTGTACTTAACATATCCCATGACACCATTTTTTAATTTTAGTTTGTTTGTGATTTTACTGTATGATCAATTTTAACTATGGAATAGAGGAAAACAAACATTTCCGTCAATGTCATTTGCATTCTCCAATGCGAGGTCGGTGGAAACCCCGCCTAAGTCTTGAATGTCTGCTACCACGTCACCGTTTTTGTATTTAGCCCTAGCCGGTCGGTGGAATCGGCGCCTTAGTACATAGTATATTGTTACTAGTACAGTACCTATATCAATGCCGGCATCGTTGTGTCTAAAGCCAGGAAAATAGCTCTGAGCATAGCATTTCGTCGACTATACCCTACTACAACACTGCACCACATACAATATTGTAACTCATGTTATTAGCCTATACAGGATATAATTATATTATACAATTTGACACTAAATAATAATAATAATAATAGTAATTATGTACAAATCTTTACAAAATATACTAACAGTCGAAGGTTTTACTTTCTCGTACATGCATTTGTTTCCAATAGGTTAAGTCCCTGTCGCAATACCAACATTCAAAAAATAAGCCTAACTACTATTAGCCGTCCGAGAAAAACTTATAAAAAATACAAGGTACCCGCACCTTGCCTTGTTCATTTACTGGTACATGCCGTACTGTCCGACAACGAATTGAAGATAATGAAACACATTGTTAATTCCAATACTTGAATAAACATATATTTATAAAATCGAAGAAACTTCGTATTTTGTTACAGTCCAGTAAAATATAGAGGACAACCTCGGGATTGATCCCAACTCGCATTTTTTTTTCACTGAAATATTATTGATGGTATTCTTTTACAAACAGTCTCCAGGTCTAAGAAAATCGATCCGGAGCGCCTTCAGTGAGTCTAGGTCAAAGGTCATCGTCACTTCTTTTTTAATAATGTGATTCCTTTCACTCGAACGATGTTTCAAATAATATACATAAAATTGTCTGTCGACTGATTCATTTACGATTATCATTCGCCATCATGCTCACTGGAATGACGTCACTTTAAAAGCATGAAGTGACTATTTGGTCGATTTTCATCGAACTTGGCATATCAATTCACTATGCCATTAGCCATTGACGATCCAACCTTACTGGGCAACGGGCAACTTCTCACTTGCCGCGCGTTTGCCAATTCTTAGGTGGACCCCTATTTTACATTTCATTACTTGCTATTTTCAATTCTTGGTCGCACTGCACTACAAATTTTCGTAATAAGTCATACAAGGTACAGCAAGCATTAGTCATCAACCATATGTACTGTACATATAAATCTGCCATTAAGAAAAAATGAGAAAGTGAGTGTGTTTATTTTATGTAGCAGAATGTTGTGACTGCCGCAATAGTAAAATTACACTTATCGCTCATTGAAATACTGGCCAACGCAACCTATTTTAAGTTCACTTTGTACATTTTCAAACGAAATGGCACAACTATAGCCTATAACCAACCTAAATTAGCCAAAAGGCCGAATCCACAGTTTTCCATGTAAGGTGAAAATTGTACTAAGGGGTGTATACCAAAAGTTCGGCCGAATACTGGAGAAATTTGTATTTCGCTGAATCATTTCAGCAATAGCCTGTGGCTACTGTACCAAAAGCTTCAATCGTATTTACTGTACAGTTGGACCTAAATCCGAAGTCTATGTCCTTTGTTATTTTGACAGGAATGGCAACTGTGCTTCTTTATAGGTACTTTATGCTGGGTAAATTAGCATTTTATTCCGATACAATAATAATAGAAAATACTGGAATCCATAGATCAAGTAAAGGACACAAACTCTCACCATTTAAATGCATGTAAGAGGATAATAAAATTGAAATTAATTAGCAATGTATAGATTAGGCCTACTGTTTTTTCGTTCCTTTTTGCCGATGCTTGCTCTGCCGCCGGTACCTTCGACACTGAGAAATGCAACACTCGTCCATTATCGAGGTGGCTTGCTTTGGATTTGTGTTGGAGCAATGCACGCGGGGGCATTTCTTCTGCTCGCATGTTACCGCGCCATTCTATAAGAGGAAATCACATGAAAAATTAATTAACCTATTTTCAGAAAAATCGTCAGATGTTTAAGAGTGTACAGCCTGTAGGAAAGTGGCAGCCGAAATTTAATACTTTTACTCGACACAAGTACCTATTACATTCGTTGCCATAGTTGATAGCTTGCTGACACTTTTGCCTCCAATGAAATGAAATGAAAAACGGCTTTATATTTGGCGAGCTTTAGCCCCGAAGGGCTACTCTACCAGCTAACCCAATAGCGAGCCACTGCGCATATACCTAGGTACATAATTAGCGAAAGTCTTATACACAATATTATCTCCTAGAATGTCTTTTGTAGAATGTGCCCAAAGATGAAATGAAATGAAAAATGTCTTTATATTAGGTGAGTTTTAGATGCACTGATGTATCCTGCTATAGCCAGTTAGATGTGAAAGCTGACGGGGTGAGACATGCTAGTGAGTGATAAACATAGTCCTAGCCAAAATAATGTGTAATATTGTAATCGACTTTGCAGTAAAGATATAGTGTCAACTTATAGAGACAATACAGAGG
The DNA here is from genome assembly GCA_963971405.1 of Psococerastis gibbosa. NCBI lineage: Eukaryota > Metazoa > Arthropoda > Insecta > Psocodea > Psocidae > Psococerastis > Psococerastis gibbosa. The sequence continues at coordinate 29,930,842 of OZ020489.1, read as the reverse complement.
GCTGGGCTCTGAAGGTACGGCAGCTGAGTCAAATGGGGGGAGGGGTATTTTTTTGTTGTTGCTGTAATACAGTGAGGAGTGCGAGTCGTACCGTAAATATAATACGATAGGTTGATAAAATAACGCAAATAAAGGTACATACCCTACAATGGCATTGTATGCATGGTGCTGGTCTTACAGATGGTATTGTATGCGACCAATCGGTGTTATTTTCGTAGGGTCCACGGCCCAAGTAAGTACAGCCTCCTTCCCGCATAATGTCATCGTCAGTTCTCCACTTCTAAAAAGAAAAATACATGAAACTAGGACGATTTATTTGATGATTCCATGTTTTTGTTAATTGAATTGGTAGTTGAATATTTATTGTATTTTTCTACGTGAGAAGAATTAAAACCTCCCCTCCTCCGAAGGAAACCATTTATTACATAAAGATGTGCACAAGTTTCATCAGCCTATAATTCTACAAAAGTAAAGTGGATAACGGAACACAAAACAGTGGTAAATTACTAAGCCAACCCTACAGAATTCAAATTATGCAACTAAGTCAAGTCTCCAAATTAGTTACCAATATTTCCTCGCATGGTAACAAAATACTCTTTTAATTCGCAAAATAAATCTTTAATTAATTATCTAAAAATGAAACAGTGGTATATTGGAACTATGAGGTCAGCAGGCATGCGGAGACGTTGCATAACCTAAAGAAATCAGGTAGCCTTGAACCATGTAAAATTTCCTGAGCACTTAAAAATAGAATTGTTGGTGAAACGAACCTTTTTGCTGACAGCCTGGTCATTGGCAATTTCTCTTTCCTGATCCGGGCAAATTTTGCAGCAAGCATCTTTGGTCGATCGAATTTGATCCTTTTCTGGACAGGTCAATGGCGGACAATGAATCCTGGTCATTTTTATATTGAGTGTGTCCGCTTCACAGCTGACCACTGTGCAGAGGTTGAAGCCATGGGGTGGTAAGTAAGGGTGCCAGCTGCTACCGGCTGTGTGGAAGATTCCCCCCAAATAGCACCCTCTGGATGTGTTGGCTTCTGTCGATTCATCTGAAAATTTCATTACTTTAGCTGGCGGATTTAGCTGTACTAACAACCGTTATTTTTACATTGTATTGGCGCAGTCGTAATTCGGCCAGTATTAAGCGGGAAGCTTTTTACGCAACTTTTTTTTCTTTTTGACCAATACAATTGCCATTGTCTTTCATTTTACTGTCGATCATCCCCCAATAAGGTGAGCCTAGTATGAGTTCAATTCATGAACACATAATTTTCTTGGAGACAACTGCCCGTTTTTCCAACATCTGATTTCACAGGAAATATAGACCGTATAGAGCTATCAATTATATGCCATATATCCCTTAGAAGAAATTTTGGGATGAAATTAATTTGATTCTGCACGCCCATTTATCATTACTATTGAATGGCTTTTTATGTATCTAGGCCTACATGGCTGTATATAGTGGCCCTGTAGGGGGTTTTCGGACATTATTGGTATTGTTTCCGAATGAATTTCTAGCTATTGACAATCTGGATGTCAACCCACACCGACTCCAAATGCCAATGGGCAAACTCAGGCATGCTTAAAATTGACATTGTAACAGGCGTTAGCTCAACTTAACCGAGTATGAAGTCTCCTGTACACCTATAAAGCTCTTCCCCGCCAGCTGTCTTTTTATTAGCTACGAGTGCAAGTAGTTATTTGTAACTAAGGTGCCCATTCCATTGACCCGCTAGGGCTATTTCCCAAAACGGTGACGTGGTAGCAGACATTCAAGACTTAGGTGGCGTTTCCACCGACCTCGCATTGCAGAATTGACGGAAATGTTTATTTTCCTCTATGCCATAGTTAAAATTGATCAATGATCATACAGTAAAATCACAAACTAAAATTAAAAAATGGCGTCATGAGACATGTTAAGTACAAACATTTTAATATATTTCTATAAAAAGAAAAATTGTAATTTCCGTCAATGTCATTTGCATTCTGCAATGCGAGGTCGGTGGAAACGCCACCTAAGTTTTGAATGTCTGCTACCACGTCACCGTTTTTGGAAATAGCCCTAGCCGGACAATGGAATGAGCGCCTTATTTGTAACTTACTTGAGCAAGAAGGACAGCAGGAGTCGTTGTGGACTTTGGCCTGTTTGGGGCAGTTGTTCAGTTGGGGGCATATGATGTCGTCGCAGCGCTCTTTCCCGCGCAGGCAGTGGCACATGCGACATCGGTGCTGCCACTGCACCCCCTCGTCGTAGAACACCCCCTCGTGCAGACATTTGTTCTCCAGAGGAGGGTGAGCTATCGAGTACGACTGCAGCGGCACTTCATTGTCACTTCCGGTCGACAGACATTCTTTGGGAATTTTTATCTGAAATAGATTAATTTTTTATTACCATTTCAAGGGGTTTTTATGTACCCTTGGAGTGGCCCATTAAACTTTGCCCTGTCAACGACACTGGTTTTTTTCGTGGGCAAACTGATTCACGGCCTGGATGCTGTTAACCCGCACCGACTACAAGTGACAATCGACAAGCTCAGACATGCTTACCATGGACATTGACTTAATCATGTTCGTGAACGAGTCATCTGAAATTTGATATAACTAGCCATTGGTCATGGTTGTGGAATCAAAATGTTTCGTGCTGGCTACTCAACTATGTCCAAAAAGCAAAATGAACCATGTGTGCTACGGTCAATGATCGTGTATTTCGTGTATTAGGCCGGGATTACCAAAAGCCTGTCGTAACGTGCAAACACTTGATCTGATGGACATTGGCAGGAGTATGTAGGACGGTTATTGAGTTATCCAACAAATCTAGGCTTGCCATATCTCAGTTCAAGTTCAAAATAATAAAATTACCCGGCGTTATGGACTCAACAAGCGCCAAACACATACATAAAAACATTCGCAAGTGTAATATGACTTGCTGCCGAGCGTTTATAATGTTTTGGCTTGCCCTATTCAATGAATGCATTTGGTAAATGAGAAAACAGGATTAGTGGTCTATCTCGCTGTCCCAGTTGAAATCCCTGTCTAATCCATTTATCTTGATTTTATCTTCTTATCGGCTATTCAAATAAAGTTCGATGCCTTTAAGTAGGCTATAGCTGTCAGTGTCAGCAACTAGGAAACCACCAGTTAGCTTTCTTTGCAGTTTTTTTCAGACTATACAGCTAATAATAGCGGACTGTCTGTGTAAAGAAAAGGAATATCTTTGTTGGTAGGTCTAGTGTAGGCTTGCGACCATATGCAAGAAACAATGCATTCCATAGTCCTTCTAGTAAAACTAATTAGTCTTAATTAGTTTATGCTATTGCATACCGACATCACAGCACCTATAACAAGATTAACTCACCTTGTTCATATTCGCTCGGAGTAAGCGACGACCGGTCTGCAAGTCAACAACTTCTAGGAAACAAATTCCTGCGTCCATTCTCATAAGTTCTTGCGTTTGAAGCATAGCAAATCCTTCGAGAAGTGTACCGTTGAAGTCTTCGAGAAGTCTTCGGGATATTGGCGCATTCGGTGCTATCAATGGAGTATCTTCTAAATACAGCTGATAAGTCCTGCTGTCCTGCCCACCCACAAGTTGAACCTGTTTGAAAATGTCATTGAATTAGAACTTCTCCTGAAATGTACGTAGATCCATCAACTGCTTTGGCAATGATTTGAATTTTCGCTCCAAACATACCCTAGTAGTTAAATTACTAATTACCAATTCAATCTTAAATATCGACACCTGACACGCATACCTTATATTTTTCTGAATTGAATTGGTTCATTTCAAACTATTTTCTTTTTAGAGAACTACAAATGTGTGAAATCCCGCTCTCTGTAGATGGCACACATATACTGTATGTCTCAATTGATAAGTATCTATGTGAATCATTAAGAGACTTCTTTTGAATCATAGATTTTTCGCTTCTGTTCTTTATTTACCTCGTAGTGCAGATCACAGTCAAAGTCAATGCTCATCCACGCGAGTCCTCCAAAACTCTGTGACGGGACATCAGGGATGAGGAGAACAGGATTTGCCGAGTCGACCGCCCCCGCCACGGGTCGGGCCAGAAGTGTTCCTCTTAACAGGGGAATCCCTTTGTCTCCCGCAGCCCGTACGGTTAGTTCTCCGGTGTAGAGAAGGTCTAGATTACGGGGCCTGGAAAATGTACAATATATTATGTCACTTTGTCAGTCATACAAAATTATTTTTTGTATTATTATTATTATTGTAATATTATTTATATTATTGTACAGTACGTAATTACATTTTAATTGCAGTGTCAATGATAGGTAATCGAATTATTATGTAATGTCTCGTATGCTCCTTGTCCAGGGAATACTGGGCAAGGAAAAGATAAAGAGAGGGGGAGAGAATAGCATTAGACAAAATCTCATAGTTGTTCTTTTGATTTATACCACGATTTCAAAGGACCATCATGTAGTTACTGGTAAGACTGTTAAAATGTGAAAATCGTGATCAAGAATAAAAAAATGTGTAGGTGGAGATTGGGGCTATTAGTGATGCGGAAACAATAACAAGCACATCCGGAAAATCACTGCGGTTGTTGACATTGGAACTTGAACCAACAACCTTTCGGGTGAAAGCCTGAGTCCTTACCGCTAGCCTGATTCTGACATAAGGAAAGGTACCCTGGAAAAAGGTCCACTTACGAGAATTTGTCCGTAATTCCATTTCCCCAACTTTGCAGCTGCGTGCTAGCATTAAGAGTTTGGATGACTTTATTTCTTTGGACGAGGGCTACCGAGGGTTCGCCGCGGAGCCCCTCAATTTGCCAGTTGTACACCAACTCGCCTTCCCGAGTCACATACATCCAAATTAGCCCGGTGCCTTCGTCACGCATAGGTGTAGCGGGAACGTCAAAATCAGTCGATGGCGATAGAGGAGACTGGAATTAATTAAATTACCATAAAACTGTGATGCTGCAGAGCTGTAGGTAAATACTATTCTTAACTGATGGGTGCGTGATGGAGTTCATAAAAACAGGAAGAGCTCATTTTATGCAGTGTTTAATGAAAAATAAATAAACCCAACTCATAAACAGAATTATTCGAAAGGATCCTTCGTGTAGGGTAACTGGCAGATTCCTTATGTTGCAGTTAATTTTGTGTTACTACAAATGTTACTACAAATTTGCGCAACATCATTGCGAAAGCCCGTCAAATGAAAACGAAAATAAAAACTGTTAATAGCCTCTGTTCAAATATCCTTAGCTGATTGTTTAACTTGAAACCAGTCTGGTTTTGTAGGCTAGCCCTTATTGCAGTCTTTTGCTTATTGTAATCTGAGGTTTCATATTTGGCCCGTCTGGTTACACCCTTCCTTCGCTCAGGGAGCTGCGCTAACTCTTGGACCAAATCCTGTCTTTGCTTCGCTATGTTCCGGGTATCATTCGTCCCCGAATATATTCCAGCAAGAAACACTGTGTATCAACAAGCTACGATATGCCGATAGCTCCATGGTTGTAGCTAGGCGACAGATACGTCTAGACATTGTTGCCATAGTAAGACTCAATGAGCCCTTAGTTGTCTTTCTTTCTAATAGCGTAGTATAAATTATAAATGACGTACCTGATATATTTCACAGGCGGCTTTCGAGAGAATGGGTCCTTGAATGAACATAAGATCGGGATGTCTTGTTGACGAAATTGTGATAGATGTCTTTCCTCGAGTTAGCTTAGGTAGGTCACCGGCACTAATTGAAAATTGAACTTCCTCGACGTTTAATTCGGTCGAAGGTTTTTGAACTCGAATCACCTGCAAAATACGAACGTTTTTCGGTCTCTAAATAAAGAGTTACTGTCTGACCAGCAATTAAAAGTCATTAAACACTGCATTTATTTGCTTTTCCATTGCTGGCCATGCAGTAGAAACGTAGCTTTAGCCTCAGTTGAAAACCACAGGCTTAGTAGTAGTAACTAATTTTTGTTAAGGGCTTCAGGGACTCAGGCCACTAGTTCACCACCACGGGCTTAAACGAGTGTAAACATAATAGTCTCCTTAGTAACCTTGTAAAACTTGCTGTCACTCATTGTTAAAATTAACTTTGTATAGTTTTACGATTTAATTAATTAATTTAAAAATTCACAACCGGTTTCGGCTCACGCCATCGTCAAGTGCGATTGAAATTTTGTTTTATCTGTTTTCAATCGCACTTGACGATGGCGTGAGCCGAAACCGGTTGTGAATTTTTAAATTAATTTTATTCGTAAAACTAAACAAAGTTAATTTTAACAATGAGTTAAACGAGTGTATTGAAGCTTTTCAAATCAATATTTGATAAGGGCTCACCTCCTCATACACGAATTTCTCAGTTCCCTCCAATCGCACTGTTAATGGCACATCATGAATGTCCAACGGAGAGAAAATTCCGTTGAAAACTAAAGTCATGTGGATGCTGTTAGTGCGTGCCAAGGTGGTGGAAACACTCAAAATGGCAGTGCCCCCACCGTCGGGGGGAACCAGGGCGGACGAGGGAGGTGTCATTAAGGCCGTGAAGTGCTCAGAATAAAGTGTTTTGAACCTGAAAAGGAAATATTTGGGGCACTTAGTAATGACGTTCGAGAACATTTAAATCAAAGTAATTAAGTTAATCTAATCGTATATATGCCGTTATAGGAAAAGGGCAGTATACAATATTCCCCATAACATAATCTTTAATTTAAGGGGCATATTTGAAAATATTTTGTTGACAGGGAATGGCCATGTATTTTTGGCGAAATTAGTTAATTTCTCGTTCCACAGTCGCAAAAATGAGTACCTAGTCTAGTATGAAAGTCGCCAATGTAATTTTTGACAAATTTTTTAGAAAACAAAAACCTGTAAATACAGTGCAAATAGTATACTGTATTAAACTAAACTGATAGTTCAGTAACTGTATTGCCAATTGGGCCAATTGGCGACTTTGATACTATATATACTGTATATACTATACTATATACTATACTATATAATTTATATGAAAGTGGTCAGATAAAAAATCCAATAATTGTTTCATCTGACAATTTTCATAACTTTGGAGCATTAACTAATTAAATTTTTTTCTACGAGAAATTATAATTCATTATGTCAAAAAACCACTGTCATTTCTTGTTTACAAAATATTTTGCAATCTCTCCCTTAAATTTAACAAAGGGATAGTTGGACTTACATTGTCTGTTGTGTAAATTAGTCATTAGAGGCATGGGCCTCATGATCATCGAACAATTAGGGCGGAGCCCATTGTCAGGGGATGTCCAACTAACCCTTGTTAAATAGTATTACACCATTGCCACTCTCCCTTAAAATTAGAGGTGGGGCGTGACAGATATTTCCAGGAGCAATAGTGACCGGTGACAGTGACTTGACAGTCACTGATACAAATACTGGTGATTTCTGTCACTGGAGTGACTGCTTTTGTTCCTGCTATCTAAGTAATCTTGGTACATTTTGGTATGAGTAATCAAAAGTCACTGTCAGTTCTCTTACTTGACAGTGATTTATACAAGTTACATAGACTTATTCGTTTCGCTTAACAATTAAAGTCGGTTATTCTTTTGTTTAGTTATGCCAAGAAATTTAAGAAGTAGTAATATAGATATATATATATAAACTGAAAGCTAGCCAGTTATGGAGCAGTCACGGTGACAGCCTCGGGCATACCTTATGTTTAGCTTACGTGAGACGATCGGAAAGCATTTCGGGAAATTTCGCTTAAGACTGCCTAGTGCATAGGCTAAACCTGAGCGAGTTACTTGCTCTTGCATGCGACTATCAGACTATTAGAAACAAAGCTATTTAAAATATAGCCTAAATCGGTGACAGTGAGACAGTGACTCAAATCACCAGTATTTTTTTGGGGTAGGAACGGGTGGTTGCAGTGACCATCGTAGTCACGGTGATAAATCACAGTGACAGAAGTAACGCCCCACCTCTCCCTTAAATCCTTGATGGGTAAATCATGCACTCGTGGCAGTAAGTAATAATTGACATGGTTACATAATCATAAAGCTGCAGGCGCTGTCCACATAGGCAAATTTGTACCTGTGTGTCTTTTTTCGATATTCAGGTCACGTAGCTTGTTTATTATATTCTGGCTTGCGGACCAAGCCCTAGCGAAATATTTTCTGACTACAACAGTCTTTCTGTTTATGCTGTTTTTGGCCACATTAAAAATGTGCTGTTTTTGGCCACATTAAAAATGTGCTGTTTTTTTCTTATTTGCTTTCCAAAAGGAAATTGGCTAAATCAAAATACCCAATCCCACAAAAAAAAAAATTATGTAAGTAGCTTCTTTTGCGGGGTTCTAGGCTTGCAGGCTAAGCCATAGTGAAATGTGAAATGAACTCTTCTATCCTGGTATTTTCTTAGTTCGCGCCAAAAGAAAGTGGGCTAATCAAAATACCGCCCCTCTCCATTAATGTCCTGCTAATCGTACCTTGCTACTCTGCCACTCAGAGCCAGATCATTTCCCCAAAGAAGTGCAACGTAGAGCGCCTCCCCACGGAGAAGTCGCTTGTAGTCCCGGGGTAGGCGGCTCCACGCTCCGCAGACTTTGCCTGTCGCATTTTGGTAAGGTGTGCTCACTATGTTTTGCTCGAGGAGAAGGTCGCCGTTGTAATTGATAAACTGAATCGCTCTCGGTCTAGGAGGTATTTCACCCTTTAAAGAAAATTTTATGTTAACTACTACTACTACTACTACTAAAAAAGTTGGGTTTTACGCATTTTAACAGTAGTAAAGTATAAATTTTCCAAAGCTTGTAAAATAATGTAAATGAATGTTTATTCACATTGCTTGCATTCACCCCCGAGCGATAATTTTTGAAAAATATGCCCGAAATAGTGGGATTTTACGATTTGAACAGCAGTAAAGTTTATATTTTATAGAGGGTTATATTCATGTTACTGTACAAGATTTATTTAATTATCAACTTTTCATTTCGGGGGGGGGGGCTGTAGCCCAATCAGCCCCCCCCCCCTGCCTACGGCCTTGGATGACACACTGAGTGACATTAGTTTTGTACAATTATGGACGTTAAACATTGCAGTATTGAACAGATGCATCAGCAATACACTTCTTAAACTGCTTTGACGATGCGCTACTCTTGGTCAAGTGTCTTCGCCTGTGCAAAATAGGTGGTCAAAAAGAGTTACAGTAGAGGCAATATAAATTATACTGTAAACTGCGCAAAGTTCCTATTGCAATTAAAATAAAATGGGTTAATAATTGTAAGTGTGGGCCCAATGGAAAATAAAGACAATTTTCTTTCTTTCTTTCTTAAAATAGTTCCTCTTAAACATTGGAATGAAAATACCCACACAAAACAAAAACTACAATTCATGCTAATCGTGATTAGTATTAAATATTCCTTGTGAAGGCATAAAAGAAAGGATTGGTAGCCTACTAAGCTGCATTTCTATTGTGATGATGATAACTCTATTAATCGTGCTCCTGGTCGATAATTATCAGATTATTTTTACTTCTTCCGACAAATCGCCTTATATTGATTGGCTGCAATAATACGTATATAGCATGCCATAAAGTTGCATAATGCATATAAGAAAGCTCGCGTTATTATGTATACCCGTTTTACCAGTTTCTGTGACGATTCAATTCAGCACAAAGGATTCACATAAGTCCAAGTAGCAAACCGCCTCTAATTGGTAGGTCTATTACAACTTATTATTTATGGCATTTTCATTTTATTTGTTTTTAATAGCCTGACTGCTTATTACATGCTATATTAGTCCCGCAGATAACAAATAAAAGCTATGAGACTTGTTGTTAATTTTATTGATCTAGTGTTGGATAATGTGACGTTATTATTGTTATTCACGATATTTCTTTCAAATGCTGCAGGTAGCCTAATGCGTTACGCTCAGTGGCGGCTCGTCCATAAGGGCACTGGGGCTACAGCCCTCCCATAATTTTACAGGCAAACAAAGCAATTTCCTTTTAATAATAATAATAATAATAAAATAATAATATACTATTCTGAAGAAAAATGCAACTGCTACAATTCGGCTATGCTATGTGCGTGCTCTGGGCAACTTGGGGCAATTTTCAATTTAGCCCCGGGTCGCCATGGCAACCGAGTCAAGCAAAAGTTAAGAAGATCGTTCGCACCATTGAAAAGGTGTACACAACTTTTCTCTTATGGACCTTGCAATGCAATTCATGCCATATGCATTTATACATGGACAGCGGGGCAGCGCCCCAAAAATGACTTTAAATGTTTCGTATTAATAATATCGTTGAATATTGGTATTTTTTTAAAATCATAATTATAAGAGTTATTTTTGAGAAGAATTTCACTATTTTGTCATGACTGATGATTATTATAAAAATTTTCAAAGAAGAATTTTTGACTAGGGAAGTCAGGTTCTGCCCAACGGCCAGGCAGGGTAATGTAAACAATTTAAAACAAATATTACAAAAATGTAAACAGCGAGTGATAGACTTGTTTGCCACATCGAAATGCCAAAGAATCTATTTGATATTCAAGTAGTGGTAAGTTATATGCTATTACTTTATTACAATTCGTTGCCCCACCATTTTGATACACCACGAGCCGCCACTGGTTACGCTGCTATATTTATTATTGGAAATCGAAATGGGAATCTTATTTTAATGCATCGTATGTAGCCTACTTAGGTGAATTTAAGAGGAAAAACTGCACAAATAATGGTTTATTATATTGCAATAAAAATGTTATATTATTTTTAATAGCCATTATTTAAAACGGGGGGGGGGGGCACTTTCATTGTGACCTCCTCTGGCAAGGGACTCTTTCCGAAATTCCCCTATTTTATAGATTTTTATTTCCTGATTATGCTCTTCCTAGGGAAGGATGACTTCAGCATGTAAATCAGGTTTTTTAGGTGAACGGTTTAGTGACAAAACCGGAGTCCCCCCAATTAGCCACATTACAGGTTCGGAGAAAGTTACAGCACAAGTACACAAACGGTGTCTTTGTAGTGTGGACAAACGTGGGCCCAGTGTTTTATTCAGAGTTAATACAACTCGTCTTCGGTCACGTTCTACGCCTTTGCTAATGTCCGACACCAAATACAGTCACCTTATACAGGCCACTGCCCAGCACCAAACATATGCCCTACGTGGGCAGTTCACCCACCCTTTACAGCTTATTTTATTTCAGCGTATTACAGTTTTGCGATAATCTCTTTTTTAGTAGCATTGTTAAGTAGGTAAGCTTACCAAAGTGTTAGCCAAGTAGAACGAATAGTACAGATTCTTCTTATGGTAGGTAAACCTTCCTGTAGCTACAATCTGGTAGGCAGGCTTGTTCGATTTAGATGGAATATTGACGATATCGTCCCGCTTGAATACGAGAGATGATCTCGGGGTAAGAAGTGCTCCAAAATCTATAGACAAGAACAAGTACACTCAAAATAATCATACATACAAAATTTATGACATCGGTACTGAAAAATAAACACAAGAAATTAGATATTGTCTCTACTTTTCTATAAAATGTGTATGCATTAGAAGGAAGCTGGCCGCAGATAGCCAGATATGGCCACCCCTGAATCCCGTTGGTTTTTATTTGTAGTTAATTCAATACACTAAGTTATAAAGATGGACGTTGACCCAAGCGTTCGAGACCAGAAGCAGTGCATTTGAAATGTGGATGTGCAGACGAATATCTTGGAGAGATGTTCCTAATGCCGAGGTCCTGAGGTAAATTAATGGACACAGAGTTGCTGCTGATAATACGTTAAGAAACAGAAACTAACATATTTTAGCCATGTGAGGAGTAACGAAAACTATCGCATTCTGCATGTTATTATCCAAAGGAAGATAGAAGAGAAAGACTGTTGGCTCCAGCAGAAGAAAATCCTAAATGAAAACCCTGCGGTGGTAGTTTGGTAAGAGCACGACTTCCCTTTTTAGAGCAGTTGTCGCTAAGTTCCAAATTGCCATAGTGATCGCCAAACTTCGCTAGAAGAGGCATATAATCAATAATGAAGAAGGTAAATATTTAGTCTATTCAAGTAATAGAGGACTATTTCATACACGCAATACGGTATTTTCAATTTTTCGTGTTACAATTTTTCCATGTATTTACTAATTCGGGAACTATCTGTCGCAAGTTTCTTGGGAAAATCGCTGTACCAAAACTAAAAGAATACTTACATAGTTGTACTATGTATACAATAGACCTTTACTACTTGAGTAGACCAAATCTGTATAACTTAAGTATATTAAATTAAATACAAATTATAAACCAACAGATAAACAGAGTAATCTAGAGGTGGCCAATATCTAGGGTCAGCTTCCTCTTAAACTAATGAATTGTGGCCTACTTATTTCTACTGATCTAGAGTTCTATAAAGGTGAAATGGGACATTTGAGCGCCAAAAATATTTTTTTATTCCTGGTACGTTTTTACAATGTCTGGTCATAGGAAACGTGGCATCAAGTGACCCCAAGATTCTAAAAATATTTTTAGCGCGCTCAAATGTCCCATCTCTCCTATAACGAGCTCTATAGTGAATAGTGATCCTTAAAGCAACAAAGGTTTACTAACGTTTGACATTTTTATCCTCTTCGGCAGCTGGAACATCCATGGCTACTTCTTGCACTGAAAAGAACAGAAAGACTGCAATTTAAAATTGGAAAAAAGTAGTTCATATAAATAAATAAAAATAGTATCGAGAAGTTTGCCCACAAACCGACGAACAGATAGACATATCGTAAAAACGGGGTTTTTGCGATTCCAAAACGTGTAAATCCACTGAAATCCCGAAAGCTGTTCTTATACGCATAAATAATAAATAATTATTTTCTCCATATTCTATGGCCTGGTTCATTGCCCCCGAAACAGCATACGACAAACGTGCTAAATATTCAATAAGCCATTACCCTACATATAGGTTCAGTACATAAGGTTGCAACATTGTTGCAAATTTTAATTCTGCCTAATATACCGTGTAGGTACCGTATGCATAGTACTAGCTTGCTCTGTAAACCTATTAAATAGAATTTACGAAGAATTATAGAAGAGAGACTAACAGCAATTACTTGCTGAATATCAATGAAGCGGTTGACAAGATCATCAAACGATGAAGAACGGCATGCTACGCGGAGGCTCTATCGAACGCTTCAAAGTTATACGAGAACTAAACAGAGATTTGTACCTTCACTCAATGCATTTACAAATAACATAAATTCATACAGCACGGCGCTAGGGAATAGCCTAAAATTATAACCTTCACTGGAGTCTATTTCTAATGAAAATAATCTTAATAATTATCGAATATAAATTATTGAGTGCAAAAATATCAGCGTTCTTAACATGTTTGGGGATATAATAATAATGTTGCGATTAGCCTATGACTGTGTTTGCACCGGCGCCAGAGGGGATTCATAGAATTCCTCATGAATAAAAAGTAGGCTCTAGTTTGCAGCAGATCAGCATGCTCGTAAAGTTAGAGATGGACAGCCTTCATTACGTCGCCATGTTATTAGTTGAGAGTAAAGTTGAGAAGCTCGGAGCTAGTTCAATAACATAGAATCAGTAAAAGATTCATAGCGTATAAATAGGGTTGCTCACAAACTAAAACCTTTCGATATCCGTAAGCGTGATGGGATCGGTTAAAGTACCCCGCTGACTTGGTATATGTTAGTAGCCTATATCGTCACCCTAAAGTCAGACAGTACCTTAAAAAACTACATTTCAAGATAATTCTTTCAGTGCCTGTATAGGTATAATTTGCTACGAGCAGTCAGATATGCCCTCATAATCGAAAATTTTAGCCTCATTTTTCAAGATTGAATTTTATTCGACTCATGAAACTGTAGAGCTCATGACAAGGTCACTAAATCTGATCATAACTCAATTTCGCCAAAAAAAATGTTGGTTCCGCCTTTCTGTATTAGGGTGACGATATAGGCAAGGCCGTAGCTATAAATTTGCGACGAGGGGATAAGCTAGCCTAAGGCCGAGGCTACTATAGTAGTTTATACCGAGCTTAAGAATAAGAAAGAAAAACTGGATTTTGGTAAATACAACAAGTAGAAACCGAAATTAGAGGATATGGAAAAAACTAGGCTTGGCGGGATTCGAACCCACAATCTACGCCTAACCGGGGCGTCGTCTTAACCGCTGGAAGGAGGTTACCTCTTCAACCAAAGTTAATTTAATGTCAGTGTTATATGTACCATATAATACTACAATGTATTTGTGGATGATGGAATTTTTCACGACGGGGAGGGGGTCCGGACCCCGGGATATAGGCATACCGGTCGAAACCTACATCAGTCACAAGAGTAATAATCTTAGTACAGGAAGATGCGGAGACTTGGGAAGCGACGGATTTGGTGCAGTAGTCATCATTATCTCCCGACAAGGGGGAGACTCTGGTTCGAATCTCGTTTCCGTCGATTTTTCTATATCTTCCTTTCGCCCTGGTGTGTTTTATTTATTTAGTGCCGCATGCGCAGCGTGGGGGGGGGAGGGGTCGCCTGAAACCCATATCGGACGTTAACACCTTGAGCTCGGCCATTGTTTTCCCTCTTGCTCCGGCGAGTTGTTCAATCCTTTCCTCAAGAGTTGTCCTCGGTCTGCCGATGTGTCTTCTTCCTTGCGGCCTTGCTTCCGTCAACCTCCGGGTGGTCCTGTTCTCCATCCATTTGGACGTGGCAGAACCATTGTAACTGCTTCTTCTCCATTCTTTTATCTATGGAATCCACTTGCAGGTCTTGCCTGATGCGATCATTTCGGATTCGGTCCCTAGGCTGCGTAACGGCACTTGAAAATATTTCGGCCAACTCACAGAGAAGAAAATGCCTAGCATGTTGCCGACTAACAATCTAGCACTTACTAAATCATTTGAAGCCCTATTATAGTATATCTGTTCTGCTATGCATGAAGCATTGAACTTTATTGTAAGGAGGAATAAATATGTGTTATGCGCTATGCATAGTAAATTTAGTGCATGCACTTAAATGTATTGTAGTGGATAGTCTCACGGATATTCGCAAATGGAATGATGCCATTGGGCAGGGCCGCACTGAGGAAAGGGGGGAGGGCGAGGTTGTGTAGCTAATGACAGATTTAAGCCTACATTGAGGCATTTGAATACAATACAATTTACATATGCCGAAGCAACACTTCTCATCAGGCGCCTTGTCTACACCAGCAGAAGGCGGTGCAAGTCGTGCGAAGCCATTCTCTTGAAAACCTCACAGATTTCGCATTTTAATATTTTTTTTCGATAAATACCAAGCAATTTACGCGTACAAATAATTTCTCATGTCGGTCAATTTTTCCTTTACACTTGGATGCAGTAATCTGGGTGATTTTTATGGTCAGATGTCCGAACAATGGAAAGGAAGCGAAAACGGAATGGTTGTGCAATGGAGTATGGAAAATTGCATATGGTTAATGCTCCCCAGATATGCCTCCGCAATAAAAAATAGCTGTGGCTGCGTAGGTTTGCAATATTCCGAATGCAGCCTACAAAATGTGCCCTCATTTTGGGTCATCATAATGCATTCTGATTCTAATTTTGGGAGTGGTTTCAATGCACTCCACCTAAGTTTTAGCTATCTGATAGTTTCATTTTAACACCCAGTTGCACTCTTGTGCTACAATTGACGTAGGTATCGGTAGTATAGTTTGCTTAAGATATAATCAGACGGCCCACTAGGCGTTTTTTGTTCAAAGATAAATTTCTCATGTAACATCCATCAGAAATCTATAAATGGGATGCTATAAAGTATAAGAAATATTCCTCCACATTTTAATACATAGATTGTAGCCGACAGCGGCACCAATACCATTTTTTTCACGCTTTCAAAAACTGGTGAAACGGTGTTATTGCAGACTACAAGCTATCCCTTAAAATGTTAAGGATGATTTTCTATACTTTGTGACACCTTTATGATTCTATGATTGATAGACTTAACCAAGTCTTGTGCGAGTCATCGAAGTATTATAGCATAGGTTTAATTTTAAAATTTCAAATAAAGACACTCCCCATTTCCCCAGAATCTACAATATATTCCTATCCAGGCGCGGATCTACGGGGGGCTATGGGGGCTATAGCCCCCCCCCCATTAGGTTCCTCAAACTGCGTAAAACCCCAACAAATAATCTCCCGGGGGGACCCCCGGGCCCCCCTTGTGTTCGATTGTATTAATTACCTATAATATAGGACCCTTATTGCTCTGAAAATGCGTAAAACCCCAATATTTCAGCCCTATTTGTAAAAAAAAATCTTATTTAATCCTAGCCGCCTCCTCGGTCTAATGCTAGATCCGCGCCTGTTCCTATCATTCCCAAGAACTGTTCCAGACTCGTATCTGTACTTGGTTAAGTCATGCTTTCGCCTGTTTCATTGCGTCAATAGTAAGCTTGTCTCAGTTTGTCCATTATAGCTTGTAGCCGGTGTAGGTTGACATCGAGATCGTATACCAGTTTGCCAATGGACAAAAATTCATACGGAAACAGTACAAATGCCCGAAATCCATGGGGTCGTTGGCATTGGACAAGAGACCTATGGGCCGCTATGAGTACGCCTAGGCCCATGAGCAGTCCTTAAAATAATTTCTTTTACAAAGAACTGTTCCAAATATTGGAACACGGTTCTACAGGTTCTACTATATGCAAAAAAAAACTAATCAAGGACGATCGTTTAGCGACTCCCGATATTGCTCTATTAGTGATCACTAATCGTGTGGGTTTGAAAGGCTTTTAAAGGTACTCAAGTTACCAAGCTGCCGAATAAAAAATTCGGATTAAAGCCACATAGAAAAACAAAACAGGGTTTCTTTAAGATGTCCACATTTTTTGGTCCAAAGATTTCAGGCAAATAGAGCCGAGTTCTCTTGTTTTCACCCTGTTTAGCACTCCAGATGTCTTTTCCTGAACAATCTCCTGGAAAAATGCTTAGTTGAGCCAGCGGGAACCCATAAATGGTCGGGGGCTAGTGCAGACAAACGGGTATCAGAGCATTACTAAAATAGGAACTGTTCTAAATATATAAGTAAGCAGGCTTGAATGATGTGCTTGTCCACAAGTTAAGCATATGAAAAGTTAACTGCATAAGCATCAGTGAAAGTGCACTTCTTATTATTTTTTCGATGACTGGTATTAAAGGCTGGACGCTCGAGCCGTCCATAAAATTCAGTCAATGCAGCTTACGATAATGCAATAATATTAAGTACGTTCAATTGTAACGTATGTAAATACTAAACACAAGTACATAACTGTAGCGAAGGTTTCTTAAATTGGTGTGATGGGGTGATTCTTTTATATCCATTTTAAAATTGAGAAATAAACTAATACGGTAGGCTATTTACTTTTGATGGCGTTTTCAATAGGCGGCTATTTCATCTGTCAATAATCCGTCATTTGTGCATCAAAAATTGATGAGACTGTTTTAGAGATGTTTTAAGGAGACTATTATGTAGATACTTAACTTATCTATTATAAATTAAGTTATAATATGGTAGAGACTTATTATTGATGCACAAATGACGGATTACTGACAGATGGAATAGCCGCCATATTAAAAAAAGCTATTCCTAAAATCACAATTCTTCCATTTTTCAAAACATTCGAAACTACTATCCGACCACGTTAGGGAGGCACTTGAAACACTTATAAAAATAGAATAAACTCGGTGTTCCGCTTATGCAAGTTTTGAATAAACAAAGTGCCATCCTATCGTGATCGGGTAGTATGCATAGGCTACCTACATACGAATTTTTTCAGGCCAAGAAAAAACCGTTCCCCGATTTGTGAGTTTTCATGTTAAGATTTCAAAAATCAATCCGAACAGTTTTTTGTATAGCTAGGGGGTACCGACTTTAAGTAAAATGCTGAGATTACTTCCCTCTGTCCATAATATTGTACTTGCTTAGACTCTTGTGTCTAACAGAGCCTATTTCAAGAAATCTAGCAGATAAATGTCCCGCTCGAATATCTCTATAATTGTATTAAATAATATTATCCTCTTAAATGAAGTTCTCATTTTGCTCCCTCGACTGTTGAAAATTGAATTTCGAGATTGGAATTATCAACGAAAGCACATGGCTTGATTGGAACTTTGAAGGAGGAAACTTCTTTAGGAATAGGGTGCGAAGTTTCTAAGAGAAGGAGAGGGGGGCAGGGGGTTTAGGGTGGATCCAGACTTCAGCAAATTGATCGAGGACTCAATCTGTTGCTGACGTCTGGGTATTTCGGTGGAGGGACAGGGGATTTCTCATAGGAAGCTGCGTTTTGACAATCCACTGATTACATTTCATTCCAACAGTAACGGATAAACAGGAGAGTTTATCCTTGATGCGGGAAGCTTGTGATTATTTGGAAGTTCTCAGCTATTTAGTTTCGTATCAGCGGCCTCTGATCATGGCGATTTTAATACCGGGGTTAATATAATAACATGTCACGTGACGGTGTTAATTCATTTGTTTAAAATAAATGAACAGCAAATTTCTGAATTTTTTAGAATGTGATGTTGGCAATACTGAAGAACTGAACTGACGCGACGCTACCGTAATAAATATAAATAGTAAATATAAACACATATCGCCCTAGAAATTAACAACTTTTAATTTTGAATTAATATTAATAAATAAAATTAAAAAATAAAATAAATTTAAGGAAGAAAAAATTAAGAAACCCACCAAAAACATTGCTGAAGATCATTCAATTGTTAAAATAGACACAATTTGGATTTTCCACGCTTAGCACTCTTGCGACGACTACCAGCATCAAAAATTAAAAAAAAATCTGAAATATTCTGTTCATTTATTTTAAACAATTGAATTAATACCATCACGTGACACGGTATTTGAAATGTAAACAAGATAATTTTACAATGGAAAGTGTTATTCAAAATTTGTTTGTTTACAGTTTTAACCCCAGGAGCAAGTTAATACCAATCGCCATAATCGGCGCCCACTGTAAGCTTAAGTGTTATAGGCCTAATGTTGTTATTATTATAAGGCAGTTAATGAAGACTTAAATAATACAATGACGTATTTTCCAACAACGGAGCATTTCAAAAAAGTATCGGCATAGTTTCTACTGGTTTGATAAAATAAATTTTCCGCACATTTTTTAATATTTAAGAAGAAAAAAGAAAAGAATGTCTTTATTTTGCATTGGGCGAATTCGGCCCACCCTTAAAATCAATCCTGTTAACCATTAACTCCCATGGGGGAGTCCGAAGTACGGTTTTTTTTTTCATCGTCTTTATTTACGCGTCTGATTCCCAATTTGTAAATGATTAATAAGGTATAATTATGATAATATATTAGCTTATTGAACTGACATAGACACGTTGCGATAGTGAATTCGACCGTCAGAATGCGTTAATTTAGGTACCGTACTGTTGGACCAGCAATGAAAACGAACGAAATACGTGTTAATATACTCAAAATAAATCCATGTTTATTCCAATAATTCCATAAATCGACCAAACTAGGTGTGTCGTTCTTTTCAATATATTAAATTGCCTTCTCATTTATTTTATCTGTTTTGTTAAGGGATGTCGTTATCGTCGTGTCCATTTCTAACTAACTGTTGAAAGTCTCCCTTTTAAGAGCAAAAGGAAGTGCCTTAAACAGGATCAATAGCACCAAATTAGGCATGATGGCGTTATAAACAACGCATTGCGACTATCGTGGATCATTGGGCGGCCTTGCAACGATGCAACTAGAAGCCAGCAACGTCATCGCAGGCAGATAGCTCCCTAAACGTGCTATCAATACGGTTAAAAAACCTCGAGTCCCACCAATAAATTTAAAATGATAAAGTATTATTAATGATGGAGCCCCACTAGTGTGACATTATTAAGAAGTTTATCATGAAAAGGGATGGTTTAAAATTTTGTTTGGGTATAGTCTATTCTTATTCTATTCAGGCTCTTTGAGACTACGGGTCCACGGCCCACTATCCCAGATAGTTCTACCTAATTCGTTTATAGCTGTACCTAATAGAAGAGTAAATTTCGTGGGTATTGGGATCACAACTTCGCCGCGGCATAGCCTGTTCGTACTTGTGTCTCTACACATCATGCGATCGGTGACCTGCCGTAACTCAACACAGGTATTACCTACAGAGGCGACTGAAGAGGTTATTATATACATTCATTGAATTGTTTGTATACAAATATTCTTAAAAAAAAAAACTTGATAAAAATCATCATGACTGTACCCAAGTTTGAAAGTTTGAAATTGTCATGAACTTACCAATTGCTCACTATGTTGTTTATATTCGATGTACAGTATCTAATAAATAATTGTTAGTACCTACCCTTGGTTTAGCAAGGTGAATTTTGCTTTCTATGTATTATACTTGGTTAGATCTTCCATGATACTTCATTGAGGCCAGTGAAGTGCATTGTGGCGGAACAAATAACGTGGCGGAAAATATTAGTTACGTTTGGCGCCATAATTTCAAATAATTACCCTAACGCCCATCCGCATGTGCAATGACGGGTAGGAAACAAATCAGAATAAAGGACTGTCATTATAATGTCGCTATTAATGGGAGTCAATTTTATTGCCCTAGTAAAGGGATGAGTCAGTGATAATAATTCTGTTGGGAGGGGTCTGATTGAGCGAAAAATTTGCGCAGATCATTTTCATAAAGCTCGTTATTCCATTGCTAAGAACTTATGTTTATTGTAAAAAAAAAAAAAAAAAAGTAGACCCCAGCAGGACGAATGTGGTTAACAGCAAATTGGACTACGCCTTTATAGTAAAAAGTAGAATTTCTCATTGATTATCGGGCATAAATAAGAATAGAAGGATTAGCAGAATTGTTCCACTCCATTTTTGTACTTTTTTTAAGGTTAGGTTTGGTCCAAGCCTTCAAAAACTGCGTCCAAACGGTGCCACCCTCTCACGATCCGGCTTGAGGGGGCACAGGTTTGAAATTTACATGGTAGGTATTTTTTGAAAAATGCACGAATCTTCTATCCATCTGTATGTTAGCGCCGGTTACATATTAGTATGCATCAAAATGTAGAGCATTTCATCGACTTCTACTCTCAATAATAATAATAATAGTTTAATTCCTAAAATAAATTCAGTTACATACGTAGGTATATACATAGAAAGGTTTTTTGTTAGGGTCCCATGTCATTGTGCAGCCATTTTGCACGTGGAGGCAAGGTGCAGAAAACAATACAAAAGTTGAGGTAGTAAGTATTAAAATAGGTTAAACAGATGCATTAGGTATACAGATGGTGTAGGTAACAGTAAGCCGGCCGTCATACCAAGTTGAATCCAGCGAACCAGAGCAGGTTCAAAGCTGCAGTTAACTTGGTCGTGTGCACAGTGCCGGTGGGGAAACATGGTAGGACTTGTCCTGGTCACCTCCGACCTAATCGTGTGACTTCACTGTGTTTCCCAAGTGGTTCGGAATCCACTATAATCAGGAGGTCCACTGTCCTATGGGCTGGCGTAGGACAGTCGAGTCGGGGTCGCTCTATGGGCCCAAATATGAGGCCTAAGTCGTTATTAACCCGACGAACATTACTACTAGGTAACAGTACGAGTTTATAAAACCAAGAATGATGTTCTTAGAAATTCCAAAGTGCTGGATCTTTTTGCAGTTGTGCTTGTTTCACCTTATTTCGAAATATTTTGAGTGTAGGTGCGCTACGAAGTTCTTGAGAAAGTCAAATCAAATTTATTAAATCAAATCAAAACAACATTTACAATATTAAAAAATGGAGGGGGGGCAAAGGAAAAGTCCCGTGCTGGGCCCCCTTTAAAAGTACAAGTGAAAATTAGTACAAGTAATACAAATAGAAAAAAAAAATTTAAACGTTAATAGAGAATAATTGTGCAGGCAGATAACTGAATTAATGTAAATAAATAAATAAAAATATTGGTTCACAATCGACACTGAAGGAACATCCACATTACAATATATATCCCAATTTTCATTAACTATAGTTGCCAAGTAAGGACGTGATGTTATTGGGATTGGAAGAAATTAGGTAGTTTATATGTGTCTTGAAAAAGTTTATTGTATTGAAGTGGCCCTATGTTGTATATAAAAAAGTTTTTTTGAAAAATTCTGTTCTTGGCGTATGGCTTTATGATCGATATTCATATAAGTTCGACTTGGTATTTAAAAACAACACGTAGCGATATACGCATATTGAACGTCTTAGAACCCGTTGACCTGTTGCCCTATTCTGTCCGCCTTAGGTTCCATACTTACAACTTCGAGACCTTGGGTGGTGTTAAGACCAAGACGTACTTTAGCTACCGCGAGAAGCTTTACGTAACTTCTTAGACCGACCCTGAGTGAAAGACGTTCGGTAGACGGGTCGGACGGTTCCAAATGAGATAACCCGCCCGAAATAAACCAGACAGAAACTGCACTAGTTGTCCAATTCATATTTTCACGGGATCAAAACTGGCATTAGAGGGTCATCGACTTGGGCGACATGCCCTCGGGCTGATGCCATAGCAATTGACCTTTAACCGTGGTACGCCCCTTATTTGTTCGCCTACACCTTCATTTATAACTAGCGAGGTTTTAAGAGCTGTACCTACTTTTTGTAGCCTTTCCTATTTCCTGCCGCGTAGATTGGGCGTTTCTGCAATTTACTTTTTAATATTCCAGCTATGTCGTTAACGAGAATAATTATGTTTGTGTCTTCCTTTTGCACATTTAGACGCAATAGTCTACTGAATTATGGTCTGGTGCCCGCATAGTTTTCTTTGTGGTAATGGCAACAGAATGGGGGACTTCATACATCTGCTTTCTGTTTTATTTCAACTTGAATATGCGTATGTGTACTGTAGGCCCTGGAATTTTTTGTAAATGTGAGCGTTTTGGTTTGTTTTGACAGTACAATACAATACAAAAATTAGAGTCCCTGACCGGCCAGAGCCGGATCAACCGTGTCAAACAAAAATAGCCACCCGAGAGGGTTTACGGTTTTGTATGAAAAAAGGAGGAGGTACTTAAATAGTCCAGCTCCTAGGGTCGTACTCATCCAAATTATATAGTGAGGCGTCAATAAGTCCGCTCTTAATGTATGTTCTGAAACAAGCTGGATCCAACTGACTTATTAAATTGGTAGCTTATTGTAAAGCCGGTGTGCAAGTATCGGATAAGAATCCCTCGACTTGTTTAGGCGACACCTAGGCATATATTTGACAACTGTGATTCACATTATGTATATATTATTTGTTTATTATTTATTATTGTTTACATTCATGCTGCAGGCTACAATGTAGGCATCATTGGAAATGTACCGTATGTTATATGCAAGTACGCATTAAAAGGTATTGAAGCGAAAAAGTATATACTTAGGGAATCAATTACGCTACAATATTTTTATAAAATTTTAGCCAATAGCACAATTAGTTAATTATTGTTTTTTTTTTAGTTTATGATACTTAACACAGGAAAACGTACTTAGGGTATCAATTAGGCTACAATTTTTTATACTTATAGCCAATAGCATTATCAATTAATTATTGTTTTTTTTTTAATTTCTGACACTTGACACAGGATTTTAGTCTATAAATATGTGAACTAAATTCTGTCATTAGGTGTGGTCTGTTAGATAAATTAATGTACAGTCAGTTCCGTCAATTGGGAGTCAGGTATACGACAATATGTAATGATTACAAATAGTGTCCTGCCATAGTGACAAAATTATAGTACAAATTCGCATATTGGCAAATTGTGTGTATCTAAGAAAATTACATTATTCAATATAATTACGTATTATCAATATGTATTGTTGCTTTTTCAATACATTATTTACTAAATTTATTTATTTTTAATGCAAAAAGGTAGTGTGCAGCATGTATATAATAAACGATACTGTAAAAATCATAGAAGCGAAAAATTATGTCTTCAATAGGTTTCAGCTAGGTATTTCACAATTATTTTACTTTTGTGTACTAAGGCGGAGATTCCAAAATATTTGGTTAATAACTTCGGGAACAAGTCATTTAGAAGAAATTACTACGACAACAAAGGTACAAAATTGGTTTTATGAAAAATTCAAAAAAATATTAAGCTTTCTCAAAAAACACTCAAAACTTTAAAATATCTGTAAACGGCAGTTTGTCTCGTTTCGTAGAGTAGGTAATCTTATTGGCAGGTGAGAAAATGTAATTTTATTAAGAAAGTTTGAGTTTTTTCATTGTTCATGTTCATTTCTTTGTAGTTGTGGATGAAGGAGTTAATTAATTTCGTCAAAATGACTTGTTTTCAAAATATTTAGACATCTCTGCCTCAGCCCATTGGACATGTGACACTGAATTTTGACATTAGGAAAGTCATATTTCTGACTTGAAAGTGCATCACACTCAAGATTTTTTCAGTCAGACTCCCAGCAATAAATTAATGTTCGAAATTTCAAAGTGCTGGAAATCATAATCCACTATATACCGAGCGCTTTAATTGATTAGTTTAAAAAGCAACTTAATCAGATGATTAACGAGTTTTCGAAGAGACGCGACAGATTATTATTATTATTGATTATCCATTAGCGATTCTCCTTTCTAATTTTGTAGCAAAATGTCGTCATAGTCTGGTAGAAAGAAATGAAGCTTTTGACATATGTTTGCTTATTTTCGCGACTGATTGCCACGACACGATGGTGAATTAGCAGCCAAGGAGTCGCGATAAATATGGGGCCTTCGCTAAGAAAAGCGTCGGCAGCTGTACGCTCTGCACGCTTGCTATGCTGTGATTCTGACAAATTAGACGACTTTTCTCGCTCTCCTAATGATCTTTCAACTGAAAATTAATTAAAAACTTCTTTTACCGTAATCTACTACCACTACCGAACTTCTTAATTTTTGCTTTCCAATTTTTACGTAGTATAAGGAAAGTTTTGTGATGGTCGAAATGTTCGATTCCGAGATTTCAACGGATTTACACGTTTTCAGGTCCCAGGAACCCAAAAAAGTGGTTTTTACGAAACGTCTGTCTGTCTGTGCATCGATTTCCGGGCAAACTACTTGGTCGGTTTTGATGAAATTTAGCATGTAGGTTTACAAAAATCATACCTCGGGAAATTTTTATTTTATTTTGGGCCAATTCAATTTGGGGGGTTTTTATTTTCAAAAAACTTCAAAAAAACGTCTAAAAAAAGTTATTTCTCAAAAACGGCTCCATCATTTCTTTTAAATTCACATATATTGTAGTTTTTGTTAATGTTGATAAAATGCGGGGGGTCGCTTGCCCCTTGATTGTTTGCTTCTGGGGGTAAAGAAATAAAAATAACTAAATTTTTATGAAAAATTACTAAAAAATAATTTTTTTGCGACACCTTTCTATCTATGATTTCTACCTTCAGGTATGTTTTAGGTGTTAAATTGAGTAACGAAACCGGACAGGTTGCTTCCCCAAAAAAATATTTGGTATTTGGCACAAAAAATTATTTTTTGAAAAAATGATAGAAAATTTGCGCTCAAATGCATTGCGTGCCCTGCCATTATTGCTGTGTGGTAATTAATGTGTTGGTCTGAGCTATCTAGAATTTATCTCACTTCCAGTGACGTCAGGTGGACACCCCCCCCCCCCCCCCGAGATATCGGAAATTTAACCACTGGACAATTATTTACCATGAAACTAATCATATTCTCTATCTACTAATCTTGATAATTGGAAAGCATGTTCGAGTTAACTCGGACCGGTTCTTTTAGAGTTGTAATGTAAGAGCCGAAATTAATGCTCTGACTACCTACTGTATGAGCTTTTACTATCACTATCAGTTTTTTTATATCAAAACCTAAGTTCACAACAAATACCTGTCTTTATGTACGTATTTAGCGTAGAATTGGCATAGCAAGCAGCAAAAAATAATAATAATGACTTATGAATTAATACAATTAATACAATACTACATAAAGTTGAATTGAAAGATGAAATTAAATTTTAAAATTGAATTAAAGTTGCAACAGTGCCGATTAACAACCTTGTTAATTGTGCTATTGTACGATTAATAATTAAAATACTAATATCCATGCATGTGTATGTGTATCCGTATGGTTAGGTGGTCTAAAACCATCATTTTTACATCCTAAGGGCGGGTTATATTAGTTTATTGCTTTCCAATTTATACGTAGTATAAGGAAAGCTTTGTGACGGTCGAAATTTTCGATTCCGAGATTTCAACGGATTTACACGTTTTGAGGTCCCAGGAACCCAAAAAAGTGGTTTTTACAAAATGTCTGTCTGTCGGTCGGTCTGTCTGTTCGTCGATTTCCGGGCAAACTACTCGGTGGATTTGAGTGAAATTTGACATGTAGGTTCACAAAAATCATACCTCGGGACCATTTTTTTTTTTTTTTTTTTGGGCTAACTCAATTTGGGGGGGTTTTATTTTCAAAAAACTCCAAAAAAAAACGTCTAAAAAATTATTTCTCAAAAACGGCTCCAACGATTTCTTTTAAATTCTCGTAGATTGTAGTCGTTATTAATGTTGACAAAATGCGGGGGGTCGCTTGCCCCTTGATAGTTTGCTTCTGGGGGTAAAAAAATAAAAATAACTAAATTTTAATGAAAAAATGACTAAAAACCTTTCTATCGATGATTTCTACCTTCAAGCATGTTTTAGGTGTTAAATTGAGTAACGAAACCGGATAGGTTGCTTTCCCAAAAAAATATTTGGTTTTGCCCAAAAAATTATTTTTTGAAAAAAATGATAGAAAATTCGCGCTCAAATGCATTGCATGCCCTGCCATTATTGCTGTGTGGTAATTAATGTGTTTGTTTGACCTATCGAGAATTTACCTCACTTCCAGTGACGTCAGGTGGACAACCGCCCCCCCCCCCCCCGAGATATCGGAAATTTAACCATAGGAAAAATATTTGCCATAAAATTACTTTTTTTCTCTATCTAATAATTTTGATAAATTGGAAAGCATGTTCGAGTGAACTCGGACCGGTTCTTTAACTCGTTTTCGATCCAATGACTAATTGCTTGGTTGCAGAAGGACAACGCATTGGAATGCATATTACATAGGTGTACATGTATATAATCCTGTGCTATCTACATTTTGGTATTAAGTATGGTATTTTTGCGTACAGTATATCCAAGGCCAAGGATTTTTTCGGGGGGGGGGGGGGTGTTTCAGAATTTTCATTGGATATTACATCGTGGTTTTTATTTTTCCTCTCAAAATCCGATTCTATCTAGAGTCAAGTCATTTCATTTCGGGGGGAGGGGGGGTTTGCACCCCCATGAACCCCCCTTGGCTACGGCCTTGAGTATATCGACAATCGGAGTGGGGAAATAATTATTAATACTGTAAAAATATCTCCGAGAATATAATTTACCAATTTGAATGTCCCGCGCATTTTGCAGATTTGCACTCATTTGTTTAAAACAATTGAAAAAGCCTCGATATAAGGCGGGGTTTCCTCCGACCTCTCATTGCAGAATGCTAATGACATTGACGGAAATTTTAATTTTTCTTTTTATATAAATCTATTAAAATGTTTGTACTTAACATATCCCATGACGCCATATTTTAATTTTAGTTTGTTCGTTTGTGATTTTACTCTATGATCAGTGATCAATTTTAACTATTCCATAGAGTAAAACAAAAATTTCCGTCAATGTCATTTGCATTCTGCAATGAGAGGTCGGTGGAAACTTCGCCTAAGTCTTGAATGTCTGCTACTGGGTCAATGTCTTTGCATTCTGCAATGAGAGGTCGGTGGAAACCCCGCCTTATGTTATTGCAAATCGCTATAATAGGGCAACTGTACAAGGAAAATTTTGGTTAGTTTGAACTTTCACCTTTGTCAGTGTATCATCATTGTCATCATTATTATCATCACCTGCTCGACTCAAATGCCTCGTGATGTTGAGCCAAGCTTTGCATGAGGCCTAATTTTAGCACCATGGCCGGATGTATAGACGGCATGCCGCTACCTTCCCCCTTTCAATACTTAATCACGCCCTCTCCTCCCCCCTCCCCCACCTGCCCATATGTTTCCGGTAATCTTCCCATTATGCTACTGCCGATGATGGAATCTTATAATTTAATAGGTCAAGCCCGTTTTTACATTTTATATTTTAAAATATTTTCTCGGGGTTTATCGCTTTCTACAGTTAACATTCCCGGTACATTATACTTTATAATGATCACATCTTCATGCAGTTTTTAATGCTACTACGCACCGGGCCATTGAATTGACTGGTGAAACTACACTTCAATCATATGGTCACAAGCATATATACCTGTTAATAAATTGTTAATAATGGCCACCGAGTTGTCCCTGGTTTATTGTGGTTTTTGGGTAGTGTGGATGTGATGGTGCACGTCAGGGGCGCACTGGACAACGAGATTTCCAGGCCCAGTCCAAAACAGTAAAATAACACTATTTCCCAGCTTAGACGATGTGAAGCCAAGGTTAGCTACAAAAATTTGCAGACCACAGACAACAAACAACTGTTTGGACAGAAAAAATAAGCAGTAGACGTCATAACTGAGCTGTCAGAAGTTTGAATGAATCGTTTCGGTGTTTGCCAAAGGTACAAGGCGGGCGTCATATCAAAGTAGCAGTTCCAACGCTCTCTTTGGCGATAACACCTCAATCTGGCTACCAGCCAAATGTCGCTGCCTCTGCCAAACAGCCTTTCTATGTACCAAATCAAATTTCTTTCCTTGCAGCAGTGGAAGATTGATGTTGTAACACGCCAATATCAATGGGGTTATGAAAACAAAAGTAATGTGTTACAAAATCGACTTCGATGGCCAGGTGGTAACGTGCTTGCACTTGTGCGAGTCTTTACACGCCATGCGATCGGAGACTTGTCGTAACTCAACACGGGTACTAACCTAGAGAGGCGACTGAAGAAGTCAATCGGATACATTCATTAAATTGTTTGTATGCGATTAATCTTTTATTTAAAAACAAAAAATGCGATGAAAATGTCATTAATAATTGCTCTATGAGACAACAGGAGGGAAAAAACTGCGGGTGTAAAAAAAATAAAATTTCACAAAAAATATATATTTTTTAGAGCTACATGTATAAAATTTCACATTGCTTAACATTTACCTCTATAATTTTAAGTACAGTGTGTGGCCGCCACTAGCACAGGTCGGCAACAATTATTGATTTTGAAAAAAAAAAAAAAAACTGACACTGAGGATGTCAGATTGAAGGATTCAAAAAATAGCCAATTAGTGATAGTGAAAACCGCATACTGTACATAAAAATGCAGAGGAAATGTTTTTGTAAGGAATGGGTAATTATTTATAGCTCTAAGATATCATCCTTGTGAAATCGGATATTGTTTATAAAACGGTTGATTGTCTCTTAAAAATAATTGAATTTGATATCTTCTGTTTTTGCTTCTTTTTTAGGAATTGTCTGATCTGCAGGCGGACAAGCAAAAGGCTAACGGTTTCGACCTACTGCTAATTTAATAAAAAAAAAGCTGGGACAAAGTGACTCATTAGCATTTGACTCATGTTGAACGCATTCGCATCGGACCATCCACTCGGTCTATTATAATCACCAACTCCATTCCTTTCGGACGGTCTCTTAGCCTTTGAACCCAAATTAATTATTCAACTTGTAGAAGAGCAAAAACCTATATAGAATGATTCGTCAGCGGTCAGCGATATAGGGTGAAAGCCAAACTTTATACAACACAATTTTCTTCTGTACGATACTATTGATATGAAAGAAACAAGGATTACAATATTTGGTCTCATCGGAGCAGAGCGAGTTGAATATGTTGAAAATTAAAATGCAAAAAACTGCACTTATAAAATATTATTAGTTATCCCGGCCCTAAGGTGCCCATTCCACCGGCAAATTTGCTTGACTAAAATTCACTTGTGTTTTGAGATTTTTTTGTTTGTTTTATTTTAAGAAGACCATTATGTAGATACTTAACTTATCTATTATAGCAGACATCATTAATAATATTGTAACATAATTTATAATAGATAAGTTAAGTATCTACATAATAGTCTCCTTAAAATAAAACAAACAAAAAATCTCAACACACAAGTGAATTTTAGTGAAGCAAATTTGTCGGTGTAATGAGCGCCTTAGTTCCTCAATAGGACTTGAAATACCGGGATACATTTAAAATACACAATTTAAAAAACTTAAATTATTATTCAGTTGTACTCATATACGATTATAAAATCTTGAATGTAATATATGGTACTTATAAAATTAAACGTTAAAAAAAGAGTTAATTAAAGAGCTAAAAAACAACATCGCAAGCAGGTTTTTATCGGAAAGGTTGGTTATGCTTCTTCGCTGCTGCCTTAAATAGTACATAGAGTACAGTGCATCAGAGCATATTTTAAGGAAGCCCCATCGGGGCAAGCGTGCCCCCCAGTGAGATGATTTTTCCCCCTACTTTTGGGCATATTGCCCTACACAAAATGGGCACAAACTTTCACATTCCAAGACTAACTAAACTAGAAATTAGAAGAAAAAAAAATAGTCAAAAGTTACGTTGTCCGTCGTATTTATGGCGCCAAATTTGTTTTTTACGTGACTGAAGAACTTATTTAATATATATAATAGGATTTCAATTTGTGCCACGCCTAGTGCTTTCTCTATTTTTGTCGCAAAGTTGCCGCAAAACCACGGGACTATTGTACTTTATACTTACTGCAGTTCATATTTTTTTTTTTTAGCAATACTGTACCAAGTATTGGAGAGCAACATTATAAAACTGAAAATTTAGTAACTTTATTTCCGCGCAATATTGAGATAAAATGAAAACAAAAAAAAATACGGGTAATACTTGTCATAATAATGGCTTACTGTGTATGCGCCTGTAGGCGTAAATAAGCACTGTAGGGTGCTGTGGTGTTTTGAACGTCTGAAACGCACTAGATCAGGGGTTCCCAAACTGTGGTCCATGGACCACCGGTGGTCTACAGGCATATATCAGGTGGTCCACAGACCAAAGTAAGAGATAAGAAAATAAAACAGCTGAGATATTGGGAATTTGAAGTAAAATACAGTAAGTCTTGGCACTGAACTATAAAATCCAACCGATACCAGTCCTAAACATTTAATCAAATATACTAACTATGCGCACACACTACTTGATATTGGTCCTAGAATTTGACGTTTTGACGATGGTGGTCCACGGCAAATCATAAAATAATCTAGCGGTCCACGGACAAAAAAGTTTGGGAACCCCTGCTCTAGATATTGTCGAAACATTGCTGAGTAGCATATAACATCTTAACTGAATACAATTGCAGATAAATTAAAACTGAATGCGACAAATAAATTGTAGTCACATTTGTGACGCATAATAGGTCATGAACAAGCATGTTTTTCAATGAGTAGGTCATGAGCCCATGCTCCTACAGACAGCTAGACATAAATTTTTATTGCCTCCTTATTACAGGCGACATCCAAGTCTACAATGCTTTTCTTACGCGCGCATTCTTGACAATGACAGGTGCCCTTCGAAAATATATGGTGTGCTTTTTAGCGCAATAGTTAATAGAGGGAGATATTGATAAATAGCGTAATAATAATAGGATACTTAGCAGTAATAAAAATGGAATACAGGGCGCGGTTATTAGTGCGAAACACATCAAATTCCGTTTTCACCAAATAACAGTATATTAATTGGCTGGAGTAATTAGTTAATTTGTTTTTTCTGGTACGTCTCATAAGATCGGGTGAGGTATCCTGGTGTCGGATAGCCATTGCGTTGCTGCGAGTAATAATAAAAATGGAATACAGTGCGCGGTTATTGGTGCGAAAGACATCAAACTCCGTTTTCACTAAATAACAGTATATTAATTGCCTGGGGTAATTAGTCAATTTGTCTCTTCTGGTACATCTCATAAGATCAGGTGAAGTTTTCTGGTGTCAGATGTCCATTGCGTTACTGCGCCATAATGATTTTAAGTACAATTTAAAAGGGAGAGCTTAGCCTGCAATAGGGTCAGAGGGCAATCATTGATGATGTACAGATGATAAGTGACCATGAAGAAATGAAAGACGCGCCAGTAAATCAAGAGAATGGGCAGTAGCTGTGACAAGATAATCGCGCATGTGATTCATGAGAAAAGAACCAGGAGCTGTACAGCTTGATGGCGGAAAAGCCCATAACAGATCCCCAACAATGGGGAGCATATCCAAGAATTTCTAAGAATTTTTATCTAGGTGCCTACCTAGTAAACTATGTCTTTGAGTATTTACCAAGGGAGAAGGAAATAACCTACTTATGCGACAGTTTGATAACATTGAGTAGATTTAGACGATATTGTTTCTTTTAATACTTTTTCTAACTTAGTTTACGTTTTCATTCGTTGATTTCTCAGCTTTTTGTCAGAAAGACGCTTGCGGGTTGGTTGCATCTGATCCACCAACCTATAACCTATAGGATTCGACTTCGTTACATGCGCATATTCCTCTATTTTACGCTTTGTTGCCTTAATGGGATGAGATTTTTTGCGCAATTTCAATTCGAATTTGGAAACACGATTTATTTCTATAGTGTGAAATAAAAAATGTATACTACTTACCATCACCAGGGCAAAGTTTGCAGCACCGGCCTGGGTGCAACACAGGATCATCGCAGGACGGCTTGGGACATTCGTGTTTAATGTTGCGACACTGTGTTCTGGCGACAATACGCCGCTTTTTCTGCACAGGTACACATTCGCAGCGGATGCAGTACATTAGGCCAAAAGGCGGTCCCAAATCAGCAACCCATGTGGACCCCAGCTCTCTAACCGTTTTTCCGAAGTGACACTCTGAAAAGAAACGGAAAAGCATTAATAGAAGCATATGCATATTTTTATTAAATTTATGATGGGGTGCTCACTTACCCGCGGTAAAATGGAAAATACAGAAATTTAAATAAAAGAGTACATAAAGGAAGCAACAAAATTTCCATTGACTTTTTGCTTCCTTATTTGCATACAGTAGGCCTATGTATTTTTTAAAACTCTTCTCCCATAACTCACATGGACACCTTTTACTAATGCAGCCCATTCACGATCTGCCGAGCAATCCGACGAACAAACCTTCATCTCTTCCTTCCTTCCCACTGGGTTGGTTTAATTGTAAGAGTGGGCCGAAAGGCCCGAAATTCGCCCACATGGAAAACAAAGACAATTTTCTTTCTTTCTTTCTATTATTTCAGTGACAATGGAATTAAGGGTAAATCATAAGATCCCTCGCCGGATTCATGGGCTCCTTTGGGTAGCTTCGGAATATTAACTTTAGCTGGATCCCCCCCATTATGACCACATTAAATTAAGTAGCCTATATAATTATGGCATCCCATGTAAATATGTGTCCTCAGCACCCAGCTGACTGCCCTAAAATATTTTGAATTGTGAATTCAAACGATATTTTTCAAAACCATGACTATCACGTAGCTTAACAACCAATTTAAATGATGGAGAAGGGTGGGCAGCAACAGTCGCCCCAAGTAAAACCCTATTACCCATAACAATGTCACCATGAGCACCTACAGCCTCATTTAGAGAGCAATGCAATCAGGGTTTTATGTTTACTACAGCTTGTTGTAGGGAAACTACAGATGTAATGAGGGGCTATTAAAAAGTAGCACGCGGGGAAATGAGTTGAGTCAGCACACATTGCGGTTCTATATGTTCACGACTGTATATTAATAGTATCACAATATTTCTGTCGTCCATTTTAAATTAGTTTAGTAAGTACAGCGCAGGTGTGCTGGATATATTCGCCACAGATATGGCATAAGAAAATTCCCTGCTGGACTCCATTTAGTGATTTGTTTTTTAACGAATCTTAGTGGTGTCATATGCAACACAGTAAGGCCTGATTTATAGAACTTAACTAACCTTATCCATAAGCTTAGCAGTAACCGTGGTGGCTGAAAGAAAGTTAAAGCTGGAAACTTTCTTTACGTTATTGTATGGTATCCAAAGAACTTCTAATATAATATGTATGTATATGTATGTATGTATGTAGGTGTATAGGTGTATGTATGTATGTATATGTATGTATATGATGGTATCCGGTCGCGGCCATGTTCCTTGTGAATGCTTCTTAAAGTAAATAATATAGTGTTTACCTTTATGGGTGCGGCTAAGGGTTAGGTTTTGTTCAGTTTACTATAAATATAAATAAATATTTCACTTTTCGAGATTCCATTGTCTTTAGCAATAGACAGACCAACTAAACAAACATGACGTAATTGTACATTTGATTCGTGTTCAAGGGTTAAATAAGGGTTGGCATAATTTATAGACATAATGGCTCGCGTTTGTAGGTAAGGTGTGAACTACATAACTTCCGTGATGACTACTGCAGCCCCATAAATTCAATGGGAGTGATAACTTTGATTAAATTAAGTGCAAATTACAGGTAAATAAATCAGGAACAAACAAGATGAATTAAACCAGGTGGTGTACCGTTCAAGGTCCCATAGCCTACTGTCATACATAGGTAATATTTCATCTGGAGTGTCCTGTCTAGTAGACTAGGAACTCTCCTTAGAAATAATTTGGACTGTTAGGGAGTCCTGTCCTGGAGTAATTTTGGTTTTCATTGCTCTTCCTTCACTGCGTACTCTTTATTTACGTGATGATGAGTTTTAATAATAATCATAATAATATTGACTTTTTGTTTTATTACTAAGCCAACCTAGCGGAGTTAGTGCTATAAAGTGGGGCCGCCTGCTTTACATGCCCTCCGAAGCATGGCCAAAAAATGTAGCAAGTGTGGGCCTCGAACCAACAACCTTTCGGGTGAACGTTGGAGTCCGTACCACTACTGCCCTGCCTTTATAAGCCTTCTTCTTCTTAAGGTTACAATCTTAGCGATTGGTTGGCAGCAACTCCCTGCATATCGTCCTCCAGTTTACTCGGTCCTCGAACTTCCTCTTCAGTTCTTGATATGATATTGCTCCTGCGTCTTCTTTTACTTGATCCATGA
The DNA here is from genome assembly GCA_963971405.1 of Psococerastis gibbosa. Classification (NCBI taxonomy): domain Eukaryota; kingdom Metazoa; phylum Arthropoda; class Insecta; order Psocodea; family Psocidae; genus Psococerastis; species Psococerastis gibbosa. The sequence continues at coordinate 29,895,928 of OZ020489.1, read as the reverse complement.
ATTCCTTCTTCGGCCGTCCTCTTCGGTTATTTCCCTCTACTGCGCCCTCGATAATAGTGTGTACCATTCGTGCCTTAGCAAATGCCCCATCCATTTCGCTCTCCTGATTCGTATCTGGGCTACTAACTGTCTTTCTTCCCCGATAGCGTCTAGCACTCTTTCATTTGTCACATGGTCCCTCCAGCTGATCCGTAGCATCCTTCTGTAACACCACATTTCGAAAGCTTATAAGCCTACGTACCGAATTCATCGAAATATATGGAGTCATTTGTCTATGAATCGACGCACTGACTGACAGACATTTCGTAAAGAAGATCCCGTTCCTGGGACCTCAGAACGTGTAATTCCGTGGAAATCACGAAATCGAAAATTTCGACCATTACAATATGCTTTCCTTATAGTAACGAATGAATATGAATTTTTATTCACTATACTGTATTACTCTTATACAACGCCGCATGAACTAGATTTCTATATTAACAGCCATAATTATCCCAACTGCATTCCGCAAAAGACTGATACAATAGATATCCCCTCCCTGTAAACACCTATTATGCGTCTTTTTGCGGTACGGCGTCATTAAATTATTGTCAAAGGTCAGGAAGTCGCAGAGACGGAGAGACACATAGGAAGGCATAGTCTGAAAGAAGACATCAATAAGACTTTGCGTTTGTCTCCATTCATTTGAGTGCACATTTATTATTAGTATTGGAGGTGTGATGTCATTCGCACTCGCGTTGCCAACATCGTCCCGCCCAAGGGTCTACCACGGCTCCTAGACTTCATCTGTCTTGCGGCAAATTCCATTTGCCAAAATCAGTAATCAAGAGTGATACGAGTTCAACGGCAGAGATAGTGACGTTAGGGCCAGAGTGCCGATCCTTGGACGAAATTACGAGGAGTGGCGCGGGATAAGTGGCCGAAGCTCCTGTTCGGTTTTACAAGGTTGGATGCTAGCAAATGAAACGAAAGAGTTGAAATTAGTTCAACGGACGGCAGAGATGGTGACGTTAGGGCCAGGGTGCCGATCCTTGGACGACAATACGAGGAGCGGCGCGGGATAAGTGGCTGAAGCTCCTGTTCGGTTTTACAAGGTTGGATGCTAGCAAATGAAACGAAAGAGTTGGAATTAGTTCAACGGACGGCAGAGATGGTGACGTTAGGGCTAGGGAGCCGTTCCATGGACGAAATTACGAGGAGCGGCGCGGGATAAGTGGCTGAAGCTCTTGTTCCGTTTTACAAGGTTGAATGCTAACAAATGAAACGAAAGAGTTGAAATGAGTTCAAAGGACGGCAGGGATGGAGAAGTTCGTGGATGAGGCTGCCCTTGAATGTAGTGCGGAATGACACGGAAAAAGATTAAGAGATATTCCGGTGATCGGGGGAGGGAAACCTTATAAGTGTAAATATCAAACATAAAATGTCAATCGTAAAGCTGCCAAAAATAATACTAAACCATAAATGGATGTAGAAGAAATGCTCCTTTATATTGTGATGTATAGTATGTAGCCGGCACTAGCACCGTTTAGCCACAGTTTTTGAAGGCACAGATCGCAACTAACATTGCATTTTTTCACGCCTTCAAAAATTATGACCAAACGGTGTTGTCACCGGCTACATACTATGTATGAAAATGTAGAGTAATATTTTTGCTACCCAACTTGGTACAAACTCTTAAGTCGTTACGTAGTTACGAAGACCGCTCTACGGCAGAGGTGGAGACATTGTGCCCTTCATGGGTGTTCTAGGTGTACAGAAGCGACCCAACCAACGAAAGAAATGTTGCATAAGTGCACTTCACGAGCGATGAACATGTGTTCAGACAAACCGCTTAGTTTTTGATCATATGATCACTACGACGAATACTGTCAATGTCTGAGATCAAAGCAATCAGGGATTTCAGTTCAACTGCGCATTCACACTCTCTTATGTCGTGAATCTTTATGTTAACTATTAACATTAAAATAAACGTATTGAAACACAGCCTATCCGACGGCTTGGTTCCATTGGCTATTTATTTTAGAATTGAGGCCAACGATGTTCTAAGCAAAAAATGATTGAAGTTAAAGACATGAATAAGTTTCCTAAATTCTTTGTGAAATTTATTCCAACGAGCTGCAATGAGTGATACTCGAATGCTGTCAAAGAAGACTGAAGCTGACCCAGATTATATAAAATATATATCATTTGGGTTAATTCAGGTTAAATGTGAAAGAGATATGGGATTCTACTGAATATATCAATGTGAAAATATTTATGACCTACGGTTAGCGTTGAATAAATGAATTTTGGGGGACTTCATCCAACATTTCATATTGGCTTATTCGGAACCAACTACAGTATAGTAGTGTTCATAGGTACCAGTTACCCAGAACAACTGCGGGTTCACAGGCTCATTCTATCTAGACAAATAGTGTATTCTTCAATAGAAGAGCGGGGCTAGCAATGTTAGAAACTTCCGTATTAGGTAGATTAGGGTCCGGTCCCACCATCGGTTGAAAATTATCCGTAAGGAGTCCCGAGTGCTGGACGGCACCGCCATCTACCTATGCATTCCTACCGAGACGTTTCAAGCGATGATGAGTACCACGCTTCGAGATTCTCTAATTCTAATTCTTCTAATTCTCATTGCTTAAAAAGTATCTGCATCGTGGTGCCGTGCAGTATTGCTTACTGAGATTATTCAAACGATGATGGGAACCGCCTTTAGTGAAATTATTTTAATGTGCCTAATTATTAATAATAATTCTTACTCTTACAACCAGTATTGCCGTTATTTCGACTATCTCGCCGTTCATGGTTATCTCAAAGTCGAAGTTCAATAAAAAAAGAAATCTTGAATTTTAATTCATCCTGAAATTCGGCTGTTGGTGTTTCAGTTTAGTTAATGCGGTTTCATGGTATAAAAAAAGACTAATGGGAAGCTATGGAGACCAATGGCGGCCTGAAAATCTCGAAAGAAGTGCAGACTCCAAAAGCTCAAAAAAATTCAGTTTATATGTCAATTAAAAAACTTCTCACAAAACACACAAGCATGTGAGAATGTTTGAAATTATCTTTTGAAAACAATGCCTAACCATCTACCGTCCATATTTTATTTCACACAAAGGCTCCTAAATTAATTGGCCTGTTTGAGCCCATATAAGGAGTTATATGTCACTACTAAGGCGCTGCTAAGATAGAGAGATAGAGCGGAATAAATACCCTCGAAACCCAAAAGCCGTTTTGTTCAACATTCAGCCAATAAATAAATGTCAAAAATTAACTTTCAAATGTGTAACTCGAATGTAAACAGATGCCGGCACAAGACAGACAACACGAATTCCAGAGTAACAAAAAAGGTTTAAAAAAAGCAAAAGAAAATGGCGCTTCAGTTGTCGCCCCGGCTTTCCATATAAAACAAAGGGCGAAATTAGCATAAGAACATGACGACGACAAGAGGGCGGGCTTTCCATGTTAACGCGTTGTCTCGTGCACCTGGTTCATGTATCACCATTGCTCACGGACTTGCTGTACCAAATACAAATCTACCTATTCAAATCGCCGGCTTGTGATTTAACAAAAAAACTAATGCTGTAGAATTCAGTACCTACCATCTATATTGTATATAGCCAATGCAAAAGCCAACATCTTGCCATATTATTTCTATTGTAAGTAATCGGGCTGGTAAAGATACAAAACCCTTATTAGTGTAAAAATCAAATATCTCATGAAATATGAATCGTAGAACTGTCAAAAATGACAGACATATTGTACATAAGAATTTTTTCATCATTTTGATTAAATACATGGTATGTATCTCTTTCTAACGCAGATTGGCCACAATATCCAATTTGAGTTGTACAAAAAAGGATTGGTGTGGCAGGGGAAGGAGTTCAAGAACTGTGGCCAATTGGTGTCAGTGAGGGCCACATGTCATGAATGAATAAACTACTTTATTGCAATACAAATGCCGAACAATAAGACTATAAAGTCTTTTTTTCATGTTAACCATATATATCGAAATACAGTACTATAGAGTCGCATTTCTGCAAATTTAACGGCTATTTTTTATATTTCCTTTGAAAATTGACTTCGTACCAAAAACGCGTAAGTGGGTTCTGATTTGCTTTTAATAGAACTTTCACGAATTTATTTATTTTATATCGAACAAGTAATCAATATACCTACACGTAATGTATGGATATTTGAGAACAGCCTTTGTACGTTATTGCAGTGTATATATCCTTAAATAATGACTAAATAGACAATGACTCGAAGAGCTGCTAATGGGTAAACACATTTTCTTTTCTTAGTTATGAGTTATGTGTGACCAATAAATATTTTGCAAAGGATAATTTCCTGTTGCAATTACTTTCCCTATCCAAAAGACAGTTAATTTACCACATGGATGGTAGCCTATAAGTTTTAAAGATATGTTGACGGGTGCAGCTTAGTGTGACGTGACAAAAATACTCAATAATATTTTTTTTTTAGGGGTATAGACAACGTTTGGTACCTACTGCTTCGCCCTACTTACTTCATAATTAATTATGCTACGTAGGTCACGGAAAAGGGTACACAATTTAATTTTTAAAGGTTTTACCGGCGTTGGAATTGTGACGTCATAATATATTAAGGCATATATTTCTAAATATTTTGTAAACAAAACAGTTCTGATTATTTTGAATTAAATAAATCAATTCCTAGCTTCGCAGGTTTTGAAAAAAATTTGTAATAATTACACGTTTAAAAGAAAAACAGAATATTTACCTGTCTCATCAGACAGCTATTCCCTAAATTCAGTTTAACTTGTTAGTCTCTAGTAATAATACTTCAGTTGCGAAAATGCAAACTTACTGCGGAAGATAGAGTTTTTAATGAATTGTTCAAAAGGCCATTTTCATATCTTTGCGGTTGAGATTTATAAGTTTGTTTATATGTCATACGATAAAGATAGTAAACGTAAAGCTAATAAGTTGAAGCTATGAACCCGACAACCCAGGGAAGCTGTATTGTTTTAAAATGATGGGCTTACATGCTCCTATTTTAAACGCGACAGTCCGCTAATTTTGCGACAGCACTTTCTGTAAACAACGGGATAAATTAGTGAAATGATGGGCATTATTTGGGGTCATATCAGCAATAGATGTCAGTTCCAATCAGAACAATGCATAAGGTGGTGGAGTTTATGGTATGTTTAAACGTTTACAAACATGAGTCGTGGTGGGGACTGGGTGAAATTTCGACATCGGCCAAGCAATTTGGCGCCAAGCCAGGCTCAAATCAGCAGCCGTTTTATTTTTAAAATGTATTGGACGGTGTAAAAAAGGGGCACGTTCGATGCCAGTCCCACTAGACAAGCCAAAATGGCTTACTTTATAAGGTCTTGGTGAGCAGATGGCCCGGTTCGGAAAAAGTGCAAACAGTGCAAAGAAAGCCAGTTAACTGAAGGGGTGACTAAAGTAGAATTTCCAACAGTCATATTGGGTCTTCACAGCTATCGAGTTATCCAGTTAGATGTCCTATCCAAGTTAACACACAATCGTGAGCGGACATTGGGGTAGTGAGTTATCATGCTATATCGAAAATATATAACAGAGTAAATAACGTAGTATTAGTCAGGACGTTCGTGGCAGAATCAATTCCATAAAGAATTTCCGGCTTCTGACAATATAAATACCATTAAATTAACATTATAAACGAGTTTTCAAATCAATCGACACAAACAAAGATGGCGGCGATCAAACCTGAACCCACTATCGATCGCAGCGCTAGCTAAATAACACAGTTAACCAACTCAGAAGTGCGTTTTAGGATAACACCCTGGTTAGCTTGGTTATCGGGTTCCTCGTGTGTTAACTAAGCTTGATATAAGTGATATAACACACTTAACTAGGGATAACTCGATAACACCAACACTGTGAAGACCCCTATGGTGTTGTGTATGAATACTCCAGAATTAGTATAATAAACGCAGAATTTAGTTTCCTTCAATCGCTGCTCGAACAATAAGTAAATCAACTAGTAAGTTCTGTTGTACATATTTGCATAACTCAAAATTTGCAGTCAAATTAACCTTGGAACACAAGCCTAGTTGCGAAAACAAAACGTTGACCGATTTAAAGGAGTCGCAGATGGTTGCTTGGAATCTCCAACAAATGCTCCTTCAATGTTCCCCCTCGAAAACAAGAAAGCAAGATGAATGGAGAGACTATTGTCTGTGAATTAAGATGGTGACAAGTATGCCAACTTACAAAAATATAATTATAATTTACAACCTACAAAGAAGCAATTAGTGACAAGCTGTCCATTAGTTGTCCTCTTTTTTTACACCAGCAGATCCCCTAGTACCAGCTAGGGAATTACCAGCTCGCTTTTAATGTAATATTTTAGGTTTACGAAGAATTTCATGTTGGTTTTTTTTGTATTGCTCTATGACAGTCACAACCAAACACGTTTCAATTAATAGCTATAAACGTATTAAAACTAGACAAATAAGCAGGTTTATCGCCTAGTGTCACATACAGCAAGTTGTTTTCTTATTTTCATAAATAAATAACAGCATGAGAAATAGAATTTAAACCCGTAACTTAATGTATTTCTCATAGGACATGGAAGGCGTAAAAAATGACAACACAAACTGTTTTTATACGTTATACATGTTTTTATAGGGGCATCACATAATATAATAATATACATATAATAATACCTAAAACCTAAACGCTATAATGACGGCTTGGTACAATGCATTGGGGCATATTTTTCCCCGAGAATTAAACTATCAAGGGGGAGCCATAATGTGAGTTTAGTTTACAGTAATAACGACTACAAAAATATGTTGTATAAATGTTTTAATTTTTTTTAGTTCTCGGCCTAAAATTGTTTATGGCATTTTAAAATCGGTTGAAATTACAAAATCGAAAATTTCAACCATCACAAAGCTTTCCATATATACTAACGTATCAATAGGAAAACAATAAAATTAAAGCTTGGCCCATCTGCAGCCGCCACTGACTCAATGCTACACCTCCTGTGACATGAGACGAGTCCATATCAAAAGACTTGTGCTCTCATGTTTAGCTTACATAGGAGCCGCTGAGATGACATCACGAGCTGGGTGAGGTCTGGGAGTTTGGCGTGCTTGCGCATCCTCGTTCCCGAACTCCCTTGCCAAATTCCGAAGTCTTGATTGCGGCGATTACGCGCGATATCAACGGAATTTATAATGAGAAGGGTTGAAATTCAAATTTTTTTTTTTGATTGAGTATGGGACCGTGTTATGGTCAGGAATCAGGCCCGTAGCCAGGGGGTCGGGGGCTGCAGCTCATCTGAAAGCTTTTGCTTTACACTACTTAGAATTAAACTTTTCAGGTGTACGACATTTTACTATATACAGTACTATAAGATCGCAGCCCCCCACCCCCCCAATAAAATCCTGGTTGGTTACGGGCCTGTCACGAATAGTCCGGTTGGTAGGGAATTGGGCTTTGAGCTTGGAGAAGAGGTTTCTATTACCTAGGTAGTTTTGAATGTGAAATGCTGATGGTACGTTAATATCACAAATTAAGTTTCGAGTGGGGCGGACTCAAGGGCGGGTCCGGGACAGATTTTCGGAGGGGGCCATCCCGGAAAAAGTGGTTGTATGCTACCAAGTCAAATTAATTTTTAGCGATTGTGCAATTGGTGTGTTTGTTACCGAAACAAGGCACACTAAGTTACAGTGCATTACTTGAAAACCCCATTTTTAAAGCTTACAAAGGAATGCTTAAATGCTTATTCATATTGCTGGAAATAGGGGAGCCCGGAGGAAAAATTTGAAATATAAGTGCAAAATAGTGGGGCTTTACGCACTTTAACAGCAGTAAAGTGTTGATTTTTTAAAGCTTACAAAGGAATGCTTAAATGCTTATTCATCTTGCTGGAAATAGGGGGGCCCGGAGGAAAAATTTGAAATATAAGTGCAAAATAGTGGGGTTTTGTGTATTTGTCCTAGAAAGCAAAAGCCACCAAACTGGAGATTATATTTCTAAGATGCATCAATAAGAAAGCTTAGCAGCAGTTAACCTCGCACTTGTTTATGTTGAAGGAAAGCCTACTTGAAGGGACTTATGATAAATAATGAACGAAAATATGTAGTTGTTGACAAAAGCTAATATACCGTACCACCAAAATTAGGTTATAGTTATTGAGATGAAGATCAGATATAGGAATTGCGATGTACTTTTCGTGAAGATGATAACAACGCTTGTCAATTAATCGTGTGTAGTGTTTACTACTTACAATATCATAGGAAAATAGGACATTACGGGAATATCCAATCGGGGGCGACAAATTGAAGACACGTGTGTGCCGTAGAGACACATGATAGCGGTCTCAAGTGGACGAGTATTCAATGGTAAAAGATTAGGCCTAGTATTAGAACTGAGAAAAAAAATACAGCCTCCAGCGCTGTTCATGACACAGACTCCTTTTTTCTTTCCTATCTGTACGATTTTATAAGGAAAGCTTTCTTAAGGCCGAAATTATCGATTTCGAGATTCCAACGGATTTACAAGTTATGAGGTTCCTTTGAAGGGCATTCAGTTCAAATTAAATATGCCCATGCACAGGACAGTCTGATATTCAATTCTAAGTGGAAACTAGCAATTATTAGCCTATATGACACAGACTCCTTTTTTCTTTCCTATCTGTACGATTTTATAAGGAAAGCTTTGTTAAGGCCGAAATGATCGATTTCGAGATTCCAACGGATTTACAAGTTATGAGGTTCCTTTGAAGGGCATTCAGGTCAAATTAAATATGCCCATGCACAGGACAGTCTGATATTCAATTCTAAGTGGAAACTAGCAATTATTAGCCTATATGACACAGACTCCTTTTTTTCTTTACTATCTGTACGATTGTATAAGGAAAGCTTTGTGAGGGCCGAAATTATCTATTTGGAGATTCCAACGGATTTACAAGTTATGAGGTTCTTTGAAGGGCATTCAGTTCAAATTAAATATGCCCATGCACAGGACAGTCTGATATTCAATTCTATGGGGAAACAAGCAATTATTTAAATAAATAAATAAATATTGACTTTTTTGTTCTATTGGCCTATATTTCATTGTAACAAGCCTTATACGAACTACAATATGTCACAGCCAATAAAATTATTATTTTGGTAGTTGTCAATCGGTCTTTGTGACGAACGCATTCCATTGTATATATAAATCGAAATGAATGTAGAGGAATATTTCTTCTATTTACTGACTCCTCGATGATCGGCATTTCCTGGGCAATTTTATATTCTAGTATTTGTTCAAAATAGGATAGTGGGGGTTTCTTATTACTTCTCTTAATTAAATAACTGAGCCCAAATATTTTTTATTCCTATGTTAAGCTTATGAGACAGCTCGAGACTACTATGCTAAGTTTTTTGTCCATTTCCGGTGCCTTCTTTGTCAACGTGAAGACAATTAACATTTAAAGAACCTATTTTATCAATTGGAATAGGTAGCGTAATAGTTACATGGTAAATAATTGTCCCGTGGTTAAATATCAGCTGCCTATAGATTTTATCTATCCCAAAGCACGGGATTGATTGATTGATCAGACAATTGCATGGTATAAAATGGGCAGGCCAATAATATAATACTACACAATAATAATGGTATGACATGCTTGGGGCTAGGATTATCAATAATATCTTCAAAAAATATTGTTTTTCCTTCAAAGCCAAAACCTTGCTTTGGAAGGTACCCTTTTGTTGCTCCATTCAGCACCTAAAACGTACCTGAAATTAAACAGCACCTAAAACGTACCTGAAATTAAAAAGCATCGATAGGATGGTTCCTCAGAAAAATAATTATTTTAGTCATTTTTCATGAAATGAAATGAAATTATAATAGGCCATTTTAACGACATACAGTACAGTGTTACAATAAGAGTTAATGCATGTGCTCGGCACCGTCAAAAACTATGAACTATGAACCGAACTATTAAGGGGATGCGACCTAGTGGGTTTTGTTTATGTTAACATTATAAGTACGGCAATATATGCAAATTTAAATAAAATCGTCTGAGCCGTTTTAGTGAAATCATTTTTTTATTAGTTTTTTGGGGGTTTTCAAGTAGACCGGTCGGCAGAAAGACATTTTGTAAAAAAAAACCTTTTTGGTTCCGTTTAAAAGCTGTTGGAATCTCGAAATCGATAATTTTGACCCACCACAAAGCTTTCCCTATACTGACGTATGAATAGGAAAGCAACAGATGTTGGCGGTGGACTGGTGGCATGGCAGAGGATGGGCTGCAATGATCTGGTGCGAGAGGCCACAGCTCAGTCCTAGAAGATCCCGAAACTTATGGAAGACCCCTTAGGCCGGTCCCACCACGCTTAGAAAATGTTTCATGAGGAATACTGGCGCAGGTGCATTGGAACTGGGGGTGCCCATTACTGCATAACGGAATTCAGAATACTTCACCGTGCTTTTTGTCATGCAGTAAGACGGCACCCCCGTGTTCCAATGCATAGCGCCGCGCCAGTATTCTTCACGAAACCCTTTCTAAGCGTAGTAGGAGCGGGCCTAAATAAAAAACTGATTTGCATATTATTGTACTGCTGCAGTCTGTAAGTGAGCATAATGCACCCAGGTCACCATAATGAAAGACCGTAAGAGATCGTGAAAGTGATAAAACTGCAATGATACGAGTCAATGCTCGAGAGATGACATCCACAGTTCACGATCAAAGCAAGGCCAGGCACAATACCTGAGAATTCACTACAATAAGCCTAAATTTTAACAGCATGACATATCACGTCAGTTTTCTGCAGTACCGACTAACTGAACTGAGGGTATTTCGCAGTGCCGGATTAACCTATGGGCATTTGGGACACAGGCCCACGCCCCCCCCCCCCCAATGCCTAAAATGCCGGCCACCAACAACGAGATTTTATTTTATTTTAATAAAAAAAGTGCCCACGGCCCCCACAGGGGTGATTTGAATGAAGTCTCTTCAGTTTATGTTATCATTACCATGGTGTCGTCAATTTCGAATCTGACTGTTAACTAACTTGAACTTACCCTTCACCTTCTTCGAAATTATTTTTGATCGTTACCCTAGGCCACTTATAATGATAGTTTTGAACCTGTTGTGGCCTAGCTCCCTGATAGAATTTCTATACTTGCTGTTCTGTTCCTCTTCAAATACAATGTGTACTGTATGTAATAATAATAATAATAATGGAGAATCAGCAGTTTCAGATCAGACTCTGCTTTACATATCCTCCGAATCATGTCCATAAAATATCACAAGTGTGGACTTGAACCAACAATTTGGTGAGTCCGAGTACTTACTACTCCCATGCTACATTTTATTTCTAGCTGAGACCACTACAGCTTAATCCTCCATCGGTTTCGGGTACAGCTTACTGAGTGCAGCAATCTCTATTTATCGGATATATTTTCAAGCTTCAACTATTGGCACTAGTCATGTGACCTTAGTACAATTGGCAGTGCATGATTAGGTTGGTAACCAGCAGGCGGCTCTCCGCTTCAAAGTCGTTTTAAAATTCCAAGCATGGCAGACGAGTCAAATCAATACAAGTATGATGGTATAATGACTAATCATTGCGACGTTGGCACCTCGTTGAATGCGAACTTGACACCAGGAAATATCCACACCTCAGGGACATCCAGGTTGGGGACATATCCCTTCAGTCTGGAACAGCTTGCGTGAGGCTCAAGTCAGACGAATAGATAGCCGCAGAATTTATCATGGAGATGACAGCATACCTGTAGTGTCGTATCAGGCCAGGGGAAATATCCAAACCTCAGGGACATCCAGGTTGGGGACATATCCCTTCAGTTCGGAACATCTTGTGAGAGGCTCAAGTCAGACGAATAGATAGCCGCAGAATTTATCATGAAGATGACAGTATACCTGTTGTATCGTGTCACGACAGGGAAATATCCACACTTCAGGGACATCCAGGTTGGGGACATATCCCTTCAGTTCGGAACAGCTTGTGAGAGGCTCAAGTCAGACGAATAGATAGCCGCAGAATTTATCATGAAGATGACAGTATACCTGTTGTACCGTGTCACGACAAGGGAAATATCCACACTTCAGGGACATCCAGGTTGGGGACATATCCCTTCAGTCTGGAACAGCTTGCGTGAGGATCCAGTCAAACGACGCTTGCTTAAATGGGCTATTTTTTTATTATTATAATTATTATATTATTATTATATAAAGCGTTGAATGTGAACTTGAAACCGCGAAGCAACCTAATTCCACATATTGTGGACTGATCCTTTGGTCTGTTAGGGCCAGACGAATGACAGTACAACTGTTCAGGTCACCGGAAAGGATATTCCATTATTTTGAGGATTATCTGACCCCATTATCAAACTCAGAAAATATCTAAAGGTTAGGACGTTCGAACATGTACTATTTTCCAAGGAATATATTAAGATTGACTTGATTAAGTCTAAGAGAGAAACAATTATGAAACTCACCAAAAACATAGCTGAGGGTCAAGAAAAATTGTGTTATAAAACTTTTCATTGGTTACAATTTGAATTTCCCGCGCATTATGCACTCTTGCACCATTTTGTTTACAAACAAATGAATCATTGCGTTCCAGTAGATGATAAGTTTTAATCGTGTCACGTGAAATCTTGGGGTTTATTCAAAATAATTTAATCTTATTCCCGGAGTTAAGTTAATCTGTAAGCGGCATAGTATGGTAGGGTTACTGGGGCCTCAAAACTCGTAAATCTGATGAAATCTCGAATTCGAACTCTTCTCAGCTTTCCTTATACTGTACTAACGTATAATACCTCTTATACAACTTTGATACACTAAAAATTTAAAGTATAAGTAATAAAGTAAAAATAAATTTATTTCCTTCAAAAAAAGGTTATACAATGATTTTAGAGATGTATCAGTATAGTAGGAGGGGACCCTTTAGGACGAGCCTGTGCCGGCCCCCCTTTTACGATAGCTAATATTTAGCTAAAACTAAAAACTTAAATATAGGGCTTTGAGAAAACAAATAATATAATAATGTGTAATAACTTTGTTACAAATTAAGTAAAAAAATTATAACTGACCGATTTTGGGGTGATAATTAATAATAATTATTATAATAATTAATTTCTACATTTCATATCCTCTTAAGTAATTGACAATCTGGTTTATAAATATCGCGATGATATACCGTATGTTATTGTTAGAAGAATTATCCTACTAATAGTAGTCTATGTAATACTAAAGGCTTAAATGTTAGCTCACACCTCACTACAAGTTGGCCATTTTACGAGCCAATTCTGAGGTGCCATGTAAATGCGGCAATATGTTTCGAATGAATGAATTTGATATCGTGAGAAAAGGTACTGTATGAATAGAGTGGTTGCAAATATTGTGTATTTAAGTAGAAATTATTGAAATAAGTTATAACCTTCCTATTAAGACCAATGTTAGACTGATTACAACGGTTTGCTCTCAATCTGTCATGTCTCTATATTATTTCCATAATAAATTTATTATATCTTAGCTTGAGTGACAGGTAGCATGCTATAGCATTGAAAAATAGCCTAGTATAGTGCCAAATCTTGTGTAATTAGTGTGTAATAAAAGAAATTACCCTTACTAGTCTGTGAACAATGGACAAACGTTGGATTGCTTTGGGATAATTCAAACTTGTCCGACGGCACCCTGAAACTATAATTTATATACACTTTCCCCCGAAAGGTTGTTGGTTCAAGTCCCACACTTCCTACATTTTCTGGCTATGCATGTAAAGCAGGCGGTCCCGGGCCTTCCTAGTTGACTGTCAGATAGGGCATTTTAGCCCTAACTCCGCTAGGTTGTCTAAGTAATAGAAAAAGTCAATATTTTTTTATTTTTTTATTTATATATAGTAATGAAAACAGCTGTGAACTAGCTACTGATCAAGGGCGAATGAGTAATGAATGAGTGACCCCAGAATAATAAATAAATAAAAAATTGTTTAATAAATTCTTCTTAAGTCAAATTATTTATCCTGATATAACTCAATACCAGTTGTCCTATGAAAAGAAAGGTCGAGATTTGAGACACGGTATTAAGGAAATTTTTCCACCTAACAATAATGGGGACCTTCCCTTCCTTACAAGAAAAAGCTGAGCAAATGCTACCCGAACAGAGCATTGGTCAAAATAGCATCCTCTACTAGTCCTCAGGCCTTGACACAATGAGTTGCCAAGCCATGACGTTTTATGTGGGCTATTTGTATCTTTTGTATTGTATATAAAAGGTTAATCGTGTACAAACAATTTAATGAATGTATCCGATTAACCTCTTCAACCGCCTCACTAAGTAACCTAATAGGTACTTATGTCGAGTTACTACACGTCTCCGATGGCAAGGTGTGTAGAGACTCGCACAAGTACAAGTATGCCACCACCTTGCCACCGAAGTCGCTATGTACATACGCAGCAGCTTCTATGGTATGAGCCCCGGTGGTGACAAGTTTCCAAAACAGATTCGGTCAGTTGTAACCAAGTGTAATTGATGTTGACATAGAGTTGGCTTGGTTTTCACACTTCCTGGCTGCTGGGTTCAACGAACCCTGTTGGGCCTGAACGCTGCTCTGGCTAACATTCGCACAGACATCAGAATATAATCTCACAACTTTTATGAGTTTATTTTGTGTTAATGCATCCTCTTGATAGCTTTCAAAGCTCGGTTATTTTTCAAGATAAATTGCCGTTGAAAATTCGCAGAAACCTCATTCGATTATTAAAATAGCCCAGTCAATTGCTTTTTTATCATCATTTTCATGAAATATACTATTTTATATGCACTATATTACACAGATGAACGTATTGAGTAGTTTATGTTTACGTGGGCTATTTGCGAATATACAATATTAGGCATAGCATATATGCCAAGTAAATATTGCCACTGAAATTTATTTCATTGTAGCGCATGCGCAATAAATAAAAGTAGCAGGATTCGGGCCTACTACGAACGGGGTGATCTAGATCAGGGGTTCCCAAACTGTGGTCCACAGGCATATATCAGGTGGTCCACAGGTCAAAGTAAGAAATAAGAAAATAAATCAGCTAAAATATTGGAAATTTGCAGTAAATTACAGTAAGTCTTGAACTATAAAATCCAACCGATACCAGTCCTAAACATGTAATCAAATATTAGCATGTAATTGTAGGCAAAAAATCATCCTAGAATTTGACGATTTTCCTGTCGCATCTATGATGGTCCACGGAAAATCATAAAATAAAAAATAATCTAGTGGTCCAAGGAGAAAAAAAGGTTGGGAACCCCTGATCTAGATGTTTAGCACGCTGCCCCGATAAGGCAGAGACGTGGTTTCTACTTATGTCTAGTCCTCTTTTCAATGTCCTAATTTTCGTATTACCTTTTTGCCGTGAGCTTCTAACTTCTGCATTCTGTTGCAGGCCGCTTCTCTCTCTCTCCGTTACGTGGGCTATCGCGACTTTTAGATTTACATAGACAGATAAGATAGAATAGGCCTGCTGTATGTAAGTTGCCAGATGGAGAAGACGAAGTGTCACGGTTTAATTGTTTAGTACACTGCAAAGCATATTTTTTGTAATATACAATATGTAAGTGCAATAATTAACATCATTGCGAAGGTCAGAAGGTTCACGCTGACTTGTTTAATGTTCACGACAAGAATATACTTACATCACAAAAATAAGCCTCCATATCTTGTAGTTTATTGTTCATTGTTACCAACGTAGTTGTTGAAATCAGAAATGGCAGACCTTCTATGAAAATACAGTATCTAACGAGAAATACATAATGGGATGCGCTATTATAATAGAAGGATTAAAACGAATTCGTCGCTTATCAGCTTATTCAATTAAAATTTCTTTGCCCTCATTATGGGACCATATGCAATAGCACGAAGAAGAGCAGCATGCTTGAGACGCTTGCAGTTACATGTAAAAGACCTACCGCTTCTAAACCCCCCCCCCCCCCCAAGATCCTTGCTCTCCTGAGGGAGATGGAAGTGATGTAGATACTTTATGGTAGGGGGCATAATAGGCCCAATAGGCACAAAGTGCACAAATATATACCCCAATTAATTTTTTAAAAAATGTGACCATAATTAAACGGCAGTACTACCCGACTACGTTGGGAATTGGGATGCCATTTGGAACACTTTGTTTATTCGAAAACTTGCATAAGCGGAACACCGAATTTATTCGATTTTTATAAGTGTTCCAAACGTCATCCTAGATCGTGGTCGGGTAGTATATTCCACTGGATTTACGTGCGGAATCCCCCCCCCCCCGTACCTGAAACAGACTTTTCATTCCTTAAACGCAAGGCGAAAAAATTATCATCTCCCATTTAGACTACCGTACCTAGGCCATATTATCATCATTTCTCGGCGTCCGGACTAATTTTTGTATCATTTTTGGTCAAATTTAAGGGGATATATGGAACGTAATATTTTATTTTAATAGGTATTTTAATAGGTTTTTTTAATAGGTATTGTATATTGAATTTACTGTGTAAGTTACTAAAGATTTAATCCATTCAAGATTGCAGTGGACTATATATACCGTAACTCCTCTAGGTTGCCTTAGTAATACAACAAAAAGTCAATATTTATTTATTGGAAAAAAAAATTGTCAATTTTCTGATCATCAATTTCTTAAGGTCTTTATAAGGGTGATACAGAACATGCTATGTAGAAAATTGGCAACCCTAACTTTGTTATTTTTATTTAATTTAAATGTTTAGTAATTAAAAAAACAAAGTTATTAAAGATTTGGCTCATTTTAGTTGAATAAGACTAATTCATGTATCAATAGAGTATTTTTAATTTTTGGTACCGTAGTTCTTCCATAAAATAATTATAATAAAATATAATATATATATAATATAAAAATCGATTTCAGAACTACCTTATAAAAAATTAAAAAAAAAAAACATAATTATGATTCATGAAGAAGCCTTCTATAACTGAACCAAATTGTTAATAACAAGCATAGTTAATTCAATAAAAAGTATTAAATTTTACGGTGTCAATTTTCTACGTAGCATATCCCAAGAGGATATCTAAAATTGAAAGATTTTGTCTCCTACGAATTACTGTTTTCTATTATAATTTATAGTAGAAGGAAATACGAAAACTCAAAAGCTCCCCAATGTATACGGAATATATTTTAAAGGTTTATTTAAAGGAAAAAATAGAATAATAATGCTAGTACTATACGTAAATTAAAAATGGACACGAGAGTATATTGTACGTAAGTAAAGTTTGTAAGTAAATAATATGTTACATGTTACACATACGTATACTGTGACTGAGCGTCGGGTGTGGCAGGTATACGATATATGGGCAGTAGTTTTTCCGGGCGGCTTTTCATGTTCACACATTACAGACTACTTCGATACGTTATAATCAAAAATAATTAGTATCATTGATCCCGTCCACTGGTCTCCCTCGTCCAGATGATTCTGCTCGGGATTCAAGTTCTATGTAGCAGTGGCGGCCCAAGACTTGTAAGACGTGGGGAAACTACAATTTTTGAACATTCAAAAGCTGTTGCTATTTCTATTTGGTAGGTGCTGTTTTGTTAGTATTAAGGGGGCCCCAGCACGGGAGAAATCCTTTGGGCCACCCCTACATCATTATATCACTGTATATGTGTATGTAATATTGAAGAAACGAAATACGTTTATTTATTTATTTATTTTATTTAAAAGGTTAAATCTAAAAAAAAACTATTCGTCGGGAATAGTCTGGTTTGAACGATTTCGGAATTATCAATTTATTAAATTGACTTGGGTTAAAGAATCAACCAAATTCTTGTTTTGTAACTTAAATAACCAAATTTATAATATAACAATATGACAGCACATAATTATGACTTATTGTAGGACTGCAATGGATGGCCTGCAGCATAAATAAAAACAATTATGTCCTGCAGTTCCACCTTAACATATTAATATTTTAAGCTATCCGATATAGGTACAATAAAAATTGTTGCTCTGCTCACAAAGGTTAATTAAGATACCATCATGGGAAGAGAATTAGAGAAGAGCTTTATTATTGCATTTGGCATTATACATAGCGCAAAATTCTTTTTAGCTAGTCGTTCATGATACTGTTTTGATTGACAATCACACCCGCATGCCTACATTTAGCACTATACCGTACGTCTAATTCAAGGCTGTAGTATGTTGATTTGCGTGAAGCTTGCGATTAGGTTTACAACTATTGGAACGTGACCATTGATGCGTAGGCGAAGGCTTATGGCAAAGGTAAAGGTTGACAACTTACTGGTTTTGCTACAATGTTTGTTTCGAATTGAAATAAAGGGGATTAGGACATGATAGTGGGTGCAGGGGAGTGGTATAGTTTTATGGGATTAGCAATGCTTCTTTATCGCCAGCCAAGTACTAACAAGGCCGAGCCCAGCAGTTCCCAGGCCTAAAAGGCTGTGCAGGCCTACGACTAGCCTATATACAGTCAAGGTGCAGCTATAGGGTGCGCAAAGACGGAACTTCTTGTTGGGGCTTACAATGTCAAGCGATAAATTGCATCTAGTGTCTCAGTAAATTTAACTTTGTTCACCTGCCATATTAGCGAATTGTACAGTGGGTGTACCTTTTGGGTTTCATCTTCCCCTTCAACAGGTATTTTTTAATCTACAAATGACATCCATGAATATATGGATTATGGTTACATTACGCATTTGCAGGTAGTTATAAAATTGGGCATTGGGGTACGTGAACTATTTGTCATGACCGAATTTCGTAGCTACAAAATAACCGCTGTATTGAGTTACTACGATGTACGCCCCCCCCCCCCCCGTTGAGTATATATACAAAGGCTTTCACGGCCGGCGTTAGATGATGAAGTAGTAGAATCTGGGCTGTTGGGCCGTGATAGGTCTAAAAGAGTACTTCCCAACGTTTCAACATCAGCAGCCAACATCTTCAGTGACATACTTCAGACTTCTAAGATTGCATTAGTCCGAATTCTACTGCTTCATTAGCACTCCGTTTTACTTCATGTATGTTTTCTGCGCACGAGTTCCTCTATAGTTCTTTTTATATTTATTGCAGTTTCGAAATGAACTGTCAAGGTTAGGTGAAACCTAGTGTATCTGCAATACCGCACACGATGTCCTATTTACCTGCTGAGAACGAAAACAGCCCAATTAAATTATCAGCTGATTGCTGACAAGCATTTTAATAAATCCAAGTCAGCTAACCGAAAGTTATGATGTTCAACTTACTAGATTCATTAGTATTGTATTCGTAAATTTATGAAATGAAATTAGCCTTATCTGGCGAGCTTTAGTGTCAGCTTTCTATTTTTTAGAAGCAATGCCTTTCCGGATACTCATGTTTGCTTCTAGATTTGTCATCTCGGTATCAAAATTACAGGTTCTTATACTATGATGCTGGTGGCAGCATGGCAGTGAGGGAAGACAAGGTACCGTAATGTCTAGAAAGAGGTATATGTTCATAAGCAGGGGTTTCCAAACTGTGGTCCACAGACATACATCAGGTGGTTCACGGGTCAAAGTAAGAAATAAGAAAATAAAACATTATTATCATTGGAAATTTGAAATAAAATACTGTCTTAAGTCTTAAGTTCTAAACATTTATAATCAAATTAATATCATCTTGGGCACAAGCTAATTAATCTTTGGCCCTAGAAGTTAACGATTTTCCTATCACAGCCATGGGGGTTCACGGAAAATCATAAAATAATCTAGTGGTCCACGGACAAAAAAGTTTGGGAACGCCTGTTCTAAAGGATGAACGAAGTAAGGTCTCTAATTACCACAGTATCGGTAAGAGGCAAATGGATGAGGCACCTGATCAGACATGAAGAACCCTAATAATACCAAGGATCAAGGAAAGCATGCGCAGAAGATCTCAAACATGATTTTAGTTGCTGAACCTACTTGGATCTCAGCAGATCGGCCCAGAGCAGAGATGATGGAAAGTATTTCACATTTATATTTAGGACCAGAACAGTTCAAATAAAAATTGGCGGGAATTCCATTCCATCAGGACCGTGCTAAGGAAGTTACATTGGTCAATTTAACCTGGTTTGCAGTAAATTACAGTATTAACTTCTAGACTTAGATTGAAAATATTAAATAAATAAAAATACTGTAGCAACCTGACAACCTAGCCTACATACATTTTTGCTTTCCAATTTATGCGTAGTATAAGGAAAGCTTTGTGTTGGTCGAAATTTTCGATTCCGAGATTAACGGATTTACACGTTTTGAGGTACTAGGAACCCAAAAAAGTGGTTTTTACGAAATGTCTGTCTGCCTGTGAGTAGATGAGTAGATTTGCGGGCAATCTACTCGGTCGATTTTGATGAAATTTGGCATGTGAGTTCACAAAAATCATACCTCGAGATTACTATTATTATTATTTTTTTTTTTGTTGGGGTAATTCAGTTTTTCAGGTTTTATTAAAACTACAAAAAAATCTAAAAAAAATTATTTTTAAAAAACGGCTCCAACCATTTCTTTTAAATTCACATATATTGTAGTCGTTACTAATGTCAACAAAATACAGTGGGTCCCTTGCCCCTTGATAGTTTGCTTCTGGGGGTAAAAAAATAAAACTAACTCAATTTTCATGAAAAATGACTAAAAAATAAATTTTCTGCGGAACCTTTCTCTTCATGATTTCTACTCTTTCTACTTTCGTAAAAACCACTTTTTTGGGTTCCTGGGATCTCAAAACGTGTAAATCCGTTGAAATCTCGGAATTGAAAATTTCGACCATCGCAAAGCTTTCCTGATACTACGTATAAATTGGAAAGCAATAAATTATGGAAAATTCAAGCTCCAATATATCGCGTGCTCTGTCATTGTTACTACTGTTACAATTTATTGGTCAATTCGTTCCAGAATATGCAATTTAAGGGGTTTTTAATATATTGAGGTGGACCCCTAGGGATCCGGAATATAACAATAGGGAAATTATTTACTATGAAATTACACATTATGCCTATCTACTATTTTATAAATTGGAAAGCATGTTCGAGTAAACTCGGACCGGTTCTTTTTAAATGCGTTGTTCCGTGACATGTACAACTCACGATATCGATATTCAGTCATTAGAATTTTATGGCAGTCCATAGAAATAGTATGGCGAGGGCCAAGGCCTTTGAATGTGTCAGAAGTTGATGTAGGTACTGAAAATGATCAGTGAAGACCTCGACTTAGCACGTAGGCTGCGCCAAATCATATTTGCATTCTGAATGCTGCAAAAAACGGTTAAGCGTGGGGACAGTGGGAACAATGAGATGATTGTCCCCCGCAAAAACCTGTTTAGTATTCCGCGGCGTAAAAAAGCACAGCCGAACCTTAGGGCCCCATAATGGAGACTGAAATAGTTTTACGTGACAATGAGCTATTCAAACGTGTGCAGTAGGTGCAAAAAGAAGTTAGGGCTTCATTAGCTGCGGGCTAGACTCTACAATCATGGGTGATAAGAATGTTTAAATAACTCGCAATGTGTTGTGAAGAAGTTAGCTAAAAATAGACATAGTTAGGGGGAAAAGCTATTCCGCAAGAGCCTGTATGTGGGGGACAGTAGAGAGCTTACATAATGGGATTTTTGAAAATTCTGATGAAAGCCTCAGATTAGATATCCAATTACAATTTAAAGGGAAATTGTGATGGGAGGCTAGCAATTGCTTCCTATTTCCTACTACATACCCCGAGGTGTAATTCTGCATATTCAAAAATATCAGTTCCCGAATTCCCAATTTGCATATATACCTAGGTATACACAATATGTACCCTATAATAGAGTTATAGGTATAGTATAGATGGACCATTCGTTTCCCACCAAAAACATATTTTTGCATTGGGGTCACCCGCCACGTCTTCTTTGAAAAGACGCCCCAGACAATTTTGGCGGGAGCGAATTCCATCTATCCTACATAGAATTCTAGCCTATATTCAATACGTTACAGTACCACCAGTCAATGTTTGCTTTTCTGTTCATATGTTAGTGTAAGGAAAGCCTTGATGGTCGAAATGTTCGATTTCGTGATTTAAGTGGATTCACGTTTGTAGATTTTGAGGATGTAGGTAGGTTCACAAAAATCATATCTCGGGATCATTTTTTTATCTTGTTCTAATTCATTTTTGGGGGGTTGTACCCTTCAAAAACTATAAGAAAAACTACCAAAATAATGTATTCTCAAAAGCGTAGGATGATGACGCCTACAGGACAACTTTCGTATAGGAAAATACTTGCGCCAAACCAATCAGATCATTCAAATCATAGACCCACTGCCCAAAAACACAATCAAAACATTGGGTTTTGAGTTTTGACGTCATTACTGATTACTATAAGAAAGACGTCCAGATCTCTAAAAACTATATGCGAAATAGGCAAACCAACAGGTGTTGTTGCAATAATATTTTTTTTCACGCGTACCCCGCAGGGTTGGAAATATCACTCCGTCCTTCACCACTGCTGCACGTTCGATACATGCCCAATAGGCAATAATATACGAAATTATTTCATTACATATAGCAGTTAAAACTTCAGTAATGAATTAATATTAGCGAAGTTGTTAATGGGGCACAACGAATTGCATTCCCCTCTTAATTTCTGATAGCTCGTAATCGCATCTCAATGTCGTTG
Source organism: Psococerastis gibbosa (assembly GCA_963971405.1). NCBI lineage: Eukaryota > Metazoa > Arthropoda > Insecta > Psocodea > Psocidae > Psococerastis > Psococerastis gibbosa. The sequence goes on along the minus strand of OZ020489.1, from coordinate 29,873,272 downwards.
CCATAGCAAGCGCATCGCACTCCAGACAAAATCTAATATCGCAAATATTAACGTTCTCACTCGGATGAGGGATTATAGTGGACACCAATCTCAGGCTTTCCGCCGCGGGGGTTTTATTAATCGGCCGCGAAGATGTCGGAGCCGCCTGTATCGTGTTCGCAACTTTGCATAAACGCAGGCCGTGGCAGAAGAAAGCAGTGTCAGTAGCCTAGAGGTGGCGCCAACACTTTACGTTGCAGGTGTCCAGATCGCGAAGGCCAGCACCACTGACCGCGGCGCCAGACGGAATGTGTCACGCGTATGGACCATCGGACGTGCAAGAAGCAAATGGCTACTGCCGCCACCGCAAGTATTTTGGGACGCGCGCCGGCCCACGTAAGTGCGTCCGCGTTGGCGTATTTTGACCGCGCAACTGCGATTGGCCTCGAATTTAGGGTCACGGCATGATCGATTGTTGTTTTTATCGGGTGGGAGCTTATAGGTTTCGTCGCCCCGTCTGGACGTTTTTATGCGAGCTATTTTTTGAACACACACGCCCAAGTTGCGCATTTTACGAGGCTTCGATGACTTCATAGTCAAGCATGTGCGTATTTTACTATAAAACGTTATGAATAAATTTATAGCAGAGGCACGCCCAGAGGCCGGAACCGCGACGGACTTGAACGGGAAACAGGAAATTACGGAAATGACATGAGAGACGCCAATACAGGAGTAAGCCCCGAGAATTTCTTAACACTGCGAGAGAGGCATATCTGATATGACCTTATAATAATGAAGTACCCCGATTTCCAATGTTAAGCTGAAAAAAATGTAGTTTATGAATAAACCCTCAGTAGACATTTCAGGGGCGGCAATACGTGCCTACTTGAGTACTTGCGACTAGTGCTAGGCCCCCTGCCGCTGTTTATTAAGTAAGCCTCCCAGAGCATGATTGTCGGAAAAAGATAAAAACTAAGAAAGCATTGAGTGATCAAAGGTGAAAATAACCGCGCCTTATATCCCGCCGCCAACTTATGTTTTATCTTACAAATCACGGAGATTAATGTGGATTTTCCCGCTAATGCAAGATAACAGCTAGAAGAGTGCTTTTGGCACCAATGGTCCAATGTGCGCGGCTAAGAAAAGCAAATCCTACTATTCTACTAAGAGTCAAGAGAGGAAAAACCTTAGGTGTACATAATCATATTCCACCTAGAACAGGGATGCTCAACCTGTGGTCCACAGACATACATCAGGTGGTCCAAGGGCCCAAGTAAGAAATAAGTAAATTAAACAGCTGAGTTACGGAAATTTGAAATAAAATACAGTAAATCCTGGCACTGAACTATAAAATCCGACCGAGACCGCACTAACTACTTGATCTTGGTCCTAGAATTTAAAGATTTTCCTATCATAGCCATGGTGGTCCACGGACAAAAAAGTTTGGGAACCCGTGACCTAAATATCAATCGTTTCGCTATCAATTAAGTCCCATCATTTAAAGGAAATGTTCTTCCACAATGTGTGTGGCCGTCATAAACACCGATTGAGCACAGTTAAGAAACTTGATTTATAAAAGAAACAGGTACCTAGTGCGGTTGTCCGGTGGAAGGAAATCCGAATTTGTGATGGCCACATACCCTAAATTGTAGAGGAAAATTTGTTCTAATGGGTAAAATCTAATTAATCGACGATTCCTGAGAAATTTGGTTTAAACAAATGGGTAAAGGGGGTCAAACATTGGATTTAATTGTTACTTTACTGTAACTTAAATGAAATAGCGCAGTAAGATATCAATAACAGACATTTATTTTTAATTATATCTCCTCATTGAAAACGACATTCCGTAATTTATTATGTAAAAAATTATCAATACCAATTAGGGTCTTTTTTTGTTTCTTACATGGTTCCACTTATTACAATAACAGAGCTTCGTGGCTCTTTTGCCCTGTTTGGACGTTTTCCTCTGGTCCAGAAGCAGGCCTTTTAACGCGACTGTTACAGCCACTCTGACTTTAGGTATTGCGAGTCAAAATCAAGTGTCGAGAAACATCGTGTGAAGGGGTTATCAGGAAAAATTCCAATATTTAGTTTTCCTGCGAAGGGGCAGCGGACGTCATAACCTAAAACCTGCAACCCTAGATAAGGCGCCTATTCCACCGACGTCAATAGTTCGCTATTGACGTGTTTGACGTGGTACCAGACATTAAAGACAGTGTAAAAATTGTCCGCTGCCACGTCAAACACGTCAATAGTGAACAATGGAATAAGCGCCTTTAGGAGATGGAAAGTTCTTGTCGCTAATATAATACAGATAGAACCCAGCACTGGCAAACATCTTGTGTTTAGGCGCCCATTCCATTGACCGGCTAGGGCTATTTCCAAAAACAGTGACGTGGTAGCAGACATTCAAGACTTAGGTTGCGTTTCCACCGATCTCGCATTGCAGAATGCAAATGACATTGACGGAAATTAGAATTTTTCTTTTTATAGAAATCTATTAAAATGTTTGTAATTAACATATCCCATGACGCCATTTTTTAATTTTAGTTTGTTTGTTTGTGATTTTACTGTATTTTTTTTTTTTTTTTTTTTTTTTTTTTTTACCTTCGTGGGGCCTACTCGTTTGAGTTCCTATAAGCGTCGACCTAGAAGGTCTTTTGCTTCCACGTTTGCCGTCTACGCCCATCTTATAACACCAGTCTTTTTGATAAATTCTAGTGTTTTTGTGATGGGATTAGATCGGATGGTTTCCTCTTCAGACCTAGGGTGGCCAAGAGTTTGGTATCGAGTTTTTCCCAGCGCTTCACATTCAAAGAGAATGTGTTCAGCTGTTTCTTCTTCAACTTCACACAGTCTGCATCTACTGTCGTTTTTCACGCCAACCCTATGCATGTGTTTGTTGAAGTGGCCGTGGCCCGTAAGCGTGCCAACCACCCTTCTAGCTTGCTCTCTACTTAAAGAGAGAAGCTGATCGGTGAGCTTTTTACTAGGACCCGGAATAACCTTCTTAGCAAATCTGCTTTCCGGGACTTTCTTCCATTCCTCTGCAGGAATTTTACTGTATGATCATTGATCAATTTTAACTAAGGCATAGAGGAAAATAAACATTTCCGTCAATTCTGCAATGCGAGGTCGGTGGAAACCCCGCCTAAGTCTTGAATGTCTGCTACCACGTCACTGTTTTTGTAAATAGCCCTAGCCGGTCGGTAGAATGGGCGCCTTACCAGACCATCTGACACACTGCTAGCCTTTTTCTCATAAAATGTCTATCATAATATGGTGCCATAAATGAGATGCCATAAAGTAGAAGAAAGGCTTCCTTCCCTACCTTTTAAGAAGGTATGCAAGAGCGGGTCCAGCGGAAAATTTAGGGGGGGGGGGTCAGAAGTTTGAAAGGTAATTTTTTTTGTTGAAAATTTGAGTTTAATTAAAAAATGATTTTAAAAAAAAATTTACTAACATAAGAATTTACTCAGACCCCCCCCCCCCCTGTGGATCCGCCATTGTACGTACGTAACCGGTACTAACACAATTTGGCCCCAGTCTTCAAAGGGGTGGACCTAACCTAACCATGAATTTGTCACGCCTTCCAAAACTTCTCATTACTCATCGAAATTATATGAGAAATTTGACTTTGTACAAAAAGGGTGTAGTCAGATTAATTCTCAATAGACAATTACAGCTTAAAAAGAAGCTGACCGTTGAAGTTTCATGCATACAACAGCATAGGCTACAAGGAATTTTTTAGTTTTGGTCGAGGTTTTTTTTCGTGAAACTTATAGGCGAAAGATATTTACCGAATTATCAAATTTATGGAACAATTATAACAACAAAAATGAAAAAAAAAATTTAATATGGCGTATGAAGTAGTCCTGTATACCAATTGAATGGACCAAATCTTTATAACTTTAGTATTAACCTAAATAAAAATTTAATTATGTATTTTGGAAATGGTATTGCTTTTTGGACGTGGGTTAGGCAGAAAAAGACTTTCTAGTGTTAAGTCTCGCCCCGTAAATATAAGACTATTATTCTTACTATTATTATTATAATAAATAAAATAAACATTATAAATAAATAACAAAAATAAATGAAGAAAAAAAAGAATATATATATATATGTATATGAGTCTTTTGTCCCAAATAAGCGCTAGCTTGGGGATGCGGGATGGTATTATTATGTATTGTATTTTTGTAATATATAAAGAATATAAAGAAAGAAAAGAAAAAAGATATTCCTTCGGCGCAGGGGAGTACCGGCCGAAGAAGAAGAAAATAAACGAACTTATTATGGGGTGATCTAAATGTAAAAATTCAGTGACTTCAATCTTAGCGATCTTGTCGTGTCTTTTGATTGTGAAAGGGCTCAAGCATAGGAAATAGAAGCTGATGGGATAGCTTCATTTATGGATGATGTATCATTTAATGGGGACTTGAGCTTTCTGAACGATGCGATGCATTTAACTGCTAGTCCCACGGCTATTAAACTGATAGCTTAGTAGCTTACGCAAATTTCGGTGGGTCGTCAATGCCGCTCCTTAATGCCTTCGCAGAGCTTTGACGTTTGTCCTGAGTAATGACCAATGTGTTATCATCGAGGGCTATGGCCTCCCAGCTTCATCTCTTGAGATTCGCAACGTAGGGATGCGACAGGATGAGTTCAATATTCATATATATTTATATATATTATATATATGTATATATATTATATATATATATATTCATATATTCAATATTCAATATATTTTTTTTACAAGCTCTTCTAGGGTAAGTTATAGTAAGAGTGAAGTTCTTAGGCGAATCAATAATAAGACCTGCCCTGTGCTAACTGCTAAGAGAGTTTTAACCCAAAAGAGTTTTAACCCTTCCCGCTAAATGTTAAGAGTGTACAGCCCGTAGGAAATGGCAGCCCGAAATTTAATGCTTTTTATTTTTTTATTGAATTAACTAAGCATGTTATTAAAGATTTGGCTCATCAAGGTTGTAGAAGACTACTTCATGCATAATATTATAAGGTATTTTTAGTTTTCGAAATTGTAGTTTTATTATTAAAAAAAAATCGATAATACGTGAAAAGTTATTGTTTATAAAATATTTGCATGTTTCTGAAAAAACTACAATTTCGAAAATTGAAAATATCTTATAATATGATGCATGAAGTAGTCTTCTACAACTTTGATGAGCCAAATCTTTAATAACATGCTTAGTTAATTAAATAAAAAATAAAAAGTATTACATTTCGGGCTCCCAATTTCCTACGGGCTGTACAGTCTTAAGGAGATACGGTAATAATAGTATTGTCGTTATAGTGGCTCAATGCCAACGGCCCAATGACTTTTCGAGTATTATAGACATTGCATCCGTACATGGACCTTTGGTCAGAGGGGAAGAGGTAGGAGTAAATTTTAAGTTTCGGGCTTTTGCGGGATTTAATCCATGTCCTTATTGCCTTTTTAAAATTAGTAGTGTTATTAGCTAATTTAATTGACCCTCCTTAACTTAGCCGGGTTCTTTACGTATATATTGCATTATAATTTAAAATCATCATAAGAACGCTCATTGAAATAAGAACGCGCTATGGTTCAGCGTGTCAACTGATTGGCATCCAAAGGCAGTCCCCATACTCGCTTGATACGTTTCGGTAAGGATTACGGAACGGAATTGCCATGAATTGGTAGTAGACGGTGCTGTCCATTGTTTCTTATAGATATAGAGTGTTGTTGGGTAGATTTGTTTACCCTCCTTAACGTAGACGGAGGCTCTTCTTCCCGCCTAAAATGCCTTACTGTTATATTGCAGATGCATGATGGCTGGACCAGCAGCGAGCATGTCATATCTCTTTATGAGATCCCTTCAAAATGTTGTTGGTTCGAGTGAAGGACCAGCCGCCAGGCAGTAACGCCGAGCCTACACACACAGCATCTCCTGTTCCCCATTGGGAAACATGTAATCAGCTTAAGTTTGCATGCAAATGATAGGGTCTGCCTATCTGGCACTCAAGTCCAAGGATTCCTAGACTTCTCTGGAGGCCTCTTTGCCATTTTGGGCCTCGCGATCGGCACGAACCCAGTGCCATCACTTCCTGCATGCCTCATTGACAGCGGACATTCAATCGGGGCTTCATTTTTCTCTTTTGAAGAAGGCATTGCTGAAGGAAAACCCCCAAATGATTTTATCACAGGTGAAAATTGATCGGAATAAGTTATTTCTTCCTTACCTAACCTCGCTCATAATTTTTCATCTCAATAAATTAAAATCTATAGTCCGCTAACGCTCTTAGTATGTGGGTTGTTGCTACAAGATATTTTTCTGGTACCAGTTACCAATCACCATTGCTTTAAGGTAATGGATTGGCGTTTTGTGCTGATAATATGCTATTATTTCACTATAATTTCATTGTTTTGTTTCCTCCAGTTCTACTGAAATTGCTCAGAAGTCGTAATTTGGTAGTTCTTCGAGGTCTAATATTACAAGAATTTCGGTAAATATGGGGCGCTTAATAATGTGTTCTTATGCTTAAGAGGTAGGCTACCGGAGTACAGTAGTTTCATTCTTAACTCACTCAGTCGTAATTTGTTTGAATTGTTGCCCATCCCCCTAAGTATATTTCTTAATTTGTCTTGTTAGCAACTTAGGCAACTTACGTAACTTAAAACCTCGTATTTCAATGGACCAAGTCACATCGACCTGCTGGGAAACGAACGTGCGACTCTCTAGCAAAGGAGGGTACTCTCTTATCTCAACCCAATAATGACGTATTACTGACATCAGCCAACAACACTAACCAACAGAAACTGCAATAAAGACAAGGGCGGATTTTAGGGGGAGTCAAGGGGTCTGGACCCCCCAAAATTAAATGAACTTACACTAGATAATATGGGTTTACAGTGGGAATTAAAAATAATGATGTTTTTTAATGTTTGTTATAATCCACTGAATCTGCCCGCTGACCCCCCCCCCCCAAAATTGGAGGCAAAATCCGCCCTTGAATAAAGAAACAACTCAAAACATTATTGAAGCTGCTTGCTGTGGGAATCACTCGTAAACCAGCCCAAACCACGTGATCTACCGAGGGCTGATGCATTCGCAAAATTCAGACTTACTACTGGGCATCACGACTATTTACAAGCGCACCTTCACCAGATCGGGCACCTGTCCTCTTTGCAACTCTGTGAGAATGGGCGGTCTACACCTACAGGATTGCGCAGCCCTCTCCAACTACAAGGACAGAAACCCCATGCGACTTTACTGGGAGGCTCGTCGGCGAATGGCAGAGATGCCAAGAGCTGGCATTGGATAAAGAAAGAAAAGTACCTTAAAACAATAATATCGTCATAGACTTCTGCTTTACTCAGAGTAGATTCGAATATTTTTGACGTTTTGTTGAAGGTTGGTCTGGGCAAGGTGGAGTCTGGCAGGCTATTTATCTTACATGTAATTCTTCATACAAAATACAGTAAAATACAAGGCCTCGGCACCCCAGTACTTCTTGTCGATACTGTGTGACGTTATGGAGTTTATTTTGTGTTTTATATTGTATTTTGTGTTGAAAGACGTGCATTTGACACTGCTGCATCATTTGACCCAATTTGACGCATATATTCCCATTATTATAGATCTATGGCTGCAATTTGTAATTTTAGGGTGACCAGACATATTCTTATGAAGCAGTACTCTCTTTCGGGTCGCCCATTGTACTTTTGGAGTATTTAGTATGGTTGAGTAGGCTTATGATCCATTTCAAGTGGGCCATCTTCTTATAGCACAACTTATGCTGCATATGTTACCTTAGGGGGGGGGGGAGAGGGGGTAGCCAATGGTTAGCCTTTTACCTCTAATCCTACTTTCCAAAGAAAAAGTAGGGACATTACATGTACTACGACCCCCCCCCCTCCCCCTCCAGTATCCGACAGGCATGAGCTCTTTTTTCTTCTTGCAAAAATCTGATCGACCTAATAAAGTGCCTTATAAACGCTGTCATCCATCAGATTAACTTTTTAGCTCCCATCCCATCGCAATAGTGGTATGTGAAATTAATAAAGAGGGCCAGGACTAGAATACAACGTCACGGTGATTGGATGCTCGTCTGGGGGTCCGCGCTCGTTATGACATAATTGTATAGCGTAACTAAAACTTGGTGTTAACTCGTACCTACCTAGTAAAAAGTTCAATAACATAATGATGCGGTTACAGTAATGAACAATCAACACGATCAAAGTGCAGTTCATAAAATGGCGGGAGCACGTGGCTGCAGTAGTGTTGCCAAATGTGTTGATTTGTCTATTTAAACTTCTGTCAGGCTGTGTTTTTAAATCGCTTCGGTGTGTTTGGCTACATAGACGTAAACTGTTAAGGAGATTTTTTCATAATGAATTCAAGTCTCATGCATAACTTTGTGTGAGTGAACTTTATGATCTGTTATTTTTTTTTATTACACTGCGCAGGAAGGTAGCCTAACACAGCTACAGTTTGTTTATCTATAGATCTTTATTTATTTTTCATGACAAACAATTAAATGAATGTATTAATTAATGTATTCATCTCTTTAATCGCCTCACTAAGTAACCTTATAGGTAGGTACTTGTGTCGAGTTACGACACGTCTCCGACCCCAGGGTGTGTAGTGGCTCGCACAAGTACAAGACCGCTACCACCTTGCCACTGAAGTCGCTTACGTAACTGTCAATAACACAGTGTAAACAAATTATTCCGGGGTGTGCAGTTCTGAAAGGTACCACTTTTTAAGATTTTATATGATTGCTTTTGGTACTGACAACAAAAAGTACCGAAGTATAGTAGGCAAATCTTCTTGGTGCCGTCTCCAGCTTCTATACAAGTTCAATTATTACAATGTTCCCACAATGAATTGTCGACTTCTGCCTTGAATTTTCTCACAGACTAAAGAATGACTAGAAAGACAATGGCCGCCGTCCACACAAGGTATTGCTGTTAGTTGTTATATTATATAGATTAGGTATACGCAGATTTTATAACTGCCAGAAGATATAGTCAACTTGCAAAAATAATTGAAAACTAACCCTGAATCAAAACAGAAGATGGTCATTGTGTTGTTGCATTACATACCACTAAAATTAATTATTATATTGATAAGAAATATTTTCACATTGTCTCTTCCAAATTCAAATTCGAGACGACCACCAATTAGGCGCTTATTCCACCTACGTCAATAGTTAATAGTAAATGTGGTATTGATGTGGTAGCAGACATTTTTAGACTGTCTTTAATGTCTTCTACCACGTCGATACCACATTTACTATTTGCTATTGAGGTAGGTGGAATAAGCGCCTCCATATTAATCGCCAGTGTCAATGATTGTACTTCTAGTACGTTATATCGTGAACTGGGTGGTCGGTGGCGCCTAGCCATAAGCATATGACTAGGAAGTAGCCTAAGTTTATCTAATATGGTCACGGAGCCATTTCAAGTTGTGTGTTATTGAAGCTGTACTAACCGCGCTTCCCAACCTAATGCTTAGTGACAGCCTCTCTAGCCCACAAGCATTATATAGAGTTACAATTGATAATGCTGTAACCACCTTGGGTGTTCTGCAAAAAGCTTCGGATTATGTTACCAACGGTTTAAAAGAAAACAGCAGCCTTGACTCATGACTGGGTCGGACAAAAAATGGTCTGGGGACTAAGAAGTTGTCACATTGTCAATCGGTATGGAGTTATTTAAAATGCAGAGAGGGGATAGGCCAATAATGGCTTGCTAATTTTTATGAGGAAGTACTGTAGTATGATTGTGTAGGTTAAAAGCAGAACGCGCTAAATACCCTACACCAGTGGTTCCCAAACTTTTAATACCGTGGCCCACTTTTAAAGAAGCCAATAGTCCGAGGCCCTCTACCCAGATTACATGGAAAAATAAATCAATATCAAAATTAATTGCTGTTTTTTTAATACCTCATATGTGGCTGCATTTCACAGGCAAGTATTTTGCTGTTGGAATGAATATTTTGCAAATTAATGACCACTCTCAGCTTCCTTTTCACAAGTAGTTTGTTTCGGCTCTTCGATATCAACCAATGAAGCGTCATGGACCGTTCATACAGGTATGATGTTGGAAATGAAAACAATATTTTCCGAACCTTACCTCCTAATGTTGGAATGTCAAAGGCGACAAATGCCCTAAATTTCCCGAAATGTTTAAATATTCCCTCCCGAGGTCCCATGGCCTCCCTGAAGAGGTGCTGTGGCCCACCACTGCTCTACACTTTTTGAAGTCCTATGGGAGGGTTTGAAATTGTGATACAACCTTTCCGTGCAGCGAAAAAAGTTAATTTACGTTCTCCCACCTGAACGATCATTACTTTCATATTTTATACAATAATGGTAATTCAGTTGGGTGAAGTCTACGTTGCGGGATAGATTGCATTTTTTAAGAATTTTTCAAGTGAGCACTTTCATATACTGTATTTGCGGCTGCTGACCGAGAAAACGGCAAAACATCACCATTTTTTTAAATATTTTAAAATCGCTATCTTATTATGTTTTTGTTTGTGTTTCTGCCTTCTGTTGAATTCTGTGTGCTACTAAATTTCATTGGCATTTGCTCAATGTGGTACCTATGGTATAGTACTGTAGTATTTAAAGGAAACTGAAGACGTTGCAACCGTAATGATGAGGAGGTCTACAATATGTGAGGGAACTTGGTCTGCACGCGTCGCGTGATTTCATTACAAAAGCTTCTTTCTACCACCGTCCGCTGGAGTCAGGAGAACATGAGAATCCCGGCACAGAAACCGTACTTCGCCAATATATTCGGTTGACATCGCTAGTGATTCTCCTGCTCCACAGATGGGAGAGTAACAGTAAAAACTGTAAGAAGTAGCTTCTAATTTTGCCTTCCTGGCGAGGATCACGCTATGCCATGGCCTGTCGCTTCCTGTGCCCTTGACTGTTGTTCATAGCCTAAGTCTATAACTACCCACTTCCCTCAACCAGGCTCTCTCTCTCAACTCTTCCAATGTCCGGCGTGAACAGGCGTTCCAGTATTGTAAGAGGACAAGAGGTTGTTAGCCCTAATTTTTTTTCCTTACGCCGGAAGTCAGGCTTCCGCGATATGCTTCCTCACAGCCCAGCAGGGTACGTAATCAGAGTTATTCTGCAGGCGAATGTCTTGAAGGGCAGGGCAAGTCTGGTACTCCCTGCCATGAACTACACAGGGGGCAGAATGGGTTGTTGGGTGAAGATGCATTAGTGGACTTCACTCTCAAAGGTTTCCCGGTTGCCTGCTCAGACAGGGACGCAATACTTCTTTTAATGTTATGCCTGTTCAAGTTATGTCCTAAATTAGTAATTACTACCCGCAGCTCGTAACCAAGGACTGTCGTAGACTCCTCAGCCTCTACTACCGGTTGACCCACAGTCCCATGTCAATATAGTCCCTCACCCCGGCGCTATCCTTGCCGTTTTCGCGATTTTGGCTTGCTGACGTATAGTGCAGAGTCAAGGGCGCAGGAAGTGGAGAGTCTGGGTTACGGTTGGTCACACATGACAGCCCGCCGCTTGGCTGCGGTCGCCTTCGTACATTCCTATCCACACCCAACAAAGTCTCGACAGTCGGCGGAGCTGCTCGCCCGTGTCCAGGATCGCCTCCCCAATGTCCACCAGTTTATAAACCTTCGTAACGTAATCGAGCAACTTTAGAAACGCATAACTCGTGATTAGTGTTGAGTCCGCTTGTGATAGCTCGGTCGTAGTTATAATATCGCAACACTTGGCACTTGTCAGACACAATCGTCGTATGAAAGTACAGGAGTTAGGAAACCTATCATTCATTTAATGGACGAGTCGACTAAACGTACAATTCTTAAGTTAGTCCTTTTTGTTCACGTCATTGCTTTCCTATTTATGCGTACCGTAGTACCTATATAAAAAGCTTTGTGATGGTTGAAATTTTCGATTTAGTGAATTCAATTGATTTAGACGTTTTGAGGTCCCAGGAACCAAAATTTTAACGAAATGTCTGTCTTCGTCTAATTGTGGCAAACTACTCTGTTGATTTTGATGAAATGATGAGATGTTGCTTCATAAAAATCAAATCCCGAAACCATAATTTGGGTTAACTCAATTCAATATCGATGCGTTCCAACTTCAGGTTATTGAACGTTTTTGTGCGGTGTCGTTTCGTACTAGAATTCAACTAAATACTGCACTTCTAATAATTTGTCATCTATAGAATTGGAGAGTTTTGAGAGTGTAGGGTTCACAGATAAATGATTTTGCGGGGAAAAGATTTAGTGTTGGTAGATAAGACCGAAAGTGATTATGGCAGTTTTAGATTAGTGCCGGACGAAAATGTTATCCCCAAGATATGAGTGAAACCTTCCAAGAAATGCAAGTCAAACATCCATGGCGTCAACTAGGCTAGGTCACTGACATGTCTTATCTAATATGTCACCGACGGCGGCGAAAACCTCAGAAAAATTGCTGCCTTGGCAGCATTCATGCAAAGTATTGTACGATATTACGCGTACAAGTAAAGGACCCATTCACGAGGCAAGCCAAAATTTATAATGGAAACCGTGGAAAACTCGTAAGAGCGAGAACATGGAATGACAGACCCCCGGCCTGTTTCGGTGGATTGGACTGCCTATGAATAGTGCTTTAAAAGTTTCACTTCATTTGCGACAACTTAAAGAGAGGTTTGAAGGGCTTAAAGCTCGAGTGCAACATTAGGGCAGGTCCAAAGATTTTATAACAGAATATTTGTGTAAACATAATAGTCTCCTTAGTAACTTTGTAAAACTTGCTGTCACTCATTGTTAAAATTAACTTTGTATAGTTTTACAAATTAAATTAAATTAAAAATTCACAACCGGTTTCGGCTCACGCCATCGTCAAGTGCGATTGAAAACAGATAAAACAAAAGGTATGCAAGCTAAAACAAAATAAACTCACTGTCAGGATAACACACAGCAGCGCATAAAGTAAACAATCTAAATTGAACAATTAAACATGCGCCAACAAGGGGGAACTACTTAAAAAGGTTATGTCATTAAGTAACGATTTGTTTTTAACCATAGCTTCCCTAATCTCAATGGTTTCTAAATTATCAAGAAGTTTCCCCTTGTTGGCTACATGTAAGATCTTAAAATTATCGAAATCACAGGCATGGTTGTGGGTGTTTATATGTTGGGCAAAGGCGGACTGAGTGTCCTACCCCCCCCCCCCCCCCCGTCTATGCTCCGCTATTCTTTCTTTAAACCCTCTCCCAGTTTGTCCAATATTGTCCGTATTTTATTCGTAAAACTATACAATGTTAATTTTAACAATGAGTGAGAATATTTATGTATTACAGTATTTTTAGTTGTAAATGCAGCTCATTGAGTCATTGCCTTTACAGTTTATTATAAAAATGTACATAATGAAACTTACCACTAGCTCGCGACCGCTTCCGTATTTCTTCACCCATAAGAGGGTTGTTGCGATTTCGGCTGCTGGGGTAGGCCGACCAAACTGAACCATTCAGGGCAATAAAGAGCACCAAGATAAACACATTTTGTAAGTACTGACCCATTTTTTCGAAAAGTAAGCTGCACTTGTTCGAATTTAACACATCACTGCGGTACCTGAAAATAAAGAAAGCAGTCAATCATCATAAGGATCAACAACTGTAGTAGCCTAGAACCTGACACTTCTTTAGTTTCGAATTGAAATTGTTGTTCGGTCCTCAGTATAATTTTACGTTTGTGAAATTGGGGGGAAGTCCAATATTTTGATAGTGACTAGCCTATAAAGACAATGATTTGATGTTACGCAACAATCTCTTGATCCCCCCTGATAACAGTCTATCTTAAGACGATAAAAACTTAAGAATTTCACCAGGAAGCCCTCAAATAGACCTTGAAATGGAGCTAATTTTATAACTGCTCATAGATCCGGAATCGTAGGTAAGATTGCACCAAATATACTGCAAAGCTTTCAAAAAAAATTGCTGATTGTGTGTTTCGATTGACTTTATTTTAAGTTAACTAGATTCTTATTTTATCCTTTCGTCATAACTTTTAATAATTTTTAGAAGGAATGACCTAAGAATCCCTATGCAATATATACAGCGAAAGTTTTGGCAACATTTAACAAAATTAAATATATATTGAACACATACTGTACATGCAATGCAGTATATGTATTTAATTCAAAAATTTCAGTGTGACTGTTCTTATTGCCGTAACGAATTATTTTGGGTACATCAACCATTTGTGAACCTATTGGGGGGGGGGGGGGGTGTATGTGTATGTCTCTGAGTGGTATGGGACAATTTCTACACTATATTATTGGAATTGGTAGTTAATAAAATAGCATGGAACCTACCCTCGGCCCCACCGGCGAGAAATATCTCTGGGTCCGCCACTGACACTGCTTTAGTGTTGTTGTTTTTTTTCACAAAATTCGTAACGTCTTTGAAGTGACGATACTTAATATACAGTTGTTAAAAGTCAACATCTGACATGAAATTTTAAAAGTATTGAGTTCAAAGTTTACAATACCTAATGTAGAGGTTAACAGCATTTGCATTATTTATTGAAATTTAGTCTGAGTTGTTAGAACCACTGAAATGTTTAGAATTTATACAAAACAATGTGCTGGAAGTGTGCGAGCCAAGTTCTCCGATCTACCAAAAGTTCATTTATCTATATATCAGGACATGAGTCGTAGTTCTAGTTTTTACTAGTTTAATCATCGGTTATCAATCAAAATCAATTAAGCAAATTTCTCCATTTCCAATGTTTTAAAGTGGTGTAAATTGATTTCTCGTAAAATTTTCCATCACATTTACGAAAACCTCGCTCGACCAATTTCCTGTCCGTTCGCAACACTTTTAATTTAATAACTTCCCCATATTTCAAAAATTAAGCAAATATTTACGACCCATGTGGGATTATCCATAATAACCTATCGATTATTCGATAACTTTGTAACCAAATTTTTCCTTTTTATACAACCTTTTGCCAACTATTTCTCCAACTGCAAACCCGAAAACATATTTTTCTCGAAACATTGCCAATACAGCAACGATTTAAATTAGAATCTCCGATTCAACTACCAATATCTCTGATATAAAGAAGAAAAAGTTGCAGAAAATCGCGCCATGGCACCTAGGCCCTAGTTAGGTCCCAGACTATCACGGAACAGCCATTTACCTGATGACTGAGACCTAGTACAAGTAGACCTAGCAAAGTACAGCTGTTAAGTACAGGTCTTTAAAAAGATAATGTTCAAGTGTGAATGTGATAGGGGATATCTATTGTATAATTTAACCTAATAAGGACCCTTTCGCACGAGTCTTGCAATAGCCATGTGTTGGACTCATGAGAAACGAATGCGTTAGAAAATCTTACTTTTAATTTCTGTGTACAGTGTAGATAAGTTCTACACCCACCAGACAATTTGAAATCTAAGAGATAACAATTTTTTTGGAAAAATTATGTTTGTTGTTACAACATGACATGAAGCGAGGACATTTTTGACTTTTTGTTGAATTCTAGTCTTCCTATGGGAGTAATAATAATGCAGTAAATGTATCATATACATGTAATATCTTTCCGCTACCTTATCTCGGGGTCTGACAGCTACCGTCCCCAATGAAAATTTGGCAGCAACAGCGAGTTTCCTCCCACGTCGGCACTTTTGACAGATTTTATGTCTAGTTTAGCACACATCATCTTCTATCATTTCCCTTGCCAACTGTTCTTCCAAGTTGAAAGGCTTGGCGACCTCGTCTAGCTTCAGCCCGGCTTCATTTGCAATATTGCACGGTTCATCTACATGACAGCTTGCAACATGCCAAATGTTTGCAGATTTCAGTTTTTTCTCTTATTTATTTGTTTTGATGCTAAGGTGGGCTAACTTTAATACAGACCCGGTAAACCGTATTTCATATACAATCACGACAATGGTGGAGGCTTCCCCTCTTCTGAATCTAATTATTATAAATATTGTAATTTGTAATTTTTGAAGGACTTTTTTTATGGACCCAGAGGCAAGGACCCCAAGGATTTCGAACATTATTTGTTTTGTTTCCGTATGAATTTTTTGGCCATTGACAAACTGTTCTCCCTATTCTGCAGCGTGGCTTGTTTCTACTCCAACACCTTAATTCTTGTTCACAGTGGTTGATTCTTCGACTAAACTCCAGTTTGAATGCCCCTCCTTTGGAGAAGAGTTGGAAAATAGTCGCGACCTAAAATTTGGAAACAAATTGGACACTCGCCCGCGAAATCTCAAAATAGGGTATGTTTATTACGGTCCTTAAAAATTTGCATTGAGAACATACCTACTAAATGTAAGTCCTAGACGTCAAGAAGGTTTGCGTCAAGAATCGGTATTATTTGCTATTATTAACCAACAATGTCCAGATGCAGTTAGCAATAGAAGAATACGTGGAGTCCAGATTATCAGGGCATGGAATGTGGGATTTCCTTATACATCAAAATACAAGTTGTGCTTCAGCTTATTTAGTACTGTACTACTTGGAAAGGCTATTAGTAGTCACCAGTCATTGTCTGCACGTGCCTATTTCTAATGCCGAGGTCGCCAAACCCCCAAAAAATTTGAATTTTTTTTTAGACTGTCTCAATTGAGGGCTGTAGCGCGGATTATTATCAATCGTTGATTTTGTTGGATTGCAATTGGACAAACCATTAAGGGCATAAGGATTCAGAAACTGTCTAAAAATCGGGTTTCTAATTTTTTTTAAATGTCTGTCGGTGATTTAGAAAGTCGTAGTTCGGATAATTTTGTGTAACTTAGGATGTATTCGGAATGCCATCATATCTTTACTGTAAAATATTTATTCTTAACGTTTAATCGTCTGTGAACAGTTTTACAGATTCAAACATATTATATTATAATTGGTTGGTGTTCATTGACAGTCAAATTTGATTTTAGATTACATGTTTAGGTCAGTCACTAAAAAAATCGGTTATACATTTATGTGTTTTTTATCAACTTACTACGAAAGTTAGTTACGCTATCTACAATTTTTTGATACCTTTCGTAGTAAATTAATAAAAATTTAAATGTGTCAAACCTTTGAGCGACCGCTATGACCTCAACATTTCCTCTTGATTTTCTCGAACCTCGTTGACCTTTAATTTAAACATAAGAAAAAACTATAGAACTAGAAGGTAGGAAGGTAGACGGCTTGACTGATATTTGGTTTGAATGTAGTTTACTATTTACAAATATTTCATTTATAAATCTGATGTGTACAGTTAGGTAAGGTTAATTGTCAGAGAGGACTGTATCTACATTTTTTTTGCAATAAAGACTTTATTATTACTATTATTATTACAACCAGTAACGCAATAGTTCTGAAACTTTACATTTCTTGTTTGCTGAAAAACTTTCGTTTTGCGTATATACAAGGCAACTCTGATTGAATCGATTGTATCATGCAATTTTTCTTTTGAGAGCAATAAAGCTGTATGTACTCAATGCCGTTCTATTAAGTATAGCATTCATATCTATTTTTAAACCATTTATGAGTTACTGGCAGACTTCTGAGTGCAAGGACACCATGTTGCCCTCCCTGTTTATTCGTAAATGTGTTCAAAACTTTTCAAATTACGAGGATCGTAGTGCAGGTATAGTGAGAAAGTACACAAAATGTAAGGCCGATAATTGCACTCAAATAAATCGAATTTTTCCAGTTACATTTTTTTCACACGGGGATAATTACGAAGTGCTTTGGCCCGGCCATACGGGTGCACAAACTGTAGATGCGCACACGCAAATTTATTATATAGAAAACAGGCCTATAACAAACAACTTGGTAGGTTACTTTAAGGCGGCTATTCCACTTGTCAATATTCCGTCATTTATGCATCATTAATAAGTCTCTACCATATTATGAGTTAATTTATAATAGATAAGTTAAGTATCTACATAATAGTATCCTTAAAACAAACATTTCATCAATTGTTGATGCACAAATGACGGAGTATTGACAAGTGGAATAGGCGCCTAATCAGAATGCTGCAGAGTGCTCATTCTGTTAGTCATCGCCATTAATCCATTCAATGGAAAAGGCAGTGTATAATATATGCTAGTAATAGCATTAGGTTAGGGGGATTAAGAAATAAATCAGGCGCAGTGTTAACCGTGGGAATTTGGGCAGAATTCCCATAACTTCACTAATAGTTCCAAAATTTTGGTGGGGTATGCCCGAGCACGTTTGGTGAAATTCCAAAACAAAAAGTTAAGTCA
The DNA here is from genome assembly GCA_963971405.1 of Psococerastis gibbosa. Classification (NCBI taxonomy): domain Eukaryota; kingdom Metazoa; phylum Arthropoda; class Insecta; order Psocodea; family Psocidae; genus Psococerastis; species Psococerastis gibbosa. The sequence goes on along the minus strand of OZ020489.1, from coordinate 29,855,056 downwards.
AAGCTATACCGTTGCATGGAACTATCGTTTGTTTCACATCGTAATATTGTCATCATAAAAGTAAAATACTTTGCCCTACTCTTGCGAATAGCTTACTTTGGCCCTTTTAATTTGATATTTCATTTGAGGGGGCACTTCAGCTTTTGATTATTGATGTAAAAAAAAAAATTGAGAAAATACACGAATTATTAATAATTAGATCATTTTTTTACTGTGCCTGTATAATAAGCCAGCAGCCCGTATGAGTCTAAGGACATAGGAATTTTTCGTTTTTTAATGTTGTAAAGCTGTTATTATTATTATTTTTTCCCCATGTTCAGTATCCCCTGGACAAGGAGCATATATTTACAAAATTCAATAACTTACTTAATAATAACATCCCGCATCCCCAAGCAAACGCTTATTTGGGACAAAAGGCTCATACAGTGCTGCTAAACAAGGCTTCATCATATTATTATTTTTATTATTATTTATACTGTTAGTTTTATTTACTTTTTTATTTTTATTTTTATTTTTAATTTATTTTTAATGTTAATAGTCTGTTTTTATTATTATTCCCTCCCATTTACCAACCATTTTTTTATCCCCGCTTTTAACTCACCCATCTGTTTAAATTTTTTCATTTCTGGAGGAAGTTCATTGAATATCTTAGGTATGGGTACTTTGTTTAATCTTTCTCCATATTCGTTATATGTTATCTCAAACTTAAGCTTTTTTGGGTTTCTTGTATTATATAATACAATTAAATATAATAATAATTTTTTTTCTTCTGCTTTTCCTTGCCCAGTATCCCCTGGACAAGGAGCATATATTTACAGAATACAATCACTTTTTTTTCACTTTTTTTCCTTGACCAGTAACCCCGGACAAGGTGCATATATTGAGAAAAACCAATTTGTTATTAATTAACATTATCACACTCAAGCTTCCGCTTATCGAGCGATCTTAGTGCAGTGGCACTGCAAGATATAAAATATAATTAATAATAATAAACCATTATAGAGTACTCACTCTAGCCTTCTGGCAATGAATGAGATCCTTCTGAACTCTGAAGGATGATATTGTTATGTATATAATAAAATTTTTATATATAATATAAAAAAATATATATAATTATATGTATAATAAAAAGGCTAATAGTCCGCATTTGAAATTAAGTATTTTTTTATATATTTTTTTATTTTCCCTATTTTGTTCAATTATTTTAGTTTAAGTGGCAATTTGTTAAATATATCTGGTAAAACTGTTTCATTGAGGCGTCTGCCGTACTTCTTCTTCAAGTCACAGCCGGATGGCTGGTTAGCAGCAACATGTGACTTCGATGCCTCGAATTATACATGGTCGCTGCCGTACTTATTATGTGTTATAGGAATATTTTGTCTCAATGTGTCTTCATTTCTCAGTTGCATCTTCTTCTGTGAGTTTCCAACAATTTTGCTTAAATACTTAAAATAGTTATTCTTTATTATAAGATATTTGTACAGTTTTCCTATTGGTAGTATATCTGGAAAGCTGTATTTTTCGTCTATATTTTTAAATTTTTTGTTTAATTTATTAGATAATAATAATCCGTGTATTTTCCCCAAACATTTGTATACAAATGCAAAGAAAGTTTAAGTGCCCCCTTATCACCTAGGCTACCTAATACCCAATAGCAAAATAATGGTTTCAGGCTAGGCTCAAAATACAAAGTTTTTCTTTTTTACACCTGTAAGGTTTTTCTTCGGGCTGTCACTTTTAAATAAGGACTTTTTGTTGTTTCCATTACTAAGCCAACCTAGCAGAGTTAGGGCTATAAAGCCCTCTCTTACACTCAACTAGGAAAACCCGGGACCACCTGCTTTACATGCCCTCCGAAGCATGGCCAGAAAATGTAGCTAGTGTGGGACTCGAACCAACAACCTTTCGGGTGAAAGCCAGAGTCCGTACCACTACGCCACATGTCTTGAATTTTAAATAGTATGGATTAATTGGTCTGATCAGAAGGTAATGCATAGGTGTTGAATATACAACGTTGTTTATATACTCAATTATATATTCAATGACATAGGCTTCGCTGTGCTTGTTCAGCAAACCACGTTATTACAATAAAATAATCAATGTCGCCTGCAAAAAACCACCAATTACAAATTGCTGTGTAAGTAAAGTAGACTAATATGTTGGTAAAACATTATTATGAACGTAGTATGCCTATCTTAATGGGCATGGCAGTGAACCATAAGGTTAATTATTTCCTCGAATTCAAATCTGAGGCCAACGATCGGGGGCCTGTGGGCTGTAGGTTTCCTAAAGAAGAAAAGAAACCTACTTGTCCTAGCGATATACTCCCTAGTACCGTACCACTTAAATATAATTTAACATTAGATACGTTACACTTACAACAACAAGTTTAAATTCAGAAATAATAAGTTATACTTACCAGTATAAGGCATAAAATAGAACAGATGGCGTCTGCCGTCTAGCCATAAACTAAGTAAGGCCGATAACGGTGAAGCGAAAGGGGGAAACGGCAAGGGTTGGAAAATGTGATAGTTTTTGAGGTCCAACATAAAAAAAAAAAAATTGCGGCAAATGAAGAACAAATGTACAAACCAGCAGGAAGGCTTGCCAACAGAATCCGGCGCAATAAGTAACTGCGCACTGGACTTAAAATCTAAATAGCTTTATTATGACTGTGATTAGCTTTTGGCGAGAACCTCCAAGCATAATTTCAGTCGCAACTTTCAGCCGCTTCGTTGTTTACAGTGTGGATGCATCGTACCATCGTACAAATCTCGCCATTATTTGCTTTGGAGTACGGTACGTTTTAATATTTAATTGGTTATATGGTTATATTATGGAATTATATGCCAATTTAGCGTTTGTGCTAACCAACTTGTAGCCATAATGGTAGCGCTGATGACCTGGACGAGCCGGACATTGGAGTTTTCCATTTATGTACAGTATTTATTATTTACTATTGTATATTTGTATAATTTGCCGTTGCCATGCAACAACTAGGTGGTTGCTCGAAGTCGTCCGTTCATATAAGTTGTGCTACCCCAAGACTGCAGTTTGCAAAGTTCTACAGAACTAAAACATACCCGCTTTTGGAAATAAGCTACGAGTAACGTACTGTATATTCTACAGTACCTAATTAATTTTAAATTTCGGAGTGGGTCAGATATTGAGAACTACGAGTAGGCATATTATAAACATATTAGGCTGAGTAATTTAGACTAGGTCGTAGAACCTATAGTACCAGGACCAACGTTGTAACTTTCCTTAGATTAACTTATAGTTTATCTCAGGGCCTACAGTATGTTTAATCTTAACCTGTGATTAAAAATGTAGGCAGGATCATCTTGGAAGGGAAAGTGCTATTCAAAATAGATTTGTTTACATTTTTAACCCCTAGAATATGTTAATACTAAATGGCATAGTTGCTGTTGACTGTTAGTAGCCCGTTAGACTTAAGCATACTTCCAATTCAAATTTAAAATGCAGTCTGCCTCGTTTAATTCTAACCAAGATTATATGCCATGAATCAAAGTATGAATCTAAAGTACTGGCAAACACAAAGAAATGGCGCGGAAATTTTTTGGCCTCCTACCGTACGGGAAGTAGGGGAATCCCACACAACGGGCGGGCAGGCCCCCTTTAAAATGTTATAGGTGTTTTCCCACATGCCAAGCCTAATCCCGATCGCCTACGGTGACAAATAAAGAACCTGATTTCATTCCATCATCTTCTCAACGTAATTCCATCCGTAATCATAATATTAGGCCAAACAAGCCAGCTTCTCGAATGATTGGTCGGCGGAAAAGTGCGGAAAATTACAACTCACCAACTATTTAGATGTCCCAAGACACAGCAGCCTAACAGAATACACGTGTTTATATTCCGCGAAACATCATCACTGATAAAATTTCACTCTATCACTCGCGCCATCACATTCTAGACTGAGCTGAGTGAGCCAAAACAGCACGGCTTGAAAAAATAATAATGTGCCTTTGATTCGGAGCGCACGCGTACTAAGCTTATGGACAGCTACGGTGACCCGGTTTAGCCTATGTTTGTCTTATGAATGCGGCCGTTACTTCACTTTTCGCGATAATAGCGGAAAATCGTGCTGGCATGATCACGGGAGGAAGAAGGGGTATGTCCTAAAGACTGATCCGGGAGCTTACAATTTATTTAGCTTTGCCGGTTTTTGTAATGAATTTCTCGAAATCTTATGAAGATGTCGGGCGCGGACTGCCCCGTTGTACATTGCTGCCTGTACTCTCTACCATGGGGCATCCCGGGCATCTTCTGCTTTTATCTGACAAACTCATCCAGTCGACGCGAAGGAAATTTAGGCTACTTGAACTATTAACGCCTCTAATTAGAACAGTGTCATAATTCGAACGAAAATTTTCATTCGTCTCTGTGCCACGATCATTGGCCAGCTAGAGTACAATGTACCGGCATATATTTGTCCAGCTTTTAAGTGTAAGATTTTAAGCTCGGGATTTTTACAAGTCGCTTTATTGCTTTCCAATTTATACGTAGTATAAGGAAAGCTTTGTGATGGTTGAAATTTCCGATTCTGAGATTTCAACGGAATTACACGTTTTGAGGTCCCAGGAACCCAAAAAAGTGGTTTTTACGAAATGTCTGTCTGTCGCTCTGTCTGTCTGTCTGTCTGTATGTATGTCTGACTGCCTGTTCATCTAGTTCCGGGCAAACTACTCGGCCGATTTTGATGAAATTTTGCATGTAGGTTCACAAAAATAATACCTCGAGTTAATTTTTTTTATTTTGGGCTAACTCAATTTTGGGGGGGTTTTATTCTCAAAAAACTCCAAAAAAACTTCTAAAAAACTTATTTCTCAAAAACGGCTCCAACGATTTCTTTTAAATTCACATATATTGTAGTCGTTATTAATGTTAACAAAATGCGGGGGGTCGCTTACCCCTTGATAGTTTGCTTCTGGGGGTAAAAAAAATAAAAATAACTAAATTTGAATGAAAAATGACTAAAAAATATTTTTTTTGTGGAACCTTTCTATCGATGATTTCTACCTTCAGGCATGTTTTAGGTGTTAAATTCAGTAACGAAACCGGGCAGGTTGCTTTCCCAAAAAACTATTTGGTTTGTGCAAAAAAAATGTAAAATGAAAATTCACGCTCCAATGCATTGCGTGCCCTGCCATTTTTGCTGTGTGGTTATGTAATGTAATGTCTGACCTATCTAGAATTTATTTCACCTCCAGTGACGTCAGGTGAACAAACCCCCGAAATTATTTACCATGGAAGTACTAATTTTGTCTATCTACTAATTGATAAATTGGAAAGCATGTTCGAGTAAACTCGGACCGGTTTTTTTTTTTATTTCGTTTCTATCTTAAATCTGTTTTTTTCCTCTACTTCTGCTGGTGCAGTTCGGCCAATGTTGTAGATACTAGGTAGTTATTGTATGCAGGTCATAAATCTCATGACTGGCTACAGCTCCCTCCGAAAATTTATGGCTTTAAAATAAATAAATATTGACTTTTGTTCTATTACTATTACCCGGGACCGCCGGCTTTACATGCCCTCCAAAGCATGGCCAGAAAATGTAGCCAGTGTGGGACTCGAACCAACAACCTTTCGGATGAAAGTCAGAGTCCGTACCACTACGCTACATGATATATAATACAATATAATTGAACTTTCCAGGCGTGCGACTTTCAAGTACATACAATACAATGGGATCGCAGCCCTCCCATAAAATCCAGGTTACGGGCCTGAATTACCGATATTGTATTTTGGTACAATGGTTCTACAACTTTATATTTATATTTTCTGTACACAGCCGACAGCCGGACACTGGTCTTTTCATCAAATAATATCTTCGTCTTACTGAAATAAAAATTTTCAAGCTTGAGGTTTTTTCTAGTCTTTAGTAAGCTTCGTACTATAATCTAAAGAATGAGAACCCTGAGTCACAACTTTTGCAATAAGTTAATAAAAAAACTCAAATTTTTTCTATAATTTGGCCAATTTGGGACAGCAGCACTTTATTGATACAAAATTGAATTTTGGCATTACCTCCTCAGAATTTTAAAATAAAAGCGGTTCATGCCTGTTGTAGGTATGGCAAAGAGAAACTAACTATAGCCATATGACAAGCATAGGCCCATTAAATTTAATAATAGCGTTTCCAAATTTGAAAGAGCGAGGTCGGCTATACATATAATACTGTTACGCCATTTTGAAATTCTCTCAAAATTCATTCATTTCTACATTCATTCATTTCTACAAATTTGTGCAAATTTGGCAATTGAATTTCATAGCTATATATGAATAGAAATATTATGAGTACCTGGCCAAAATTTTGAACATCAAGCCACATTGAGTGGCTAGGCCAGGACTGGCAAAACCACCTCTTTGATGAATAAGTTTCTGCTCCATTTTTGCTTTCCTACTTATACATTATTTTATTATAAATGAATGTGTGAATGCCTCTGCACTTTAGTGTTATAATAGTAATAAATGTATTATTTCATTTTTTACCTTTGTAACACTATTTAGCTAGCCCTCTAGTTGAGTGTAAGAAAGGGCCCGAAGGCCCTAACTCCGCTAGGGGAGCCTAGTACAATAAAGTGACTATTATTTTATTATTAAGGAAAGCTTTGTGATGATTGACATTTTCGACCCCGAGACTTTAACGGATTTACCCGTGTTGGAACCCAAGAACCCAAAAATGTCTGAAATCGGTCTGTCGATTTGTGGAAAATAGTATTTTCAAAAATGGCTCCAACTATTTTCTTTGAAGTCATATATACATGCATTATAGTCATTATCAAGGCCCCCCCTCTCCCCTGAAATGAAATGGATTGATACTAGATAGAATGGGTTTTTGAGAGGAAAAATAAAAACCACTATGTAATATCCAATGAAATTTCTAACCCCCCCCCCCCCCGAAAAAAAAATCCTGGCCATTATTAATGATAATGTAAACAAAACCCATTAGGTCGTTTTAATAATTCCTCTCAAATACGGTATTAAAACTAACCCGCTTCAAAGCGGATATTCATAATATAATGTTTTTAATTTTCTTTTTTTATGTTGGAAGCCTATAATACATAGTCTACTAACTCACCACCTGCAGCCTGATCGAGGCGATTATAATACCGGGGTTAAATAAATACCCTAGGATTATAACTGTAAACAAACACATATTGAATAGCACTTTCCATTACAAAATTATCTTGTTTACATTTTTAATAGCAGGGGGTTAAATAAATACCGGTATTATATTCGCCTCGATCAGGCTGCTGGCACATTTGCCATTTACCCGCATTTCCCCCTACGTTTCGTCGCTATCGACATTACTTAGATAATACATCGGTGCCAAGGTGGTAACGTGCTTGTACTTGTGCGAGTATCTACACACCTTGCGGTCGGAGACTTGTCGTAACTCTACACAAGTACCTATCAGGTGACTTAGTGAGCCGATTGAAGAGGTTAATCGGATACATTCATTAAATTGCTTGTACGCGATTTAACCTTTAAAAAAAAAAATGGGTGTGTGTACTTATGTACGCGCGTGAGAAGTTATACTTCTTTGCCATCATTAAAAATAAAAATAATACGTACGGATAGATCTAAAACATATTTGACGTTCAATTGTAATTTTATCACAAACTTTTTATTAAATTTATTTCTTTATTTTGTAAAAATTAAATAACCAGGTTAGGTATTAATAAATATTAAACATTAATAATTTAATAATATTTAGTGTTAATAATTATGTTAAAAACACAAATATAATACGGTGGATTCTGTGAACTTTTTCTGTGAAATGCGCGCGCTTCCTCAAAATTCACTTTCGATCGTAAAGAAGTATAACTTTAAAAAAAAAACTACTTTATATCTTTGGTATCTATATATTTTATATCTTGGTATCCCGTGCCTCGGAGCCGGCCGCCTTACCAAGTTGAATCCAGCGGACCAGAGCAGGTTCAAAGATGCAGATAACTTGGTAGTGTGCACAGTGCCGGTAGGGAAACATGGTAGAACTTGTCCTGGTCACCTCCGAACTAATCGTGTGACTTCACTGTGTTTTCCAAGTGGTTCGGAACCCACTATAATCAGGAGTTCCCCTGTCCTATGGGCCCACACCGTGGCCAGGGACTGTGTCCAGCCATACTACTATCCCGCGCCTCCATCCCCTTCCTATAGTGTTCACAGTTGACATGGAAGTAGGAAATTTTCCACCAGCCCTTGTATCTACTAAGGCGCCCATTCCATTGACCGGCTAGGGCTATTTCCAAAAACAGTGACGTGGTAGCAGACATTCAAGACTTAGGTTGCGTTTCCACCGATCTCGCATTGCAGAATGCAAATGACATTGACGGAAATTAGAATTTTTCTTTTTATAGAAATCTATTAAAATGTTTGTAATTAACATATCCCATGACGCCATTTTTTAATTTTAGTTTGTTTGTTTGTGATTTTACTGTATGATCATTGATCAATTTTAACTATGGCATAGAGGAAAATGAACATTTCCGTCAATTCTGCAATGCGAGATCGGTGGAAACGCCACCTAAGTCTTGAATGTCTGCTACCACGTCACCGTTTTTGGAAATAGCCCTAGCCGGTCAATGGAATGGGCACCTAACCGAGAATTTAGAATGTATTGACTAATGCTGGTTAATGATGGCGCCTGCTGAGTGTAAATACGCCCCCTTATCGCCGGTGCTGACCGCGCCAGCAAAAGATACGGCAGGCCTGCATGTAATTTTGGCAAATGTTTTTATGGCCTGCTGATGTTTTGCTTTCAACACATGTTTATGCCGCAAATTGTGAGTGCATGCATGCGTTCTTTCGCTTGCATTGCCAGTCACTAGTGAGCATATTTTATAAATTTTCTGCTGGAGTGACATTCATTACACATTTTAAATTTAACTTTCCTATTATTTTCTTGTCAGCCAACTAAGGTGGCTATTCCACTTGTCAATTTTTTCATCAATTTCATCATATTTTTATTTTCCCACCCTTCAGTGCTGACCTTATTTCAATATTGTCTTTAATATTTTTTCTTTCTTTTTTAAAATACTTGAAGTTTTGCTTTATTTTTATAATCTACTAGATCATTATGAAGGGATTCGTTCGTTATCAAGAAATTAATTAAATTGTCGAGCTTCTCAAAACGACGCCATTTTAATGTTAACTTTGTTTTTGTTTGGAATGCGTGGTTTATGTTTAGACTCTACACTATGAACATTGATCAATTTTAACATGCTGGAGTTAAAATGGACAATGAAATGGAGTAAAACCAAAAAAAAAACATTAATTATGTTTGGAAAATTGACAAGTAGAAAAGCCGCCTATACAAATAATAGTACAGGTATACACACTTTACTTTTTCGACAGCCCAGAGCTGATTAATAGGTCTACTAATACAAAGCAATCATTTGCAATCATCAAAACACATCTAAAATAAGAAGGAGTTTCACCCAAAATTATTTTTGACTACCAACCAACTAGGGCAGATCCAGAATTTCTACAACTGGGGGGGGGGGACTGGATCCTGGACAATAGAAAACATTGGTCACATTTCCTCAAGCAGTTTATGTAAAAAGTTCACTTTAAATTAAGAACTATGGCGTCTCGCTGAGAGGGACATCAGGGAGCTCCCCTGAGGGAAACATTTGTAAATGTAGGTGTGAAAAAGTACGTTTTCAGGCATTCAACATGCATGTTTTTAGCCCCTGTGAGGTACACCCCGCGCCCGCCCTCTGTCCACCCTCTGCCACTCTGCCACTGACTCTTTTTACAATACATTACAATAAACTGTAGCTATTGTTCCTAAAATTGTACAAAATAAAATATTTTAAAGCTTGTTCAACTTTCAAATGTTTCTTGCTTTTACATTAGTTTTTACTTTTGTGGTAAAATAGGAACCCAAATGAACAGGACAACCGGTGTGGGGGTCCGGGGAAAAGTTTTTAATATTAGGTATATAATAGGTGTAAAATAAATGGACCTAAGTATTTCTACTAGGCATTCCTTTTCAGAAAAGAGACGAACGCCGGGACCCTGGTCATTTGCCCGTTTTTTTAAATGGACAAGGCCGTATTTATGGGGGGATCCAGGAGTCCGGACCGTCGTGAAAAATTAAAAATTACTTGCTGCTTGATACTAAACCAACTAGAAATATGAACAACATGAAATATAAACAAACAAAAAACGGAAGATTACTAAAACTGTAAAATTACTTCAAAAGTTCAAAATAAATAAAAACGCGGGATGTTGTTGGCAGAAGTATTTCTAGTTTCACGATTCATTCGCTTGTGCCACGGCCCACGTGTAAACTACGGACCGGACCTTAGGCTAGCCCATGGCTGCCACACTCTGTAGAGTCTAGACTTTCGACCCCCCCGTCGCAAATCTATCAGCTTAAAACCAAGCTCAATATTTTTCCCATTACGGTGCAAAACTTCGTATGTGGCCCTCTCATTGTCACAGCAAAGCAGGATTGTCACCGCTACAGTCTTAATTTCTATGAAATCCCCTGGGTCCTACGCAAAACGCTGCCCGCTTGAAATAACAGATGTTCAAAGGCCCAGATAGGACAGAACACACTAGGTCACCCTACCAAAGAGCATGACCATACAAACATCATCAGTTAGCTGGTTTACGAATGGACTAGTCATTAAATGATCTGAAATTCTATTGTCATAAAAGCTTAGAACAACATAATAACTTCCTTTCGCTGTGATTTCACCAGTGATTGCAACTGTTTGTATATAAAACTTTCTTATGGGATTAATTTTGTCTTCGCTAATTTGATAACCTCCGAATTACTTTCAGAGGAATACCAATTATTGGGGGATTGTCGCCCCTACCCTCGCCCCCTCGCGACACGCTCCTGCCGACTAGAACGTTCCGGCTCCCACATTCTAAGAAGTTCCCTCTCATGAGCATTCAGAAAATACAGATAGCTGCTGCGGATCCAAGTTCATTGCTGAAAGCCGAAAGGACTACGTTGGGCTATTACTAAATTGTTCCGAACCTCCGGATGCGCTGTAAACACGGTCATCATAATCCCATAGTTGGCGGTTTAATGAATGAGCAAGGCCTACAAAAGAATTTGAAAACGCATTGTCAGAATTAAATAGAGGCATAAAACTGTGAAATTTTCTCTGAATCGGGCAAAGTCGACCAATTAGTTCGGTTTATGAATGGACTTGTGTGGTCAATGAATTTGATCATGCTGAAAGTCAAAATTGTGTCATTAGCACATTTTGGAGCAGGTGTTAAATTGACGGTAGCCTACTAGTGAAAAAGGTCAGACACCTGGTGTTGCACCCTTGCGTACCTGGATGACACACCAAAACTGATATCTCCAATTGACGGTGCCAGTTTGTCTTGCATTTCTAGACGGCGTGAAGACAACTGTTTGCCATTTACCTGCATACGGAATGCATTTCCGGATCTTTTCATTAGTTTCGTATGGTTCCTTTTATTCACGTTCCTCCATTGATTCATCCCCATTGATCCATTGACCTTAGAGTGGATATCTTTATTCTTTTGCTCCATCGCTAGTGTTACTGTAAGTCTTTTTACACATACCATTGATTGCCATGATGGCCCTGGAGTCTTATCACAATTCACAAACGATGCAACGTCTCTGTAACGTAACAATGTAACGTGCTTGCCCACCCATTGCCACTAACAGGGCAAACATTTGTTCATCATTTGTTGACATCAAGCTATTGTATTTTAGCTTAAGGGTCAGTCATATAATATAGCATCGTATTTTGATGAGTCTGTTTAGTTGGTTTCATTAGCATACCATTGGGATTACAATAAGCCAAAGACTGCAGTAAAATCCAGACCGGTTTTGACCTTTAGAGAAGAAGCATACCATTTCCTAAGCTAAAATGATTAGTTGAAGACTATTTAATCTGTTAAATAGATGCTAGCCTAGATCGTGCCAAAAATACGAAATTTGAACGAAGCCTAGATGTCGTATGTTCAAATTTTTCATCACCATTCCTGTGGGGAAAGTTAGGAGCACCGACAGTATTACGTAGTCGCTGTATCAATTTGGTCGAATTCGATATATTGGGAGTGCTAAGCCCCCTGCTTTTGGAAATTGGGGGTTCTGGAGCACTTGCACCTCTGCGGCGAGCCACCCAACTAAACATCGGTGGTGCTGGGTACAGGTACAATATGCTATGAGCAGGCCCCTACTTACACATGTGCTAAATGGCAAAATGGGCTACGACCGTATATAGCCCAGTGTGGCAGATTTTTCGACGTTTCTATTAGGGTTGTGTTGGTAGAAAAGGGGAAAAAGGAAAATGGGAAAATAGAGAAATAACTCAGCGTGAGAATACCTCCGCCAACCTTATTAAACATAGTTGTGTATCAAGAAACCCACTATTATGCGTCCATTTGTATTTATTTATACGCAAGCCCCAACTCTATTTCGCGGGGCTATTTTTTCAAAACTTCCTCATTTCAGGCCTATTTTTGGGTGCTTCATAATTGACTATTTTCCTTCCGGGGGGGGGGGGGGGGAATAGTTGGGTAACATAAATACGCCTCTGGTGTTTACATGAATTAGACTCCTTACAAGACCGTCACTCTGTCAGTGACTTAGCGTGCATTAGGTAAACATTGTGTGATTTCTGCTATTTTTATTGGCTTATCAGCCTTTTGATGTATTGATCGATATTAGGCTACTTGCTGTTGTATGAATGAGTACAATAAATTATTGATACTCAGCATCTTGGCTTAACTGCAAGTAGATGACTTGAATTTATTTATTTGAGTTGCATAGCTGCCTCTGGTCTATAGGTTGTAATCAGCTAGCATTATAGTATTAGGCAGGCATTAGGCCAAATGCATTGCATGCAAATTCTACAACAAAATTCACGCCCAGTCTGCTTGTTTGTTAAAATGCATTGGTCAGTCCTTATCAAAATTAGAATCAAAAAGTGAGCGGAGAGAGCACATTCCCATGATCCTACTTGGCGTAAATAAGGCGACAGTTAATAGGATGCTGATTCTGATCAAAGCTCGGCTGTCATCAATTGTTGGCCATTATAAAATACTTTCGGGCGCCATCACCAAAAGACTCTTGTGTCCTTTGGACCATAATCTTCCTTCGTGATCTTGAGCTTCACGCCGGTCCATAAATTCCTTCCACATTAACGAATTTCACGGGCTACCCCGGCGCCGAACCATAGGAATGTCTCCCATTCAAAGCACGAGTTTTTTTCGGAATGTTAACAATGAATTTGATAGAATAATAATAATGTGGGTGATCCTAAGTTAAGGTGACCTGGAAGGACACCCAATCTGTACGGGGTAAAGAAATATCCTAGCGTGTGAGAATTGTCAGATTCGGAATTCTTTGTACATTGGAATTGTGAATGGGTTTTGACACGTTTGGTACCATCTTGGTCTCTAATGGTGGCCGACGGTTGCGTGGGTGTTCGGGCGTGGATTTACATGTGCCATAAATGGCAAGAGGTTTTATCCTTGAGCGTTTTTTAGGCTTGTGAGGGAACGGTTAGTGCTGGAGGAGTCCAGACTGTGATGTATGTAGTAGCGATGGTGCTGCAGATTATGCATACATACTTGTGCTCGCATGCGAGGGGGCGTGGCAGAGATGATCAGTTGTTCGTGACTTTGCCCGTGTCGAGAATGTCGAGTTACGCTTTATAGGGCCGGATCGAGCAAGAGTCTGATACATACACTGCAAATTTGACAAGTGTCTGTGGCCTCCCCCTTTCCTTACAGGACTCTTCATCTAGGGACCCGATCGTTAGCAATGCTATACTAGGCCCCTCTCAAGCCCCAGAAAACACTTTGATCGGAGATGATTGTTATATGATAATAGATAGCTAGGACGATTGCCGGCATGTCAACGAAACTGGGACCCTGCAATCTGCAACACGTGGAGTTAACCAGTTCATACCGTACATCTAATTAACCTGCACATCTAGGTTTACTACAAAACTTTGAGCTTAATGAATTTACCGGACTGTGAGGTGTAGTTAGTGTTAATGAAAAGACGGTCATGGGAAACCCCATAGAGAGTTTTCAGTTTCTTTTTACAACTGCAAATTTGGGATCCCCCTCTGCATCCCCCCACCCCCCCCCCCCCCCCAAAGACATGACATGCGAATTACATACAAGTGCTTGTGCCCCACTTTGAAATGTCACAAACTTCCACGTGATAGGATGTGATTTGGATCAAACCAAAAGCATCATGTACTTATTTAAGGAATACAATATTGAGGGTTTGACCACAGAAATCGAACTGTGGCACCGGATGTGAATGAAAAGAAGTGATTCATTAAGATTTTTGACGACTGCAACTTTTTTCTATCTATAAAAAAAAACCAATTGTCATATGGCTGTCTTTACCATCCACTAAGGCGTAGTGCATTGACTATGACGTCGATTGAACGCGCTTTTATCACCCTAAGAAGAGTGAAGACTAATTGGTGCGGCTCAACAAAGTCAGAAAATAGCTGGTGCATGCTCAATAAACTAATTGAAGTTGATGCCGAAAATTCAAACAAAATGTACTTAATGTATTTTCTCAAACGAAAGAGGCACTTGATGAGCAGCTAAATAAATACCTAATAATTGCAATTACCGTATAGTTCACAATATGCATTAAACTTTAAAGAGGCGCCATCCACTTGAATCCACAATTGAATCCAAACAATATAGGTATTATTTTGAATTTTGAATTTATTCTTTTTTACTCTAGGTCCCTATACTGTTAAGTATTGTGTGCATACCACTTCATCTAATCGTGGCTACGCTAATAACTTCTCAACCTATGGAGAAGAAATCATCGTTCTCGTGTAAATTAGTCCTATTAAGCACTGTTAGAATTGGATTGTAGGCCCCGTGAGAACCATGAGTGCTCTTTCTTTTATGAAGACTGTCGGATTAGGCGCGAGAAATGGTTGAAAGGCGTCGGCAGATGGCGTTATGGAGGACTAAGAGGGTGGTCGAACCCTCTCTGACACCTGGACAAAGCGGTCCGCATTCTTCCACAGTGACACCCTGCGTGCCGACCATTGCATTGCCTAGATTAATACACCCATAGTCAATTCAAAGAGGATGTTAGCCGTCAGTAACGCATCCAGTACGAGACCAACAGGGTCCTGTTGTGGATTTTTTCAGCATGATGCAAGACTTGAGAGTGGCGCCCTTTTCCCAACAAGACAAACGCACATATACTACATACAATACACCAAAAAAAAAAATACTTAGTACATATATGTAAATCAAGGCCGTACTTGTAATTTTCTCAAGGAGGATGTGGGGAGGGAGGTGTTTGAAATGTTGTCTTAAAAAACTACTGTAAGGACTCCTTATTTTTAGTAATAATCTACAATTGAAGTCTGATATCACACGAAATTTATATATATATATAGAACATTTTTTTTTAGGTTTTTGATCCCGTTGGAGAGGTACCTATTGTCGCTGAAAAGCCTTCCAACTTCTAATATTATTATCATATTAAAACTTTGGGAATAATCTCTCCGGTGCCATCGGCGCGTGACGTACCGCTTCATAGTACCGCAAACTGTAAACCAGTGGTTCTCAACAGGAACGTTACTGCGACCCAAAATAATTCTGCTCTTCGTGGGTTTGCGACCCACCACTGTTGTATCTTTAAATTGTAATATGAACCAACTAACATCAAATTAGCCTATATTGCCCTATATAATAAAGCATACTACAATGATACAATAAAATTTAACTTTTTTATTAATAATTTTGATTTTTCATACTAGGTACTTTGCATAATTTGCCTTGGTGTCTTCGCGACCCTAGAGAATGAGTTCACGACCCTTTTTTAGGTCGCGACCCTGCACTTGGGAGCCACTGCTGTAAGCCAATGTCAGGCATTATAGTAACGTGCTGTAATTTCACAACTGCAAGTTTTTAGTATGTCGCCAGTTTATTGTAGTGATGGACATTTACTACACATAGAGTAGATACCTTGTTAATGCGCCAGTATATTTGGTATTTGTATTCTCGACTTCGTTTGATAGGTTCCAGAAATTTGCTTTCAGAATCATGAAAACGCCATTTTCGAAATTAGTATTTGATTATGACATGATCATACACATGTTATTCGATTTGATTATTATGAGCCTGCATACTATAGAGAAAAAATTCTTTGAGTTCAAAGATGAGTTATTTTATTTTTCTTCACAATATTACAATATCACATTGATGTGTTAGTGTAAGGAAAGGAATGTGTACAAGTTGAATAGGTTTCAAGTCAATATTTTAATATAGTATAGTATTACAAATTAATAATTGGTAAATTCATCTTGGTAGTCCATTACAATCAGTACAACAAAGCAGTGTCGCCGACAGCCAAGGGGCAAGGTAGGGCATTGAGGGTTTCGCACAGGAAGCAAGAACATTAACCCCTGCAAGGCAGAAAATTTCGAAAGACACGAGGAAAATGCAACACAAAGTGAGAAACCGAAATTAGAGGATATGGAAAAAACTGGGCTTGGCGGGATTCGAACCCACGATCTACGCCTTACCGGGGCGTCGTCTTAACCGCTGGACCACAAGCCCCGACAAGTCCAGTAATCGCCAAATCCTTTACTTATGCTCTAATTGACATGATTCGTGTTGCTGGACAGGTTAGCACAACTACACAACTATCTAACCGAACAGGTCTGTGAGCTTACTTAATTGCATAAAGCCAATGCTTTATTCAATACACTGTAGTATTATATGGTATATATATAACACTGACATTAAATTAACTTTGGTTGAAGAGGTAACCTCCTCGTTATAACCGAAAACACGAGGAGGTTACCTCTTCAACCAAAGTTAATTTAATGTAAGTGTTATGTATACCATATAATACTACAGTGTAACAAAGTGAGAAAACTTTGTTGACTAATAGTGCCATAAGCTAAGCATTAACCTTACAGCTACCCATTTTTCAAAGCGTCTTTGGTCCAGACAAATGGGTTTTCATCATTAGCCATAAGCCCATCATTTATTGTGTTCCGAGCATTTATTACCAGTCTCCTATCATAATTTAGGAAGTTGGAAAGAAGAAATCATAGCCGCGAACGGAATAATATAACGCGCCGGACTGTCAGTGGGTTAGGAGAAAATAGACTATAGACAATTTTCACTCCAAATTATCGACTAGAACTGTCATTTTACATTTTTTAAACAAAGATTTCATAATATTTTGTAGATAACTTGAGGCCATGTCATTATTACAAAATTAATTAATTCCTCTCTCCATAGCTGTAAATAAAGGAAAATTGACTCATGAAAAATTGATTTAAAAAAAAATCAAATTTTCTCGTCTGACATTATTATTACTCTAAAAACTAGATGAAGTGCATTAATTATACTGATTTTGTTGAGTAGTAGTTAATAAATTAGTCAGTTGCTTTCAAAATATTTTGAAATGCAGTATGTGCATTAATTAATGATTTTTTAATACAGTAATAAAAAATTAAAAACTCGAATTTTGGAGTGGAAATTTTTTACGGTCCATATCGTTTTAGCAGGCAATTGAAAGAGTAGTCAAAGTGATAGATTATATTCTTGGTAACTATCTTAACTTTGTTTTTACACTGTAACAGATGGGTACCTTAAGGCGCCCATTCCATTGACCGGCTAGGGCTATTTCCAACAACGGTGACGTGGTAGCAGACATTCAAGACTTAGGTGCGTTTCCACCGACCTCGCATTGCAGATTGCAAATGACATTGACGGAAATGTTTTTTTTTTTTTTTAATAGAAATCTATTAAAATGTTTGTAATTAACATATCCCATGAAGCCATTTTTTAATTTTAGTTTGTTTGTTTGTGATTTTACTGTATGATCATTGATCAATTTTAACTATGGCATAGAGGAAAATAAACATTTCCGTCAATTCTGCAATGCGCGGTCGGTGGAAATCTACCTAAGTCTTGAATGTCTGCTACCACGTCACCGTTGTTGGAAATAGCCCTAGCCGGTCAATGGAATGGGCACCTAATGCCCTGCACCTCCTGAACCCCCTGTCGGCAACCCTTCAACCAGGATTTTTTTACGTAAGACTTAACGAACGCACGTTCGTAAAAACATTTCTTAGTAAGGTAAATATTGGACACAGAGCAGTGGCCCTAGCTTGGACCTGTGCGTATCTATCATACTCTTATGTACGGATATTTGTCTGTCCCGAAGGTTGTGCAGTACAGTATAATCTTCGTAGGTACTCGTAAGTACTTTTGTTTGTTGTACTGCTTATACTAATATATCGTAAAAACTAATAAGGTATTCAACTGACTATTAACTATAAAAAGCAAGGGCCAGCCTTTTTATAAAAAAAAGCTTCGAACTGAATATTTATTCATATTCAAAGTGGCAGTTGCGTTTCTTTGTAAACCTACTACAATATGTTTATCCTACGATATATTTAACGATAAGTTAGTATAATTTATTTATGGATAATAAAAGTCTACTAAGTAGTGTAGGCCATCAATTTATACAAATGCTATGAAATTTATTTCGAATTATTGTTCATTTTAGGGGTACTTACTTACGTGTGGTAAAGTGAGAAAATTAAGGGATAATAGAAGTCATAAAAACAAAGTATGTTGAAACAAAATTTTCATTGAATGTTTATATTATGTTTCTTTATTTACTTTTTATTTCGATTTTCCTTTATTTTTCCCATCTTTAGCACAAGCAAGTATGCACTCCTAATGAAGTGTTCTGTTGGATACAAAAAAATCGGAGTACCCCAACATTGCATTTTTTTTTGCACAAAGTTAATTTTCATAGGAAAATTCGATCGTCGAGTTGTCAAAAATTTCCATTAAATTAACAGAAATGCTCCTCTATATTTCGGTATGTGACTTGTCGCCCTCACTAACACCCATTTGCCACAGTTCTTGAACTCCTTCATCGGGACTAACACACCACAAATTGTACAAATCAAATTCAATAATTTTGTGGTCAATCTGTGTTTGAAAGAGGTACATAATTACATCGAAATGCTCAGAAATTTCTTCGGTGTGTCCTGATATTTTTGACAATTTTACGATCGAGATTTCATGAGATATTTGATTTGTACAATTATATAAGGCTTTTCCCTCTCCGATTTCCTCTTGTCATTTTTAAAGCTTTAGGGGGAAACTTTCACTTTTTTTTTTAAACAACTAGGGTGAGAGCTAATTAAGTAATTTCTTGGTCTTGAGCCCTTCTATTGACAAGAAAGCTCTGTATAGATCCCTCCTGAAATACATGAACTGTGATAGTAAAATATATTAATACATAATCGATTTCGTCTGGTGAACTATCGCTAATCCATGTTAGTTAATTTTATTTTTTAGATAATAATATTTCCCATAAACTGTTATAAAACGTTTATATGTTTTAGGAGGTGTTCAATGTGGTAATTTTTCCAATAAAGCCACTGTGGAACGCAAATCTAAAAAAAAATTGCCTCTCACGCCATGATGTTTTCCAAAAAGTTAGAACTATTCCCCTCAACAATATTTGTGACATTTTTAGTTAAACGTTACCATAGGCCTACACATTAGCATAATACAAAAGTGCAGCTACGTATAAAATTTACTGTATATGGGAAGCTGCTAGTGAGGAAGCGATAATTAAATTTTTGGAAGTGATACTTTGATTGATGAATATTATTATTGTATCGTACAATATAACACCAAATCTTAATAAATAGCGAAATTGTTAATAAGTGAGTTATTATAACGTATTGTATAATCCGATTCTGTAATGTTCGTCAACTCAATTGATGAAGCAGTATTTTGAAGAAACGTTTGGAAGTACGCTTTGAGATCGACTACAGCCCGGCCCGGGTTCTACTACTTATTCATAAGACTTTGGCCGTGAAAGCCTTTTTAAATACAGTTGGCTCGGATCAAGTACCACTGAATATTCCATGAACGCAGAATCGCCCAGTGAATTATTTTGTTAACTTAAAAAAAGGAATACAGCTAAGGTGGCTATTCCACTTGTCAGTTTTTCTTCATTTTTGATAATGTCATTGACGGAAATATCATCAATTTTGCATTAATATTTTTACAACTCATTCCACTTGTCTTCAATAATTGATAATTTTGTTTCCAAATTTGTAAGCTTGCCCGCCGTCTTTCTTTTAATTTTATAATCTACAAGAAATTTTATGATTTAAATTACGAAATAATTCGTTCGTTCTCAAGAAATTAATTTAAATTATTTATCATCTCTAGACGACGCCATTGCGTAATTTTAGTTTGTTATTGTTTTCAACGCGTGATTTTACTCTATGATCATTGATCAATTTTAACGTGAGGAAATTAAAATGGCGAATTTCATAGAGTAAAACTGAAATCTCATCTATTTTTAATACACAAATGAAGAAAAACTGACAAGTGGAATAACCGCCTAAGTAGTTCTCTAATGCTCTCCGCAAATGACTGATTGGACGATTCTGCTTTCTTGGTATATTCATTGGAACTTGACCCAGTAAAAGTACATTGTCATTGAAATTACTATTTTGCCATTCTACGGAAATTTAAGATTTAAAAAAAATTGGATGACTTGCGCTTAGTGCTTTTAAGCTTCATGGGTGGTCGTCTGTTGTAAATGAGAAAATTAGAAGCTGGTACAATACTTGTCGTAGTTGTGACATACCGCGTAGCCTGCAAAAGGAATCCCCATGTAGCCTAATAATAATTGTTAGTTCCTTCATTCACATTCCTAACCCAAAATTCACAAGGAATTCAATGCATAAGCACGTCCGGCGCTTCTAAGAATTTTTAAAACGCCGGCTTTACGATCCCCATTCAAAATTTTTAAGATCAATGAATGACTTCAATGGGGCTTATTCCGAGGCGCGTATACGGTTTCAACCTTTTTTTGGAAACTTGGGGTTTGATGCTTATTGTGTGGAAATCCCTATGAGTCCATGTAATTGGACTTGTTTTCTGACCAAAAATATTTATTTACCCGTGTCTGTTAACAGTATGACATTCTCGAGGTAAATGGAGAAGCGCCGCTGCTTTGTACTATGTCACACACTCACACACACTTTGACGGTTGACACGGGTGGTCAATTTTTTCCCCCCTTTGAAGTAAACAATGCGAGATGAAGACATTTCTGTATTGGTTTGTTAGTTATTTGTTATGGGAATAAGCCTGCAGGATAGCGAAGTCAACCTTCGAGGGTTGCGCCATGTCTCCTGCCGTTTTAAATAATTAAATAATATTGTACATATAATGTGAATCACAGTTGTCAAAACAAACCAAAACGATTATATTTACAAAATACACCAGGGTACACGTACACATTTTCAAGTTGAAATAACAACAGAAAGCAGGAGCATGAAGTCCCTCGTTCTGTTTTGTAATAATCAAAGAAGATATAAGCCAGTGTAGGCAGGTGCACGCTCGAGATTGTAAAAAAAGACATCAGCATGTTCGATTTTTAAATCCCCCCATTCTGGAATATTGTCAAGTAAAGTGTGGCTAAATTTTTTTTATATATTTCCGTCAATGATATTATCAGTATTAAAGAAAAATATTGACAAGTGGAATAGTCGCCTATAAGCGCGATAAATGGGGATGTCGGAAACACCATAAAGGTACTGCACACATTTAGTAGTAAATAATAACAATAAGAAAGCGAAATTAGACATGCCCAGCGAGTAAAAACTATGATTTAAGCGCTTCATCAATTGATAAATGGACAAATACATATTACAATACATATGACAATACATGTAATATATATGTATCTGATATACATATTATTGTATGTTATTACCGTACTTGACATTAGAGGGAGGGGGCATCGGGTGGTGTCACCCAATCTAGTCACCTTCGCTTAGGTTAGAGAAAATCTTGTTTGTTTGTTTTCTAAGCCTAAAGTTAGACCTACAGTATGATTACCGACAATATACTAATTCACCTCAATGTCTTCACTCATCAATGACGTCCCACAGCATAAGGGCTGCGTCAGTGCCACCGACTGTGACAACGTTTTTGTCGTGGAACAAGAATCTAACTGCTGCCACTTGCTGACTGTACACTTTGTCTTCCATATACTCTGCCTTTGGGCTTAAGCAGGGGTATCTGGAAAATTAAAAATGACATTTTGGCACGTTAAACATGTTCAAAATACCATGTAAGTATTTATAATGCTTTCCGGATTTTGTTTAACTACAAAATACCCATATAAGTTTACCACGAAGTATTGTTACTCATTGCAAAATCAGGTCTAGTAATGGCGTGAAAAATATAAGGCAGGCAATCATGTTGGGTAATTTTATAGGAAAGTTCTCCATTACGGGCATACCAGAGCGCAGAACTCCTCTAGGGGAACTCAACTATTGATGTCATATAGGGTACCTAGTAACGATTGTTCTACACTTGGGCACCAAAGTCTTATTAGTAGCTGAACCCATCAGCATCACGAGGGACGTGTAGCTCGTGCATAAAACTCCTGCTGAGGGAGTCGGTCAAGGATATCGTGCGGTAGTACCATTTGTACCACACTCGAGGCACCATGTACCCTACAGTACATGTCTTACCTGAATGGTCTTAAGCAACCGTCAGCATTACCGGAGACGACTAGGTCGTGCGTAGAACTCCTGTTGAGGGAGACGATCAAGGATACCATAGGGTAGTAACGATCGCTCCACACTCGGGGTACCATATATGCGACTATACACGTCTTACCTGAACAGTCTTAAGTAGCCGTCAGCACCGCCAGAGACGTGTAGCTCGTGCATAAAACTCCTGCTGAGGGAGTCGGTCAAGGATATCGTAGGGTAGTACCATTTGTACCACACTCGAGGCACCATGTACCCTACAGTACATGTCTTGCCTGAATGGCCTTAAGCAACCGTCAGCATTACCGGAGACGACTAGGTCGTGCGTAGAACTCCTGTTGAGGGAGACGATCAAGGATACCATAGGGTAGTAACGATCGCTCCACACTCGGGGCACCATATGTGCGGCTAAAGATGTATGTCTTACCTGAATAGTCTTAAGTAGCCGTCAGCATCGCCAGAGACGAGTAGATCGTGCGCAGAACTCCTGTTGAGCGAGTCGGTCAAGGATATTGTGGGGTAGTACCATTTGTACCACAC
Organism: Psococerastis gibbosa; assembly: GCA_963971405.1. Taxonomy (NCBI): domain Eukaryota; kingdom Metazoa; phylum Arthropoda; class Insecta; order Psocodea; family Psocidae; genus Psococerastis; species Psococerastis gibbosa. The sequence goes on along the minus strand of OZ020489.1, from coordinate 29,831,917 downwards.
TTGAGGCACCATGTACCCTACAGTACATGTCTTATCTGAATGGCCTTAAGTAACCGTCAGCATTACCGGAGACGACTAGGTCGTGTGTAGAACTCCTGTTGATGGAGACTATCAAGGATTTCATAGGGTAGTACCGTTCCCTCCACACTCGGGGCACCATATGTGCGGCTATATGTGTATGTCTTACCTGAATAGTCTTAAGTAGCCGTCAGCATCGCCCGAGACGAGTAGATCGTGCGCCGAACTCCTGTTGAGGGAGACGATCAAAGATGTCATAGGGTAGTACCGATTGTTCCATACTCCGGCCACCATGTACCCTACAGTACATGTCTGCGTGTACCATTTTACGTCTTTCATTGTCAGCGGACTTTTCTCTGCCTGCAGAGCTTTTACATCCCCTAAAAAATGTCATAAAATGATAACAATAATGCAATTTATAAATATCTAAGCGTGCTATGCGATTGTGAGGGTGCTAGAACTTCAACACTCCAGGTTCACATTCCTTGACTGCAGAACTATGGATTTTGTAACCAATGACTTTAACGCGGTAGGATCGTCTCGGTTTTCTATTTCACTCAGGTTCAAATCAATCTTTTTTCTCCATAAAATATGCATTTAAGTACTTACAGAAGAGGAGGTCATAGTCAGCAGTGGTAGTTTGCAAGAAGTTGCCATCTGAACTCCAATCCAATTGAGTTAAGGGTTGACCTCCCCTCATTTTGTTGGACTTCTTGTAATTGAACCCGTCTCGGCTAACCCGGAAGAGATACACACTTCCATTCTGAGATCCAATAGCTATAGAATCGCCAGCTAAAAACCAATACTAATATTATGCATGTAATTATAGTAATATTATGTATGTAATTACAGAAGTCAGACTCATTGCGGACATCTAATAATTGCTGTTTAAAAAAAAATTAATCTCCATGAACGGACACTGATAGTCAAAACGGCTAAATAACCACACTCTACGCGCCACTTCGCCCTCTTCATGAAAAATTGAGGCGCCTGATGGCATAATAAGTTTGTTATCGGCAGATTATTTGTTTGGTCAGAGGGGGCACATGGGACCGTGCCAACTTGGGGATTTCTGTATGTACTAATTATACAGAAGTCAGACACACTGAGAACCTGCAAGGTAGCTAGGCGGCTATTGTACTGTATACATACAGCAATAGTTATTGTTTTTCAAAATTCATCTCCATGAATGGACTTCGATAGTCCCAATGGCTAATCCGCTAACTAACCACACTCTACCCGCCACGTTACCCTCTTCATGAAAAATTGAGGCGCCTGCTGGCATAATAAGTTTGTTAACGGCAGATATTGTTTGGTCAGAGGGGGCACATGGGAGTATGGGACCATTGGGACCGTGCCAACTTGGGGATTTCTCGTTTTGTCACGCGTTTCGCTCGCGAGAGAAAAGCAATAAACCGAAAGAGCCCTTCTTCGCGGGTACCATGCTATTTTTGTAACTATATTATATATTTGTTTGCCTTCATTTAAATAATGATGAAATTTTACTTTTGAAATTACCCATTGCAAGTTAGGATGGCGGTAGGCCAGGGACGGATCCAGCCCATTTCGGGGGGGGGGGGGGGGGAGGATCGAATCAGAGCGTAAATAATTAATTTACAATAGATTTACCACCTGCCCCCCCCCACCCCTTGTCCCCGGTCCATGCGGTAGGCCTACTTTTTTAGGAGCATGGCCCCAAACCGGCAAACCTTTATGTTTTAATTTCATTCGTATTGCCCCTGCAGTTGGAATAGTACATAAAAATACATTAAATACAGGTCAAAGAGTAGGGATTGCTAATTTTTGAAATACCCGGCGTCAGGCCGGTCATAGGGACTGCCGCTACATTTGATAATAATTTCGAAATAATTTAATACTGATGGTAAGGCTAGGTTAGGGACTTTGATTAAGTCCCTATTCTACAGTATTGTTTCCCCATTTAAACCTATATTCTATTAGCACGTTAGCACTTAGCTTACTTGAACTTTTACCTATAATACTTACCTATTATAATATTAAGAGCGAATAAGTTTAGAATATTTTTATTATTTTTTTCCATAAAAAAGGTTAATCGCATACAAACAATTTAATGAATGTATCCGATTAACCTCTTCAATCGCCTCATTAAGTAACCTAATAGGAACGTGTGTCGAGTTGCGGCACATCTCCGATCGCAAGGTGTGTAGAAACTCGTAAAAGTACAAGCATGCTGCCTCCCTGCCATCGAAGAATTAGGGGTCGCACAATCGCTTGAAATGTATCGGTATGGTGTACCGCCATGCATTGGAAGATTTGCAAATTACATTAGTCATTAATTCTTTGACCTACTTCGGGTAAAGTAGACTTTCTTGCACGCAGTGGCATAGGAAGTATAAGAAGATAGCTCTTTTGGGGGGGGGGGGTCAGTGTGGATTTTCTTACGCTCTTTGAGATTATGTTGCTCAAGCTAGGGCTAGCCCACAAGGAAGTATTCGTGGCAATTGCGACTAGTAACTCTTAAGAGTGTACAGCCCGTAGGAAATTGGCAACCCGAAATTTATTACTTATTATTTTTTATTTAATTAACTAAGCATGTTATTAAAGATTTGGCTCATCAAAGTTGTAGAAGACTACTTCATGCATCATATAATAAGATATTTTAAGTTTTCGAAATTGTAGTTTTTTATAAAATCGCTTTTACGTGAAAAGTTATTGTTTATAAAATATCTGCATGTTTATGAAAAAAATACAATTTCGAAAATTAAAAATATCTTATAATATGATGCATGAAGTAGTCTTCTACAACTTTGATGAGCCAAATCTTTAATAACATGCTTAGTTAATAAAATAAAAAATAAAAAGGAATAAATTTCGGGTTGCCAATTTCCTACGGGCTGTACACTCTTAAGGCTTAGTCTCATTATTTGAGATCATGCCAAAGTACAAAATTATTGGCTTTTCTGCTTCTTGTCACGGAGTGACAGTATCAAGTACCACAACAAATATATTTTCCTGCGTTCATGGTTAACCTAAACATGTGCAATCGTAAAAATTTATCAGTCAAGTAGTGTCTGTTTACTATCCCATAAAATAAATAGCACAAGGGCGGAAGTCACTGCATTCTCAAGTGCAGTCTTGTAACTAAGTTATTCCCGTTCATTTTTTCCTTGGCTTAACTAAAAGTAGCCTATTTATTTTCATTTTCATTATGTTACGTGCGACTAAAAGTTTGGGCTTCTTTGCACGCCCACCGAGCTGTATGTGATGTGTTGGCATATTGTGGGATGCATGAGTTAGCGTGTAGTGGCAATCAAAAAATATTTGGAAAGGAGCTGCTATCATGCGAATCAAATGTACAATAATTGAAAAAGGGTAGTGTCATGTGAATGTTCGCTTTAATATCATTTGAGATTGGTAATTGACATTGTAGGGTAGTAATTTACAACACAGCAATGCGCACTACATGAAGAAGTTAAAAAGGCATTATAAATTCTCCCCTCACTGACACCTATAATTTAATTGAGTGTGAGAGATGAGGCTAGTAGATGTACCAACTACTGAGAACCAAATCCTGTTCAAATATTGAAATATGCCCACCTGGATTATATGAAAGTGCACTGAGGGGTGACCCACAGACACGAATGGTCGCGACCGGGGCGCCTGTCTCCGCGTTTAGAACCACAAGATGTCCCTCGGAGCTTCCGGCCGCAAGAGCCACTCCAAACGGATGGAATGCCAGCGAGACACACTCGTACTGGATGGCAGTGCTCCACACCAGCTTGTTCCTCCTCCAGAGAGCTATGTTTCGGTCGTGGCCTGCAGTCGCGAACAGCTCGTCATCTGGATGCACGGCCAAACCCCATAATTGGCGACCGTGGCCGAAGACCACCTAGAACGGAATTTGATCTCAATGAGTGTACCATAAATGCGCGAGTACATAAAGCAAGCCGAAGCGACCACGTGACAATGAAAGAGTACCGGAGGCTATTCAAGAACTGCTACCCCTGATATGTAGAAACAATCGAGCGAAATGGTTAGGGCATTTGTTAAGACACAAAAATGTGGTATACATACCATCATTGAGGGCACAGTGAAAGGAACAAATGCAAGAGAGCGGCGAAGAAGAAACTCAAGGATCAACTAAAGGAGGACGCAGGAGGTCGAATTTACAAAGAACTGAAGAGGAATGACTGAGAGAGTTGGATATGTTGGGAGTTTCTGCCAACCAATTTTTGAGATAGTGACCTCAAAAGACAGATAAATAAGCCAACATGAAATTTGTATAATACACCCCAAATCCCAATTAAATTGTCGCCACACCAACGTCAAGGTGAACAAACTACCGAGAACTGAATAGTGTGGAATAAATAAAATTGTAAGGTATTTGTAGTTTTTGAATTGCTCACGCACACAGTGGAAACTGTATGGAAGAGTAACCTATGTTTAGTGATTGTTTAGACCCGGCCCCACCATCACTTGAAAAGCATCTGTAAGGAATACTGAATGGCACCACTGTCTGCCGATGCATTTCGGTGCCGTGCAATTTCCCTTAATAAGACTATTCAAGCTGTGATAAGATAATACTAGTATATATAATATTGGCGCGTTCAAGAAAATGAGTCGCAATCTTTAAAGTAAAAAAAAATCCAGGAACACCATTAAATAAAATTAGAAAATCTCCTTTTTGGCAAGTCTCATTCTCTGGATTTTCATCGTCAATGAATGGGCCCGTGAAGAGCAAGTAAATAAGATCACGCTTCCATTAAGAGGACCATTGAAAATCGGCCTACCAAAATTCAGCAGTAGGCCTATTTATTATTTATTAAAGGTACTACGCAATTTACAAAGAAATTGTTTATCCAAGTTGTAGAAGACTATTTCATACATCATATTAACGAATTTTTAATTCTTTGAGTTGTAATTACTTCATAGAAATTACTGGGGACGAAAATTTCACGCAATGTAAAATTGATGGAAAATGGCAACACCAAAAATAAAACAAATGTCTCTGCAACTTGAAAGGACTAAATCTTTATTAACGTGCGTTGGTATCAGTAAATAAAATAAAATATAAAAACTGACTGGTTTTGAGGTCATCGTGTCCAACATCTTCCAATTGACCTCTTCAGTTGCCTTTGTAGGTAAGTACCCGTGTTGAGTTACGACACGTCTCCGAACGCATGATGTGTAGAAACTCGCACAAGTACAAGCACGCTACCACCTTATCACCGAAGCCGATTGAGTTTCATATCCTGTTAAATGAATGTCAGAATACGACTGGTGTATTTTTTTTTTTTACACTTCTAAGCGACTTTGGTGGCAATGTGGTAGCGTGCTTGTACTTGAGCGAGTATCTACACACCTTGCGGTCGGAGACGTGTCGTAACTCGACACAAGTACCCATCAGGTGACTTAGTGAGACGAATGAAGAGGTTAATCGGATACATTCATTAAATTGTTTGTATGCGATTTAACCTTTTTATTAAAAAAAAGTACTGGAGTCCTCCCACGCGCTGACCACCAATTAAGAAATTTAACTAAAAATTAATTTTTCATGCCAAGCCCCCAGACAAGTGCTCCCAAGCATTTGGACTACAGCTTGTACTCTGAACCTCAGTTGTTGGTTTAAGCTATCTACTTCAGAGATTCCTGATCTACGAAGCTTACAGCCACTAATAATGTATCAGTATTCAGTTTTAGTCGGCATGTACAATATCTTGTATAATACAATGAACTGTCCTGTTTTATAGTCATAAGATGGATATTTACACTTTATTATGGAAATTGCAAGCCGTGAACCATGCATGTCTACCTTCAACGCTCACTAGCAATTTACATGAAAATAGTTCTTATTTCCATCAAGTGAGCATTTCGTCCAACAAATTTGCCCTGGAAATGATTTACTAGATAATTGTATTATATGATGTATATGTAACACTGGCATTAAATTAACTTTGGTTGAAGAAGCAACCTCCTCGTTATAACCTAGCCCAGTTTTTCTATATCCTCTAATTTCGGTTACTTGATGACACTTTTCATAAGTTCACCCTTAATAGAAGAGACCATAAGGCAAATAAGGCGACCGCTTCAGGCCCATAGACATACAGGAGGAGGCAGGGGGTAGCTGCCCCCCAAAATTTAGCAAATCTTCTCTCTATTTTGGCCCCCAACTACCCCTCCCCCAAAATGGGCTGTATCCGTCCCGGTTCAGGCCTCGTGCTTTGGTAGGCCTTGCACAAGGCCTAACGCTATGTATCAAGAAACGCAATGTGTTGCGCTTACTTTTTCAAAAACTTCCCCCGGAGCAGACCCCCTGGATTAATGTCTTGGGGCATACAATATAAATTTTTAACCCGTAAGATGAAAGAGGGGGGAGATTGGCTTCAAATAGAGGACGCGTGCGCAAAAATATTAATCATATCAGGTTCTGTGAATCCCATACATTGTACGAAGGCTACTTTTGGTTCAACCCCCTTTACTGTAGAGGTGGGCCGTTCTTGGTTTTCTCGGGAACTTGCGTTCTCAGTTCAAGTGATTAAAAAAGAACGGCTCTTATTATGCGTTCTTTTAAGAACCGGTTCATGGCTTCGCCTTAATCCCAACACTGGCAACTGGTTCACTGGTAGACGTTAATCGTTCCCTACAGTTCCTACAACCAGTTCGCCAATGGTTAGCGTTCGTGAAAGGGAATTTCTACGGGTTCCTCGTTCTTTCTTATATTTGAAAGTAGAGTATTTGATTCACAACTATCGTTATTTTTCAGTGGAGTAAAAACGTATTTTACGTAAGTGGCGAACACTTCATGTACCGGATGTAACCATTTTGCATTACGTTCTTCAAGAACCTAATATTTTTGTAGTCGGGAACCGGTTCAACCAGTTCATGGCTCAAGAGCCGTTCTTAAGAACGACTCCAGTAAGAACGACACACCTCTACTTTACTGTATTGCTCCAATCTACAAATATGACTCTCATCAACTTTTTTTCTCATGCCTCGCGAATCGGGGTGGACCTGGGATAGAAAATAGAACAGATCGCCAAGCATGTTTATTTTAGCCACATGTGGGTTTAGGTTATGTCTTACGACGGGTATGGGTATGCGTTTTCTCTTTTTTCTATGTATCGGCATTGATATGGTCTTCAAATAACTCAAAAGAACAGCTATTAATGACAGTGACTTGTCGAACCTTTTCTTAACAGTCTCTACAAAAGTAATGACAAAAGCTGATGAGTCCGCTGAGGAAAGGGTTGATATAATGGGAAAAGCTACAAAGGGTCCACACATGTGTGAGGACTGTTGGTGTAAATTTCAATTTTTTTGCAAGGTTGCACGCTACTTGTCATGCTACGTAAATGAGCACCCCAGAACTTGTTGTCTTTATTGACTTTTTATTTTTTATTTAATTAACAACGCGAGTTATTAAATATTCGGCTCATGAAAGTTGTAGAAGACTAGTTCATGCATCATTTAATACTTGTTTATGATTACTTGATTGTATAATTTAACAGAAATATATATTTATTAATTTATTTATTGTAAAGGCAAGATTCTTTGATTGTGGTTTTGGATCCTAAAGCAGTAAATTACTCATTAGGAAAATATTGATATTTCACAACCTACCTGATTAAATCGTCTTTGCAGGGATCCCTCCAAAATATTGTTCTTCGTTGTGCCGACGTAAATATTTCCATCATTTCTTCCAGGTCGTTGAGGATATAGACTCCGCACACCTCCTGAAGTTTCTGGAAGCTGAAAATTACCAGAATTCCATTTAGAGCAGAGGTGTAAGGTAAGTACTTTAAAATTATTTGGGTAGTACGACAGGTTATAACACTTATAACACGTGCCGAAAATTTGTGTTTTAAGGAAACCAGAAAGTCTGGATATCAGCACCCGGTAGATATAAAATAGATTACAGAATTAGAAAAGTGATTTCTAATCACGAATAACATATTTTTAATCAAAATATTGTCTGCGTACGTGTTCCTAATTCCATTGACACGGCTTGCGCCGTCATTTTTGCGATTAGGCAATGATGTATATCGGCATCCAGGCGGGCACATTGTTAGTTACCTTTGTTTCAGTGATTTTCTTGTAATTCTGCAGCGAGTCCCAAGCGATTATTTTTCTGTCTTTTGCGCCTCCAGACAAAAGGGTTCCCTCAGACAGCATTACCAAGGAACTGATTTCTTTATTATGTGCCTGAAATAATAGAAATACATATTGACTTGCACCTTTAAAAGTACTAAGGCCAACTACAGAAAACCTTCAACAACAAACTAACTTATATAGTGCACTACTGAAAAACACGGCCTGAATTCCGTTTTGAAGTGTTAGAAAATTATTTGCCATTCAAAACATTGGATATACGTTTTTATGAAGCTTCTCTAGTGCAGCCTATACCTTATTTGTGATGAACTTACTTCGAATTCCATGCGTACAAAATATGCGCCATCCGCGTCAACCGAATAAATTGTAATAAAGCCATCTGAGTCTGCGGTGACCACATCACCATCCTGTTCAAATTGAACACTCGTTACATGGGTTCTTGTAGGCTGTGAAAAAATTTAAACTATGTATTATTTACAGGGGGAAGGGTTCATTCGAAATATAACCTAAATAAACGAATTAACCATACTACTTTGTTCCGCAAACTAATTTTCCAAATAAATGAAACTATGGCGGCGCTAATTATTTAGTTTTTTTCCATGGTTTTGCGTGACAATGTTTAGACTACTGAATGTGACATCCTATTGTGGTAAGCAGTGTACAACATACCGGTTTGATTATGTCTGTCCTTTCAAAAAATCCGTCTTTCCGCCGTATCCAGAACGTTAGATTTCCCTTTCCATGTGTGATTAGTAGATTGTCGTCAAGAGGGTGGAATACAGCTCCTGTTAATTCATCTTGCAGTGTCTGCAATAGTAAATTAGTTTACACTTTGGCCTAATCTAAAACCGAAACCCTCTTTCTTCTTGTGGCACATTGTGTGTAATTTCCGATCATTCTTAGAAGTGCCACTGAAGATGTCGACCACAGATGCTGATGAAATTTTTGGAAGCCCGCTTTCATCTCAGATTCTACTGCTTAATTCATAACGTGTGTATGTGTGTGTGTGAGTTGTGAGTGGGACCTCATAAGTAAATAATGAAAAAAGAGTCACAGAAAAAGGTTTTCTGCCTTGCATTGGTTTATGATGCTACACATCAACTGTGACCTTAATGGGGTTTTTTAGTCGCCCTGATATTAATTCTTTGAGGGGCACTTCAGTAGAAAAGATGGAAGGCTTTGTCCCCCAAGGAAAATCACTGTAATGAAGGGATTTCGTGAGAAAGGGGGAAGTATGTCAACCTGCGTAGGGTTCATGAGTTACCCTTCAAAGAACTCGACAATAATTCTTTCATGCAATGCCTCAATTAACAGTCAATGCTACTCTCCGTTCAGCGATTTTATAGCGATTTGGACCAGTTTGGTTTGTGAGAAAACAATTGTAGAACTATTTAGAGTACAAATAAGAATACAATTTCTCCTTTTTTCTATTTAAAAAAAAAAAAGATTATTTGCATACAAACAATTCAATGAATGTATCGGAATAACCTCTTCAGTCGCCTCTATAGGGAATACCTGTGTTGAGTTACGACAAGTCACCGATCGTATGATGTGTAGAGACTCGCACAAGTACGAACAAGCTACCACTATGCCATCGAAGTCCTTTATATTATATATTTATTATAATTATAAATAAACGTTGCACTTAATTCCACAAAATATTTTTTTTTTAAATTATGACATCTTCAGGGTCAAGATGGTGCCATACCGAAACAGCTGTCTTTTATATATATTAAAAAAAAAAAAAAAAAAATTGTGGAATTAAGTGCTAAGTTATTTATAATTTTATTCTTATTTGTCATATTATACTCTCTCATCTATTTACAGTAATTGAAAATAATGACTGGGCAAGGTAAAGATTTGCCATTCGGTAATAACCGCAGTATTGTAGAATATACCTCAATACAAGATCTTGGAAAAAATGGCATAGGTCATTTTTATGCATGAAGCAATTATTAGCATGCATGAACAATGCGAATTTTGTACAAACTTATCCTAGCTTAAGTCAGTTTTTTTTTCAACTAAAAGTGAAATTATTCCATGCAATCACTATTGTCAAGGCCGGTCCGGACCCCCCCCCCCGTCGTGCGTGAATAATTCCATGATCCACAAAGTACTTTCGTATACTTTCATTCTTTGCCAGCCCCTTGAAAAGGTCGTTGTTCTGTTTGTATTTGGTTGTATCTGGTTGTATTTACTAAAATTCAATTTTGCTTTCTTAAGGTCGGTATATACGGTATATACTACTATGGTAGCCTTGGGCTAGCTAGCTTATCCCATACCATACCTATCCCCCCCCCCCCCCCCCGTCGGAAATCTATAGCTACGGCCTTGCCTATTGTAGAGACTTTTTAGTTGGAATAACAGTCAACTATAGTACAACTGACCTCCACAATCCACTAATTTGCGGAAAAGACTCATACATTATTAATCGCACGAATACCGCATGAAATTTAGGGGGAAGATGCCAGCCAACATTTTCCCAACCCCAACAGCGTTATGGAATGCCTTCCGCAATGAATATTGAAATTTCTTCAAGGACAGGGTTTCTCACCTCTAACAATTAATTGTACTTTTGGATAATATTGCAATGAGGAAATTACTAAATACATTTACTAAATACTGTATACCAGAGGCTTAAAGTTTTCGAATGACGGCGGGGGCAAAACTATGTAGACCTTATGACGTCATCAGGCAGGATAAGGAAAACATTGAAAATATAAGAGCAAAATAGTGGGGTTTTACGCATTTTAATAGTTGTAAAGTACAGCTATAGACTTTACATAGCTAAAAAAAGAATGCTTACATTCATTTTGCTGCAAAGGGGACCATGAAGTATGAACCACGTCTTAGATTGCTCGAGGCGGGGCGGGGGGGCAAGCCCCCCCAAAAGGAGCTGGGGGAGGGGGCAAGTTGGACCGTGCCCCCAACTTTACGCCCCCTGCTGTATACAGTATGCTGCCCTAACTTCCCTGTTGAGTGTATCTAGGACTTGAACATTGCGCATTTCATTGAGACGATTCAAAAACTGTAGGCTATTTAATTACTATTAATTTTGTTGAATTTGAAGAATATTACTTATTGTAATATTTGATTACCCATTGTGAAATAATACGAGTCCAGGTTTCGAGACTTTCATTGGGTATCGATTTTCTGTCTACTGTAGTGTAGGTGCCGATTAATAAGAGAAAAAAATCGTATGTTAAATTATACAAATTATGTTTCATAATCAAATTAGTCTAATTGTGTAGTCTAATTCTATTAGTGACATTTTATTGTCATATCTCAAATTTGAAATGTGCGAAAAGTATTTCAGTATGTTACTTTATTGTACGTCATCATTATTATTGACAGTATACGAGCGAGATGATTATGCTGGTTTAAAAAGTAAAATACTGTACACGTAAATTTGTTTGTAGATTCGTGAGCGAGAGCATTGCCTACTAATGAACAAGCAAGCCATGGTTGTGGTTCTGTGGGCCTACAAATATAGACACACAATTATTATTCCTAATTATTGTTTGTAATTTTAAAAAAAACTCGTAATTCAAGCTTACCGCAACTTTTCCAAGGAGATGTCCCCATTGCCACTGCCAAACTGATAGAATTCTTTCCCTTCCAGCGTCTACTGCTAAAACGTAACTGCCTCCATTCTGAAAGATTAAATGCATTTCTTACATCCAAGCCCCCTGCCCGGGAATGGCCAAATTTGTAAACCAGTTGTTTTCAACCAACAAAAATCCACCAAAAAAATAAAATTAATAATATTCATGCATAGATAAACTGTTAAAATTAATAAAGTTAATTGCCGAAATGGTTGTTAGTGGTTATTGCCACACTTGTAATTTACTAACCAGCTGCGAAAACGCTACAGCCGAGACTCCAACATCGAATTCTCCCATTCCGAAGACGTAAAGTGTGAGTAAAGTCTCAGTGCTCCAAATTCTAATGTGAGCCTGAGTTTTTCTATTGCGGCCAGCCCGCTGGCCTGATGCCACCATCTCCCGAGAAGGGTGAAGCTCCATGCTAAAATTAATATTGTAAAACGCAATGATTTAATCGGCGTTATGTTAAAGTTAAAGTTATGTCGTGGGAATTTCACTTATACACTTATACAGGTACAATATTGTATTCTCAATTACTTTCAATCTTCCAACTACTTCACCCCATACATAAGCCAATAATCAGGCTTCAAATAGAGTATGGGTGAGCAAAAATATTAATCACATATAGAACCCTGTATACTGTACTACTTTTGGTTCAACCCCCTTTAGGTACAACTATGACTTGCATCAACTTTTATTCTCAGGCCTCGCGAATCGGGGTGGCCCTGGGATAGAAAATAGAACAGATGGCCCAAGCATGTTTATTTTAGCCACATGTGGGTTTAGGTTCTATCTTACAAGTACCTAAGCGTTTTCTATTCTTCCTATGTGTCGGTATTGTCGTATTGATATGGTCTTCAAATAACTCAAAAGAACAGCTATTAATGACAGTGACATGTCGAACCTTTTCTTGACTGACAGACTCTACAAAAGTAATGACAAAAGCTGATGAGTTCCGCTGAGGAAAGGTTTTTAAATAATGGGAAAAGCTACACACATTTTTGAGGACTGTTGGTGTGAATTACAATGTTTTTTTAAGGGTTTCACGCTACTTATCAACGGATATGATGTTTACTTACATAGCGGATAGCGCCATTGGCCATAGCCATTCGAGGCCGTTTAAATTTCCTCACCCTATACATAAGTCATTAATCAGGCTTTACCATAGACTAAAGGAAATCATCCATACCTTCATATTATGTGAGTAATACAATAGAATAGTACCAACTGCATGTATTTCGTACCTAGAAGTACTATGATATGTATTCTGAGTTGAAATGCTTGCATTATATAGGTTCTATTATGTAGGGTTTAACTTATTTACTTGGTTACATAATCATAGAACTGCAGGAATTTGGTATTGTACTGTACTGTATTAAAACGTCCCCCGTGTGTGTTTCAGGCCAGCCTCTGCGTAGCTGTGATTGGTCGTCGGATGCATCCCCTTTACTTATATTATGGACAGATGCGTAGTGTCCCTTTCATATAGAATACAACGCTCTGCTTGGTGGGGCATTGTTGCTAAGGCGGCTATTCCACCGACGTGGATTTTGAATGTGAATGTGTCATGACGTGGTAGCAGACATCACAGAGACTTATTAATGATGTCTGCTACCACGTCATGACACATTCACATTCAAAATCCACGCCGGCGGAATAGCCGCCTAATGGCCATAAGTTACGTACGGGGATGCACCCCGCCAAATAGAGGAGGCAGTGGCGAGCACAAGCCCTCCCCAAATTGCCAAAAAATGACACTAATTATTATAGGGGAACTCGCTCCTTTCGTTTTTGGTTGATGGAGATAATAAAATATTATCTTATGATAAATAGGCTACAAAAGTCATATACTATATAATTCTTGTTACCCTACCCGTAAGCGGACACTTCAGGCCTCTCGTTTTGGTAGGCCTCACTCTTGGCTTAACGTTGAGCATCAATAAACCACTGCTTTGCGAACATCCATTTTAAATTTTTCAGTAGCTTGCAGCTGTTTCAAAATGTTAGCATTTTCAGGAATAGGCTAAGTCTTTGCCTGTAAAACCTATTTTTTTTTTCTGTCAAAATGCTTAAAACCCAACTATAAAGTGGTGACCCCCTCCAAAAATAGAGCTGTTATAGCCTTTGAGAGGAGGGCATCTGCCACATGGACCGCCCTGTTGTAAATTTCTATATGAAAGTTCCCCATTTAATGCGTTTCCATGGGGTTCAATACTCCTGTATATTCAAATGTCCATATAAAGCTTGTTACCATTGAATGTCTTCAGTGTGGCCAACATAATGCCGTTGGTTATCCTCGTCCCTGTCGTACAGTACGGCCACTGCGGCGACATAGTACAGCAGCTCTCCGGTCGGCAACACCCACAGATTCTTTCTGCTGTCCGTTCCCCTGTACCCGAACACCCAGGCGAGGGCTATTCTCTTGTCCGGAGGGGAACTGTCCTGCGGTGCGTGGTGGAGAGGGGGGTAAAAGGTACGCCGCAATCCTCGAATGGTAACCCGCGCTGGGTCCTCTTTCATCACATCCAGAAGGGTGTAATCTGGAATACGAAGAAATGCATACAGTATACAGTACAATAACCAGGGATTTTATCAATTGTAACTACTGTTAAAATATGAAGTGTATAATATTTACGATACTTTCAACTAGGGGGGAATGTTTTTGCAAAAATTGGCCTGAATTAGTGGGGATTAACGAATTTTGACAGAAACAAACTGAAGTCTACTGAAAGCTACTTACATACCTAATACGAGTATATGCGAAAATTTTGGAAGATGGCTGAAATTCTGCCGTTCTTTTGCCAAATAGAAAATTGTATGGCATTGAGTCCTAGTCTAAAAAATTGTATTTTTCATGGAAATTTTAGTTCTTATTATATTATAATTACATACCATTGGTTCGTACTGCTTCTGCATCGTAAACCACTCTCGATGTGCTCTTACTTCTGCCTCGTGACAAGCTTCTGGAGTGGTTGTGCGTTTCTCTGGCTTCGTCGGCAATACCAATCCGCGACCGCGACCTTCGCGGGCTGCTCCCCACCCGGTCATAAGGTCTGTAAATAAATAAAACCGCTGATTTTAATAGCCTGTTACACTACTAATAAACTTTAAAGCTATTTATAAGTCACTAGGAGGGAAGTTTAAGTGCAAAGAAGAACATTCTTTGATGATACTATCCTATTACACGAAAAAAAGAGCTGCTGGCTATGTTAGGCAATATACAATATTCTGGGTTAGGTTTTGGGAGCAGTTTTAAATCATGAGGTTTATATCACCCTTTCCAAACAAAAATATATGGTCGTGCCATTGGAATCCAAACGTATAATTTTGAATTCTTTAACAAAGAAGAAGTCCACAATCTGAAAAACACCTCTTTACACTTGCCTGTAATGTCCTGAACTTAAATAAAACGTGTCGACATCAGCAAATTCGTTTCGAAGCTGCGAAAAACTGCGAACTTCCTGACCCGTAACCGTGTACATTCTTTTGACACCATTCATTTTCAAAACTTGCCCTAGATCCTCCAGAACTTCTTCAAAAGGCTGTGAAGTCCTTAAGTTCAGCACAACCCGGCACTGGAATAAAAATAATATAATGTGTATGCCTACTTAATTATGAATAATGCAAGAGAAGTTAATATAGCAGAGTAGTTATAATTGAATTAATTCGAAAATAGTCAGAATTGTTGTCGTCTGTCAAGTAGGCCAACTGGCAATCATGTTGCAGCGGACAATAACTCGAAAACTGCCAGTTATAGTGTAACTGACTCTGTTCGAAAGGTCCCTTAGGATACGTGATGCCCAAAGGAAAAAGAACATAAACATGTTCGCTGCTAAAGAATGTCCTCAAAATTTCTTTCACACACACCCGATCTTAATAATAGGTGGAGCCAAGCGGGAACCCAAATGCGGGAATTGGGTAATGTTAGTCAGAACATCTTGGAATATTAAATTTGTAAGAAAGAGCATTGATAGCTCGTTAAATTGACCCGTGAAATAACATTATCAAAATTATACATTGGACATGTTAGTCGATCTTCAAATATTGAATACTAGTTTTCACCCCCCCCCCCCCTCAAAACCTCCCTTGTTTTCAAAATGCATTCTTCATCAAAGCAATTACAACTTACTTGCACTGTATGGTCCAGGTTGTTGACAATCCTGATGACTCTCCCCGCACTTGCTTTGCCACCCCCCGGTGGGGGCAGGTCAGAATCTGCTAAACTTTGCTTTCTGCTGAGGGACGGCTTGGACCAGGGTGCAGTCGCGGGTGGAGGTGGTCCCCCTTGCGCGTACCAGGTCCCGTTCTTCTTCCCATAGCTAGCATTCTGTGAATTGTAAGAACCCGCAACAAATTTTTATGAGGAACTATAAGTAAATGAATTTGGAAATTGTAAACCATCAGCTATATGCAATGATTCCGGGGATTTTGGAGTAAAACTAAAAAAAAAAATTATATTCAAATTCAGCATTTCATTGTACCTAAATACACTAAGGATTGAAGTACAAAAACTTTGCAATTTATAATTAATTGATTTAAACAAATCAATTTTCGCGCCAAAACCGAGAGTTTTCGAAAGTTTACTTTGTAGGTTATTAGTTTTCCTAAATTTCCGTGAGGCTGATCTTGAATTACTTGAGCCCCCTCTTAATGTCCTTCTGTTTACATTCTCTTTGTTTTGAATTTCGTGCTGTTCCCTATGTCTCTATGGTAGAAGCTGGGTAAATGTTGTATTAATTCACTTTAATACGATACTTGCCTCATCAGGTTGGGTGCCAGGCACTACTCTGAAGCTGGTTGTCATTTGTTAGCGGCTTTATAACTTAGCTAAATAGGCGAAGTATTGTCAATTTTTAGGCTCTTTTTGGCAAATATTGATAAATGGCTATTTATTATCATAAGGCAGTGAAGATGCTAAAGTTAATGATATATTTACATTCCATTATGTCACAGTTCACGCACGAAAATTTCCCTTCTGCTTTTGAATGAAAGAAAAAATTTTTCTTTACAATTGGGTGCATTTTGAGCCTTTCGACCCACTTTACAATAATAAACCCCTAAATTTAATTAAAATATAAGCTAAAATATAATGCTTGGTGTTACAGTAATGTTGAATATAGTTATTGAATTAATACCGTACCGTAGGTACAGTATTGGATGTACGCATGTGATTTTTTTTTTAAAGCCTATGAATTGTATTAATTGTGGAGGCAAAAGGCGATTGTTACGTCAGTTGTTTCCAAATTGAATAGCAATATAAACCGGTTGCCCCTACTCATTATTTTATTCATAACGGATAGTCTGAGAGCCATGGTAATAATATGACTATATATTAATAAAAATATATATAAATATAAATATATATTGATAAAAATAATGAATGACATGAATTTAAATGTACAGTAAATTGTTTTTAAATCATGCGTAGAACTACACGTGGTAGACGAGACTAACTTATTTCTTGGCAGGTCCTAACTTTTTAAATTAAGTTACCGTATATGGCAGTACAGTATGTACTATACACAAGATATGGGCTAATAATTATATTTATGGGCTACAGTATATGCACGCGAGATGGTAAACGTCTTAACTGGGGGGAAATCCCGACGCGAAAAACCACTGATCCGACTGATACGTAAGTCAAAGTGGCAATCGTACAACTAACAATTGAAGAAGTCTGTCAGCAGGCTCGCGTGTGAGACCAAGGTCACGATGGTGCGCAGGCCACCTCATTCATGGTCACTCCCGTCGTAAATCACGGGGAGGGGAGGAAGCCGTAGGGTGGGGGGGGGGGGCAAACTGGGGGAGGGACGGGGTCGAAATATGCGCATCGTCCCGATGGATATTATGTATGAAAATGAATGGTGACCATAGGTCATTGTAATAGAGGGTTTCTAAAAAATTAGCATTACTTTCCCATAAGCGATCATCAATTTCAATTCATGCAGCTGTCATTATCTTACGGGTAATTTTTTATGGATACCTACCAAATTACTTAGAGTAAAATATTATTAATTTATGAAAATTAAACTGCTGAGTACATAAGGGTCATTCTCCTGAAAGCGGTCACTCACTCCATAATTTTTTTGAGCAGTGAACAACTATTGTAATTTTTACATTTTATAAAAATTTTAAAACTTTGTCTGGTTTTTCACAACTTCCAATCATCCCATTCACTGTAAAGTTGAAGGTAACCATAAGAAAATTTAATTTATCTCAACAACCGCAATGGGGACACGCGGGCAGCTGTTAAAATTGAGACTTAAAAATTTTGTTAAATATTTAGGATGCTTTATTATTTGGTAAAATGAGATTGGCAAGCTGTAAATTGACAACCTTTACAACTGTCATAAGCTAATTAACTAAGATTTATGAACATGAAGGATAAAAAGGGTCCGGACATAAAATGTACGTTTTCAGGAGAATGACCCATAAGCGGTGCTAGGCAATATTTCTGAAGGGGGCACTACCATGTTACAAAAAATCGGCAATTTCCTACTGCAGCGTTTCATTAGGATTTAGGACGCGGCATTTTAGGGGGGGGGGGGGGTGGGTAGGCCTCTCATTTCGCCGCCAGTGCCTGAGTAATGCAGATTTCGTGACTATTTCGACTTAAGATTTCTGAGATTCGGTAGAAATCCAGGGCCTAAATTTTATTAAATAATTTTTTATTGTAGCCAACTCTATTGCTTAGGGTTTCCTCTATTTACAAGCCAGTTTTGATAGGCAAACCGTTATCATGCCCCTTTTGATCTGTCCCAGTTTCGGTATTTTGTTTTTGTATGTTAGTTATGATTTTAGCCAGCCTTATAGTAACAGGAATGTTCTAAATTCCCACCGGAAACATTTTTTTTGCCCCCTAAAATAGTGTTGATTACACCCGTGGCCTGAGGCCTCTTACTGTTGATGGTGAATATGGAACGTAAGCTAGAAGTTTCTACTCCAATAAAAGCTTGATAATGAGGAACAAGAAATTTAACAAGTAGGGTATTTATCCGTTTAATGGTATTATTACAAAATCCGATGTCGCTAACGCACTTAATTCCCGCTTAATTGAAACATTAACGTTCACAATATTAAAAATATTATTATTATTATTAAAAACTACAGCATTGCAACATACAACGCGTAAGCCCCAAAGGGCGTTGCGTTTTGATTAAAAAAAAAAAAAAAAAAAAAAATAACTTATTTCAAATTTTCAATTAGGTGCTTGAAAAAATTGAACCTTTAATAATAATGGGCTAAGACAAGTACAATTTAATTTTTTTAAATTATTGCGGAATTTTTCCGTTTTGCCCTCCATTGGGAGCTGTCCTAAATATTGTTTTGTGGATTAAGCCTATCTTTCCTCGTTATCGCCTGACGCCTAAATAAGTAAATATTCGTGGTATTATAGCTGTAAAACCAATAGGTTGGGTAGTTTTTCAGTGGCTGCTCATAGGATACGTGGCGAGTGGTTCCATAAATTAAAAAATACGTTTTTGGTGGCTAGCGAATTTCCCATCTCTATTTTGTAGTAGAACTCTAGCTGTGCCGTCCTGTATTCCTTACCGAACCTATTCAAATGACGGTGAGACCCACCCTAAATGTTTTTATGCGTGAAAGATTACTTTCTGTAAAATATATCAGTGTAGAAGTTGCCTGTACAAAAATCCGGGAAATATAGAAAAAGCTAAAATATGCCGAGGTTTTTCGGACCGACAGTGTCGTGGAAGATTGCGACATGCGATAGAGTCGACACGAAACAAGAATTTTCATAAGAAAAGAATGGGTGTAATAAACATAGGGGGTGGGTAATAGTCACCGCAAGGCCACCCCTTTGGCCTGTTCCCTTATCTAATGTAAATTCGCCATTGATTAGCAACTATACCATACGGCTTTATATGCAGATGCTAATGAGTGACGTCAAACTCTTAGGGGAGTTCGAAATTTTTATGCTATATATTTTATGGAAATAGAATTTAGCATTCTGGGTCAGCGGTGTTGGAACATCCAAGTGGCGGCCTTTCGACCCATTTCGAGTTGCCTTGGTTCCATTACCGTAGAAGAATACAGTCTTATCCCCGGCTGTATGCACGCTGGTATAGTCCACGCAAAATGAGAAAAGTATGGACATGGAATGTTTTGATCCTGTGCAACACAGTAAAAAATATTCTTTGCACAATTTTTGTTATGCCTTGCATTCAATGCAACAAGGTAACACAAAATGGTGCAAAGAATATTTTTAAAGTGTTGCACAGGATCAAAACATTCCATTTCCATACTTTTCTCATTTTGCGTGGACTATAGCAGTTGTACCACCTGCAGCCCGATCATGGTGATTTGGGATTATTATCATACCGGGGTTTATTTAAAACAAATGAGTGCAAAATGCGCGGGAAATTCAAATTGAAAAATGAATATTTTTGGTGAGGTTTCAATTTTTTCTCCCTTTGATGTGGACACATCAATTAAAATTCTTATTATATTTCAAAATTTTACCTGTACATTGTAATGTTTATTTATTTCAATTATTAAACAATGGAACCTTTCTTTTGTATTCCAATAATTTATTAGTTTGATTTTCCCGCGCATATTTTAACACCGGCACATCACACCTTACTATTGTGGTATTATAATAATATATATAAAAATAAACCCCGTTATTACATAACGTAAACCCCGGTATTATAATAATCTGAAATCCCCATGATCAGGGTACCGTAGTGAAGGAATTTCGTTAGTTGTTACGACAAAGTCGGTGCTGGCAAGGTGGTAGCGTGCTTGTATTTGTGCGAGTATATCTACACACCTTGCGGTCGGAGTCGTTTCGTAACTCGACACAAGTACTTATTAGGTTGCTTAGTGAGGGAATTGAAGACGTTAATCGAATACATTCAATAAATTGTTTGCAATCGATTAACTTTTTTTTTTTTTTAACAAAAAACTTGCGAATTGGCTTATTTCATTCATTTTAAATAATTAACCTGGTCAGCAGTGTATTACGTTTATTATGAGTTTCAATTATTTTGTGCAGCCCTATTGTATTGTATTATAAACACAGGTAACTTTGGTTGAAGAGCCAAGCCCAGTTTTCCGATATTCTCTAATTTCGGTGAGCCACATTTTCCGAATCAGAAGAAAAAAAAATGTCACTTGCTTGGTTTCCATTAAATCTCCATTGTTTTAATTGGTTCTCAGAAAATCCTCGTTTTTATCTATCATAGAAAAAGTTTTTTAAAAAATGTCACTTTGTAAACCCCTAAAATTATGCAGTACCCAATCTGAACAAAATCGCCAAGGTCATATTATTATTCCACTTTTATTCCACTGTATGATAATCCACTGCTTGATAAATTTCAGCGTCAAAATGAAACCAGCCGGGAGTGGCATGGGGGGGGGGGGGTGCATGGCGAACGAAAGTATAACCTTGCCGTGAAATTGCACTGCACGACATTCCCTCTCATTACTTACATGCATTGTGCGTTCTGCGTAATTTTATAAACCTTGGTTTATATATAAATTTGGATTTAGCCTTTATTTATTGGGAAAATTGTGTAAATAGGCCGAAAGGCCCAAAATTCGCCCAATATGAAAATTAAGTCAATTTTCTTCCTTTGTTCCTTTCCTTCCATTTTAAATGTTTCCAGTTCTTAATGTACTGTTCCGTGCATTACCTATTAGAGATAATGCCTGAGTCTAAGAGTCCAGGAAGGGCGAATTGTTTTTTAATGGATTTAAGGTCAATGATTTTAAGATGCGACATTTTTCTCGTGTCAGTGTATTTTACACTCAGTTTTCACTGAAAGAACTATTGTGAAAGTTTTGTATCGTGTGTGTAATTTACTACTATTAGTAATTTATTACGATTATCCACTAACCTTAAAAGTCTTGTAGCTGGAAACGACGTAGGAACCCCCATCTTCCAGCTCTTCCAGTCTCATCTTTCGCTCTCCGTCCATAGAAAATATGTACCTGGCCCCTCTAGGTAAGTCCAGTCGAAGGCTCAGTTTGTCCAGAATGGCCTCCAAACTGCTGACATCCCGACCTGGCTTAAAACGGAATTCTAGGCCAGGGAAAAAGGGATCGCCGTTTTTATAGAAGATTAGTTTCCTCGCCTTCCAATACGATAGATTGTTGTACTTTGCTGTAGGGTCCATGCGTGATTTGGGCCTGGAAGGCATGGAAGAGGCTTCTGATGCTACATCGTTCATGGCACTTCCGCCTGGACTTGCAGGACGACTTCCAGCTCTCCAGTAGCCGCCTCCTCCTCCTCCCACTCCACCAAGTCCTCCTGAAAAAAAACACATGATATGAGGACGCCCCTCTTACGAGCTATAGTGCTAATTGAAATGCTACTTAACAAAGGGTTAGTTGAACAAATATCAATAAATATACAAATCATATTACTACTATAACGATTTCATTAGTAGTTACAATAAGTTCGCAAGGCCAAATACGAGCATAAAAGGTTACATTGATATATATATAAAACAAACACTAAAGGCAATGTAACTAATACTAGTATTATATCATGATTGTAATAAAATGAATAATGTTTAAACTGTACTCTGTAGGGTGTATCCCGCACGCCTCTATGAAGGCATGGGAGCCCTAATTGTATTTTTGTCTAATTATTGTATTAGTTGGAAATAAAGAATTGTTATTATTATTATTATTATTATTATACTAACATTGCCTGCCGTGTTAATAGTCATTGGAGGCATGAGCCTCATAGTCATCGAACAATTAGGGTGTAGGTGAAGTGGGCAACGTTTCGGGAGTGGGTGGTACTCCCATCATCAGACGAAGTCCTGAGAAGGACTGATGGCACAGCAGGCAATGTAAGTTCAACTAACCCTTTGTTCAATAGTATTACACCATTGCCATTAACCTTTAAAAATAGATTACTCATTGAAATGGTTTCGTGGATAGAATCTCGACTAGTGACGGATTTTAGGTTGGACTGAACCGAGGACCGAAGAGAGGACGACCAGAATGAAAATACAATGTATTGAAGATAATAGAAATTAGTGGAGACGGTTCGGTCTTCGGTCCCCGGTCGGTCCTGACTTCCAACACTAATGTCAAAAATGCCACTCACATCCGGCAGGAATCATTTAATTTCAGCAGCCTGATCGAGGCGATTATAATACCGGGGTTAAATGAATACCCTAGGATTATAACTGTAAACAAACAAATTTTGAGTAGCAATTTCCATTATAAAATTATCCTGTTTATATTTTTATTACCAGGGGTTAAATAAATACCGGTATTATAATCGCCTCGATCAGGCTGCTGCTGATCTTTACTTTTAAATTTCTCGTGCGGGAGTGAGCTACAGTATATCGTCTCTACTGAAAAACAAAAAAATATGACTAATAAGAACGTGAAACGTTCACAATATTGGAAGCTATAAAAAAAGTCAGAGATTTGCTACGCGTTAGGAAAGCGAGCTAGGGTCTTACTTCTTGCTAGTGGGTCAAGAAACTACCCGGAACTCGGAAGTCGGGGGTTGCTATGGATTTACGCCAAAGGAATAGCCGGGACAAGATAACGTTTCGTTAATTTGTTCGTGGTTAAGCTATCTGTACAGTTTAGTACTGTATATTATGCAGTGGCATCAGGTATAACAAATATAAATGTGCATAGTAAAGGCTGCATAAAAAGTCGTGGGTAAGGCCTATTGTTATAGCTTTAGGCCTTAATAATACAATAATAATAATAATAAGACATTTTATCTATTGATTAAGGCTGAAATATAACAACTATAGTTCGCCCAGAAAAGTTTGCCAATGTCCATGAAAATATCCCTTAATGCTTTACCAAGTCGGGGACAAGCCCCGCCTCTCCATGTAAATTCCCTATGCTGCATTTTCAAATCAGATAGAACTACTTTGCATGTGTTTGTATGCACAAAACGTACGGGGGTTTCATTCCAAATTCAATGCATTAAGGTCACAAGTGGACATTGCTTATTTTTTTAGCTAAAATTGTCGATCTGTTGCACATTTTACGAATTCACGACTCCAATGTCAAAATTAAAATTAAAATTTTCTGAATGTTAGTTAATTGTCTTCAACTACTGTAGCAACGCTATATAGTGGAACGGTTTTAGGATCATCATAGAACAAAATCAAAGCAATATTTATTGTTATAAATATTATTAGTGATGGGTTTCTTGAATTTGAGAAATTTAAAAAATATTCATCTTACCATACTGTGTTATAAAATGGATCAACCTTTTTTTTTTATAAAAGATTAATCGCATACAAACAATTTAATGAATGTATCCGATTAACCTCTTCAGTCGCCTCTGTAGGTTAGTACCCGTGTTGAGTTACGACACGTCTCCGATCGCATGGCGTGTAAAGACTCGCACAAGTGCAAGCACGTTACCACCTGGCCATCGAAGTCTACTAGAAAGTAGACAGTTAATATCGAAGTTAACGGCATTCAGACCACAGAAAAGAGTGTTAAGTCTTACCAAAGGAAGCAAGCCTAGCATGAGGAAGCAACTGAAGCAACATTTCCGCATGAACCGTTTGGTAAGGCAAGCAAATTCACTAGGAGGCATGAATGATGATCTTAAACCTTTGCGAACTATTTAAGGAAGTTGAAAGTTATATTTAAGATATATATACAGAGTCTAGGAGTCCGTCGAGGTATAAAATCAACAAAAATATAAAGGAAAGAAGACGTCAAAAATACTACAATAATATCGACGAATGTGATGAAAGTAAAGCATTAAGGGATATTTTCATGGACATTTGCAAACTTTTCTGGGCGAACAGTATAATGCAATAACCTACTATTAGCTGTGATAAAATAATTAACCGACACCATAATTAATATTATAAATTTTTCATGACTCTAGTGAAATTTAGTACTAGTACGAGTAGTAGCAAAATGTATTCTTATATTTTGGGTACGTATTTTTTTTTTTTAAATAAAATGTTAATAGCATACAAAGAATTAAACGAATGTATCCGATTGACCACTTCAGTCGCCACTATAGGTTAATACTCGTGTGGGAGTTACTTCTCGGCTCCGATCACATGGCGTATAGAGACTGGACAACTTCATATCGAAGTCGATTATATAGTACTTTTCCTATATGCCTCGAGTATTGTAATGCAACTTATTTTTCTAATAAAAAAGCCCCATTTAAATCAAGTCCAATATGCCTCTAAGTAGGTAGTGAAACAGCTAGGCTGATGTCCAGCTGGAAGCATAACAATGCTATTGCTTAGCCCCTTGGAAATTGCCTCTTAACCTATTTGACGATTTTTCAGACTTATAGTACGAGTGGATACTAATTATCTCTGATAGTTTTCCTACAGTAATACAAACCTTGGACGGGGGGCACTACTAGGTAGTCCATAGTAACACTCCCCGATAGTCTGCCACTGACAGCCCTCATCTCGTGACTGAGCCCAAAAACCTTTGCAATGTGGTTAGTTTCAATTTCGAAAATGACCGCCCGATATCTGCCCAAATCTTCGATACCCAAATTGATATAAACGAGGAAAAAATATAGTTTAGATTTTTCCACGCCTTGGTAATTACATTACCAAAATTATATGGGCGGATAATCAGACTAGGAGTATTTTAATAAAGATAGATGGAACTCCAGAAATGGCCTGTTATCACGGATTGTAATCTCGTGATGCTGCTACAATAGTGGCCAGCAATTTGTTCGTTCATTTGATACCCATCTAATTCTGGTAATTTGCCATTTCATTTCCGCGCTTTGCTTTTAAAAGAGTTTTGTAATTAAGTACAAGTTGATGATAGGATAGCTATTCGAAAATTATGATTTACAGCTGAATTTAAGGACCATCCAGTGACCACACCCTTTCCAATGCAGTATAATAGAAAATGACCCAAAAAATCGAATGTAATAAAGTATAACATAATTAAGTCACTTAAGCCCTATTTGCAATGTTTTATTTTCGATGTGTAGCATAATCGATAACACAATTGTAGTAGGCACTTTACAAATTTCTCAATTTCAAAACAAACTTTATTGCCCGTTTGCCGTTTGACCGAACCGCATACCGTGACCAAAGGGCAATGGGATTAGATGACTTTTACTTATAAAAAATTTGGAAAGTATGTTGTCAACACTTGAACCGTAGTTTCTGGTGGACTTAACACGAATATATTCAATATCAAAATAATGAATTTTTATAGATGGAATTCGAAACACGGTCTATTTTAAAACACAAATCCAGTTGTTTCACCTTTCGAGAGGGTGACGTTTGGTGAAAAAAAATGGTTGTTCTTGACTAACCGCTTTGGGGCAAAAATCCGCACCGTGGTTAGGTTAGGTTAGGTTAATGATAAAGAAAATGGTGGGCTTTTGCCGGGAGACGTCGCCCTAGTAGGAATCTACCGGTAGTCAAAATATTTCGATACTACTAAAGATTGTGGATTAAACGCACACTGTTCGGTTAGGTTTTACTAAAAGGAGCCGGAGCTTAATGTTGAGCGGATGAACAAGGCTTCCTTCACGTTAATGACGAAAAACTTGAGCTGGCGGTTCGACAGTGGGCAACAGCATGGGCTGCCCCAATTGTGGACAAAGACCCGCATTTGCAGACGTTTAGGAGAAGGTCTGGACCTTCAGCCCTGGTGGTATTTTCGTCTTTCTTTTTGGCAGATCCAAGGTACAAAGGGCTTAGCTTGTAAGATTCATGGCCAAGAGATTAATGACATTTGTTTGAGGTGGGTTCGTCCCCTACGGTCACCACCTACAGTATGTGCATATAATGGCTCACTCTTCATTACCAATTGAAGGATTCAGTGGAAGAAGGAGTTAGGCCGCATTTTTTAAGCTACTTTTTATTATGAAAAGGGTTAATTAAGAAAAATGTTACATATATTTGAAGGTAGCTGATGGCACATAGAATAATTATGTGTGAAAGAATGAGGTGTAACACCTTCCTACATCAGTTACATGAGAAACTAACAAATGAGATAAAAACTAAGTGTCTTCTTCCACTGAATCCTTAAATTGATAAAAAACGAAAAATTGAAGTAGGCCTATCTATCCACCATATTGAAAAGAAGGCGCCCTTCCGACGAATCCTAGCCAATTTCATAATGGTGGTCACTCAACTTTTAGTTTTCATAACTTACAGACGCTGCGCATGCGTACTAGAATAGGTGCATCGTACATGAAGGGATTTTTCAATTCATTTAAGTATTATCCTACGCATGCCTACCTGTAGGAGTGTCTGAAGACGCACTGAAGATCTCAGCACTTTCGGCACTTTCAAAAGTTCCACTTTCGGACATCCCTCCCCATTCTCAGCCCCTTGACTTACTTCAATTTAATTGCTCCCTCCAAATTTGAGCACTGTCACTTCTTATTGAATTCAGGTTGAAATTTTATAAATATAATTTCACCCTATGGCAGTCATTCCAAGGCACTTTGGTCAGAAATGCTATAGCTACTACAAGAGGCTACTATTGTTGCTTAAATAAATCGTATTTCATTTTTTGGTTTTGAGCCTTAATAAACTAACATAGTCTGTCATTCTAGGCCAAGATGCCATTCACACGTCAAACAAATAACATAACTGGGTCAACTTGTAATAACATAAATATATGGCAGCATAAAATCCCAGCATTTCCCACACGTGTCACTTATGTAGGGGTATGCACGTCACGTAGATGGGAAGGTACGATAAGTTTTTCGTTTGCCACAAAGTTCACGTAATCGGGGGCACAGTGGGAACAAGGAGCGTCCGAACACCGAAGACATTAGCGGCGATACGTTAACGGGACTTAGGGGGGAGGTACGTTGGCGGTAACAGAGAAGGGGCTGCCCGGTAAGTTGGCCGCACTGCTGCTTGCTTTGCTGAGCTCTTCGTGTCCACTCCGGGAATTCCGAAATCGAGGTCAGCCGTGGATTTGCATTCTCCCTGATGCATATCTTTGAGTCCTTCTGTTTGCCTACAGGGTGCCCCTGGTTCGGTGAACAGTTAATTGCCTCAGTTTACCT
This sequence comes from Psococerastis gibbosa, assembly GCA_963971405.1. NCBI lineage: Eukaryota > Metazoa > Arthropoda > Insecta > Psocodea > Psocidae > Psococerastis > Psococerastis gibbosa. The sequence continues at coordinate 29,804,215 of OZ020489.1, read as the reverse complement.
TGAGCCGTCAGCACTGATTCTGTTGCGTTTGACGGTCACCAGAAATGAGTGGCCACTTTTCCGGCGTATTTTGACAGCGGAACAATTTTAATTTGTTATGGCTTTGATTTAAATTTAAGAAATCCTTGAATTTATTTTTTTGCTGCAACGTGGTTGTTATGTTAATGAATAAAGTGATACGGTATACCCTACCCGTGACTCCTTGACAACGACTTCAACGTAATTGTTACGATTTTAGTTAGGAGCAGATCGAACTACGCGTGTTTTGTGCAAAGTCGAATATCTCAGGAAATATCCATTGCAGATGGGAAGAATATCACATCCATTGAATGAAATACTCTTGTACATTTTATATGTATGACATGTAAAAAAACGCATAGTGGGGTGTCCGATTTTCTTATAACCTCTGTTGCAGAGTAGTTTGTGATTTTAATTTTTAATTCGCTCTTATTCTTGCTAGCCAATTTACATTCATTTGAATCTATTTAGGATAATTTAAATTTACCCCGTGTAAGTAATTCTTTTGCGTTGTTGCTAGGCGTGCTATTTAATAGTGTTGACTTACCAACTTCTCTGATAGTGTTGCCATCCAGCAGTGAGTCGTCAGACTCATAAAGGTCTTCCTGTGGTTTGTCTTTCATCCGCGGCTTGACAGGGCTGTGCTGTCGACTTCTGCTACCAGAGTTGTCTGCAAGTGGCTTCCCATTAGTAAGGTTCTCACCCTGTCCGTCGTTTCCTTGTGACATGACTTCCTCCTAAAGTAAGTAATAAATAATTTTAGTAACTTATTCTACAATTTATACGCTAAAGTACACCTAGACCCGACTACCCAATGACGGTCTATTTGGTATGTTGCCAGGGTTGCCAAATATATTTTTCGCCTTTACAACATTGCATATACAATTTTCTTCAGGGGCCTTCGTCAAAATCAAGGAGTAAGTGGACACCTATGGGCTATGTGTGTAGGCACCTATTTACATGAAAAGATAGGTAATTCTCCATCATACTGTTTAAAATGGCGTTTTATTTTTAACAAAATCATATTTTTAACTGGATTTTGCCAAATCAATTTTTTTTTGTTCGAATTGATATTTTTTTACATTATCAATGAATTCAAAGTAATGAATAATATCAGATTGATGGACACAATCAACTCTACTTGAATTAAATTTGGCAAACATCTATTTCGTGTGAAATGGCGGAAATTTTCAGATATTTTTGTAACACATTTTATTAGCACGTTTTATGAAATGAAATTATAATAAGCCATTTTAACCACATACAGTACAGTGTTACAATAAGAGTTACTGCATGTGCTCGGCACCGTCAAAACTATAAATAGCTATATAAATATATTGATTAAAAAAAACCTGCATACTGTATAATCATCAATAATACATCTACATTTATCCTAAATATTGAAATACAGCTCTGTCCCTTGAATTACAGGACGTCTGGCAACCCTGGATGTTGTAGTCAGTAACCTGCCCGTTAGCCCCGTTTTCTCTTACCGATGAAGGCACAAGGGACGTTCAATAATTTATCTACCTCATTGCCTTGCTTGATCTTGAGCGAGTTGATTAGGTATGTGTATGCCCCTGACATACTTTCGGGAGATGAATGCGTAATAGCTGTTTAGTGTGATTAAATTACTGTTGGTGTGAGCCCATGAAAGCAGTGGCGGCGCTAGAAATTTTAAGGCGGTGGGGCCAAGGGGGGCATGACTTCTATCTGGGGGGGGGGGGCAATGAAAAAGCAAAAAAAATTTTCATTGAGAGTTGGTATACCGTTCAATAATTCTGCAATTTAATTACATGTAAAAAATCCCAAAAGTGGGGGGGCCCCTGAGGGGCCGGAGAAACTGTTGGGTTGGGGGAGCCAGGCCCCCTCGGGCACCCCCGTAGCGCCGCCACTGCATGAAAGGACTGAACAACTCGCCGAAGTAAGAGGGAAAACAATGGCCGAGCTCAAGGCGTTAGCGTCCGACCGGGGCGAGTTCAGGAAATGGGCTCGGGGCGATCCCCCGCGCGGCATTAAGAGGGAAGAAGAAGAAGAAAGTGTGAGACCATGGCGAGTGAGTGACGCGGTCAATAAATTCCCTGATTAGGCGCGGTTTCCGCCAGCCTGCCAGCCTGCTAGTGCTAAATACAAATACGGTGACGTGGTAACAGATATTCAAGACTTAGGCGGGGTTTCCACCGACCTCGCATTGCAGAATGCAAATGACATTGACGGAAATGTTTGTTTTACTCTATGCCATAGTGAAAATTGATCAATGATCATAGAGTAAAATCACAAACAAACAAACTAAAATTAAGAAATGGCTTCATGGGATATGTTAAGTACAAACATTTTAATAGATTTCTATAAAAAGAAAATTTCAAATTTCCGTCAATGTCATTTGCATTCTGCAATGCGAGGTCGGTGGAAACCTCGCCTAAGTCTTGAATGTCTGTTACCACGTCACCGTATTTGTATTTAGCACTAGCAGGAAGGTGGAAACCGCGCCTAAGGAGCAAAGATCAGTTGTTTCTTGCTTCTATACTTGGCAATGCTCCGTTGCGCACATGAGGAAAAGCGCAAGCCACTATTCGGGCCTGCAGCCATTTGGAGCTAAATCATCTGCCATATAGCTGACATATAGATCTGGCCCCCTCGGACTACAATGTTTTTCGTATCATGAAAAACTTTCTTTGGGGAAATCGGACAGATTTCCGAGACGACTTTGAATGCGATCCACCAAACCGCTTACCACTCACCGTTGGCCCTAGCATCTATTAGATCTGACAAGCTATACATTACAACAACTTACTGCCAAAACCTCACCCACCACAGAGCCTGGCCCCCACAAACATCCCTCTCAACCCTACTACGTGATGACGCAACCGCTACCCGAACTATCCTCTCATTTTTGACTACTACGAACCTCATCAACCTCCTATAATATCCAGAAACTGAAAAAAGCAAACTTACATTAACGAACATAACCTACCGTACCTAACCATATAATATACCTGGGCGTGTGTGGCCTAGACGGCATTGCGCCAAAAAAAAAACAACAACTTACATTAGTTAATGTCGTCTTAGATTCTCCAATGCCTCTCCGTGTATGTATTGTATGCCTATTGTATACTCACCGTTATGTTGGTAGATGGAACAACATTAGATAGGGTTTGGCTTCCATCAGCCTGATCTAGCATTTTGTTTAATTTGTACCAATTTCAACACCAACTTCCTGAAATATAAAAAGACTTATTTTTAATTTATTTTATTCTATTTAATTTAGTTGTGGCACTAATGTAAACTATAAAGTTGCTTATTTATAAAAGGAATATAACATACTCGTTCAATCCTGTGAACTGCAGAATTGTTTGACAAAAATATTGCATATCTGTTTATCTACGGTATTTGTAATTTCTTACGTGCGACTACTGTTTCTGCCAAAAATAGAGACTCTTGGCTTAAGTTTGAATTAATGTATTAAAACTTCGTTGCATTAATAAATTCTAACTTAACTTAATGCGAACAGTAGAAAGTGAAACTTTACCTTCTCTTCGTGTGAGCTCAGAAAGGAATGAGACAGCCAACTAGCAATTTGCTTAGTAGTCTTCCTACACCTTACGGAGCAATAAATCAAAAGGTTATGAACAACGGCAGTAAAGGGAAAAGAAACCATCCCTGATATTAAGTAGGCGTGTCCTCAAACCAAATTACTAAGGGGATACACAGCATCACTTATCTTCACAATTGGCCACACCTATACGTATAATACCTAAGTATTAAGCCATTGCAATTGATATCAGTTAATAATTGGAACACAGGCAAAGTTATTGAAATTTCAAATACACTGAGTACAGTTACCGAATCACGGGTTTTTGTTCAAATCAAATAACTTTTTTCTTTATATGAAACTTTCTTTGAACTAAAACTACGTGAAAAATCGAGCAAGAAACCTCCGTGGTCGTTAACGGTTCTAAAGCGAACTGGTCAAGAGCGGTGATTATTATCGGTGACAAAGAAATGCAGGAACTGCCCATACTGCGGCAATTCACAACGTCAAACGTCACAGTCGTTCTTCCCAACCACAAGTAGGGCAAATCAAAATGTAATTTTAATTTCAGCCTTTTCTTTTCACTGCAAAAGCCCCAAGGGGAGTAGAACTCAAGACTTGCTACATGAACTATTATAACTAATTACATTATATTACATATTATATAATACAATATGACAAAAATGCGTTGAACCTATTTCGCATTATAGCTTAGAAAATGTTTTCCTGGGGGAAATTCCTGGACCCCTGTTTCGAACACTTTCAATTAGTCTAGATTTGCAAACTTAAAACATTGCTGCTATCAAAATACGTAAACCCCCATATTTTTACATTTTCACTGGGGGACACTTCTGCCCCCCTTTAAGCCTTCCTAACCCACAGGCTGAGTAAGAGATAAGATGGATAAGATAGGTCTATATTGCCCCGATTTTCAATGCAATAGCTTAAATAATAAATAATAAATGTTAACACAATGCACAATGCAGTCCAGTCCAGTGTTAGAGCAGTTTTCCCCCTTTTTCTACATTTTCATGAAAATGGGTGGAGACGCCAAATGGTAATCCGCGCCCCTTATAAACCTATCGTTTCGTCACTATACAGTGATATGGACAAATACTATAGTATTTTACAACTTAAATAGCCTAAACCTTTATAATAAATTAAATAAGTCAATAAATAAAATAAAGAGTAAAATGTGCTGATTTTGTAGAGCCGATATTTTAAGTGTACAGCCCGTAGGAAATTGGCAGCCCGAAATTTAATACTTTTTATTTTTTATTTAATTAACTAAGCATGTTATTAAAGATTTGGCTCATCAAAGTTGTAGAAGACTACTTCATGCATCATAATATAAGATATTTTTAATTTTCGAAATTGTCGTTTCTTCAGAAACATGCAAATATTTTATTTGGGCCCCAAGACCTTGTTCCCCCGAAGAAAAAAAAATGCTAATTGGGCCCAAATTAGTGAGGTTTTACGAATTTGTTATCCTGGAGGAAAGGGGGCCCGGGGGTCTCCCCCGGAGAAAAAATGGCGAATTAGCCCAAATTAGGGAGGTTTTACGAATTTTGCAAGCAGTACAGTTGTGTTTTTACAGACGAATAAACCTATCACTGAGGGGGGCCCGGGGGTCTCCGCCGAAGAAAAACTTTGAAAAGATAGGTCTGAAATATTGGGGTCTAAGCATTTTGAGTAATATATTTTTGTGAAAGTACTTGGTCAATATGTTGATTTTTTTTCATGATGTCTTTCATGTGAAATAAGCATGCAAAGAATTAATTTTCCTTTCGTTATTGTGGATACTATGCCTTTCGCCTCCATAACGTCGTTGTCACAAGAAATCCTGGGGGGGGGGGGCTGCGGGTGCTTCTGGGGGGCTTCGGGTGCTTCTGGGGGGGCCCAGGACCCCCTATTTACGGCAATGTTTGCAAGCAGTACAATTGAGATATTACCTATATAACGACGAATAAACCTACCGTTGTGGGGGGCCCGGGGGCCTCCCCCAGAGAAAAATTTTGAAAAAATAGGTCTGAAATATTGGGGTTTTAAACATTTTGAGTAATATATTATTTGTGAAAGTACTTGGTCAATATGTTGATTTTTTCATGTAAAATAAGCATACTAAGAATTAATTTCCCTTCCATTATTGTGGATACTATGCCTTTAGCCTCCATAACGTCTTTGTCACCAGAAATCCTGGGGGGGGGGCTACAGGTGGACCTGGGGGGGGGGGGCTAAGTCCCCCCCCCCCCAGGACCCCCTACTTACGTCAATGGGTGTGGGAGATATTTAAACAAAACGGGGACACTCACACCTACAACACGAGGCAACGGGGAGGCCAGCGCCACGCACAGTCAAATGTAAGCGACTGGATCCTATACTACAAGGTTTCGCCTACCTTAGAAAACTCCCGATTGAACTGAGAGCGGCGAGAAATGCTTCTAACTTCCCTAAATTGCTTAGAAACCATCTCTTAGAGAAAGCTTTCTACACTGTCACTGAGGCACTAGCACAATGACAATGACAGAACTACCTGATTTTGACGATACTCTGACGATTTTATTTTATACTTTACATGTATTGTATAATTTAAAGGAAGTATATATTGTATTGTATTGTATAGCTCCCCCTAGTGAAACTACAATCTAATAATAATCTATCATCTAATTTCAAATATACGATAATATAGGCTAGGATTTTTTGGATCCGCCCCGTGCTTTTGTGCGTGAGTGAGTGCTTATTTAATTTTGAGGAATTAGCAATTAGAATTTAAATGATATTGTAAATTTTATTACTGCTTGTTCGTTGCTGATCCCTAGTTGAGTGTAAGCCTTATGGTTCTAACTTCGTTAGGGTGGTCTCAGCCAAAAACAAAGTCATTATTTACTTACAATATCTTCTTTGGATTTAAATTAATTGAGTTCAAATTAACAAACGTCAATATTGTCTTATGTTTTGGATATCATTGCTCACTGGCATCATACTAGCCACTAGGTAACACAGGTAGTCTATACCTACTAGATTTGTGTGTAGTTTCAAAATAGTCAAATTACTTACCGTACCTCACATTTAAAAAACTACACTAGCACAATATGTCTTTGTAAACTAATACATATCATATTACATTACTTTTGGAGGATTGCTAGCCGGCAAGGCGCGAAGTCAAGTTTGTTTTGTCGCGGGCGCCCAACGTGGTCAGCACTAGGCAAGATGGTGGCCAAGACTACTTCCGCCCCCACCCTCGGCCCGCCATATTTCACAATATCCGGTTGACCTGTATTACCCCTTACAACCAACGGCACATTACCATAATTATTCAGCTGTGCGACTGCTTGTTACACTTCTCATTCTAGCTCAAGGGAAGGACAAGTTCTTGGGATTTTTCCCCACCTAGGGTTTCCCCAGTTGTTAATTGTCACCGTATACCGGGGAATACAATTTTCCCCTTTCAGTAATAATATTTATTACTAATTTCACAAGTTGGCCGGTTTCAGGTGGACATTCAAGTAAAGTTTGATAGGCTAACTGACTAATGTCGTTTCGCCAGTTCGCCTATCAGGCTCCTATTGTCAAAGTTCCCTTAGTACAATAGTAGGTCTAATTATTTTGTAAAAGTTGCAGAGAGGGGAAAAATTAGTATTGCATTAATCCCCATAATAAACGCTCATAGCATCCCAGAGTTTATTATGTGGATTAATGCAATGATCAAGCCACCGGGACATATAAAATGTAGACTTTGGATTATGATCGGGAAGCCAAGCCAAGCCGCCATCACTTAAGAAAAGAAATAAAATGTATTTATTACTTTCCTATTTATACGTTAGTATAAGGAAAGCTTTTTATATAATGCGGTATATAAATTGTCACAAACTGTCTTGAAATTGTCTTCTTGTTGGAATAAAGATAAAGAAAGGAAAGAAATGGTCGAAGTTTTCGATTTCGAGAAATCAACAGAATTTCGTATTTTGATGTCCGTGGAAGCAGAAAGGGGTTTATACGAAATGTCTGTCTGTCGGTTGGTCTGTTGGTCAGTCCGTCGATTTTTAGACAAACCGTTCGATGGATTTTGATGAAGTTCTGCATATAGGTTCAAAAATTTATGTCTCGGGATTTTTTTTCTAATTTATTCTAATTCAATTTTTAGGGGTTAACCCCCAAAAAAGCAACAAAAGCGGCTAAAACGGCCCCAACGATTTCTTTTAAAATCGTAAATATTGTATTCCTCATTAATTTAAACAAACCCCAATCGATTGCATTCCCCCTGATAGTTTGGTTTTGGGGTAAAAAGATATAAAAGACTCAATTTTCATGAAAAGTAACGAAAATATAATTTTTCTGAGGAACCTTACTATCGGTGCTTTCTAACTTGTGTATTTTTCTGTGCTAAATAGAGTAACAAACGCGAATATGTTGCTTTCCCAAGCGTGGTTTTGGTTTCGAAGGAAAAATATTTTTTGTATACCATGACATTATTATTGTGTATTATTGTATTCGCCTTCCCATTATTATTTAATAATATACAATATAACAAATAATATAATTATGTGAAATAAATGAATTCTTCTTTTCTTTTTCTTTTTCTTCGCTTTATCCCGGTTTGGGGTCAGCGACACGACAGGCGATTTTCCAGGCTTTTCTATCTTGAGCTGTTGCGGCTGAGATCCCACACGCTCCCATGTCAGCTCGAATCTTCCACTCTACTGTGATCTACTGTGAAATAAATGAATGCATAAAATATAAAACATAAATTGTGCAGCATTCCCTTATTGTATTCTATAAATCCTTCAAAATATTTTGCTTGGTCACAAATATTGTATGATGAAAGTACATACGTACCAATAGCTAATTCGAAATCAACTTTTGTACATACTGTAATGTATCCACTACTCGTATTAATCATACTACTGCAATTTATAAAAATACGGTAATACTTGTAGAATTAGTCAAAACAAAATATTGTATAATCTCTAAACGTATTACTGAAAATCTAGGTATAAAACATTGTAATTCCCCAAAAGCTTGAGTCATTACAAATGTCGTGACAGACTAATATGAACATAACGTGCAGCACATGGAGAAATAATAATAATAAAAAAAAGTGATCACACATTTTATAGCCATGACACCAATGCGACACAGAAGGCCATATTTTATTGTACCGTTAGGCTAACAACAAATTGACGCTCCTGCAAGGTATCCTTCATCATCTATGTTGTAATGGGGTGTGAGGGTGTTGCGGCTATTCCACTTGTCAGTTTTTCTTCAATATTGATAATGTCATTGACGGAAATATCATCAATGTTGTATTTATATGTTGACGCCTCATTCCACTGTCTTCAAAAATTGACGATTTTTTCAATTTTGTAAGTTTGGCCGCAGTAATCCAACGGACGGTTGCTTGGCACTAACAGTCGTTCGACCGGGTGCTGAGGCGGTATTCCACATACGTCAATCGTCAATGAAAAATTGAAAAATGACGTAACAATGACGTAAATTGACGTGGTAGCAGAATTTTTAGCATGTCTTTAATGTCTGCTAAAACGTCATTTTTCAATTTTTCATTGACGATTGACGTATGTGGAATACCCGCCTGAACCAAATGTCCGAACCTGCGGTTCCTCCCGTACTGAGCAGGATTACTGTCTCAACGACGCTGATAGTACGGTAAAACTAACCTGTTTTCTTTAATTTTATAATCTACAAGAAATTTTATTATTTAAATTATGAAATAATTCGTTCGTTCTCAAGAAATTAATTACAATTATTTATCATCTCCAGACGACGCCAATGTTTTATTTTAGTTTGTTATTGTTTGCAAAGCGTGATTTTACTCTGATCATTGATCAATTTGAACATGTGGAAGTTAAAATGGGCAATGACACAGAGTAAAAAACAAAAATCGCAACAATTATTGATGCACAAATGACGCAATATTGATAAGTGCGGAATAGCCTGCTTTTCAAAATTTGCCATCAATTACAAACTGATTTTGTAAATAACTAATCTATTGAAAATGGAAACGAAACCCTGTTGCCCATCATTTTCTTAATGATTAATTGCAACATTAGGTTAGTGTCCAAGAGCGTAAATATCACAGTGGTGGAATAAAGAAATGAGTTACTGTTCTGTATCTATAAAGACATTGGTTTTATGCCACCAATGTATTTTATACAGTGCATAATGGTGATATGTAAGTAAAAATTAGGGCATGAGAATGGCGGTTTCAATGAAATTAACGCTTGCTGCGGTCATAATTATGGTTTAACGATAATAAACGAGCTCGGGACACGAATTTTCCGTAGAGGGGGAGGGGGGATTTCTTAGTCAGCTATGTTGTTCTACGAGAAAAGCCCTCTTTGCAAAGTACAATAGGTAACTAACTAATTAAATTAAATTATGGGTGTTAGCGGGAAAATTATGCTGCTTCAACGCATGGTAAAGATATATTTATTTCATTTGGCTTTGAATGTCAAAGAGAGTTTATACGCAACCAAATTATTTTTTATTATTTCCCAATTTATTTGCAATCATTGACATGTAAACAAATGGACTCACAACAGTCTACCAGTCTCAAGGATTCCCGCGGCCATTTCCATTGTTTCCTAAACTCATATAAAATTAATGATTTCTAATGCATATGATTGAATTTTGCTTTTTTATATCAAATGATAATTTTAGACATTAAACTGATAAATCCTGCTTAAAATAACTATCTTTTAAAGCTTTAGAAATTATTTTTTAAAATGAAATCTACATTGGGAAAGGCTATGTAAACATTTTTTTTAAACAGTTTTAAAATTATTTAAAAATTATTAAAAATATTTAACCAAATGAGATCTACAACGGGAGAGGCTAAGAAACTATGCAAAGAAGGTATCAATGCAAATGGCTGCTTGAATCATGAATCTGAAAAATTCTCATCTATGTTTAGCTTATAATAATAGTTCCAAGTTACGCATCCAGTTTATATAGAACATCCTTGTTTGCAATAGTACGATAGGTACTCAAATTTACTTATCACCCTATCATAAATTTGTCTTAGCTACTAGTATCTTGCAGAACATCTTTTGATACAATTTGCCTTCGGACAGGGACCACTATAGACTCTTTAACGGCTCAATTGCATTGTCACTACAGAACGTTTTGTAGGAAATGACACTGAACCAGTTTATGAAGGTTAGATTGTAAAAATTATCAAATTTCCATATACCATACGGTAACATTACTGTCTCATATTTATCGTATTGCTGCAATGAAAATTACATTTTCGTATAATGCCTCCATTTGGTGTATCTTACATATCGTAGAGCTTAATATAGGCCTACTACAAACGGTGGACGGTATTATACTAAATTTATAAATAAATATCCGATATATACAGTATGATATTCGTACTAAAGTTAGGGCGATAAAGCCCTCTCTTACACTCAACTAGGAAGACCCGGGACCGCCTGTTGTACATGCCCTCCGAAGCATGACCCGAAAATGTAGCAAGTGTGGGCCTCGAACCAACAACCTTTTAGGTGAGAGTCAGAGTCCGTACCACTACTCTGCATGCCCTAATGGTCTATTCAAGTAATAAAGGATGATTTCCATACACAATAATTTTAGGTAGGTACTTTTAATTTTTGGTCTTAAAACGTTTCCATTAAAATATGATTCAGTGAGTTTCAATTTCTCAAAAAAAATCACTGAACCGAAACAAAAAAATCATTTTTTGTACTTTAAAAAAATAGTCGTCTACTACTTGGATACACTAATACTTTATAGCGTACGCATTAAATTAATTAAACAAAAAATATTCTATTACTAAGCCAACCTAGCGAAGTTAGGTCTATAAAGCCGTCTCTTACACTCAACTAGGGAACCCGGGAACGCCTGCTTTGCATGCCCTCCGAAGCAAGGCCAAAGAACCCGTCCGAGTTTACTCGAACATGCTTTCCAATTTATCAAGTAGTAGTAGTTAGAGAAAATGAGTAATTTCATGGTAAATAATTTTCCTATGGTACAATTTGGGGCATCTGGGGGGGGGGGGGTGGTTGTCCACCTGACGTCACTGGGGGTGAGGTAAATTCTAGATAGGTCAGACCAACAAATTCCCACACAGCAACAATGGCAGGGCACGCAATGCATTTGACCGTGAATTTTCTATCATTTTTTCAAAGACATTTTTTTTTTTTGCACACAACCAAATAATTTTTTTGGGAAAGCAACCTGTCCGGTTTCGTTACTCAATTTAACACCTAAAGCATGCCTGAAATCATCGATTGAAAGGTTTCACAGAAAAATTATTTTTTAGTCATTTTTCATTAAAATTTAGTTATTTTTATTTTTTCACCCCCAGAAGCAAACTATAAAGGGGCAAGCGACCCCCCCCCCATTTTGTCAACATTAATAACGACTACAATATATGTGAATTTAAAAGAAATCGTTGGAGCCGTTTTGGAGAAATAATTTTTTTAGAAGTTTTTTATGAGTTTTTTGAAAATAAAACCCCCCAAATTGAGTTAGCCCAAAATAATAAAAAAGGTCCCGAGGTATGATTTTTGTAAACCTGCATGCCGAATTTCATCAAAATTGACCGAGTAGTAGTAGTAGTATGGTTGGACACAGTCCCAGGCCACGGTGTGGGCCCATAGGAAACCTAACCGAGTAGTTTGCCCGGAAATCGACGAACAGACAGAGCGACAGACAGACATTTCGTAAAAACCACTTCTTTGGGTTCCTGGGACCTGAAAACGTGTAAATCCGTTGAAATCTCGGAATTGAAAATGTCAACCATCACAAAGCTTTCCTTATACTACGTATAAATTGGAAAGCAAAAATTTGGCAAGTGTGGGACTCAAACCTATAACCTTTCGGGTGAAGGTCGGAGCCAGTACCACTACTCTACATGTCCTTCCACTTCTTCCACTTAAGAAATGTGGCATATCTACAAATTTCACCCCTTATGTATTACTAATGATTGGAATAATTTGCAGCAGCTTCTAAGAAGGTTAATGAGCTAACAAAAATAACTCGAGGGCCACATACCTCAATGACCTCAATTTAGAAAACTGTTGCGTGAAAATAGCAGAGGTCTGCATGTTCGCATGGGATTCCGGAAAAATTGTAGCTACCATTTTATTGCCTTCAATTTTCCGCTCGTATTCTATATGATCGTAATATATTCCTCATGGTCGTGAATAAACTTCTTCCAACGGAAATGGGTAATTGATAGGGGAAATATAAGGTAAGATTCAGCGTAACAAGGTATGGTTTCGCATAACATTCTATTTCGTACAAAACTTAAACAAGTAAGGTTGGCTTACATCACAGATACTTCAATTAAAATTATTCAACGGGACAATTACAATAATAGCCTAATAGTTAAAAATTAAATACGGACTACTCTAAATATTCTATTTACAATGTAATTTAACCTATCTTGTATAAATTGTCTTATATTTTAGATATCAGTAATAGTATTTAGGTCATGATTGAGACGCGATATCGTGATAGCTACTTTCCGGTAGCAAAAAGAAAGAACCTATTCAGGGTAGAAATGGCATTCTGTTGACTGATTATATATTGAAAATATAGCCTAATAATCACCTTTTCCATTTTTTCTTGTCCGGTTTACCCCGGTCATGACCCCCCCCCCCCCTAAATGAGTTGATTCATTAGAAATCTAGTAAAAAAAAAAATTAATAAAACTCACCTTTTCAACAAAGAAATTGCCTTTTAAACTTACAAAAAAATTGTGACTCCCCCCCCCCCTAAATTGCAAGGGGCAATACGATATATTTACAATTAATTTATCAAATGAGTAATATTTCACACTCACGCGCTTTCGCTTATCGAGCCAACTTGTAGCAGATGGCACTGCAAAATATTATTAATTAATTTTCTATTATTAACCATTCAGAATCCCCACTCTCGCTCCCGGATAATAGATAAATCCCTATGTGCTGTAAGTAGAATGACTATAGACTATATTAGAAATTAAATATTTTTAATTTTCCCTATTTTATTCCATTTCTCTTTTTTTAATTTAAATGACAATTTGTCAAACACCTCTGAAAATCGCATTAATAATAATAATAATACAATATCTGCATGTGTGAATCATGTCCTTTTCTTAATATACCGGTATTTTTGTGTCAATGATGTGATTATCAGTCGTAAATCAAATTTCTTAATGCGTAATTAATTGTGATAACCGATATTAGGGGCTATACGCTAGGGGTCGGCAAACGTTTTAGTCAAAGAGCCAAATATATGAAAATTTCAACAATTAAAAAAAAAAAAAGTAGCCAAATCTGCTTGTTTAGTAAACTTTTATTACACGATAGCTGAAGCCAAAGAGCCACATGCGGCTCTGGAGTCGCACTTTGCCGACCACTGCACTACTCTAGGGTAAGACTGCATAAAGACAACACAATAATGTTTTATGCTTGCATTCCCTCGCATTAGTATAGTATTACGATAAGCTGAAATTTAATTGCTATTGAACGTACGAGTTCAAATTGAATGACAACCTCATGTTTACATTTTTTTTTCGTATTGCCAAGATGGCAACCCCGCTTTCTTGGAGCTTTTTACATAACACATTGTTGTCCGATAAGAAATTGTGGGTTGGCCACTACACCCCTACTTTGCTTTGAGCTCTTCCAAACGCTAAGTTACATTTCAAACCAGAGATTCACTTGGGTCTGCCATGCTTGCGAGCGATATGTGTGAATTTCTTGCATGATCTCTGAGCTGTCTCCTCAGATTGACGTTAAATCGTCTTAACCCATCGGATTTGATTAAATCACAGCATGTAGCTCGGAACCAACCTTTAGTGCCGTCTTTCAATTTTGCTCCCTGGTACCATCCTGAAATGCAAATAATGAAATATTTATAGCCTAATAAACAATCTAGCCAGTGGTTTTAAAAGATAACCTGAGGGAAGAAAGCCTTACATAGATGTACAAAATATAAAAACATGGAAATGTGCTGCGCGCGCCGCATTAAGGGGAAAGAAGAAGAAGAAGGAAATATGTGCTAGGACATATAGTAGAAGTGAGACTTCAGCGGACAAGTGTAAACACGAATCACAATGAGCCAGTGGAAAAGTGAATTGAAACAAAATTTTAACTTGAAGTTTTACGCGCTGGTTTTCATATTGTACAAGTACAGGTACATTAAAAATCTGCCCCAGGTGATGAAAAATCGTTTGTAGGACTCATTGCCTGGCCGTGCTTCGGCTAGTGAATGAGAATCAACATTAGCATCCGAAAAACTCCTAAATGCCTGTGTTCTGACGCAACATTTTCCGGTATTGTCTAGGACCTAGGTCTCTACCCTCTCGTCAAGTGGAAAGACAGCGCTTGCAGCAACTTGTCAAAGTGAAGAATCTAAGTAAACACTGTGCTTCCTGCTGCTGCTATGTTTTATGGCCTCAACAACCGTGTACACTGTACATGATGAGGGATTGCAAAAAAATGTGAATATACAAAACACTTGCAGGTCTGATAGGGGTTGGTAAGATTGTCAGACAGTTATTCAGTGACTACGCTACTGGGACTAATGAAGCAAAAAAAGGCGGTGACAGAGCCACCTGAGCTGAGGAAAAGGTGTGACGAGAGGGGCACAAAGTGAATCCTCAAGTTTCAAAAAGGAGACGAACCGGTTTATCAAAAGAAAAAGGTAGTCCCGACCGAAAAAAACTCGTAAGCGAATACTCACCTTCAATGTCGCCCCCAATTATATTGACAATGTCGCCAATGTCTAAATTGAGTTCATCCTGGCGGTGCGCAGTGTATTTTTCGATGACAACAGCTTGAGCCTCTCCTTCGTCATATTCATGAGGACTGCCGTCACTCTGTTGGTGTCTTCCGCTCCCATCCACCTCCAGAGCTTCCATCCATCTTTTAAAATCGGATAATAAATCAAATTCGAAGGGCTGAAAACATTAACAAGTTCAAGAGATAGACAGGGTAACATTCAGATCTTTCTATAATGCACGAATTCTGTCCGTCCGTGCTAAATATCGGAAAAGGAGTTAAACCCCCTGCAGTGATACTGACTTGCATGGTGCTTAGGTGCAGACGCACCCCCAAATTTCTAGGGAAGGAAGCTCCCTCTAAATAATTTACGGGCTAAATTAATTATACGTCAGCCTAATAATATGCACTCCAGTTCTTTCCAAATAGCGTATAAACACGTAATTACCGCATGTGATAAACATTTTAACATATTATGCACAGTATCTACTATCTAGATTTCGGTCAAATTTTATGTTTGTCACAATCAAACAGATACTGTATAAGCCGCCACTCGAATTGGTATTATACTGAACAAACTAACTGCTAAGACTCATGAAAATACGATATTCAGCCGAATTCATCAAATGAAGCATAAATGCATAATCATACTTCACAAATTTGGAGCACATGCTTGTGTTTCAATTCATAAATTGTTTGAGTAAAAACATTTACTTCAGGCGAAAAATATATTTCTTCATTAGTAAAAGGTATTAATAATTCTAAGAATTTCCTTGCGCCACGGGTCGGATCCGAGTCATCTTTTTAGATGACGCGTGAAAATGGGGTGGTGTACTGAAATTAGTCTTTTTGAAAAGGTTAATTACATACGCACAAACAATTTCATGAATGTGCCCGATTGACCTCTTCAGTCACCTCAATGAGCAAATTAAGGCTTGTACTGAGTAACGACGCGTTTCACATGGCATGAAGAGTCTCACACAAGTACAAGTACGCTACCATCTTGCCATCGAAGTCATTTGTGGTTTGACAACAAAACGTACTGCACCGTATTATTTTATGCATTTGATAGCTACTATTACAAATAAAAGAACCGGTCCGAGTTTACTCGAACATGCTTTCCAATTTATCAATTAGTAGGGAGAGAAAATGAATAATTTCATGGTAAATAATTTTCCTACGGTTAAATTTCGGATATCTCGGGGGGGGGGGGGGGGGTATCCACCTGACGTCACTGGAGGTGAGGTAACCTCAATATATTTAAAACACATTACAACACAGTAATAATGGCAGGGCAGGCAATGCATTTCAGCGTGAAGTTTTTCAAAAAAAAAAAAAAATTTTGCGCAAAAGCAAATAGGTTTTTGGGAAAGCCAACTGTCCGGTTTCGTTACTCAACTTAACTTAAAACATGCCTGAAGGTAGAAATCATTGATAGAAAAGTTTCGCAGAAATATTATTTTTTAGTCATTTTTCATTAAAATTAAGTTATTTTTATTTTTTTTACCCCCAGAAGCAAACTATCAAGAGGTAAGCGACCCCCCGCATTTTATCAACATTAAGAACGACTAGAATATTTGTGAATTTAAAAGAAATCGTTGGAGCCGTTTTTGAGAAATAATTTTTTTTGAAGTTTTTTTAGAGTTTTTGAGAATGAAACCCCCCCAAATTGAGTTAGACCCAAATAAAAAAATGGTCTCGAGGTATGATTTTTGTAAACCTACATGCCGAATTTCATCAAAATCGACCGAGTAGTTTGCCCGGAAATCGATGCACAGACAGACAGACATTTCGTAAAAACCACTTTTTTGGGTTCCTAGGACCTGAAAACGTGTAAATCCGTTGAAATCTCGGAATCGAAAATTTCAACCATCACAAAGCTTTCCTTATACTATGTATAAATTGGAAAGCAATAAAAATTCTGTGGTGATCGCATGATGCATTCACGGTTCCAATGAACCCCCGTTGATAATTAATTATCTGTCGTCTTGTAGATTGTTATATTACGGTACTTACAAGGACTTCCTTCTTTCCTTCTCCATTAGAAAGTAATTCAAAGTCCACACATTTCCTTTCTTGATTCCATATATTCACACGAAGAGCAGCCCGCGGACAATATGTAATTACATGGAGCTTGTCTCTGAAAAAAAAAAAAAAAAAAATTCAATATTGTTGTATTATGCATATATCGTATTACAGTATTGTAGAGTATAATATTTATTATAGTAACTTAAAATTAATTTTATCCTACCTGCAGGTGTACTATGGCGATTAAAAAATAACTTGTACTGGGGCTTAAAATGTAAACAAAACAATTTTTAGTAGCTCTTTGCATTCTGAATTGTCTTTGTTTATATTTTACACCTAATTTTTTTTCTTGGGCTTTGGTGAATATTTTAGCTATGGAGCCCATAACAAGTTATTTTTGAAATGGCACGGCAGGCCCGTCACGCTAAATCGTTAATTGATGTCAACACTAAACCAATGAAAGTTTGTCAAGAAGACGCACATGCCATTTTCATTTAACTTTTGAAAGCAGTTTTAAGTATAAATCGTCAATTGTGTTTAAATGCACTCCTTATTATCATTGAAATAGCATGATTTTTAATCTGAATTGACCTTAACTTAGTTCTCTGAATAAGCATTCTTGCATTTGTCTATGCCTATTTTATCAATGAGCTCCACATAGCTTGTCTACTGCGCAATTTCGAAGTCCTATTGTTTTGAATGCAATCTATTGCTATCATCTGTGTGAATCTAGCTTTATCACATCTGGTAATAATAGACACATAGGTACGTAATTATTTTAGAAAAATCAGGAACTCTTCTACCGTTAAACAATTAATATTGTAGCTTACTCAGTGGAATGGTGCTTGATCTGTTTCTTTGTCGCTACTAAGAAGAGATCATTGAAAAGGAGTATTTCCAGTTTTGGTCGTTTGGTTTTCGCCCGTCGGCCTGATGCTCGGTGCACTAAGAATCTAAGGTCGCCTTGCATAAATCTTATGCTTTTGTCAAAATCCAATTCACTGCTTAACTTCAGCATTTCTTCAATTCTCTTGAGCCTTGTTATTTCGTTATTGCAGTCGTTACATACCTGAGAAAATATTTCAATATTGAATGTTCTTGGGCCCAGGGCATGCCTTTATTGCTTGTAGACGGACTACCGAACGTATACATACAGAGAAGTATCGCGTTCACTGCAAAGTTTATTAGTGGGTGAGTTGTGATTTTTTTCTTAAACGACTCCAAAACATCGTAGTCGTGAAAGTGAAAATGTAGTCATAGCGTGACCATAGACATGGAACCGAGTTAGGCAGAGATCACTGTCTCGTACTGTGCACTAACTGGTCAATGCTGTTGCATAGAATGCTACTGTACGAACAGGAAGATAACACCAAGCATCCACTTACTTCGATTTAATTACCACACGAATTGTTTTTTCGAACTAATGAAATTCAATAGTTGTGGGCCAAACTGTGTTAGAAAGAAGTATATATACATCATGCTCATAAAAACTTCTGTTTGACGCTATATTTATGACAGTTCTTCGTTTGATATTTCATGAGATTTAATGTTTACACGTATAAAAGGGTTTCCCTCCTTAATTGTCTCTTAATGGTTCGACAGTACACACAACACACCTGATCACAAGTAAAATGACTATAACATATGTACAGGTATGTAGTTACGATTGAGACTTTTTAACGAATTAATTGGATACCGAAATTTCATGTTGTAGTGAAGGTAGACGAAGGTTAAGAAAAACTTACCTTTTCTACGACACCTATTGCTGAAATGTACTGAAAGTAAAATTCTGACTTTTGGCCTGCTTTTGCTATCACAGATTTTAGAAGAAGTGGCATTCGAGTAAGACGCTGAAGAGGAAGGTTCATGAATGAGTCCAAAGAAAGGCGATTTGTTACAACAGAGTCTTGCAGCTCATTCAATAGGTCTTTAAATTCTGGAATGTCTTCTGTTAGTTTCCGTGTGTTTTTCAACATCGTCTCTAAATTCTTGGCGTACTTAATAAATGATTCCCGGTTAGCTTCATAATACTTTTTCACTAATTTACACAGTGTACACAATTTCACATCTTTCGCCCACAGGTTTATTATTTCACCAAGAAACGTCCGTGCAGAGGTAATGAAGGGTTCCATAGGAGCAAAAAGATCACGATATTGCTTACTATTAATAATGGAGCTTATTTTGCTCATAAAATGCTCTTCCAAAACGCCGAGAGAATGCACGTAGCTAGCTTCAGTCGAGAAAATCTCAAACAGTGCTTCTTGAAGCTGGATCTTTTGTTTCGACATGTTGTCTAATATTCCCGATGACGTTACTTCAGGTAAATTCTGCCATAACGTTTTTATAGGTCCTGGAAGAGCGAAAGAACGGTGAGCTACTTTTGTCTATATTTTCTTTTTAACAAAGGGTTAGTTGTGCCTGCAGTGTTAATAGTCATTAGAGACATGGGCCTCATTGTCATCGAACAATTAGGGTAGAGCGCATTATCAGGGGAAGGGGTGACGTTTCGGAAGTGGGTGCTACTCCCGGGGGTTCTAGTATTATTATTATACGATAATTTTTGATCGCGGCTTATTCATTTCTATATCATGTATTACTAATTTAGACGGACTACAAATACATTTTGATTCATTCGGAATTTTTTAATAGCGTGTGTTATCATAGATAAATGAACTAGTGGTACAGAGTTTCTATTTTATTTTGTGAAAAACTGTAGCAGGCTAGGGAATTAAGAGATATAAAGATATGGACAAATGAACAGAAACGGGATTCATACCAATAACAGATTCCTGGAAAGCGATAGCAGCTGGCAAACGATCATTGGAACTACTTCTGTCGAAGACCATCCCCAGCAGTACATATTAGCAGGACATAGCAGTGACATGGTTTCGGATGACCTTAAGACATGAGCCACCCCCACAAATTATGTGTCGCGTACTCACCCCAATCAATGCCTCCACGGGAGGGGGGGGGGGTGAAACCCTGGTAACCTACTGAGCTGTAGTGGTCTGGAGGTACAAAACTGAAGCACAACACTGGAGGGAAGGACACAACTCTACTAGGCCAATCAGCCAAAGCAGGGGGTTCACTGAAGTAAGCAATTGTAAGGATTCGTACCCGAGTTTCCATCTTGTCGGGGTGGTATGCTAACCACTGCACCAATTCAGTCGGATTCACATGCCGCTTCCATTCATTATTCCAAATCTTCCATTCTCTAATCTCTCATTCAGACTTCTTACCTGTATCAATTCCTAGAGACGGATGCTGGGATAGGTGCTGGCCGACTAGATGGATAGTCATTTGATTGCCATTCCGACAGAGCAGGTACATTCCTAAAGCTTCGCTGTCAGAAGCGGTTCGAATTGAATTCCTCAGGTGATTATCTTCTTCAACTGTCAGAGTTTGATATAAAGCTTGCTTCTTGAGATTGACGATGGTACTTGTTGCAGGCTCACAATCGTCCATATCTGAAACACAGTGTATCGGTATTTTAGCACTAACGCAATTTTTCCAAAGTATTAACTTTGCAAGAAATTTTATTTGAAAATGTAATTTATAACGTATAGTACAATCAGGGGCAGACCCAAGTTGGGAGGGGACGCTCGCCAAAAATGCGGGGAAAATATTCATGGACATTTTTTTTTTTCGTTATTAAATGTTGAAATTCATTCTCTAAAAACCAGGCCACTACAAATATCTCGTGTACTCGTATACAGTATGCCAATATAATTGTAGAACTTTTTTATGTACTAGGTACTAGTAGATATTTGTATATTATAGATTAATAGAAAGGAGACTGAAAACTCTCTTTTCAACTTAGACTGCCCCCTCCAAAATCAGGCTCTGGGTCCACCACTGTACAATATAGTACAATATTATTGTAAAACAGATTGGTCTAGTTACTGAGCTTGCACATTCACAACAAGCCGTAAGAGGCTAGACTGGATTTCCTATATATGTATAGCCTGTAGTAATTATATGATTATACTCGGCTACTACAATGAAAAATAACTAACTTACCAATCTTTTTTCTTCGTATCCCTTTGGTCCTCCAACTGTTTCGTCCCCTGGAAACAGATACGAGGAATTCCTCAAAACAATTTGGTTACCTACAAGTTATAATTTCAATTAGCCTATGTTCTTGTAAATTTTAGTTGATATAATTTTATATTTTGCTTTAAAATTAACTGCATAAACGCTTAGTAGGTAGTTTAAAAAAGAATATGGTACCTACTTGCAGTACTTACTCTAAATCTTTTTTCCTCATTTAGGTAAAGTAAATCTCTATTACACGTTAGTATTAGTGGTTCAGAGGGGCACCGTTAGGATTTTCCCGTGATGGCCCCTCAAAATAAGATTAATCACTAATTAATAACATATAAACTAACGACTAATGGCAATGACAGCATCGGTAATGAGTATCGAGTATCGCGTAATGAGGAGTCCAGGGCAAACTGAAAAACATACTCTCTTGTTTCCAAAAACCTTTCATCTAAGCAATTTTATTATTATCTGACAGCAGGATAATAGGTATACGTACATGGCTTGTGACCCAGAGAGATTCGAAATGCTGACTTCGTCACCGCATTTGCCATCATTTATTTTATCGTAGTCTGTAATAAATAAGTATTAATTGTAATGTAATAAGTTATGTATATAGATTTAGTATATTTTTTTTGGTTTGTTGAACATTTAGCTATGAACGAGATTAACTATTATTATTATTATTTTATACATCAAAAGTTTATAAATTCATCAAGAATGGTGAATATAGAGACATCATTGGACCGCTTAATATCCGGTGTATAGAAAAAAACGACAAAATTATTGAAATAAAATTGAACAACGTAAAAAAATATGTGCATATTAGGCGGCTATTCCACTTGTCAATATTCCGTCAGTTGTGCATCTGTAATTGATGAGATTTTTTGTTTTTATTTTAGAGTAAAAACACCACATCAATTTTTGAAGCACAAATGACGGATTATTGACAAGTGGAATACCGCTTTAAACTGTCTTGCTTTATTTTACTAGTTACTATATTATTACTATTTTATTTTAGTCATAAAATATCAGCACATACTAGAATAATTCTCAATTATTGAGCTAAAAAAGATCTAAATTACGATAGAGTTAGCGGCGGTAATCAAAATTTCAAGTATTTTATGTAATTGTATAAAAATAAATGTTTGAAACATGGCTGTTCAGATTGAAATTGAAATATTCATATTGTACAATATATTATAATTAATTTTCCGCAAAAAACCGCTCTAAATTATAATTTTATCTTGCTGATGTTGTCTGTTGATAAATATCGTGCTCATTCATTGTATTTCAGTTGTCAGACGACAAAAAAAAAACATTATCAAGATATAGTGCAGTTAGCATACCATAGGCTAGTAAGAGTAGCCGCAGTATTAGATTAATAAAATCTACCTAATAGGTTAGGCAAACACTTACCAGTAAAATCATCTTGCTCTTCACATTGTACATCTTCCACATCTGTAAAATCAAACATATTTTAATAGCAAAATGGCCACTAAGTGGCAGATGCAACGCGATTACAATAACCTATCTTAACTGGTGACGCTTTCGGAAACGCCGAAAGTGCTGGCCTCTTGTTGAAGTTATTTTTATTTCTGTTTAGTTTGACCCCTCACTCGTAACCAACAACTTCATTCAGCTACGCCAAGTGTATCACAACGTAAACGCTAACCAGCTAGAGTAAACAAATACTAAATACAAATGGCATAGACGCATCCCGCAGTCCATAGCATGCAAACATTATTGGGTGAAATCTTGCAGACCTGTCGAAACTCAGCACGAGGATGTTTACTCAGATACATTCTTTGAATTTTTGTGATAGCAATACTGGTGTTATATTGTACGTGTATATAGACCAGCGGTTCCCAACCTCTCGAGCTACGAAAACTGGGAAGGACAATACTTAGAACTAAATTGGTGGCATTAATAATACAATAGCAATAATATACGTATATTTACATACTTCGTCGTTTACAATTTTTGTGATATCTGCGCTCCCTCGTGCCGTGAGGCGTGTAAGGGTCCCGCATTATCTTGGGCGGCAATTACACTGGTAACCGCCCAATCTAAACAAAGCTTGTACATCAAGAAGTATAAAAAATATTCTTCTACGCAATGTGAAATTTTGAAGGGGTCTACGATCGATATATTCCCTGTGAAATCGGACCTTATAAATAATAATAAAAAAACGGACTGGGGGGTATTCCATTATCTCTATTAAAATAGGCTTTGTTCGTATATATAACCTATTTTTTCACCCTGTTGCCAATCTTCTTTGTTGTGCCTATATAGTCAATTTAAGGTTGACAAAGGTCAAAAGTCTTTGTCCAATTGAAGTTGTTGATTTTACAGTAAATTCCATTGATATGGTTTCTATCAATAAGCGTCATGTTGAATCGAAAATAAATTCTGTTCTGTTCTGATAATAAATTACATCACCGTGGATGGTCCGAGCCATCCTAAGTAGGGCTCCTATGGTGATGTAGATACTTCAATGTATTAAGAATGCTCATAAAGGCCAGATTTTTGTCTATAGAACCTGCAGACCTAGCACCGACGTAAAGCAACTTAAAATAAGGGTAAATTATCCCCAGTGAGTCTAAATTGATTTACACGAATTTCATCGTATTAAAAATTAAAATCACAAATTGTTTGCATACCTAATGGAGATTAATTGCCGTTCATTGTTGCATATTCTAGACGCAGGCGGAATATTTTTTCTCAGCTCTATGAGTTGAATTTTATTTTTTTAAATTATATTTATATCTGATGCCGTATTTAAATCATTGAAATCATTCCCCGGGGTAATAAGTTACTCTTTTTAGCTTATAAAAAGTGTTTTAAGATACATAAGGTGGTGACGCAAATCAAATGTATGATTGTATGGTAGAATAGCAGTATAAGAAAACATGCCTTAAGAAATGCTCGCTTACTTACCATTTTCGGAGGAAGATACTTCAATATTGCTGCTGCTTTTCATCAACTCTTCGGGAATGTTAGTCCTAATATTGTCACATTGAAATGAACTCTCCTTAAATGAGATGGTTTTGGAGCTTTTATCGTCTTCATTATTATTATAAATAATACTGCTCTGGTCTGCTTCAATACTTTTCTCATATTCATCTTCAAAAAAGAAATCAGTATCGACATTTTTCATTTTCTCTTGTAAGGAATTTCTAGTATTAGCAGTTTCACTGCCGTCGTTTGCAATTGCATTAACTTGCGATGGCTCTTCCGTTTGTACTTCAGTTCCAAAGCAAAAGTTTCTGATTTGTTTAAATTTGGGTGATGTTCCGGAGATTTCGTCGAGAACAATACTTTCATAGCGAACATCCAAGGCAGAGGGAAATGTCTTTAAGTGTTCAATTCCGATTTCTGTTGAGCTTTCTGATTTCACACGTCTTCGCACAGGGACATATTTTTCAGAGTCCACTGATGACCTGGAGCAATCATTTTCATCTTCGGTACTCACTTGACGCAGAATCAAATTGTTTGATTCGAGTTCAATGTTTTCTGTAGATTGAAAACATTTTGCATTGAATATGTGTATTAGAGATTTGACGCTGCCAAATCCAGCTTGGCTCGCCAGAGAAGATGATAAAGAAGGAGATAAATTGTCCATTTTTGTTCTTTGATCAAATGATGAGACCCGTGCATTGACGGCTCCTAAGGAACACAATTTCAAACTTTTTCTTCTGCTTCTCCCACAATCCTGATCAGCAGTCCGGCAAACTAAGTGTGGCATTGAATTTCCTGTAACAATAGTAACATATGTTTAGAATCAACTTTGCTACCCTTTTCTTTATACATTACTAATGAAATTGAAATTGAAGATGTCATGAAGGACCTAGGGTGCGCCACCTACAAACAACTGAAAAGGAACGCACAAAACAGGCAAGAGTGGAGGAGAAAATTAAAACATTCGCTGCAAACCAATCCTTAGATTGCAACTCAAGAAGAAGAATGCAATTCCCTAAGAAGTCTGTCCGACAGGCCCAAGGCGCCTGTACTATTTTATTGAACAAATGGAGTTAGTGGCATCACTGCTTGCTCTTCGCATACTTTTTGAGTTTCAGGCATGGAATTTTCACATAATAATTGTACCTATAGGCTGCATAGAAAGATGTCTAATTTCGTCTCTTGACTACACCAGACGATGACCCGTGAAGTGAGAGGCTGTTGCTGTTGTTTAGTTTATCATAAATTGTATATCGGATGATCTGTGTGAAACGTAAATATTTTCGTCTCATTTACTGACGTAATAACAATCGCATGATAAAGTGTTGAGCTTTTTGTTTGTGATTTTGCTTTTGAATGCAAATTGTCAATAATAACCCTCAATGGATTAGATTGAGGTTGGTGCAATGTATTCGTATGCATAGTATAACATTTAAGAATTTAACAACATATAAAAATTTTGCTATCGCGTCTAATTTTCAGGCCTCACCTGAGAATGTTCAAGGGTGACAGTACATTCAACGAATGAGCCTTTGTCATGAAGAATTGAAAAAAAGGTCAATACAGACTCCCACTGCATGCACATGAACAGTAAAACTGCGATAACTATAAAACGTGTACATTCAATTAGGTGCTTTTGATTAAGAAGCACGTGACAAAAATTAAGTCATCGATCGCAATCAGCTTCAGTGTACCACAAAACCTACAAGCCTTTCATGTGGGAGACATCGTGCATAAAATCAATCTTATTAATTTCATTGACTCCATACCGTAATGTATTTACATTTACTTACATTTACGTACATTTACACTATATATACTATTTTGTGTAGCCGAAAGGTCTTGAGGGAAAGGACATTTTTATACTGAATAGGCTATAAGCTAAATAAGCTGTAGAATTCTGTGTTCCTTAAGAATTTTGGTACTGGATATATTTTACACGACTAAGCAGGCGCCTACAAAGTTTTATTGCAGTAGTAAGCACCGGTAACATTTTTGCTTTCCAATTTATACTTAGTAGATAAGGAAAGCTTTGTGATGGTCGACATTTTCGTTTCTGAGATTTCAACGTATTTACACGTTTTGAGGTCCCAGGAACCCAAAAAAGTGGTTTTTACGAAATGTCTGTCTGTCGCTCTGTCTGTCTGTGCGTCGATTTCATTTAAATTCACAAATATTGTAGTTGTTATTAATGTTGATAAAATGCGGGGGGTCGCTTTCCCCTTGATAGTTTGCTTATGGGGGTAAAAAAATAAAAATAACTAAATTTTAACGAAAAATGACTACAAAATATTTTTTCTGCGAAACCTTTCTATCAATGATTTCTACCTTCAGGTATGTTTTAGGTGTTAAATTGAGTAACGAAACCGGACAGGTTGCTTTCGCAGAAAAGTATTTGGTTTTGTATAATATATTTGTTCTTATAATTATCTATGGCCCACTTGAACATTTAAAACTCATTAAAGGTAGAGACCGCACCCGTCTTACATTTACCATCAAATATGGACGCTGTGCGGCTAATCTTGATGTGATTATTGTTTTGACTGCACCTCATACCATGAACATAGGGCAATGAGATTACTAGTAGTTTTTTTGGCTTTGAATACATTCAGCCATGAACGGTGTTCATTCATTTATACGTCGAAGTTGCAAGCAGTAATAAAATCATAAAGGAGGCTAAACACGGAGACGTCACTCAGGAGCTGAATGTATGAGAAAGGAAGTGTGGTCTTCGTAGTTAATTTCTTAAAAAGCACCGAGCGTGGCACATTGAAGCTAGGACAGTCCATAAAAAGGTGTTCAAAACTGCCCTCTATCGAACCGCTTTACATGCAAGCACGGCTGTTGCCTCTCCTCAAAATTTTGTGAATGTAACTAGGGCTAAGATCGTGGCCCGCCCTTAATCGGCAAAGAGATACCGCCATTCGCCTAGGAGCTTTTTTAATTTGTTTGAACCATGGCACTCGGGGAGGGGATGGGTTAAAAGCTTTGAAGAATTTGCCCGTCCCAGATATTCTGTAAGCTAGTTCCCATTTTTGTCTGTACAGAAGGTTGATTGAGGGATAGTACTCATCTTTGGGCAATTTCACTTCCATCAGTGTGCCCTTCTCCGCTCCCAGTTTAGCCAAGGCATCCACCTTGTCACTGTATTTAATGAATTTATAGAATTTGTTTGAGGCGGGTTCGTCTGGAAAGTGTGGTTCTTTATCCCCCCCCCCCTTACCCTATGCTGTGTTTTATAAATTAAAAACTCTCAATACTACAATGAACAACATCTCACATCTCGGGAAACCAGTTTCTTCTTTAGGACGTGGTTCCATCTTATCACCTGTCGTTGGATTACCATTGCTCATACATAAACACTCCAATTTTTTTTCAGCAAATTATGAGGAAAAGTATACAGTATATATTTGATGGAGATTGCACGGTCTGATAGTGCCCAAGGTGATCTCATTTTTTCGGGGCTAATAAATGTTTAGACATCTAAGATTTTCCTGTTTTAATGTAGGCTTAGCATAGTGAGATGGGTCAAGATCATACAATATCTTATCAATGCTCTTGTACTTGATTCCATACGATAACGACTTATTGTTGTGTTATTGTATTAATGGTTTCTGCGCATAATAATAAAAAAGAGGTTTATGAATTATTAAATAGAGTAACAAAACCTTAGAGGCATTGCTTCTTCAACCAGGTCTTGGTTGTTAAGATAATATGAGTAGTTCTATGATAAACAATAGTCCTAGGGCAGGGCTATAATTTGGTTGCCTAGATTTTCCTTATCCTAAAATTTAAAATTGATTGAAGGGAAAATTTTCATTGTTTAGAATATAATACTATTTACGTACATAAAAATTATGGCATAGTCTCCAAAGCATTGGAAAACTGAATAACCATAATTTCTTCAAAAAATGTTTTCTTCAAAACTAGAACCTTGCTTGTGAAAGCAACTTAATCGGTTTTGGTACTCTATTTAGCAAATAAAACATATGTATATTGCAGCATTATAAATATGGTACATAATACTGACATTGAAATAATTTATGCAGAAGAGGCAACCTCATCGTTATAACCGAAGTTAGAGGATTCGAAAAAATCTGGACTTGGTAGGATTCGAACCCCCTAATCTGTGCTTCTATGGGGCATTGTCTTAACCGCTGGACTACAAGTCATCAAGTACAGAATTCGCTAAACCCTCTACTTATATGCTCTTTGACAAGATTCGTATTTGTTAGAGAGGTTAGCACCAGCTACACATCTGTCTAATCGCACAGGTGAGCTTACTTTATTGCATAAAGGCAATTCTCTATTCAATATATTTCTGCTTTACATGGTAGCCTATATAATACTTTAATACACTTTTATTACACTTACATATTACACTTTAATACACATTAATATATAACACATTAAATTGACTTATGTTGAAGAGGCCACCTCTCGTTATAACCAAATTTAGAGGATTTAGAGAAATAGCTAATTCAAGCATTGCCAATAAAGAGAGCCCTACGTCAGTAGTAATTGCCTGCCAAGCCCAGTCTTCTTATTGATCCTCAGAAAATGGCGTCACATCCTATCTAAACTGGTTGAACAATTACTGAAATTAGAGAATTTAAAAAAATCTGGACTTCGGATCTCGGCGGGATTCGAACCCATGATCTATGCCTTGCAGGGCCACCGTAATCCTACACTGTTGGATAGTGAAAAAGATAACCCTTTCATTTTATATACTGTATGACTCGATTAAATGACAATTGGGCGAAAATTACCTTATTTCCCGCACCACCTTAGGCCTGAGTCCAAGAAATAACTAGGCAATCCATAAACTTTTACTTCCGTGGGTCGTGTTCTATCATTTAAGGCCCCAATTTTGCGAATAAGAGACCGGAGCATTTTACCAAAAATAACAATTTTTTTTAACCTATCAATGGTCCAGAATTTGGATAGGCAACCCATACACAATTAGCCATTCAGTACACAATCTATCATACTGTATTATGTATGTCCCATTCAAATAAAAAATGGGGGAAACATTCTTAATGCAGGATTTGACTATAAAGTATCACAAAATATACTTACTCAGAATAATATTCATTTTTACGCAAATTACAAAAAAAAAAAAAAAAAAATATTATGATGGAACTAAACTCACGCAACTATACTATGCACATTTGGTTATTAACTACTGCAGGTCGATAAGATTCACTCATATTCATAATATTTTCATATCAGTTGTATATCGACTGATACAACGTATTTCAATTATCCCGAGCCTCACGTGACTAACTTTCTAATGTACGTTTGTCATACTTTGTCTTATTATAACCTTTAAATTTTGAAGTACCTAATAATGTAATTATGGCGCTATGGCGTATCTTCAAAACGGTTTAGCGGTATAATTTATATTTATTTTGGCATGAAATGTAACTGCTGGGTCCGTAAGAAATACCCATTTATCTTAAGAATATATAGGTTGTTGAGGATTCTAAACTGTACGGATGCTCAGCTTATTTCTTCAAAATCCGCTTAATTATTTGAAACCTGGTGACAGTCTCATGTATATTTGAATTTTATTTTAAGTTAAAACCGGTCGGGGTTTTGGCAGTCGTTGCCTTATTTTAACTTGGTTAGCCTCAGTTTTGTAACCTGAGGTTTCACATTGTGTCCCTCTGGTTACACTTTTCCTAACCTCAGCTGTGTCTGCCCCTGACCAAATTCCAATTTTCGCTTCGCTATTAGTCCGGGTGTCATTTGTCCCGGTAGCATAGCTGCTCAAAAACCGCCTCACAAACTTACCAGCTCCCATCAGAATAATGTGGAAGTGTTTTGTACAAACTATCAAGATGCACAGGGTTCAGATTGTTCACTTTGGCCAGTTGCTGCGAGTCTTATTTCAACATGAAGCCCTGTTTCCTCCACGAGCTGCGCCGATGCTTTTAGTATAGTTTAAATAGGCTGTAATGCCGACCGTGGCAGTTAAAAAGAAATATTCCACATAGGTTCATAATAACTCATCACAGGAAAGATTTATGTCATTTAAAAATGAAAACCAAATTGTACTAGTCTAGGTATATGCGAATTGTCACCCCGGGTTTTAAACCTTCCAAGCATTGATTTGCTAATGTAATGGCACTGGCTAAGGAAAATGGGTTGCGCCATTGAACCGGGACAAATTAACTTTACACTTTGTCTCATGGGTTAATTGTAAGATTGGGCCAAAAGGCCCAAAATTCGCCCACATGGAAAATAAAGACAATTTTCTATCTTTCTTTCTTCTTTCATGGAGCACGTTGGCACCCAAACATAGGGCTTACAATGCTTAATGATTACGGAATTTATTTAATTCAATTTGCTATGCCACGCACACATCCAGGCTTTATTTTGGGGGAGAGCTTTTAGAAAAAGCTATTGTGTGAAATTGGGTTGATTATGTAAGCAATATTTCGCTTTTTTACCAGTAAAAAAAACACTTATTTTAGCTAAGAAAAACTATGAGGATCGTTCAGATTTACAGTATTTTATTACGATATGGTTTATTATGATTAAATTGTGGAAAATATGACTTTTCCACTATTTCTGTACTTAAGTTATAAAATTAATTTAAAGCAGTCTTATGTATTTCCCAATAATTCCACAAATATTTGAGTACAGTACAGAAATCCAGGTGAGAGTTTCTCTATTGACTTCGTGGAAGCGAAACATTATAAAATTAACTTTAAACAGTATTTATTTTGTAATAATTCCACAAATATTTGTGGAAACTCTAACCTGGAGTTCTGTACTTTGTGAGTATCACCATTAAATCATACGCAGAACGCAGTTTCAGAGATTTGTTTAATTTCAAATAGTCCATTTATTGTGCATGAGTGATGTTCGAAGAATATTAACGTTTTTGTATACATAGGTAAGCCCTATAATGAATTGAACCATATGCAGGTAATGCGAATTTTGATTGAGCATTGGTATTATGCAAACGATTCGTCAGTGACGGTATTCTCAATAACATTTATGTCTTCTTCGCTGTCTTTCTGTGATATCCTCAACTTTTGCATGAATTGAATGTCACTGGGAGAGTTAATTGCTTGAGAATCGGAGATTCGAAACCATCCCCGAGTCCCATCTACCAATTTCTCACCTAGACTCCAACCTGGAACGGAATGTACCGATACAGACATAAAAAAGTTGCCGTACAATTTGCGTAAACTAAGTTAAGCGTATACTATTATACTATATACGCATTGCATTACGAATAACTATTGCACAAAATACTAATCAGGGTGGATTTGAATTTCTCTAACCTTCGCTGGTTTTGTGTTCAAATTTCTCTACTAGTGAGGAAAAATTACGTCACGTGCTTTAGCTATCAAGTTGGCTGTGGATATTTTTATGCGAATACTAGTTCAAGTAAAGCAAAAATTACGTCATGGGCTTCAGCTATCAAGTTGTCTGTGGATATTCTTATACGAATACTAGTTAAAGTGCGTACCGTCTGTTTCATTGAAGATGACCATAACTACGTCTCCTACGCTAAGATTTAATTCATCTTGGAACTTTTGATCATATTTCTTGGTAATGATCACCTGAGAATGAATTTCTTCATTTGCTTCACTTTTCGGAACAGAAGAGAGAACGTTTATCCATCTTTTATGATCCGACGTCTTTTCAAAAGTTACTGTCTAAAAATAATCGTCATTATTTGAATGATTATATTGCAAATTATACTGATATGCATTTATACCAGATAGTGGTTCCAAACCAGTGACGGTCTGCGGACCACTCAGGCCGGCAATGTGTGCAGTAGTTTGCAGTATGATTTTAAGGTGCGACAAAGTAAATGAGAAACGTGGGCACGCACTTTTTTTACAAGTTGTTTTGTTCTTAATGATCTTGTTAATAGCAACTCTTAAGTCACTGCCAGCATTCTCGCGGACAATTTGCCAGGGGCCAGGGGTTGGGAACCACTGATTAATACTGTACGATTACTATAGAAGGGTTTTACGGCATTAAAATTTATCAAGCCAGTTATAGCCAGTCGAAGTTTCTTCAAGTATTTTTTGAGTCGAAAATTAAAAAGACGTTGGCCCTTTAATCTGTAATAACGCACTATACAAATTTATAGATGCTCATATTCATATATATTTATATTTATTTATTTAGTGGTATAGTATGTGGTATAAGTACGTATTTACCAAAGTCATTTGACGTTTGTGCATGTCACTCAAAAATTGAAGAGTCATCAGGGGTGTCCGCTCCCTAATAGCAGTTTTTGATGTATCTCTTACAATCAGACAATTTCTCTTTGTGAAATCGCACACTTGTAGTGGTTTTTGGCTGTAAATGTATAGAGGAAACGTATATTAAATTCTTACTCGTATATCTGCATATCTGCACTTCATAGACAATCGGAGAGGTAAAATCCTTACAAGTGTAAAAATCAAATATAATGAAATATATCACATCTCTTAGAAGAAAGTTTCCTATGCATTTTGATACATTTTTTGTGCCTCTTTCTAACTTCGATTGACTATAATGATAGAAAATGATTTTTTGCAAAAAATTGTTGCTGAGGGCGCCCGGAGGTAGGAGATCGAAAACGGTGGTTTGATAGTGATGTCCACATTTCATGTATCAAAATCCAGAAGAATATTTCTTGTAAGGGATGCGATATGGTTGATGTGCCGGTGGATATGTTTCCCGTCCAATTCGACATTGTACAATAAGCTACCCCATTGATTTTCGGACATGATTGATATTGTTAATAATTTTTAACTGTCAGCAAACTGGTTCACGTCCTTGATGTCAACCTGCACCGGCTACAAACAATAATGATCAAATTGGGACAAGCTTACCATTGACACAATGTATTAGGGGTACGAGTCAGGACTAATGAAATCTCCCAACACCTAATCGTTCTTTCCTACAAGGATTTTTTTAATTAAAAAATTAGCTACCCTTGAGTATTCGACTTCTTTGCAACCACAAAAATATCATTAAAAAGAATGAGTTCAATTTTCGACTTCTTTCCAGCCATCTTGCGACACCACGATCTTAGAACGATTGACCTCGAAATCTGAATCAGTGGCAGCCGTACTAAGACATCTGGCAAACTTAATTCCCGATCTAGTTTTAACATTTCTTCCCATCGTTTCATTTTACCAGCCTCCTCATTTAAATCTTGAGCCACCTGCAATCATAGCATTTCTCGGATGAAAACATAATGTTGATAGTCACATGTTAAATGTTAAACATTTAGATTTCATGCAATACATATGATGTTTCGAATAAACTTACTCTTTCAACAGCACCCAGAGCTTCATTGAATCTGGTGTAACTCAATGAAAACTCCTCCAGCTGTGCAATGACTGTCTTAAATAAGAGAGGCATTTTTGTGACTCTCTGCATTGGGAGATTCATGTATGAGTCGAATGGTAGAAAACCAGCTTCTCTACTATTGGTCAAGTCTTTGATTATGGAATCAAACGTAAGGTTAGTTTCACAAATTTGGCGAAAATGACTAAGAACAGAGTCTTGATGACGACCATATTTCAAATACATCTCTCGGTTGTCACCGTAATGCTTCGCCACCAAATCACATAAATTACTCATCATAATGTCTTCGGCACACAACTCCAGCATATCATCAAGTAGATTACGCTCCTCTGCAAACATAGGCTTGATGTGGAAGAACAATTCATTGAATTCCTTTTCTTTGAGAACATATGGGACTCTAACTTTAATTTTCGGCATTAAATATTCTTCTAATACTATTAAGCTTTTGACGTAGCTGGCCTGTGAAGATATAATTTCAAATAATGCCTCTTGTTGGCTTATTTGTTGTTTCGTCATAGTGTCGAGGATTCCTGAAGTTAAAACTTGGTTTAGATTTTGCCAAAGAGTGATGCCAGGTCCTAGAAAGATTAAAAATTGTTATTAAATTCATACTCAAACTAGCATACCTAACCTTTCTGTTAGACCCCATTACACCATAGGCAGCTCAGCTAAGCTGCGGGAGTGGAAAATTGTCATAGCAACTGAGTTCTTCTTACTATAAAGTATGTTGGCGTGACCTACTCATTAATAGTAAGGGCCACTCCCACTATGTTTCGAAAAGTAGAATCCGTAGGAAAATGCAGTCCAAACCTATTCCGATACATGGCAAAAGACTGCAGTATCCTTCTGTTTACACTTTCATTAAAGTTTTTTTAAGGACCCATCGTGGCATGAACATACTCGGTAAAATTTACTGCAACACCATGTTCCAGTGTATGTACTGTAAGTATTCATTAAAGAGACTTTACTAATAACAGGAGCGACCCTTCATCCTCCTGCTTTATTTGTTGAGTTCCTGGAAGGAAATATATTATTTATTTACTTATTTATTTCTAGCATATTAACGTGACTACTGATGACACCATAACCATACCGGACAGATTTTGCTTCTTTCTACTAGTATATTATGACAATCTCACCTGTTATTGTATCATGGGGTGTTGAATTCATCTCCTTTAGTATTCGAATCGTTGCCTTATTCCCATTGCGTACTAATAAATAGTTGGCGACCATTTCAATGTTGGTCTCATTCTTAATAATGGATTGCCTCAAGTTCTCTTCTTCCATCTCCGAGTATGTTTGAAATAGCTCTTGCTGCTCGAGAATGTTTTTTGTTTCTGTACTTTGGTCAGAACCATCTGCAACAATGATTTCTTTTTAAAAAGAATGACTTACTTATCTTACCAAAATCCATTATACGGTAGGTACAGAGTAAGTTTAGGCCTACTGCAAGGCACTGCCAAACTTACCAATCCTTTTCTTTCTTAAAGCTTTACTACGCCATGTCGTCCTGTTACTGGAAAATAAAAACAGTATGAGAGCAACTAGAATTTGTATAAATCATAGCCTACGGTAGGAACCCTTGAGAGTTGGGGGAATTTCTCCGGGTGCTTCATGGAAATTGGGGATCATATTAGGTTTTGCATGATAATCACAATGAACCATAATAAAAATACTTTAATAACTTATAACCGGCTTAGCTACTTTAGCCTACTGGGCATTATTCCGTTTACATACAATTCCTTCTGAAATTATATACTGTATGTAAGGTAGGAATCACTATTAATTTTTTTGAAGGATGACATTCTTTGGCAGTTGGGCTAGGCCTATACAAAATGTCTTCTTTTCACGTTTTGTGCCCATACTGTCCAGCAGGACGTGCACGTGCTTTAATTGTCTTGAATAATATAGGCAGGTACTACTTACAAATATTTACTGCTCTCCGATAATTCAGATTCAGAACTATGGCATTCATCCTCAGACAAATGTATGTTGAGTTCATGTGACTCGCCTAAAAAGTAAATTCATTAACAAAGGAGTTCTTTAGGCAGGAATAATCATTGGAAAATCCTTGTTTAGTTTGTTTATTGTTGCCAAAACCTATTGTTAATAACTCAATACAATTGTTTGTCCCCACCTGGTTTGTAATCCAATAGAAATTTTTCAAAGTCTTATGATGTGCTACGATGACACATAAGGTTGAATATTGCAGTATTGCAGCGCAGCGGTAGTATTAGTGCGTTTTTAATGTAATTATGACAATTTATTTAATTTTATTTAAGGTACGGTACCTTTGGCAACGAGTCTTAATAAGAGAGATGTCAAAAATGCTCCAAATTCATCGGCTCAAGGTAGGCACAACCGTTTTTCTCTCAGTCTACATTTGCATTTTACTATTATACAGTATGAAACAGGCGGTACTCCAGACCCCTCGGTTACTATGGGGAATTTTGAAATGCGGTAATAAATCTTTATATCAAATTCAAAGACAGGCTATCTTTTAGTAGCATGAGGCAGCATTAAGAATATTCAGTGGAAAGTCACAACCTTAATTATGGTGCTTGTACCATTATACCTGAACCTTAAGGTGTAGGTTCATACTTAGCATAGAATACTTAGCATACCAAGGGTCTTAAATAGAGCTTTTACTTATCTAAGATAGTTTGAACCCGACCCCGACTTTGTTATAATTTTTTTTGTGGCATTTCATAATACTTCATAATGACTAAAATTGGTCTTCAAAGTAACTGAGCTTCTGAGTAATGCCTTATAGTTTCAGACGCAAAGACGCGAAAATCCCTAATATGTACCTCCTCGTGGTGAAGATGGAAATGCTTAGTGGGGACTGAACAGATATGGGACCACGTTTGAGCCGGGATAAGCGAAAAACACACTCTTTTCTCCTGGGGTTGGGAAACTGGCCCCGAAGGTGGGGGAACTCAATAAAAAGTCAACAGCATAACGATGAAGAAAGCAACGGGAAACCGCTGCATTACAATTCCCTAGTACCGTCTTCATGAGTAAGTACATTCGATATTCTACATAGGTAGGGCCTACTTAACTTCCTTTTGGGAAGTCTGAAGTATGGTATAGATCTGCATGTTTACTCGTTTAATGATTAATAGAATTGCCGTGATGATCTCCAATCTTCGATAGAAGAGGCATTCGAAAAAGAAGAACCGAAAGAAATGGGATGTTTGTGTGGTCTGGAACACCCTGTATCTCATTGAATTTTATTCAAGTTACCTGATGGAATGAATGTTGAACAATTTTTATTACTTCCCATTTTAGTTTTTCTGCTAAAACCAAATTTTATCAAATCGGTTGGAGAACGTTCTTCTTCCTCATTTCTTTCTTTCACCCTTGAAGAGAGACTTGTATCTGGCTTATTCTTGTTGTTTTCATTACATCTAATCGTCTTCTGGGTAACCTCATTGCCCATGGGTAACCCATTTTCCGTGGCTGCAGCATTACATTTTCCATTTTCTATACCGCTGCCGGATTTCGGTCTCGTCAAATACGCATTTTCACACACTACACCCAAAGGTTCACTAAGGATATCATCATTCTTCAATTTTCCTTTATTCCCTTCTTCCTTTCCATTCTCTTTTCTTAACACGGATGATCGGCTGAGAGAAGGTTTGTTATATTTTGGTACCCTTGAAGTTATA
Source organism: Psococerastis gibbosa (assembly GCA_963971405.1). Classification (NCBI taxonomy): domain Eukaryota; kingdom Metazoa; phylum Arthropoda; class Insecta; order Psocodea; family Psocidae; genus Psococerastis; species Psococerastis gibbosa. The sequence goes on along the minus strand of OZ020489.1, from coordinate 29,766,884 downwards.
TTACCCTTTGTGCCATTAACTATTTCTGAATCTCTGTTAACATTGCTGTTTATGCTCTTTGTTAACCTGTTGGCTGCTTCATTGCTGCTGCGAGAAACTTCTTTGTTCTTTAATAAGCTCTTGCGAATAGTGGGAACAGGTATCACAGAGCGCAAACCTGGTTCAGTCTTAGTGCCGGTATTGGTTGACTCTCGTCTTATCATCAAAGGCGCTTCTGGAACGTTAATGCCTGTAATTATTTTAACTGTAGCTCTCAAAATTACATCAGTATTTTTCATTTCATTAGTCGCAGAATTTCTATTTTTGGTTGCTTCCGATATTTTTGATGGAGTCCCACTTCGTATCTTTCTCATTGTCGTCAGTGAATTTCCGTTATCGATGGCCCCCATTGGTTGTGCCGAAGTCGTCGCTGCGTTTTGTTTATGAATTCGCGTAGCTTTCGGAATTTTAGATGGTGCGGCCGACTCAAAGCGACTAACTAAGTCTTTTACTTTTATATCATATCCAATGTGGTTTCCAGCAGCATCATAGCGTGACACTCTTCCTGTCCTGGAAGAGTCCCTTGCTTCAAAAATATTGAGTTTATCAATAATTCCTTTGTAGCCCTTTCCTGTCAGACTGTCCCGCATGTAGCCACTCTTACTGACTGGTCTTAAAACTGGTTTCTCCTCCATACTTTATTAATTTTTATAGTCGTTCCTGAAAATCATTATGAACGATCAGTTTATATTACAAGCAACTTTTCAAATATCCAATATATCCTACAAATGTTTATTTTTAAGGAAGCGCTGATGGTTATATTGTTTCAAATACCCACATTCACTTCAGTAGTATTCTATGTATTGCAGGCTTGGAATGCGGGCATAAGAGAATTATCAGTAAACTACGCTATTGTAAATATACATTAGGTCCATGAATATATAGGCTACTTTAATTTTAAAAATACTGTTAAGGTCTGTTGAACCAAAATATTGAATTTTTGACGTGACAATGTCTAATAAATTGATGAGCACCGGCTGGAATACTAAAGCATGTACGAAAAATGTAACGCGGATCGGGACTGCGAGTCAGTAACACGAATCGGGAACGTGGGTCAGCAACGCTGGTTTAAAGCAACTTTTTGGGCAGATGTAGAAGGTCTATCTCAATTTAAATTATACCCGTGTCTTCGTCTATTCTTCTTCTTCCAGGCCATGCTATATTTGTTGTGATAAAGCAAGGGCAAGGGGTTTGATTTTGGGGGGAGGAAACGTGAGGAGGTGCGCCCAAATTTGGTCCGAATTTGCCGATTTTCATAGACAATAGGCCTTTTTCGGCCGCGTTTTTTGGGGGTGTTAATATCAATTTGAAAACTTCAAACTACTTTAGTTCTTTTCCACCTTTCTTACTCTTTCTAGACATGTATTCAGTTTTACTATCCGTCTCTTTGTTCAGGGTCAGGTGAGTGTATAAGCCATCCGTGTTTCGGCGGAAGACAGGTTCAAAGGGTACTTTTAAATTTACACGCGTAGAGTAAAAACATTCCACAGCCTGCAATTTTCAACCGAAATTAGGCAAATTTTTAATGTCTCATTAGAAGCAGTATGAATTACGGTTTCAAACGAGTATAAATACATAGTTTCAAATTTAGCCCTTCACCCCTTAAACACAAGTGGAACACAAAATGAGTAAACTGAGACGCATTTTCCGCAATCCCATTTGAATTGCATGGTCGGGTTTAAAGCAATTTTTTGGGCTGATGTGGAAGGCCTATCTTAATTTAAATTATACCCATGCCTTAGTTTATTCTTCTTCTTTCAGACCATGCTATATTTGTGGTGATCAAGCACGGGGTTTGGCTTTGGCGGTGTGAAACGTCAGGGGGTGCGCAAGATTTTCAACAAAAGTAGGCCTCTTTCGGCTGCGTTATTATCTATTTAAAAAATCCAAACTACTTAAGAGCTTTTCTATATTTCTTTCTCTTTCCAGCCATATATTATTTAAGTTAATTAGTTAATTAAGTTTAAGTTAATTTAGGTGTTGTCACGTTAAACTATCGTCCGTAAACCGACTTTACAACCGACTTACAGACAACCAATTTTTTTAAATAATTTAACTTACCATACGATTCAGAGGAGTGATTTCAACTTGTTATAATGTATACTATCCCTTATGTATCATAAGAAAAAGCAATTTGATTACTCATTCCAACGTCACTCTTTTTGAGATGCACATAACCTATTTCAACCACACTAAACATGGTGTTGTTCCTCATCAGTTTATCGCTCGTTACGATAAGATTATGTGTACGGTACTGATTAACTCGATAAGATAACCGGATGTAAAATCGATTTTAAAGGTAGGCCGTTGTATGATTCAGAGTATAATTGGCTTATCTGGTTATTTCTTTTGTTGGCAAGATAGTGTTAAAGAAAAGCTAAATATCTGAAATTAAGTTAGATATATCAACTCTACATAACTTATCCACTTGATCAGGATGCTTTATTTCAGTTTTCATTTTCCCTTTTATCTCACATCTGGAATTATTGTAAAGATTAAAGAATACTTCCTATTTAGCCCAGAGTAGATAATTTTTTTTAAGACATTAAATTATAGTAGAAAGAAACCCATTGGAAATGGAAGGTAATATGACAGACATTAAAGGTTTGAAATACGGTAAATCTTCATTTCCAACAAAACTACAAGTCATATGGAAAAACGTCAAATAGCAAAAAGGTAGGTAATAAGAAGATGTACAACTTTAGTGATTACACTTTTTCCACATAACCTCAAATTTTATGAGAAAAATGCCAAAAACCAGGGTTTGGGTTTTTTATTTTTAACTTTCACAAAAAAATGTTTTTTCACGTGAAAATTGGGGAAAACTTACTTTTTTATATTATAAATACACTGTAATGTTTTTGATTTAAAATATTAATTTTTTCCAACTAATTTTGACTATACATGGAAAAAGCAGCCTAATTTTCAATCGAAAAATCTCACGTCAAAATGTCAATTTTTTTTAATAAATTAGGTAGGATTTTTGTTCGTTGAAATCTCTACTTTCCGATGGTATAATAATCAATACACACTACTGTGCAAAATTTTCTTAAAAAATGCAAAAAACTGTAACTTTAAACATCCTATTTAAGAACGGAGATATTACTATTTTTATTTCAGAGCTGATTGACACATACATAAATAAAGGGCTTTAGATAAACTAAATTGACCGGACTATGTTTTCAATATTAAAGACATCATTTTTTGATTTGGTTTTTTGCATTTTTTAAGAAACTTTTGCACAGTAGTGTATATTGTTCTCGATACCATCGAAAAGTAGAGATTTCAACGAACAAAAATCCCACCTAATTTATCACAAAAATCGACATTTTGACGTGAGATTTTTCGATTGAAAATTAGGCTGCTTTTTCCATGTATAGTCAAAATTAGATGGAAAAAATTAATATTTTAAATCAAAAAAATACAGTGTATTTATAATATAAAAAAGTAAGTTTTCCCCAATTTTCACGTGAAAAAACATTTTTTTTTGTGAAAGTTAAAAATAAAAAACCAAAACCCTGGTTTTTGGCATTTTTCTCATAAAATTTGAGGTTATGTGGAAAAGTGTAATCACTAAAGTTGTTCATCTTCTTATTACCTACCTTTTTGCTATTTGACGTTTTTCCATATGACTTGTAGTTTTGTCGGAAATGAAGATGTACCGTATTTCACCCCAAAAAACCTACCCCTACCTGCCTCCCGAACTCAGATCGCCTGTAATTTATTTTTCCTTTAATGTCTGTCATATTATCTTTCATTTCCAATGGGTTTCATTCTACTATAATTTAATGTTTTTTTTTCACAATTTTTCAGAGGATCTACCCTGGGCTAATATTAGTTCACGCCTTAAAAAAATGTGTATGTATGTATGAAAATATTTCAAACTGAACAGTACGCTTTGCTCATAGTTTATTTAAGAATACTGTAGAATTAAGGGCAGTAAATCAATTTACTCCTGCTGTTATATACAGTATATTTATTCTAACTAAATATTTTTATGTACCGGAAGTAAATTGACAATAATTTAATGAGACATAATGACTAGAATATTTAAGTACTTAGCCTATAAAGTACTACAATTTGGAACCTAGGCTACAACACACATAATACACTATTATGCTACGAGGTACTCACACATCTGTGATAGATTGGGAAAAGTAATGGGAAACTGAAATGGGAATAAAGAAGTATGTCAGTAACCATCAAATACAATGTAGGTTCAATGTAAATTTCGACTTCAATTTTCCTTGACTTTCTATGTGGTGGAGTGTCCTTCTATGCCTGTAGTTGATATTGTATTGTACAATAAGATAAGCAATATTTTTCCAACTTGGCTTTGATTTTTTTAGTCATATGAGTCGGCCTGTTGACAACTTCAAAATACCAATATAATATACGTGTACCATTGGGTACCATTTAAAATTTATTGTATGGTATTATTGACTCTTGAAAACTATTCCTATGGTCCCATGGAAGAAGCAGGGTAATGTACAATATGCAACATTATGAATTTTTCTTAATTTAACATTAGACATTAGGCTAGACATTGAATTTAGCAGTTATTAGCAAACTTAGTTGCATAAAAGAATTTAAGATAACTCTCTGCAATCTCTTCGTTGCCATCTTTATTGTAAACTATTTTTAGTACTTGCCGTACTTAAGAATAGTAAGTAATACATTTTGATAACTTATTTCGTTTTTAAATAATGTTCTCATTGCAAACAGACTACCCCTATATGCGATATAATTATTATAGCCAAGGCTATTTTAATGTAAAAAAGTGATGAAATAATTTATGACTCCTATTTCCTTCAACACGTTCCTTCCTTGATTCAATCGTACTGAGCACATTTAATTCGCGCCAAAAAAGATGGCGGTGCGTCGATTTGGGAAACAGGTGGATGTGGTCTCTTGATGCCTCCCCTCTTGCAAGTCAGCCAGTAAGTGTCCATCAGGCCTTTACCTTTGACATCAACCAAACCTCGATGCTCAGTCACAAACCCTTTCGACTCGTCTAGTGCCACTTTCATTTCCAAGCTTATGTGGATCTTCTGTGCTATAAACAAATATTTGGCATATTATTGAATTGCATAGTTTGCCTATACTCAACTGAGTTTTTCTGTACGCGACACTGTTGAGGATTAATATACAGGGTGCCCCAGACCATCCGTCCACCTACTTAAACGAATGACGTCAGAGGTCTGAATTTTTTTTATCATTACAAAGTGGGGGTTGATGCATTTCTGGAAATTAGTTTGGAATTTTTGGGGACCTGGAAAGGGGACTTTGGGGGGGGGGGGGGTCCGTATGCTCTTTCTCGGAATAATCAAATATAAAGGTATGTGTAAATGTAAAATTGTTTTCAATACGCATATTATTATTATTATTATTATTATTATTATTATTGCACATCATTTGAAAGCTTATAAAGTGTTCATTCATAATTTGCAAAAATTTTGATTGTATCCATACAGGTTCAGGTACAGGGAGTCTTTAAAAGTCAAACTTTGGATACCTGTGGGCTGTTAGTGTGCTGAATGCTAAAAGTTAAAACCAGATTTTCTGATAAAGAAAAAATAGAAGTACTTGATGATCTTACCTTGGTGTAGCTGAGTTTTTCAGTTCAGGTACAATAAACAGCTAAAGATTGAGATTAAATTTCTCTAAAATATTAAATGACACCATATGGCATGTTGTACCTTAAATGAAAGCTTATTACAAGAGTTATCAAGTTAATTATACAAATCGTACCTGAACCTGCGCCTGAACGGGGAGGGTGGCGAAGGGTGGGAATTGGTCACCTAAAGCATGGCAAGTGACACCTCAAATGTAAGCTCATGACTCCAGCTTAACAATGACACAGAAATTTTAGTACCTGAACCTGCGCCTGAACGAGGAGGGGGGGGGAATAGCTCACTTAAAGCATGGAAAGTGACACCTCAAATGAAAGCTCATGACTTAGTACCAATATTAAAAAAAATTATTTATCGACTTGTTCTTTATTTCTAGGTGGAGGGTTAGTTCTTAAAATTTTGGTGGTATTGTAAAGGTACGGTGGTTTGTTTCATTAACTTGATAACTCTTCTAATAAGCTTTTATTTAAGGTACAGCCTCTCAAGCTTCGGGTGACACCCTGTATATACATACATTAGTTAACAATTATTCATTCCGTATTCCATTCTATGTAATAGTGTATTTAGTAAGAATAGATTGACAGTTTCCTCGGAATATTATATATATTATTATGATTATATTATTATATATTGGGGGTGGCAGTTTCCTTGAAGCTCTCCGTCAGAAGATTCAAAAATGAGATCCGTCTCACGAGAGAACCTTGAAAAGCAGACATTGTTCGCTTTGCAAAAGTTCAAGGTATCTCCGATGGGTTGGGCTTGTGGGCAAAGGGTAGAAGCACGTAAGGCCGACTTAGAGCGGAACCTGAGCAAGATGACGGCGGCGGCTTGGCAAAGGAAGCCGAGGGACTGTGATGCCTGAAAAAGGGGGGTGAGAAAGACGAAAGCTTTTCTATGTCAAAACGGTATCGGGTATGTCCACGGTTATTGAGGCCATCGAAATAGAAGTAGACTCAGAGTTTTCCACAATAAGCATAGTGAGTTCTGCAGCTGTCGATGGCTGAGACGAAAGCTTACCCCGAGCTGCAGCCACGGAATAAGACGAAATGAATGCTGAGAAGTTTGCCAAACACTTACCTTCTCCTGTAGATTCCATTCGCGACGCAGTGTTGACGGTATCTCCGTACAAACAATAGCGGGGCATTTTAGTGCCAATAATGCCTGCTACTACAGGTCCTGTGTGGACTCCACTTCGAATCTCCAGCCTGGTGTTTCGTCTGTGTGGGATTCGGAACTCCGAGGCGGCTTCCAACAGGTCTAACGCCATCGTGGCTATCTCACTCACGTGCCTATATCCTAAAACGAAAAGTGTATATATTGTACAAATTTGCATAACAGGAATGAACATATGCCAAGTTTCATTTTAGGGAGATTCATCTTCCTATTGAGATGGCGACCAATGTTCGACTTCCGGAAAATTTCTTCTCAACTTTTCATTTCATGACCCCCTGAGCCTAAAACCACTCTCCGTTCAAAATGTTATATAAATATACATATGTATGTATATATATATATGTATGTCGATTTTAGGAAACACTCTAACTTCCGTAAATATTATCTGATTTTGATGAAACTTGGCACTAAAATTGATCATACAAATGTCTTGAATCAGTTCGTTAACCAACTAGATCCACTAATTAGTTACAAGATGGCGGCCAATTGAAACTTTATATAATTCATATCTCAGTTAATAATATTGGTCGCAGAGGAATTAATTAAAATCTGACTGAAAGTCCATATATACGATGATGGTTATCAACACTCTTTACAACAAATCAACCATTTTAAGATGACGTCCAGTCAAAGTGAAAATAATTTGATTAGTAAAAGTTCATAGTCGTCATTGTGGTTCGAAATTTGGAACACAAGAGTGATTTGTGTGTTGATGTTGTGGTTGGGAAAATAATGAAGTATTTTTTTATTTTTTATTACATAGCGTAGGTGAAGTAGAGGAAAAGCAGGGTCTACGGAATCTCCCTACACTTGATCGGCCGGAGCCGAAAGGGATTTTATTTTTTTTTATTTTGAAGTTTTTAACATTTCCCGAAATTGCTGTTCATTCCATGTGAACCAAAGCTTTCTGTTTTCTCTATAAATTTTGTGTATACTAGTATTTTCATTTTATTATTGCAGTATTTTGTATCATAATTTGAGCATCTACCGTTTTTTACTGGAAGCCCAGAAGCTACCATGTAGGAATCTCCGCTTGATTCTACTTTGTAGACATCATAGCACTCAATGCGCCCGTCAAACACTCTGTATATAGAATTTAAGAATGTGACTACCTGAAAACAAAGGCAAGTTTATGAATGTCAGAAAGATTGGATAATTTTGTCTGTCTGTAGACCTACTGCTACCTTTTAACTGGTTTATTCGAAAACTTACATAATACAATACAAGCGATACACCGTTTTTATTCGATTTTTATTAAGTGTCCCAAATGTCATCCTATCGTGGTCGGGTAGTACATATTTAAGGTTTTATTTTAAGAACTTGCTATGCAAAATCTGAACGATGAGCTTAGCAGTTTTACTTTAAAATCACAGCCTTTCTTCAATATTTTTCAAATTAGTCTAATAGCCTGCTTTTTAGTTTTAGGAATACCGTGCATTAGGCGGTGAAAGGCTTTGATCACCTGTTGCATATTTATTTGTATAGCTTTCTTAAAAACATAAAATTGTATTGTTCTATGGCATAGAAATATTTTAACTGGAACGGCGGGAGCCATAATATGCCTTACGAGGCACCCGTTAACCATAAGTACCAACGCAGAAAATATCGAAGTCTTACACATTGCAGCATAGCAGAACGGAAACCTGGACCCGGTCAAAAACTCTGTTCTTAGCTTTTGTAAGCTATTTTCCCCGTCAAAGTGCGTACTTATCTTGTGCAGGCTACACTAACAGCCATATTAATAATGGTCTCCAGCAACGGGATGTTCTATTGTAGTACCTGTGGAACGATACTTAAATAATTTTTTAGTCACATGATGGTGGTTTAAGGAATTTACCTCCAATGGCGTACTGACGGCTGCTATTTCTGTGAATCCTACAATGTCACAAAAATAAATTGTCACTGCGTCATAATATTCCGCTGGTACCTGAAAGAAATTTCAATTTTTATAATAATATGCATTATATAGGTATAATATGCGGGGTGGCGGTACGGGCTTTTGCCTGAAAGGTTGTTCGTTCGAGTCTCACACTTGCTACATTTTAATGGGCATGTAAAACAGGCGGTCCTGGGCCTTCCTATTTGAGTGTAAGTGATGGTTTTATAGCCCTAACTCCACTAGAACTAAAAGTTATTATTTATTTATCATTATTACACTGCCGTAGTACATATCGTATTATATGGCATTATAATGGGAATCCACCTGTACGAGTTGGTACATAAAAGTATTCGTTTGATTCAAGATAGCTGGAGTATACAACAAATACTACGTAAAGTACAATATTAGTTTATTATAACTAGTTACATCGAAATCAAACAAGTAGGCAGGATTTCAATCATAAGTATTGAACTTACTGTATAGGCTATACAGTAGCAACATCGGTGCTATATAAAAGTGATAATCTATTTTCAATTCATCCCTGTGCCTGCTTTTGTTGTCTTTCCTTGCTTTACTCACGTTGGGTATAGTAAGAAGCTATCTGAGGGATGAAACCTTCATTCATTCATTGGTACAGGTAATTTTGGCTAAGGTCGATATTTGTCTCAAATTACGTTACTAGGTCGGGTAGCCATGTGAATGATTTATAATACGTGGGAATAGGCAATTTCCCGCCGAAATTCAAAACTTGTCTCACTTTGCCTTGGACTCACCTGCTGAGTCTGCTTCAATTGCTGCGCCACATACGGCGGAAGCATTTGAAAGAGAAGGTCATCACTCTTCTTCTTCTCTTTACTGAGCTCCCTGGCTTTGTCGGCGAGGCTGGCCGCATACATTTGAATGGTGGCTACAGCATTCCGCACCAAAACAATGATGATTGGTGAAATCACCAGAACCGTCACCAAGATTGCTATTCCAATTCCTTCCTTGTTGGAAGCTTCAGTTAAGTCGTCCTCCACATAGTGGCTAAATAAATATTTATACAATGTAAATGATTATTATTATAATATACTACGACCCGGTCCTATCATCGCCGTAATCGCTATGGCGGGGTTTCCACCGACCTCTCGTAGCAGCATGCAAATGACATTGACGGAAATTTTTGTTTTACTCTATGCCATAGTTAAAATTGATCAATGATCATAGAGTAAAATCACAAACAAACAAACAAATATTAAAAATTGGCGTCATGGGATACGTTAAGTACAAACATTTTAATAGATTTCTATAAAAAGAAAAATTCAAATTTCCGTCAATGTCATTTGCATTCTGCAATGAGAAGCCTAGTCTTGAATGTCTGCTACCACGTCAACGTATGTGCATTCTGCAATGAGAGGTCGGTGGAAACCCCGCCTATAAGGAACAGCCATATACCGGTCCATTGAGTATTCCTTACCGATACCTTTTAAGCTACTAGTATGTTAGAAACCGCCCCTAGTGGAAATTTTTCTTTAGAACTAAAATAATTATGCTATAATAGTCACTAAGATGAGTTTTTCAATCATCTAATAAATTGGCGATCTTCTCTTATAGCCTGAAAATTCGTAATACTGTGACTAACTGACCATGAGTGACCCAAGCATGGTACACGTTCAACAAATTTTTGTCATTGATTAATCTATTACGCGTCGATTGCTTGCTACGGCACAAAAAATGCTGAAGTCAGCGTACAAATTAGTTTTTGGGATCCATTTTTGAAGTACCATCAAGGGATGAAGGGATGGGTAGAATGTGGAGGGGCGGTGGAGAGTTAATCGGTTTTGGATTAATTAAATGATTAATTGATTAGGTAATTATATATGTGAAGGGGAAAATGTTTTTGCTTACGTAATTCTTGCCCGTAGTGTACCCTGTAGTTTGCGCAGTTCATCAATATAGGTCGTCATGGAATCTGTATATGCGATGGCCTCTGCTATGCTAGCTACTCTCCTGTGATTTTTTAGAATCTCTTCATTCCTAAAATAGAATTGTGGGCACAGTTAAATGTCTGCAGCCAGTGGAACTCCCCAGGCGCAGATCTACGGCTATAGCCCCCCCCCCCCCATTAGGGTCCTCAAAATGCGTAAAACCCCACTATTTCAGTCCTATTTTTCACAAATTTTCTCCTGGGGGAGACCCCCCCTTGTTCTCGATTGTATTAATTAACTATAATATGGAACCCTTATTGCTCTGAAAATGCGTAAAACCCCAATATTTCAGTCCTATTTAAAAAAAATCTAAATTTAATCTTAGCCCCCTCCTTGGTCTTATTCTAGATCCTGTAATTCCCTATAGATAAGGAAATTAGATCGCAGCCAAAAATTCGTGGGTTCAAAAGCCAGTTACTGAAAAAATTACTAGGGACAGGACAGTTTTAGAATACGATTTATGTCTATATGTATTCATGTTGTTTTATAACCACGTTTAGAATAATTTTTTTATGTATTTTTACAAACATATTTAGAATTAGATTGTTAACGTTAAGCTTATTTTGTTTGGTTGACTATGTATCTTGGAAATTGTATTGTTACTTTTACTTTTACATCGCCTTTGTCCTCAGGGAGGGTCGGCGGCACGGCAGCGGCGTTTCCAAACAACTCTGTTTAGAGCGTCTTCCTTGTTCAGGGCGAGAGTCCTTATGTCTTCTTCGATTTTTCTACGGAGTGTCATTTTCGGTGTTCCCCGGGGGCGGGGTCCAGGGAGTGTTGTGATTAAAATACTTTCTAGTCTTAAGTCTCGCCCCGTAAATACAAGACATTTATTATTATTACAATATTCCATTGAAAAAGCACTAACTTCTCATTTGAAACTACAAATTGACGCATGTGTTCCTACCTTCGTTTGCTTTCCTTGTAGTCATTCAGATTAGTGGCAAGCTTCCGGTGAAGGTCCCTGATTTCTGGAATATAATTTAGAGAAGCAACCAGTAGGTCTGCACTCAAAGTTTCATGACGAATGTATTTTATATAGTTCTCTCTGGTTAGATTGCCTCGCCCATAGTAACTGATCCCGTATGTGAGAGCAATACCCATATGCTCTATACTTTTAAGTAAATTTTTGAATGACAGAAGATATCTGAAAAAGACAGAATTTGTTGAAGTAGAGACGCTATATATCGTAATTTGTTAGAATCTTTCGGTACTATGTTAATTGGTGTTTGGCTTTAGGCACCCATTCCACCGACCGGCTAGGGCTATTTAGAAAAACGGTGACGTGGTAGCAGACATTCAAGACTTAGGTGGCGTTTCCAACGACCTCGCATTGCAGAATGCAAATGAAATTGACGGAAATTAGAATTTTTCTTTTTATAGGAATCTATTAAAATGTTTGTACTTAACATATCCCGCATGACGCCATTTTTTAATTGTAGTTTGTTTGTGATTTTACTATATGATCATTGATTAATTTTAACTATGGCATAGAGGAAAATAAACATTTCCGTCAATTCTGCAATGCGAGGTCGATGGAAACCCCACCTAAGTCTTGAATGTCTGCTACCACGTCACCGTTTTTGTAAATAGCCCTAGCCGGTCGGTGGAATGGGCGCCTTATACAGGTAACTAAAGTGTCAGCCTCATGACGGAAACACCAAGAGTGGGTGTTGAATAAGTTAGTAAGACCTTTTATCCAGTAGCACCAACTATCAGTCTATCAATAATTCAGCAGGCAACTTTTTAACATTTTATGTTTGGAAACCAAACTAGACCCATTTACAATTTATTGAGAAAAAGAATACACAAATGGTTTATTGAAACCCAGTAGCGTAAATAACTTTTACTGCGCCCCCCCGCAAGACCTTTGGTGCGCCCTACCCTGTCTTATTATTTCATCTTTGCTATGAGTCATTGTCAATAGTGGAATGCTAGGCCGTAGTCACGATTTTTTTTGGGGGTGGCTGTACTGGCGTAAAATCCCAAAATTTCTGGGGGGGGGGGCTTTAGGACCCAAGACAAGACCTTGAACCCCCGGAGAAAAAATCTATAAATGGGCCCAAATTAGTGAGGTTTTACGCATATTATACTCTGGAGAAAGGGAGCCTGGGGGTCCACCCCTCGGAGAAAAAAATTGATAATTAGGCCCAAATTAGTGTGGGGTTTCACCCATATTCTAACCTGGAGAAAGGGGGGCCCGGGGGTCTCCCCCGGAGAGAAAAAATTAATGGATAGGCCCAAATTAGGGAGGTTTTACGCATTTTGCAAACAGTTGAGATTTTATAGACGGATAAACTTACCACTGAGGGGGCCCGGGGGTCTCCCCCGAAGAAAAAATTTGAAAAAATCGTCTGAAATATTAGGGTTTTAAGGATTTTATGTAATATATTTTTGTGAAAGTACTCGGTCAATATGTTGATTTTTTTCATTATGTCTTTTTGTGAAATAAGCATACCAAGAATTAATTTACCTTTCGTTTTTGTGGATACTATGCCTTTCACCTCCATAACGTCTTTGTCACCAGAATTCCAGGGGAGGGGGGGGGGCAGGACCCCCTATACACGCCAATGTTTGCAAGCAGTACAATTGAGATAATTATTATAACGACGAACAAACCTACCATTGAGGGGGGCCCGGGGGTCTCCCCCGCAGAAAAATTTTGAAAAAATACCTCTGAAGTATTGGGGTTTTAAGCATTTTGAGTAATATATTTTGTGTGAAAGTACTTGGTCAATATGTTGATTTGTTTCATGTAAAATAAGCATACTAAGAATTAATTTCCCTTTCATTATTGTGGATACTATATGCCTTTAGCCTCCATAATGTCTTTGTCACCAGAAATCGTGGGGGGGGGGGCTACGGGTGGACCTGGGGAGGCTGAGCCCCCCCCCCCCTATTTCGCCAATGGGTGGCTGTGATCCTATCAAGTGTATTCTTAAGAGGTTATGCTGTTTTTATGGTGTTACTCTTAAGCTATATATGATAGCATAGGTACATAAAATGTACCTATTTTAGTGGGGACACAGCCAGACACATTTGTAGATATGCGGATTAAATCGTTATGTTACCATTACGACAGCTTAGATTTTATAGAAATATTATTGCACGTAATCCAAAGAGGGGGCCCGGGAGTCTCACCCAGGGAAAAAAATTGAAAATATAAGTGCAATCCAGTGGGGTGTTACGCATTTTAACAGCAGTAAAGTCTAGATTTTTACAAAACTTACAAATGAATGCTTATTCATATTTCAGCAAACAGGGGGCCCGGGGGTCTCACCCGGAGGAAAATTTTGTAAAAATAGGCCCGAAAAAGTGGGGTTTTGCGATTTTAACAGCAGTAAAGCTTATAATTTACAGAGGAAGACATATTCCTGTTACTGTACTAGATGCATTTAATTCTCAACTTTTCATTTCGGTGGGGGAGGGGGGGGCTGCAGCCCAATAAGCCCCCCTTGCCTACGTTCTTGGTGGAATGAGAAGAAAAATTTTGAAGAATAAATAATAACATAGTAATGGAAAACGCACCAGCCGCTGTCTGGTTTTGCTGGTACCTAGTGCATTCTGCTGCCACTGGTGAACCGCAGTACTGGCGAGAAAGGAAATTTTTAGTTTTAAATGAGATGAAGTTCCTAATTTCATAATTATAGTCAACTTGGAAAACAAATTGATATTTATAATTTTTATTAATTACGTAGATTTCTAAATTATCTTATTATTTCTTGGAACCGAAGTGCGCCCCCAGCAATGCTGCGCCCCCCCCCCCCGCGCCGCGGGGGTTGCGGGGGTGTTATTTACGCCACTAATGAAACCCAAGTGTCGCAAACACTGTAAAGTAACAAATCACTTTCCTTGGCCCATCACGTACGCACACCATACTCCATACAATACCATACAATAAATACCTATATACTGTAATTACTTCCAATAAAGTTTATGAATTGCTTTAAATCAGTTAATTTTGTCTGAATTAAAAATTTCCCTTAAAACGGGCATAGGGCAAAACTGTTTTTTGTACAATATATTGTTTTGTAGAGATTGAAAATATTTCATTAATTAATTAATTCATTCATTCATTCATGTTGTACCTCCAAACTCCGCTATTATCAGTTTCTTTGATTTGATTCGTGAGATGATCCAGCATGGCGGCGTTGACGGTTGTATACCAGTCCAAAACATCTTTCATCACGGTTTCTTCAGCGTTAAGTTGATCCCTAGAAAATATTTCAATAACTATGATTCAGCAATAGTCATATCGCTTATAAGACTCCAGACAGGATCGTGCCCAAAGGGGGTGCCCTGGACCCCCAAAATTTTGAAGAAAAAAAATGAATTTACATTTTATTATGTTGGATAATTCAACATTAATATACTATATTACAAGTCTACAAGGCACCAATGCAAGAGGGCGACCAAGGAAGGTGTACGCAGAAGATCTCAAGAAAGATATGAGATGCGGAACCTATTTGGAACTAAAGAGAACGGCCCAAGACAGGGAGGAGTGGAGAAGGACATTACAAGTCTCAAACCTCGAACTTCCATTTCATAGTCCAGTTTTCTACCAACTGGTATATTCCTTACCATACAATAGCCCATGTAAAGTTCATACATTGGACGAAGAGGCAAAAAAAGAAAAAAGAACCGGTCCGAGTTTACTCGAACATGCTTTCCAATTTATCAAAATAAGCAGATAGAGAAAATGAGTAATTTCATGGTAAATAATTTTCCTATGGTTAAATTTCCTCACTGGATGAGGTTAATTCTAGATAGGTCAGACCAACACATTATCACACAGCAATACTGGCAGGGTACGCAATGCATTTGAGAGTGAATTTTCTATCATTTTTTCAAAAAAACATTTTCTTTTACAAAACCAAATACTTTTCTGGGAAAGCAACCTGTCCCGTTTCGTCACTCAATTTAACACCTAAAACATACCTGAAGGTAGAAATCATCGATGGAAAGGTTTCGCAGGAAAATTATTTTTTAGTCGTTTTTAGTTATTTTTATTTTTTTACCCCCAGAAGCAAACTTACAAGGGGCAAGTGACCCCCGCATTTTTTCAACATTAATAACGACTACAATATATGTGAATTTAAAAGAAATCGTTGGAGCCGTTTTTGAGAAATAATTTTTTTAGACGTTTTTTTGGAGTTTTTTGAGAATAAAACCTCCCCAAATTGAGTAAGCCCCAAACAGTCTCGAGGTATGATTTTTTTGAACCTATATGCTGAATTTCATCAAAATCGACCGAGTAGTTTGCCCGGAAATCGACGCACAGACAAACAGACAGACATTTCGTAAAAACCACTTTTTTGGGTTCCTGGGACCTTAAAACGTGTAAATCCGTTGATATCTCGGAATCGAAAATTTCGACCGTCACGTACGTACGTTCGTATGAATTGGAAAGCAATAAGGAAATAGAATGAGAATTTGTGAGCGGCAATGAGAGAACGAACTTGATACAATTGAAGGAAACGGCGGTCAGGTCACAGCCACACATTTCCTGATTCCATTACTCTATTTCAATTAACAAAAGTAATGCGTCTCAATTACCCTTTCCACGTTCTTCTCAGTGGAAAACTTCTCTATTGTATTTTTATTTCATGTTTTTAATAATGGTACATCAATTAAAATTTTCATCGTAGAATTACTTATTTTTCAATTATTATTGAGATTTTTGTATCGTATACTGTATTGATCGATCTTGAGGTGGCCTTACAGTATAAGGCTATTTCAGTTAAATTTTAAATATTATGTAAGATACAATAGAATATAAACTACCTAATACAAAATATTGGCGGTTGAAGAATTACTTACCAATAGAGATGAATTTCTTTCATGCTCAGAGTGAATTGAGTTAAGGAAACCGCAGGGGGAAAAACCTTTTAAGTTTTGGTACTTTTTGGAACTTGATTTGTATACAATAACGGGCACTAACGAAGTCATGTCAAAGCAATTCCAAAAATGTGGTCAACTGGTGCTAGTGACGGCCACATTATGTAAATCAAAATGAAGTGGATCATTTTTTCTAAACAATGATTCATTTTTCATAGCTCTACGATTACGATACGATATTTCATTTTAAATTGGTTTTTATTCAAAAAACGGACTGCAATGGTGTCTAATTGCGTCTTAAACCTTCACGTAAGCAACGAGTAACTGTCCCAAATTGTATAATTATCCACAATGGACAATGGGCTATAATTTTACTACAATTCATAATTAACCCCCCCCCCCCCCCTCGCAGAACTCATGTGTACGGCCTTAGGCCTAACCTACCAAAAGAACAGTGACGTCCGTACATAACAGACTACCTAGTTGTAATAAACTTATAAAACATTTCGAAACTGCCTGAGCAAAATGGCATTTCTTTATTGGAAAATGATGAGAGCCATGAAATTGAGAAAAGGCCATGAAACTTTACCAATGAGGTGATGAAAGAACGCATTTTCTCATTAACTCATCTGGCCTTATGGGAACTTTATTGGTCCCTTTTGTACGAAGTCCCTACTATAATTTTATTGTCTTCCACACCATTATGCTATGGCTAAATGCGCCTTCTTATTGGCTATTAGTCTACAGTATTTGCCAGTTTAAGAGGATGACTTAATATTATTTATTATTGTATAATGCCTTTAATATTTGATCTCCCGGTTAAAATTTACCAGGTATGTCCATTCTTCCATTTAAAGCAGATGGGAATTATACACTTCAGCTGATTCCTTCTGTTATATCCCATAACCCTTCTGGTGCCCAACACTAAATTCAAATAAAATTAAACGTAGGCCTAACTAAAACTGGGTTACTTGGTTATTTTCTGAAATTTCATTAATAATGAACACTAGCATCATAACAACACAACCATTACTACAGATACGCCTACGAATCGCCTACACACAAAGACAAGCACAATAATTCACGGGCTTAGCCAACTACAATAAATTACCCTTAGAGATAAAAACAATAAATAATATAAAAAAAGGAAAAAAATCAACCAATGGCTCTCAATAAAAATGCTCGCAGTTTAATCTTTATTACTATTTAATTCCCCCTCCAATTTAAGTCCTTGGCTACATTCTTCTTTTCATTACTCTATTAAATGTTTTCAATATATTGAACCATATCCGGGGTTACTGAACAAGGAATAAAGTGAAGTGAAGTGATTGACAATACTGTACAATAAAGAATTATTTCATATGATTTGGTTTCAATTATTATGAATAATAATAATAATATACGAGTATAATATAGTAGTTATTTACAACAGGTCAACAGCATATTACAATAATTGGTGGTAGGTAGACTCCAAAGAATTAACCCGTGCTGGGGCCCAATTAATTTTAGAACAGTTCAAAATGTTAGAATAATATGATTCATAAAAAATGGCTGTATAAATTTAAAAAAAAAGAAAAACACGCAATAAATTTGATATTGGATGTTTTTATAGGCTTAGATACAGGTAGGTAACTAACGTGAAACCAGTGCCTTGCGGTATATGTCAATTAATAGTCATAAATTGTGTAAAGGTTATTGGTATGGAAAATAACTGAATTTAATTATTTTTCAGCAATGTATACAGTTCACAGTTTTTAAAGGTGACGTGATTTTTATCCATCATGCGCTGTAAGATTCGCTTGATTGAGATATTTCTGTATGTTAGTAGTTGACGTGCTTTTATCTCATTAGCCAATGTGTAGCTTGATAATCTACTTTATTATTGCATTGGATAAAAATAGGGTATGCTTATACAATTTCTTTGAAGACGTACAAGTACATTTAAAATTGTCCCATTAAAAAAAATATATATAATGGTTTTATAGATTATTTACAGTAATAATCGAATGAAATATTTGTACTATAAAATTTTTATAATAATTATTTTTATTTCCCCCTTATTACCCAGTGGCTGAGTGGAGTTATTTTTAGGTAATATAGTTAAATAAAATGTAATGTACTGTAATGTAAATACACGATTCATTCACAATTCACGATTACACACTTGAATATTGGCTATATCCAATACATATATGGTTCTAATAAAAATTGGATCGAAGAAATAATAGAGTGTGTAATTAACATTGTTCTTGTACACAATTGGTTCTTATTTATCATCTTATAAGTACTATAATATTTATACGGTACTTACTCCACTATACAATAACGTAAGCAAGTTAAAAATACAAGAATTTTCCCTTCAAACATTATCTGCCATGGTAATACAGCTTTGCACGACAGTGCATTGAAACTATTGTACATCAATTTTGGAAATTGCAGAAATACCGTATAATACTGTACTAACCTGAAGTCTATGAGGTGCATAATAAACTCTTCCTTGGATTGTATTATTGTGCCGTTAATTTTTATAAGTGGCCATGATGTCATATTTTCTAGTGCCCGGTCAGTCCTGTTGAATTGCTCATTAATGCCCGTCCTAAAATAAAAAGTTCCAGTTATAATACACATTTACTTAAGAGTGTACATCCCGTAGGAAATTTGCAGCCCGAAATTTAATACTTTTTATTTTTTATTTAATTAACTAAGCATTTTTCGAAATTGTAGTTTTTTCATAAGCATGATAATATTTTATAAACAACAACTTTTCAGGTATAATCGATTTTATATTTTAAAAAAACTACAATTTCGAAAACTAAAAATACCTTATTATATGATGCATAAAGCAGCTTCTACGACTTAAATGGGCCAAATCTTTAATAACTTGCTTATTTAATTAAATCAAAATAAAAAGTACTAAATTTCGGGCTGCCAATTTCCTACGGGCTGTACACTCTTAACACCTGGCGCTGATTTGTCTAATGAGCAGTGGCATTAACGATCTTCCCTACAAGTGCAAACTAGGGTAACTTGGTAAATTCATAATTTTGCGTAAATTACTTCTCACATAAAAGATGATCTCCTTTACCGTTTGCGCAAAAATAAATCCGAATGAATAAGCTAAGCATAACATAAGTTACACTACTTTGCGTTGTGTTAAGCATATGGGGTGGGTTGCAGAGACACTCGCAAATTTCAAGTGCTAGCAGTGGCAAGTAGAATTACCTTACTTTATTTGAATTTATTAATCGCCTCGTATTTGATAGGAAGGCGTTGTTTCTTATGGAAATCGTCTCTTGCAGGATTTCAAATTGAATAAAGACCCTGAATGAATGAACGAATGCATGAATTATTTATTTCCAAATATATACAGAACAATGTAAAAGAGAAACAGTTGCGCCTAATGGGCTAGGGCCGTTTTAGGAGGACATTTTAATTCAAAATCTTAGTTTTTAGTTTTTTAGTTTTCAGTTTTAGCTATTAGCTATATTAAAAGGGGGCCCAGCACAGGCTCGTCCTAAAGGGTCCCCTCCTACTGCTATTACACTTATAAAATAATTGTTAATCTGTATTTTGAAGGAAATAAAAATTACTTTACTTTAAATAGGAAATAATAATAATAATAAATAGGAATAGACTTTGTTGTATGTTTGAATTAATGTACCGAATTTACACGTTTTAAGGTCCCAGGAACCCAAAAAAGTGTTTTTTTACGAAATGTCTGTCTGTCTGTCTGTTTGTCTGTGCGTCGATTTCCCGGCAAACTACTCGGTCGATTTTGATGAAATTCGGCATGTAGGTTCACAAAAATCATACCTCGGGACCATTTTTTTTATTTTGGGCTAACTCAATTCGGGGGGTTTTTATTTTCAAAAAACTTCCAAAAAACGTCTAAAAAAATTATTTCCCCAAAACGGTTCCAACGATTTCTTTTAAATTCCCACATATTGTAGGTGTTGTTAATGTTAATAAAATGCGGGGGGTCGCTTGCCCCTTGATAGTTTGCTTCTGGGGGTAAAAAAATAAAA
Source organism: Psococerastis gibbosa (assembly GCA_963971405.1). Lineage (NCBI taxonomy): Eukaryota > Metazoa > Arthropoda > Insecta > Psocodea > Psocidae > Psococerastis > Psococerastis gibbosa. The sequence goes on along the minus strand of OZ020489.1, from coordinate 29,746,330 downwards.
ATGACTAAATTTTAATGAAAAATGAGTAAAAAATAATTTTTCTGCGACACCTTTCTATCGATGATTTCTAACTTATGTATGGTATGTTTTAGGTGTTAAATTGTGGGACGAAACCGGACAGGTTGCTTTCCCAAAAAAGTATGTGATTTTCTACAAAAAAATGTTTTTTTGAAAAAAATGATAGAAAATTCACGCTCAAATGCATTGCGTGCCCTGCCAGTATTGCTGTGTGGTAATGTGTTGGTTGGTCTGACCTATCAAGAATTTACCTCACCACCAGTGACGAGTGGCGTCAGGTGGACAACCCCCCCCCCCCCCCCCCCCGAGATATCGGAAATTTAACCATAGGAAATTTACCATGAAATTACTCATTTTCTCCATCTACTAATTTTGATAAATTGGAAAGCATGTTCGAGTAAACTCGGACCGGTTCTTTAGCATTGTAAAATCTACAGCTATACTTTACTACTACTAAAATGCCTAAACTCCTACTATTTTGCTCTTATATTTTAAATTTTTCTTATCATGCCTGATCACGTCATAAGGTCTAGTTAGTTTCGCCCCCGCCATCATTCGAAAACTATACGCCTCTGCATAGAACCAGCTTCATATCTTTTGGGGCTGTGGAACGATAAATTAATTGATTTTGTCAATAGTCCACGGCCATTTGGTTTACAAAATATTTTAATATCTCTCCCTTAATACGGAGTGAGAGTTTGGATTTGGAGCATTCACAGTGCTACAGCAAATCTGAAATTCCATACAATCTAGCCGGCCTTTCAATTTCAAATGAGAAACAACAAATTCAACAAAGCTGAAACTACAGAAATGTTAACCAGTTTTACGATAAACCGATGTTCTATCTTTACTTATTTCGCTAAAACGCAAGCGGCCGAAGACTTGAAGCAATCGATGAAAGATAGCAAGCTGTGTACTACAAATTCCCAATGGATCATGGCTCACAGAGTTTTACGATTATTAAATCAAAGGCAACGGCGGAAAAACACACTGATTCCCTTTACACAGACTTTGCGGAACCTCACAAAAACTTTGCAACCACCTTCTATCATAAATTATTTTGCTTTGTTATCCATCTTGTCATTATAGCTTTATCTCAATATATTTTATCTTTATTTCTCATGAGGGCATGGGTGGTTCCTTATAGCCTATTACAGAGTACATCAGATGTGTCAGCTGACTTCTTAAATACGAACGGTAGTCCGTAGTGAATGGTATATAATCGGCTAGCCTATTAAACTGATACAGAACAACAATTTTAGTCAAATGTGTGTTTAAGTTAATGTCATTTTCATGAATACATAAAGTCGTCACAATATCACAGTATACAATATCACAAAAAAATAAAATAGTTAAATAATAATAAATAAAGCCACTAACATTTAATAAAATAGTGAGGCTCTCAAAAGCCCCCTTTCAACTTACATACCTACAGTATCCCTAAAGGCTACGCAGGCTTGTTTCTATGAATTCTTTAAAGGAATAGGGACAGCCCGCTGTCAACATTTTTTAGTCTGTCGAAAGGTCTCATGAGCTAGGATATTTTTTTTTTCAAATCAAATCAATTTATTTACTCTTTTTCTTGTACAATTTGTTAACGTTGGTTGTTCAGAGGGGTACCTTTGGGCATTCCCGTGATGGGCCCCTCAGTCTGGTCCAAAAATTAATTAATCCTAAAATTACTCCTAAAATGAAATTAAAATTAAAGTAGAAAATATGTTAAAAATTTAAAAAATTACAATTAAATAATAAAAAATATAGAGGGAGGGGGAGATTATTAAGTAACCTAATATTCTAAAGTATTATAGAAATTTGTTTTGCTAGACTTTCAACATATCTGATAATTCTACTGAAAATGTCATCTGCCAAAACTATGACTGATTTAACAATATACATTTAACTTGTGGTTTCTATGTAACGTTCTAGCTATTACAGGTAGACGCTAATTTCTCATACAAACCGGAGGTGTTAATTCGTACGACTCCCAGTGTTAGTTGGTCTACCTTATAATCCTAGGTAGGGATTTCCCAAAAGGCCAAACTATGACCTAGGCCAAATTTCCAAAAGGGCGCAATTTTAAGGGAAAATGTGAAAATCAGGGGTTCCCAAACTGTGGTCCATGTACCACCGGTGGTCCACAGACATATAGCAGGTGGCCCACGGAGCCAAGTAAGAAATAAGAAAATAAAACAGCTGAGCTATTGGAAATTAGAAGTAAAATACAGTAAGTTTTGGCACTGAACTATAAAATCTGACCGATATCAGTCTCAAACATTTAATCAAATATTAGCACGTAGGCTAATTTAGGCACAAACTACTTGATCTAGGTCCTAGAATTTGACGATTTTCCTGTCAGAGCCATGGTGGTCCACGGAAAATCATAAAATAATCTAGTGGTCCACGGACAAAAAAAGGTTGGGAACCTCTGATTTACAGTATTACAATATTATTTATTGAATATTTGACAGTTAGTCAGTTAACCTATTAAAAGTTTTACATTTGCTACAAGCCACTGAGTATATTGGATGCTTACCTTTGCTTGCTAATTTAGGCTCAAAATGTCCTACTTGTGTAATAAAACGAGAATGTTATGTAGGCCTATGGGCGACCTTCCCGTCCCTTGACCTAGTCAAAAAACATTCGTTAATCCGGGCTTGTACAAACTTCAACTTATTTCCAAATTTCTCAGAGTTTTAAGACGTTTCCAAAATGGTTGTGATATTGTCCTATATATCCTAATATTGTGTGACGCGGTAGCATACTTAAATAATGTGTCCCGTATGAAAGCTATAACGCATTGTATGACATAATTTCAAATGGAACCCGATTTTATTATAGAGACCTTGCGTACCCTACCTTAAGGTAATAAATTATACTTTGCCTGAAAACTTGTAAGGAAGCTTACCACTTACCGTAAAGGCTGTGTGCTTCCATTCGTAAATATGAAGAAGGCTGCTTCTGACCTCTCCAACTGTAATCGAGTTACGAGCTTCCCAAGATCTGTGGCTAGAGCGACCTGTGCACAAAAATATAATTCCCTATATTGGCAGGCGTAGCTCCAGCACAACAGGATAAGCAATTTCTGAGGTAAAACGTCGTACCTAAGTCATTTTTTTAAAAGTGGGAGACCAAAAAATGGCAATGTTTCCTGCCTCGTGCCAACGGCCTTACCATGTTGAATCCATTAGAGCAAAGCATGTTTCAAACTGCGGCAAACTTGGTAGTGTGCACAGCGTTGGCAGGGGAACATGGTGGGACATGATAACGCGCTCAGCCTAAACCAGTCAGTCTGCGTGCGTGTCGAGTCCTGGTCACCTCCGACTTAATCGTGAGACTTTACCACGTTCCCCAAGTGGTTCGGCATCCACTGTAATCTGGAGGTCCACCCTGTCAGTCAACTCCCCTTCTCCCCGAGGTGCAAGAGTCTGCCCTTAGGGTGCATCAAGATCAAGTTAACAAACAGACTCACTCCCCCCGCCAGGCTGACAGGGTTGCTTAAAGCAGGAATGCTGAAAGCTGGCATAAGAAACAACCTGTCTCGTATGCTTGGCATGTCGTGTGTCAGAATTAGCAGCAATCAGTAGTTTTCCTATATTTATTCTTATCTCTAGTGTTATCGGGTTAAATATTAAGTTATCCCTAGGATACATCCGGATTACTTATTCTTTCGTGCGGGTGCTACACCTGCAGGTGAACTCCGCTACTAGTAATTTGTCAAATGTGGCTTCTGAACGGTTTTTCGGATGGGCCTTTGGCCCAAATTCCGCCGACCTCGTTTTTGATCGTGAGCGTGATATTGACGTGGTAGCAGACATTAAAGACAGTCTAAAAATGTCTGCTACCACGTCAATATCACGCTCACGATCAATAACGAGGTCGGTGGACTTGCCGCCTTAGGCGAAAATGAACCCTCCAAAGTTCTTCATTGAGCTTTATATACTGTATGTGTTTCCACTCACTGCACTCGACATACTTTTACCTTTCCAGCAGATTCCTATAATTAGCAATATCATGATTAGTGATCGCAAACTCGGAAACTGTTTTTAGTTAGTTTACTAATTAATTATTTGCAGTCCAGTTTGGTTTCAGTTAAGTATTTGGGATGATACAAGTACATATAGCCCAGAACCAAACCAATAAAGTTATTAATTACTAAACGTCCCTTGCAAAATAATGGATGAATAATATAATGGAGTGGCTTATTTACACGGAAAATATTGTACTAGATCTATAATTAATGAGATATTCCAGCTCGTTATAATGATCCTGTGGGTATTATTGAAGTGTATCTTATCTTTAATTAAGTTAAGTATACCGTATTTATTATTATTATGTACATTATTATCCACCACGAGGTTGTACATGCTCATTCATGTTATATTTCTTAATTAATAATGTGATTTTTCTTGCTCCAAAAAAATCGAAACTAGTTATAAAATATATGTATGTACTGTAGGTGTATAATTCATAAACCTTCATGTTATAGTGACTTCGAATGCTGCGGTCTACTGCATGTGTACAACTTTCATGCTGAAGTATTCTGTTGCTTTTTTAGGTCTCCGCTTTTTTAATCGGGTCAAACGAATAACTCTTGGAGATTGCGTACACACTACACTGGCGTGGGTCCTTTACAATAAATTGTACTCTGAGAACTCTACAATGCTGACGGAAGCGTCAAAGGAAAGCTTGAGGGAAGGTTCAAAATAAAATTGCCTCTACCACTGATTGAAATTTTGATCGCACCGTACATACTGCAGATTTTATCATTAATTATACAGTATGTACTGTATAACTGGACGCAATTTTAACTTCATTGATTTACCAATCTTCCCATCATTTTAATTTTAATACTAATGTCTCAATAATGTATTTTCTGACGTATTACGTAAGGCTGGGACATATGAGAAGAAAGGTAATTTATGGTGGGAGGAAATAGTGCTCAGGTTATCGGCAAATCTTCAGTATGTTATGAGACGTTTGTTGAATTATTGGGTCTGTTTTATTAATGACCCTTAGATCAACGGGGCTTAGCATGAACCCTAACCCTTCAAACTAAGTTGCGTTGCGGATACTAAATGAAAACGTATTATCAGGACATGTAGCGTAGTGGTACGGACTCTGACTTTCACCCGAAAGGTTGTTGGTTCGAGTCCCACACTGGCTACAATTTCTGGCCATGCTTCGGAGGGCATGTAAAGCAGGCGGTCCCGGGTCATCCTAGTTGAGTGTAAGAGAGGGCTTTATAGTCCTAACTCCGCTAGGTTGGCTTAGTAATAGAAACAATAAAAAGTCCTTATTTATTTATTTATTTATAACGTATTGGCATTGTTGTTATAAATTATATTAATACTAAGTAATTACAATACTATAGTTACTTAAAATAATTACGCCCTAAAACAATAGACTGCTGTTGGGCTACTAGAAATCTAAAGAAAAGAAACACTCTGTTTATTCCAGTATTTCCATAAGCTTACTGCTTAAGCCAACATTAATAAAACTGAACAAATTCGGTGTTTCGTTTATTTCAATGCATGGTCCAACAGTAGTAGTAAATATTCATGTGCTTATCATCGTAATGTTTACAAAGGAAGGCTCAGAAATGCAAAAAAGTTTCGTGGTTGACTCACAAGCATGAATCATTAATCTATTGGACAAATTTAACATCGTTGACTTAATATTCCATGCAAGAAAAATAAGGTTACGACGAATGAAATATTGTAAGTCCATAGCATATCGAATTTCTGTCGGAAGTTTCACGTCTCAGATAGTTGCAATTTATGAGTAGAGTGTCTGTCTCGGATCATTGGCAAATGTCCTAGATCGAATTCGAAAGATTACCCAGCCCCAACTCCGCCATGGATTCACTGTTCGCTTTATTAATAGTCTTGCAATAACCCCCATAGGAGTATTTTACAATACTCGTATATCATTCCGTAAACCTGTGGGATTTTACTAGCCTATATTGTTTAAATGTGTTATATATTTTTTCACTACTAAGTTGTCTAGTTCAACAGTACTTTACTTTTTACTTTTACTTTACACAGACCATCATAAGGGGGAATGACAAATAAAGTTCAGATGAAATGTTAATTTAATGGTGATAGGTTCGAAATATGGAATAGCCGAACGTAATGTTTTAAATTGAAACTATATTAACTTACATATTTTGTAGCTTGTGGTTCTAAAGCCAAGAATACTAGAATAGAACAAAATAACTCGATAGAGACAATCACACACCTCGTTGTTTTAATATAATTAAATTTCAGGAAGGATTGGCCATTGTTTTTATTTAAGATTCAGTAAATAATAGAAATGTTCATGAGCATAACGAACTTACCTGAGATACCACTCCTTCCATGTCGTTCCGATAGGCCACCAAGTTCTGATGTGTCAGCGAAGGATACTTGCTTTCTTCAGATAGGCCTTTTTGGCCCAATACCAATCGCAGTGTATAGAACTTACCTGAGATTCAACTCCTTCCATGTCGTTCCGATAGGCCACCAAGTTCTGATGTGTCAGCGAAGGATACTTGCTTGCTTCAGAGAGGCCTTTTTGCCCCAATACCAATCGCAGTGTTTAGAACTTACCTGAGATTCAACTCCTTCCATGTCGTTCCGATAGGCCAGCAAGTTCTGAAGTGTCAGCGAAGTCTGAACAATTAATGCGAGAATTGGAATAAAGGGCAGAACTATCATCTGCATTAGCTGGAACCTTCGACCCCTCTTGTAGGCGGGGTTGCCGGCCTCCGCGCAGCACAGGCCCCCCACTTCCGAACGAGCCACGGCTCCTCCGCTGATGACACTCGAGGCGTCATCGTCCTGCAGCTTGACGAGCGGGTATGCGGTCAGGGCTTTTAGTGATTCATTTTCAGGTAGTTTGTCGTCAGCACTCCGCATTATGCACTGAAATAAAAATAATAATCCCATTTTATCCGCTTCATCTCAACTCAGTGGCGCAGACTCAGGCTGTGCTCAGTTGTTGAATCACCCCCAGCTTTCAAGCGACGGAAAGACTATGTTTTGATAGATTTTATGAGGCGTCATATTATTTTAGTAGGACAACATTTGACCATATGTATTGCAAATAATATTGTGCAGTATTGTGCAGTATTTGCACGGTCGCGCTGAAATATACAAATATTTGTAATGATTCATTAAATCTGCTCTTGAGGTAGATAGGAATACGGTAGAGAATCTAGGAATCAAATGGCGGGGTTCATTAATGGAGAAAATTGGAAGAAGGAACTTGATTTACAACGGATAACGGGTTAGGGGTGAGTAATTGCTCTTCTCGGGAATTTAAATCTCTCCAGGGAAAATTTTACCTTGGTATATTGTATTAGCTTAATTAACGTCTAATTGCATTGTACAGTAATAATATTACCTCTTATGTTATAAATACGTATATCTACCTTACCTACCTACCTTTTGTACTTACCTACCGTGCTTATTATTTCTAGAACCCTACGGCGGGACTATGTCACCCGTTCTGTACATATGCTGAGTAGAGTACCTAAATGAAGAGGTTCCGCTATAGGGTCCATTTAAAAAAAAAAAAAAAAAAAAAAAAAAAAAAAAAAACAGTGGCACGACAACTCAAGAGGTATAACCTGAGGGCTGTTGGATGATCTCTCTATTCGAGATGTTGCGGTCAGCAACATTCCCAGCAGCCATGTTTTTCTCTAACAGCAAAGGTAAGGTACCAATTGGGACCCAGGTCAGGCGGAAGATTTTCCCTTTTTTATATCGAGTCTCCTTCCGTTTTATGGTCTATTTCTCGACAGACTCGACTGACGAGTACGATTCTATTAGCTGCCGTATTATCAGCATACTTATTGAATTTTATGAAGTATATCCCCTTGCTACCTATTTTACATCTCTTCTCTATATCTGTTCTCTGTATTATGTATATAATTAGTATATAATTACGTGTCTAATTTACACGTACAGTATATGAAATTAGGGACAGTGCAAAAGCGTTGAATGACGTGGCATTGGCCGTATTTCAACAAGTGGAAATTACATTTACGATACCTGTATCATATAAATCTGCAGTTTGTATGCAGACCATGGTAAACTACTGCTGGTAGATAATCATTAGTTATTGCGGACCCGTAATCCCCCGTACAGGTATTCAAATTGGATGAAAACATGCTTTTCATATTCTACTCTCCTCTTGTTAGTAGTCGTGGACACAAGTAATTAATGTATGACTAACTTTGAACACTATGAAAGAATTGTTATGCTTGCAAAGTTATTACGTGTATGCGCTATACTGATTCATGTAATTATCAACTTTATGCCAGTATTACCTAGGTATATGGTAACGTCTTAATGTCTTATATACAGTACAGCCATTAAATTGAGTTTGGTTGAGAAACAGGAGACTCTGGACATTAGCCTACATCCGGAAAAGTGTGTGGAGAAACATCTGGAATGAGTGAGATTGGAGACTCTGTATGCTTTTCCGGAGCATTGTATGGTATGGTATGGAAAGGTGAAGATCGTAGGTTAAATTCCATTTTTCGGATATAGTGATTCTTATGTATAATGAGTAATGAATAATATTGCAAGATAGAAATCTTCTTCTTTCTTTTCTTTCTTTTCCTTGTCCAGTATTCCCTGGACAAGGAGCATATATTACAAAAATACATCATCGATAATAATAATATTAATAATGTCATGATTGAAAAACCAATTAAATAAAGATACAGCGAGATTAGGGCATATGTGGACTAATTCCTATTTTTGCTACGACATAGTCCTGGTATCACTCGGCCGCGTAACGTATTTACTCAGCAACTGTCTCAAAATCTTTTCAACTTCTATCAGGTTTCTGTGTGTTGGCCACAATCTGACACACTTTTAGGCATTCTCTATCATAACCGAAATTAGAGGATATAGAAAAACTGGGCTTGTCAGGATTCGAACCCACGATCTACGCCTAACCGGGGCGTCGTCTTAACCGCTCGACCACAAGCCCACACAAGAAGAGTTGATGTATATCCTCTATTTATATGTTCATATTGACATGATTCGTAATGTTAGACAGGTTAGCACAGCTATACACAACTATCTAACCCAACAAGTCCAAAGACTTGCTTACTTAATTCTCCATCATGCACATGGCCATTGAGGCCGTGGAACATAGCAGCAGCAGGGTGTTCAGATGGTTGACTAGTTACTGCAAATCAGGGATTCCAACAAGAAGCACAGTATCTTCATAAGCTATGCCGATGGCTATGTTGGCAGTAAACGTCTACGGTATTTCTCAATCAGCTCTGACAACATTTACACAGGGTAGTTTCCATCCATGAGACAAATCATGTTTAAAAAGACATAAGGGTTTCTTGAAAATTGAAAGTTTGTTTACATTGCAAATCATATTGACAAAAATGGCATTATCTTTACAAAATTTCTCATAAACTTCACTCTGGGAGTGATGAGTGAAGGAGTCGCTTCCACGAGGCATACCATAGTAGTAGTGGGATTAATTTAGGATATAAAACCGGATGGTAATGACAATCTATGGTGGGGCTTGGGAGGAAGGGTCATGCGGAGATTCACGCCTTAGACTATTTGCCGGATTTCATAATGAAACAGACGATGATGACGCCAATGGTTTGGTCATGTCCACAGAATGGACCAGTCCAGAGGTGCGAGAAGGGTATGGGAAGCTGAGCTTCACCGGCGTAGGCCCCTGGGAAGGCCCCGACTTAAGTGGTCTGACCAGGCAGCACAGGATATGCGATTGGCAGGCCTGAATGAGAGGGGATGGAGCAGCTGTTGAGGACCTGGCAAATTGGCGAGTTGTTGTACGAGTGTCCAAAAGTCCCTAATTAGTATAAAACCCTGTGAGCGCTTTCGGCAAGAACTGGCATCTGCCAACGGCCTTACCATGTTGATTCCATTAGAGCAGAGCATGTTTCAAGCTGCGGCAACTTGGTAGTGTGCGCAGCGTTGGCAGGGGAACCTGGTGGGACATGATAACGCGCTTGGGCAGTATAAGTCGAGTCCTGGTCACCTCCGATTTAATCGTGTGACTTTACCATGTTCCCCAAGTGGTTCGGAATCCACTATAATCAGGAGGTCCACCTTGTTAGTCAACTCCCCTTTCCCCGAGGTGAAAGAGTCTGCCCTTAGGGTGCCTCAAGTTAACAAACCCGCCAGGCTGACAGGGTTGCTTAATGCAGAAATGCTGAAGGCAGGCGTTAGAAACAACAACAACAATAACAACAGAACTGCCATCTACCGAGGGGAAACCCACTAGCACAGTTACTCCTTATCTGCGATTTGAGACTTGCTCATTTCGAGGAGAAGATGCAGATATACTACCACCAATTGGTGTCTTTTCTTCTTAACGGTTATTCGGGTTCTACTAATTCTAGTTATAGTTGTTAAATAACAAGTTTTTTTAAACACTAAGAATTTTGTTTTGGTTTGTTTATTGAAATGAAATGCCACGAAGTCTCGAGTAATTTTTTTTTTTCTATATTAGGCGTCCCTGACAGGAGCATCGTTGCCTGAGGAATATTTTTATCCCATGGCATTTCTTGGATATTGTCATACAACGTAATTGCCAAGTAAACATGTAACACAGTTTGTGTGGGTAGGTACTCAAGTATTTTGAGCTGTTACTAATTATGACTTAGCAGGAAATTTCATGAATTTATTCCATGCATGGGTGGGTGTTTGCCGAGGTCATGGAGGAAAATAAGGAAAAGCAGTTAATATGAAAAATGGAAGGGGTGAAATAAGGTGATAAAACTGATACTCGACGTCTCCCCAACGGAAAAACCCCGGCTCCCCTCATCATTCAAACCGTCATCATTTTTACAGTTTTTCTCATATTATAATGATACAACTCTATCTGTTGCTGGACGGTTCGACCGAAAGGGTTATTTTTACATAATGCGTTATAGTCTGGAAAATTGTTACTTTGTAAATAGGCCATATTATATGCTGAGCATTTGCTCTACCCATTAATTTTCTAACGCTAAATTGTCCGGAGGATGTGTTAAATAACCTTTAGAAATGTAATAAGGAAATCTGAGCTAACAGATTTCAAATAGGCTACTTGACTATTGTAGCGCATTAGTAGATTTATTTTAACCCACTAAGGGCAAACCGGAGTCGCCCATATTCCATTTTCTGTTCAAACTTCAATTTCTCATGCAATATGGAACGCAGAACAATGAAAATATGCAGAATCGCAAGAAGAATTTTTTCTCCTAATTTTGATGTATAGTATGTGGCCTTAACTAACCCCAATTCGCCACAGTTGATGAACTCCTTCAGCTTGAACTCCTGAGTGACCGTTATTTTTTGCGTATCAAGTTCACTAACTATAGCCGATCGGTATTGATGATTGGAACATACTATATATAAAAACTAGGAGAAAAAATTCTTCTTGCAATTCAGCATTTTTTCATTGTTCTGCGTTCCATATTACATGAGAAATTGAAGTTTGCACAGAAATGGAATATCGGTGACTCCGGTTTGCCATTAAAAGATTTTTTTTTTTCATCAATTGCACATGATACAATATAAGCACATAACAATACAATAAAATTATCATCGCTGGGCTTTAGCAGCCCGTACGCGATCAGGACCTGTTACATTGTAGTTCCCTTTTTTTTGTTTAATAAAAAAATATTCTACTAAAATAAAAATTAAAAATTATAAAATTTTCATTTATTAACTACGTGAATTATGTGAATATCTGTAAGATTTTGTTTTAACCATTCTTTTACGTTTTTTTGGAATATAATATTGATCATTATTTGCATTATTTCTTGTGGTAGTTGGTTATAGTGTTTAATTCCTATGTATGGGTATTGTCTAGATGTTAACTGCAATCGATTTCGTGGCATTATAAGACGTGGTCTACCTGTATGTGGCTATACTCCTACTATAGGTCTTACTATTCTTCTTTAAATGCCTCTTACATTGAGGATTGGCGATCATCGTGGCAACTGATGTCATGATCATTAATTAAGAGTCTACATCGCGTAGAAAATTGGCAGCCCAAAATTCAATACTTTTTAGTTTTTATTTAATTAACTTAGCAAGTTATTAAAGACTTGGCTCATCAAAGTTGTAGAAGACTACTTCATGCATAATATAAAAAGGTATTTTTAATGTTCGAAATTGTAGTTTTTTTCATAGTATCTTCTTTACGTGAAAAGTTATTGTTATAAATTATTACCATGTTTATGAAAAAACTAAAATTCCGAAAATTAAAAATACCTTATTACATTATACATGAAATAATCTTCTGCAACTTAAATGAGCCAAATCTTTAATAATTTATTAAGTTAATTAAACACAAAATAAAAAGTATTAATTTTCGGGCTGCAAATTTCCTACGGGCTGTACACTCTTAATCTCTTGCACGTAACTGTATTAGTCAACTTTACATTTTAAGCATGTGTCAAATTTGCGGATTTTCCATTTGAGGCAATGTTCATTTCACATCGCAACATATTGTAAATAATTAAAACGGTTTCAGTATTCAAAAGAGCAATAATATGCCAATTAACAGCAGCTGATCCCCTTTCATGAAGATTACGGATGTTTTAACATTTTTAACAGTAATCCTCAAAAGACCAGTTGCAGCAATGTTGTATAACTTGTGGAAATCCAATTATTTTTTTGGAACTGCCCAGCTGGAAAAGGAAATATTGTACCTATGTATTTTTCTTTCCGAAAATAGTACACTAAAATGATGGCATGGTAATTAGTACACCCCTTTTCTAGGTTGAGTGCAGAATATATGTATAATATATAAATAATATATAAACGTAGGCAGGCATATCTAAAAAAGTCTTTCTGTCTTTCTGTTCTGTGCTTGTGTTAGGTTCTCTTACAATGGTAAGCATTATAGAGCTAGCTCATTGGCACTTGCAGTCGGTGTGGGTTGACATCATGAAGTGAACCAGTTTCCCATTGGCTAGAAATTAATTCCGAAACAATACCAATAATGTCGGAAAACCGATGACGTCGTTGGCTGAGCAAGTTTCAAGTAGGTCTCAGCGAGAACACATTTGTGTTTTGGCTGAGATATACTGTAGTATAAGTTATAAAGTGTCGGAGTTTCAGATGTATATATGTTCTGGAAGACAATGTGTATTTTCTATTCATTTCACATTGTGGTATCAGATACCGTGAAATTTACCCTTCCCCGATATAATTAATTCTCCGAATGCGCGTACAGAGGATTTTAGAGCGTACATACACAAAGTGAATTTGCCTCTTCTTCCTGAGTAAAAGCAAACAAATCTTGAGAAAATCCTTTCTAATGCCACTGAGGAAGACTTAGCAATCAGGAAATTACTGGGCCCTGAGTACAGTGCAGGGGAAATGAACGACAGAGTGAAGCCAAAGAAAATTAAGCTACAACGCGAATGAAGATAAATTGGGGGCGATGTATCAACCACTAGTAATTTATAGAAAAACAAGCAATAGGACGTTGAAGGAAAACTATTTTTCTATAGTGCTGCTTACTCCAGTTTTACCCATTATTAAATTAAACAATGGAATTGGCTTCATATTGAAAACATTGAATCCTCTTGAAATAGATATTGACTATTGTCCAGTTGTCAATTTGAAATGGGAAAACTTGGGTAAAAGAAAAATAGAAAACTTTGAACAAACCAAAAATCAGTGTTTTATTATTGTTTTATATTTGTTCCTCTGTAGATGACATTTCTTGCAAAGCGCTCAGGTTTTTTACGAACATAACATTAGTGGGTTTCTTTGACAAAGTTAATTTTCTAACGTTTATTTGCGTTTTACAGACATTAGTTGTAATATAATAATAAGATGTAATAAAACGCTGATTTATTGTTTGTTCATTAAAATAAAATTCTTAACTTAATTTTTTTCTAATCGAAAACTTGTTTCTACACTTTTAGATTTTATTGTATATGAGATGGAACTCTAGAAAAATGGTAGACGACGAGCTGCAATGGTCGTCATGAAGCTTTATTTCTCTGTTTCATAATTATATATATTTTTATAATTATATATATAATTTTTATTTTTCTTACTTTGCCATAGCTCATGCCTGCATGTCAGCTTCCTCAAAAATTAAGAAATTGGTATTTAATTAATTGTACTGGAAATTAGAAGAAAAAAAATTGCAACTACAAAAATTCTGAGCTTCAATAAATCTTCATCTAAAACAACTTGTCATCTTCTTTAAATGCCTCTTCTATCGAAGATGTGCCGATGTTAGTACCCATAATAATGAAGCAGTTGCATGGCTTCAGGTTTCAAATAATTATTATAGAATCTAAAAAATAAACAAAGTGCAGCTTGAGAAAATCCTGGCTCCAAAGTTTCCTTGAAAACTACATGAATTTTTGTTCATCTCAGAATTAAAAAAGTAGGAAGTTTAGTTTAGGGCGGGTAAATTTGTTATAGGACCTACCTTACAATTATCGCGAATTCTGTTTTAATAGGTACCGTTACTTACATACTGAGATTTAGATAAGATCCGAAAATCAGGTCTTTCTACCCACACTGATTTTGATAAATTTAAATTTAAATGTAATTAAAAATCTTCCCTTTTACTTTCCAATGAGGGTTCATCCCCACTAAGATATTTATTATTCGGTATTTTGATTTGTTTAATTTATTGCCTATTTCAGAAGTTGTCTAGGCTGCAGAACGTTACTTATTTACTGTGTCTCTGAATATAATTTTTCCCCATCAAGAAAATAACACGATAAAACCTTTTGAGCGTTACGTCTTAAGTATAGAAATACGTATAGTATAGCCCCTGAGCAGCTGTAAACTTATATAATTAGAAACTTAGGACTATATTTCTCAGTGAAGAAGACCCTTTGACAGGAATACCTAATGAGTCTTTGATTAAAAATTTTATGTTTGCAAGAAATATAAAACTTAATTGTTTTTTTTCGAATTTAATATACATTATAATTACCGTCAGTTACTACAGTAACTGTGTGCAAACGGGGGAGAGGCTGCTCACTTATTTGTGGTAAGGTGAGGAAAGACAGAAATGGAATGAGAAAAATAAATTAATGATCAAGAAATACATTGAATTTTATGGATATGCATTTAACATTTTAGTTTCAGTTCCTGTTTTCTCTCACATTGCTGTTGTAAAAATGAGCACCCCTATTTATAGGGTAAATAAAATAAATTGTTTAATTGTTACGAAACACATTTAGAATTAAAATTAAAATCATTATTTGCTGCAGATAGTCTTGTTTCTGATTCTGAGGGTTCTGATTTCAAAAACACTGCTGCTGCTGATGCAATGTGAGCATTGTCATACCTTATATCACAAGTAAGCATCCTCAGCATTAATACAGCACTGACACTGTACCTGTACGTACAAAAGGTGCTATGCGCAAAGGTGGTATGCGCCAAGACTACCTACTAAATTATCATAGTAATTATATCATTGCTAGGATGAGCTGGAGGAAGGCTGAAAGTAATTGTCTATTCAAATAAAAACATTATCTATACAATGAATGAGGAATGAGTTCAGGAACACTCTATAAGGTCATTAAAATCATCTATCAAACTATTTTTTTTCTTCTTGTCAAAACCGTTTCTAAACTCACCAAATTAGCCCCACACAATCAAAATAAATCTTCAGTGATGTTCCGTTGGTAAAGCGGATTCTAAACTTGTAATCAAAGTGTCCATAAAATTCATAATGAACTTTGGGGGAGCATAAGTTTGCTGACATGTTGATGCTTGTTTTCCAACGCATTTATGCTTTAAGCCACCCTGTCAACCTGGAGCGAGGAGTGAGTTAGTTTCTTAACTTGAGGCGCCCTAGGGGCAGACTCCTTTACTTCAGGGGTAAGGGGAGTTGCCTGACAGGCTGGACTTAACTTTGTATGACCGTTGACAATAATGACCTTTGGGGGAGCATAAGTTTGCTGGCATATTGAGATGGCAATGATTTTTAAATGGATCAATGTCAGCCACGGAGTAAGTATAGAGATTTTATAAAATAACATGGCGGCGGGGGATCAATCTTAAACTCCGGGGAGAAACACAAGTGCAAACATCAACATTAAATTGTATGTATGTACAATGTACATGTACACGATGTATCTTGTGTTACATTTACTGTAAATTACCCCAGTAACTCGTAAAGCCAAAAATACAAGCTACTCAGGAAGTGAGCTTCCAGGATCTCCGTGTAGCCTCCGAACGTTTCAACTGTTAAAATGCAAACTACAAATTAACGGTTAAATTACTATATATTACTATTAATTACTTATGCAATAGAAACCCAAGTGTTGTAAAAAATGTAAAATAACAAACAACATTCCATCACGTACATACATCATACCTACTCCCATACAATACATTACTAGCTATACCGTACAAAACATATATTCTTACATATATATATACTTTAGTAAATTTAATCTTGTCTAAATTAAAATTTTCCCCTAAAACAGGCCTGGCCTTTAGGGCAAAACATTTCTTTTTTACATTGCATTGTTTTGTAGAGATGGAAATAAACGAAACGATTCAATGAAATACAGTTTTCATCGCCTTGACTTCGCGTTTGTGCCAGACATTTTGCCAGGTCTAGAGGTACCTGCTCTTGGAAACGTTGCGTTGTTTCGATGGCGAATAGACTCCCAGCTTCTTGCAGCGCAAATTTCAAGAGCTGACGTATAGTAAGTGGAAGTGTTTTTCGAATGATAATTTATTCCACCCGGCTGTACTTGAAATTCTTCACACGCTGCTGCACTACAGCATCTCTCTGCCTGCTGCGGGAAATTGACGCTCTCAATCTCAGAAGTTGCACGCCTTTTGGGTTCAGCGAAACGCTAATAATGAATATGTTGAAGCCACTCCGACATTACTCTTATCTTAGATGTGACATGCCAACATATAGTAGCCGACAACTCAGTTATTGAAGATGTCTCCGTGAGCCGTTCCAGGTATAATCACAAAGGCTTTCGTGGTCGGAGTGAGCTCATGATACATTAGGGGTCTTCACAGTGTTCGTGTTATCGAGTTATACCTAGTTAAGTGTGTTATATCAAGCTAAGTTAACACACCGATAACCCGATAACCAGCTAACCAGCGTGCTACCCTAAACCCACTTCCAAGTTGGTTAACGTGTTATTTACCTTGCTATAGCTCAGGTTTGACCGCCGCCATATTTGTTTTTGTCGATTGATTTGAAACACGAGTTTAAAATTTTGTAGTATTTAAATTTATTTGTATAATCTATTATCACAAGCAATTACCGTAAATACTTAAAATTATAATGACCAAAATGAACAAAAATATAAATAAATGTGGCACTAGAATTGAGTTCTGCCACTTTCTTTAAACCCGTGCCACGAACGTCTGACTACTACCACGTTGTTAACTCTGTCGATATAGCATGATAACTCACTCCAGAGGTCCACTCACGATTGTGTGTTAAGTTGAATAGCACATCTAACTCGATAACTCGATAACACGAACACTGTGAAGACCCCTATTAGAATCCAGGTTCGATCCGAATGAGTACTTCCAAACGTAAAACATTTTTTTCGTCTGTAGCTTCAGGGGCACTGCAGTGCTACACCTGTACATTTTTTTTCTTCTATATTATAAAAGATTAATCGCATCCAAACAATTTAATGAGTGTATCCGATTGACTTCTTCAGTCGCCTCTGTTGGTTAGTACCCGTGTTGAGTTACGACACATTTCTGATCGCATGACGTGTAAAGACTCGCACAAGTGCAAGCACGTTACCATCTGGCCATCGAAGTAGGATTGAATTATGAAATTATAATGATTTTTAATTAATAAATTCTTGAGTACAATTACGCATCAGAGAATAACCCCAAACTATTACGTACCCAGTTGGTATGACTTGTGGTTTCCTGAAAACTGTATATCTGAGGAGCTTCGATTTCTAATGCTTGTCAAAACGTTCCAACACTTGCTCGGATCTGATGGGAACCGGCAGGAATTTGTGGGGTGGTTAATGCTGTGCTCTGCATTACGGGGATGAATCAGTTCCCTTTTAAATCTGGGCTTTACAAAATAATAAGAACCGGTCCGAGTTTACTCGAACATGCTTTCCAATTTATCAACATTAGTAGATAGAGAATATGAGTAATTTCATGGTAAATAATTTTCCAGCGGTTAAATTTCCGATATCTCGGGGGGGGGGGGGGGGGGGGGTTGTCCAACTGACGTCACTGCAAGTGAGATAAATTCTCGATAGGTCAGACCAACACATTCATTACCACACAGCACAGGGCACGCAATGCATTTGGGCGCGAATTTTCTATCATTTTTTCAAAAAATATTTTTTTTGTGCTAAACCAAATAGGTTTTGCTTTCCAATTTATACGTAGTATAAGGAAAGCTTTGTGACGGTCGAAATTTTCGATTCCGAGATTTCAACGGATTTACACGTTTTGGGGCCCCAGGAACCCAAAAAAGTGTTTTTTACAAAATGTTTGTCTGTCGGTCTGTCTGTTCGTCGATTTCCGGGCAAATTACTCGGTGGATTTGAGTGAGATTTGGCATGTAGGTTCACAAAAATCATGCCTCGGGACCATTTTTTTTTATTTTGGGCCAATTCAATTTGGGGGGGTTTTATTCTCAAAAAACTCCAAAAAAACGTCTAAAAAAATTATTTCTCAAAAACGGCTCCAACGATTTCTTTTAAATTCACATATATTCTGGTCGTTCTTAATTTTGATAAAATGCGGGGGGTCGCTTACCCCTTGATAGTTTGCATCTGGGGGTAAAAAATAAAAATAACTTAATTTTAATGAAAAATGACTAAACAATAATATTTCTGCGAAACTTTTCTATCGATGATTTCTACCTTCAGGCATGTTTTAGGTGTTAAGTTGAGTAACGAAACCGGACAGTTTCCTTTCCCAAAAACCTATTTGCTTTTGCGAAAAAAATGTTTTTTTGAAAAAATGTTAGAAACTTCACGCTGAAATGCATTGCCTGCCCTGCCATTATTACTGTGTTGTAATGTGTTTTAAATATATTGAGGCTACCTCACCTCCAGTGACGTCAGGTGGACACCCCCCCCCCCCCCCCCCCCCGAGATATCCGAAATTTAACCATAGGAAAATTATTTACCATGAAATTATTCATTTTCTCTCCCTACTAATTGATAAATTGGAAAGCATGTTCGAGTAAACTCGGACCGGTTCTTTGGGAAAGCAACCTGTCCGGTTTCGTTACTCAATTAACACCTAAAACATGCCTGAAGGTAGAAATCATCGATAGAAAGGTTTCGCAGAAAAATTATTTTTAGTCATTTCTCATTACAATTTAGTTACTTTTTATTTTTTTACCCCCAGAAGCAAACTATCAAGGGGCAAGCGACCCCCCGCATTTTGTCAACATTAATGACGACTACAATATATGTGAATTTAAAAGAAATCGTTGGAGCCGTTTTTGAGAAATAAGTTTTTTAGACTTTTTTTGGAGTTTTTTGAGAATAAACCCCCCCCCCCCCAAATTGAATTGGCCCAAAATATAAAAAAATGGTCCCGAGGCATGATATTTGTAAACCTACATGCCAAATTTCATCAAAATCAACCGAGTAGTTTGACCGGAAATCGTTGAACAGACAGAACTACAGACGGACAGACAGACATTTCGCAAAAACCACTTTTTTGGGTTCCTGGGACCTCAAAACGTGTAAAAAAACGTTGAAATCTCGAAATCGATAATTTCGACCATCAAAAAGCTTTCCTTATACTACGTATAAGTTGGAAAGCAATAAAACTATTCGATGAGATTGAACAAGAAGAGCCAAACGCAAATATTTATTTTAATAAATTAACTACTTACAGATGCAAGCTAGGTTGCTGTTTCGGGTCAAATACCCATAATCAGGCGCTTTTCTGGGTACTTGAAAGAAGTAACGAAATAAAAATTATTAAAGAAATAGTAGGTTCTAATCTAGCTGAAATTTACAGTTCAACCCCTCTCCCCCTCCCATCATCCGATTTCATCCAAGCAAAAATAGCGCCATTTTTTATTTTTTAAACTTGAGCCGGAAGCCCTGGGGTACCAGTACAAAATTCGATAAGGCCGAGGGAGCCTGAGAGTACGCTCAATCTTAAATGAAGTAGCAATTTTCTTATTTTTCATCATAAACAAAAAAAAAATCACGGAGTGATAAATATAGTACCGTAGTTGATCCAGAACCAATTTAAGTACTACCTGTATATAGGGACAATAACTCCGATTTCGCCATATATTAAGTTACGGTACCTATTTTGAAAAACTAACCTCAATTACAATAGATACTTGTTTTTTGCTTTCATTTTTCAACTATCATTGAAGTAATCTATTTCGCTGTCCGGGGCTTCAAGTTGTACATATGTTATACATACTCATACGACTGCATATGTACATGGTGTACATGAACATCACTGAAAACAACACATGCACCACGGTCAGTTCATAACAATTATTTCTACCGCAATACAGTACGGGAACCTAGATTCTTATATTGCTATTGGGCTGTTGACCTGTCTCGCAGTAGCCCAATCATGGCGATTTGGTATTATTATAATACCAGGGTTCATTTTTTAATACCGCAATAGTAAGGTGTCACGTGACGCTATTAAAACATGCGCGAGGAATTCAAATTAATAAATTATTACAATTCATTGTTTAAGAATTGAAGGAAACACTAGTAAACATTAAAATGCGCAGGTTTATTTTTGAATTATAATAAGAATTTTAATTAATGAGTCTACATCAGCTAAGGGAGAAAAAATTAAAAACTCACCAAACATATTAATTTGGCAATTTGAATTTCCCGCGCATTTTTTACTCATTAGTTTAAAACAATTGAATAAACCCCGGTATTATAATAATCCCAAATTGCCATGATCAGGCTGCAGCCTGATCATGGTGAATTATAATACCGGTATTTATTTAATCACTTGGTATTAAAAATGTAAACAAACAAATTTTGAATAATACTTTCCATTATAAAATTATCTTGTTTACATTTTTAATACCTGGGGATTAATTAATACCGGTATTTATTTAATCCCCTGGTATTAAAAATGTAAACAAACAAATTTTGAATAGCACTTTCCATTATAAAATTGTTTACATTTTTAATACCAGAACCAGGGGATTAAATAAATACCGGTATTATAATCCCCTGGTATTAAATGATACCGGTATTTATATAATCCCATGGTATTAAAATGTAAAAGAACACATTTGGAATAGCACTTTCGAATATAAAATTGTCTTGTTTACATTTTTAATACCAGGGGATTAAATAAACCCCAGTATTATAAATGCCATGATCAGCCTTCTGGTAGACTAAGTAAAAATATTAACTGCTCAAAGCCGAAAGGATAATTCAGTGACAGTCAATGATAGAAATGCCAGGTTTAAGTAAGGATGTAACAAAAGGTTCAAGGCGGTAAGAAAGGGATATCAGAGTATTGTTGTTTAAAGCCTTATTATGGTCGGGATGAGAGTGACAACGTCCATTAGATCTCGGATCCTTCGACTGTCTCCATTGTCAACTCCTTTTTCATTGTATTCCCAATATTTTCAAGTACAGGTGACATTCAAAACGAACTTGCCCTTTCACTATGTACAGGGTGTCCCAGATTCTGTGGATACAGCAATTTTCTCGGTTGTGGCAGGGGCGATGTTAAAAATCTAAGAAATACATACTGTAGGCCACGGCCTACCGGGTCCATGGTAATTTTTGTATAAAAAATGTATTGCATATTGTATGATTATATTGATTGATTGATAATTTAGGCTATAACCTCAGTTTAATAAGCCATAATGCATTTATCTCGTATAAGTACCCGTACTGTGATTTGCAAGTACCTATATAAAATACGCTACCCCGTACCTAACGCAGATGGCATTAATATTATGCAATATGTAATACTAGAAAGAAGAAAGAAAGAAAAAAACTTATCTTAATTTCTATATGGGCAAATTTTGGGCCTTTCGGCCCACTCTTACAATTAACCCATAATATAGGGAAATGTATTTTAGGCGCTTATTCCACCTACGTCAATAGTGATAGTAAATTTAGTATTGACGGAAATTTGAATTTTATGCCATAGTTAAAATTGATAAATGATGAGTAAAATCACGCGCTGTAAACAATAACAAACTAAAATGGCGTCATGGAATATGTTAAGTACAAACATTTCAATAGATTGTTTATAAAACAGTTTTCATCCACTAAACAGATCGGTGAAGGTCGATCTTACTTCGGATCTCCTATACTATTATTAGGTTTTATTAAAAATAATAAGTGTACGAAGAAAACAAATACAAACAAAATTTCAAAAAACAAATTCAAACAAATTTCAAAAATTTGGCGCATACGTGTCATTAGACGAAAAGTGATCAATAGTTGAAAAAACCAGTGGAATGTAATGAAAAATTGAAATTTCCGTCAATACTACTGTTTACTATCATTATTGACGTAGGTGGAATATGCGCCTTATATAGGAACGTTACTTTAGCTGGTATTTGACAAAAACATTAATTATTATTGCTTAGTGGCAACTTGTGGAAAAATTATTTTTGTTTATTTATTATATACTAGGCTATACGTACTTTTTATTGTGTATGTTTTACTATGTATTATCCCTGACTGGTAGGTAGGATACCAACCAAATTGTAGTTTGAATCGTAATACCAATATTGAGGGTCAACCGAGACTGCTAACTAATGGGTCTGGAGGCTTACACTCTTAAAGTTGGTAGGCTACAGTAGAGAACCCCCCCCCCCCTGTATTTACAGCAGGACTTGATCGATTTTCAAAAACAAAATCCAGTCGTTAGTGTTGCATAGAAAAGCGTAGAGGGAGGTTTATTTTTTGTTCATATGATGCTGATGCTGACGTCGAAGAGACGGACAGCATTGTTATCAATGAAGTGGAAAGTGGAAACTCTGTTGACACCCTAATTAATTTTTAATCCAACACAAATAAATGAATTTCCTGGAGCTAGTTTTAAACAAACACAGGCTACTCAAATAAATTTTGAAAATGTTAATTCAATTCTAATACATTACCGGTATTGTAATAATTTAATTTTAGAGGGTGCGCTTGCATTGTAATTATGTAGCGAAATTGTGTTAAACTAGACAAAATTGGTTGTTAGGCTACATAAAAAGAAGAATTAATAAAGTAATGCGAAGTTCTATATATAGCTGAAAAGTACCTAATACATTTAACTTGACGTCCAGTTGCTGTGATTACTTTTATCTTGAAATTCTCCTGCCTATAGCTGCCGTATTTCTGAAACTTATTACTTTTATCACGATGTGTCTTTCTGTATTTTTTATTTATTTTTTCCAATTTTAACATGTTGACAAAAAATCTACATGGTACTTTGCGAAGTACAAGAGCTTCATATTACAGGAAAACATCGCCTAGCCGTTTTTATTGATGGTAAACTATACTGAGTTGAACCATGCGTCACAGCAGAAAAATCACAGTAAGTTGACTGAGGTATGCAATGACTGCAGTGCAAGTGTTCCACAAACAACACTTATCTTACAAATGACATATATACGGTAGAGCTTTTGTATATAATGATTTGTAAGAAGACTGTTGATCAGTGTAGTTTAGCGACAGTGTTGGGTAATTCCACAATTATTAATGCGCTTATAAATAAATAAATAAGGACTTTTTTTGTTCTATTACTAAGCCAACCTAGCGGAGTTAGGGCTATAAAGCCCTCTCTTACACTCAACTTGGAAGACCCGGGACCGCCTGCTTTACATGCCCTCCGAAGCATGGCCAGGAAATGTAGCCAGTGTGGGACTCGAACCAACAACCTTTCAGGTGAAAGTCAGAGTCCGTACCACTACTCTACATGTCATGCGCTTGTACTCATGGCCATAGCCAGAGGCCCCCCCCCCCCCGAAATACTTTCAGCGTACACTAGATAGAATGGCGTTTTAAACATATTGAGGTTACCTCACTTACGGTGACGTCAGCTGGACCCCCCCCCCCCCCGAAAACAATATCTGGCTACGGCCTTGCTTGTACTACAATGCAAAAAAAACAACTTTTAATTGAAACCGATAAAATCTAGACTACTGCTGTTAGTTATAGTTAGGAAGCACAATTTCTTAGAAAGTCGCTGATGAATAGAATTATTCGCCGGACGTATTTTAGACAACGGTACCGTTGTGATTAAAACATCAGAAATTACAATACCGTCATATTAAATGTCTTATAGGGTTTTCATAAATTATAACTGCATATGCTGGCCACCAAGGAGCTTTATGTCATAGCTGCATATCCTTAAGAGGATGGATCACCCTAAGATGGGTTGGTTTATATTCTTCATTTAATTTAATGATTTGGTCTGTCCTGCAAGTAGACGACTATTTTATACATTGCACCACAAGGAATTTTTTAGTTTTAGTGTAGAGGTTTTCTCGTGAAACTGATAGGCGACCCAACTGAATTCAGGGAAACAATATAACCAAAATTAAAAACACCTTATAATATATTATGGTGTATGAAATACAAATAATAATAGAAGCACTTGTAGTATTTTGATGAAATTCGGTACCCAGGTAGGCTATGCATTATATTTTGCAGGTTCTAAAAAAATTTCCTTGGGATAATTTTTTATATTTTGAGTTAACTTAATTTAATAAAATAAAATAAATAAATAGGGTACGGTATGTCATGACATGGTCTGCTGCCCATTATAGACCAAGTCCCATCGATCAATGCAGTGCTTAAGAATAGGAAAACCCTTGAAAAATTATTTCCCATAGAACTCATAATTGATAAATCAGTAGAATCCGGGATGATAGGCCGTGGTCGTTCTAAAAGTGTACTTCCCTTACTCATTATTTATTATCTATTACAGTACGTATACTATAATTACCAAGACTTTCACGGCTGAAGTTAATTAATGAAGCACTAGTACGCTTTCTGATTGGCCAAGGCCTATCACCTCGGATTCTACTACTTCATCAAGTACCTATACTAATTGTTGAATAAGAGAGCAAGTACGGGTTCACTCGTACTGGTTCTTTGTGTATAGCCTACCTAATTCTTGGACAATTTTTTTATTTGGTTAAATGAGGTGTCAGAATTTGAAAAACGTTGATAAATCTACCTAGACACCTACAACGGGTCTTAACCAGGGGATTTTTTTGTTATGACGTCCAACTTGTTTTAAGCTGATTAATTAGAGTAAGGAGCATTGACATTGATGGGTGAAAATGACACCGACCTTCACAGTCTCATTCAATAAATTACCTAGCTGCGGAAAGCGGAAATTTATTTGGATCGTCTTTCGAGTCTGATTCTGATTCATATTGCTAATTAATACAGTACGTATCTTCTGGTGAAGGCGTTAACGTCCGACCGGGGCGAGTTCAGGAAATGGGTTCGGGGTGACCCCCCCCCCCCCACGCTGCGCACGCCCGATTAAGGAGGAAGAAGAAGAAGTATCTGCTGCCGAAGCTTGCTTTAAGCAGTTTTCATTTTATCCAGTATTTTCCGGGACTCTTGCAGTATGAAGTAGCTAAATACAAAATAATAATAAATATAGGGTCACCAGATGTTTGGAAGATAGAAGAATACATGCCTATATAATTACAAAAACTTTCGCGGCCGGGAGTTACTTGTTGAAGTAGTTGAATGCGGGATGATAGGCCTTGGTCGATCTGAAAGATTGCAAACGTACGGTCGATGTCTTCAGTGGCACTGTGTAGAATTCTAAGATTGTATCTCGGAGGCTCAGCAGCAATTCTTTCAAGTCAACCACGGCCTATCATCTATGGAAAGCAATACTAGAAGTAATAAAGGATAGCCCATGCTACCGCGCACCCCTCACTATACAAAAAGATGGCTCCCGTCCGAATTGAACATTTAGTAACATTTTCCTTAATAATAATAATAATCATTTTTCACAAATTTATTATAATATACCTAGTAATATAATTTCAAAACTACATGGACAAGTGTATGCAAATATATTTATCTTATATTATTGTACAATACTGCATGTCGGTTTCACAATCATAATGCGAACCCTTTAATTAAAACTATGATGTCTATTATTATTTTATTATAAATTAGGCTATAATAATATTAATTTAAATATTTTTACTTTTTGTAAGACAAAAATGAAAAAGAACACTCATTTAGGTATTGGATGATTATAAACCAGGCAGCTTTAGTCAGAACATGTTTAAGTAGGCTAACTTACAGGAGCGGAGAAGGGACGTGCTGAGAACCTCGTCTGACGAACGCCTGTCCACGACTGTTAAGCGTTCGCTGGAGTTTAACACGTCCACCTGTGGATATCCATGATGTTGTCTTTTTATTTTTATTTAGTCAATAATAATTGGCTATGCTAGTTTTTCCAAAATTATCGGGCTTATAAATACATTTCTATGAGAGGAGTAAAAAAATGTTTGTAGCCATTAATAATTTACTGTAATTTTCTGGATTTGCAGCCATGTACATCTCATCCTCGTATGTGGCTATGTGGGGGTTACACAGTTATTTTGTTTTAAAAAAATGTCCATGAGTTGATTGTAAGGGAAGGTTGAAGATACATTCCCACTATCTGATGAAGAACCAGTAGAATCCGGGCTGATGGGCCGTGGTCGAGATGAAAGTGAACTTCCAAATATTTCGTCAACATCTGCGGTCGACATCTTCAGTGGCGCTGCGTAGACTTCGAAGGTTGACCCTCGGTGGCTCCGTACAACCTTTGACTCCGGCCGTGAAAGCCTTTGCAGTTACATTTTTCCCACTATCGATTAAAAAATTGGTACTATACTATTGATTGCGGTTCTAAACAGCCGTAAGCCTAATCTATCTATCCCCTATGGTTTGTTGAAGCCATGCCCGCATGCGCAATCATGAGACTTATCGTTTCATAGTTTCTTAACAATTAGCCGCCATTTGTCACTAGATTATCCTTTATAATGATGGGTGAGTGAGTGAAAATGAACATAATTTTTCAACAGAATTAATAGCATGTAACATGAATAATAAATACTATATATATATGTATGTATATTTTATATATATTATACAGGAATAGGTAGGCGTTGAGCACATTTGTAAGTTGCTAAATTTAATAGACCTAGATATGACACTTTCGCGAAGAGACGGAGGATTCTGGATTTGCGCCTGCAGATATTAAAGTATGCAAATGAATATATTAAAATCTATTTGGCACATTCTAAATATTTTGGGGCAAATCAATTCCCCTTGGTTCTTTTAATTCATGCCTGACCTATTATTCATCAGCTGTTATGCTATCTAGAGTCCAACCGTACAATAATAATGGACCGCCGTCTTGAAATTTCGGCCATTGCCAAGTTTTTTTTTAGAATTTGGAAGGCATAGTGCAAAATGTTCTGTCAGCGATTGTTATCTCCCATAATACATACCGCCACAATAATGTTTTGAAAGTTTGAAATGGCCGCAATCTTGAAATTTATACAGGATTTAATTTATCTGGCCTGTAGACAATAGCATAGTTTACACTAGCAATCATACAAACAAATTTCAGCTGAATTCATTTATAAATGTGACGTAAAGTTATTGTTATTAGAACTTCTTTGAAAGTTACGGACGCGGGATAAATGGTCACATCTTGAAATTTTTTCCTGCTATTTGTTTTTGGTAAAATTTCGTAGGCCTAAGCAAAATGTTCTTTCGGAAATTTTTTCTATCGTAAAAATGTCGCCACAATATTTTTTTGAAAATTGTAAATGGCCGCCATCTAAAAATTTTGGTCGGCTGAAATTTTTTTATGGCCTGGAGACTCATTTTCGGTATTTTAGACACTTACAAAAAAAATCAGCTCAATACTGGTAGGGCCTACCTACATAAAAACGCTTGATCCAAGATGCAAAATTATATTGTATATACATATACTGAATATAGGCTATAATATACTGTATGCTATTTCCATTTTAGAGGGTCTCGTTCATGTCCGGTGATAATTAATAAGTTTGGGCCCAATTTGCTACAACGGAAGTGATTGCAATAGTGTTTTTTTTTTTTTTTTTTAAGGAAAATGCACTTAGGTGTGTAATGACTTAGGCCCGGTACAAACGGATGACTCTCGCAGTCGCGATTTGCCGAAGTTTTTTCCATAGTAGGAATAGAGCTTGGTGAATAGTTAGTGCAATCGTTCGTGCGGTCCGCTTCACGCCAGCTTCCGACATCGACACGAAATTTTCTGCTAGCCCTACGGCTACAATGGAAAAGACGTGGGCAAATCACGACAGCGAGAATCGTTCAAAAACTTCCAGATCGATTGGATTTCTACACTTTCTTGATGAAACCAGCACAATTCAAAACTTTTGATTTGGCGGTTTTTTTTTAGAATAGGGAAGGAAACTTCCTAGTCATATAACCTTCTAGAAATTTAATTTCAGTTTTAATTTTTTTATACTAGGCTAGTTTGATGCAAAGAATAAAATTGTAGTTAATTGATGTGCATAAACATGTTGGTTAAGTTCCAATTTTTCAATTTGTAAGTGAAGTCATTTATACCGTAGTGTCGGCCATTTTAAATTGTGTTTATACTATTTTATTTACGCTGTTTATTTTTTCTCCTATAAAGCTGTAAAAAATGAGCGATTAAATGTAATAGTACATTTTATTTGTCTCTGAATAGTACAAAACTGACTAAAGTTGGATAATTTTGCTGTGCAACCCCGTTAATAATTAGTTTTACGCAAGCATATAATAGGTATAAGGTGAGAGAAATTCTTTTGTTCAGTTCACGAATTTTTATTATATTATTTACTGAAATTATTTTTGGACTGGCTAATCATTGCTGACCGTGATATTTGATATTTGTTACGTTTTATATTTACGCACATTTTGAAGGTTAGTTTTAGTTGCTTTCCATTGGTATTCTGTAGTTTTCCCTACGCAACGCAGTTCCATATTGTGCCTCAAAACCATAGCAATTAGGAGCCCGTAACAGATGACTTGAAAAATTGAGTTTAAATAAATGCAGAAAGGTGAAAGTAGGCGGTGGGGGTATAAACGAATGTAATAGGTCTAGTTAAAGAAGTAAACTTATTTCCAGCGCTAATAGGCTTATAGCTAACGAAAAGCTACCAGCTGTATTCTGCACGACTGTAATTATATTACCCTGTAGCCTACAAAAGATATTGGGGTTGATATCTAAGACTCTATGGTCGATGCTCTTAAAAGCAAGTCATTTTTTGATAACCTTGGTTCATTCTCCATTTCTTAAATTAGGCCAACCCCATTTACTTCATTTTTTTTTTTAATATAGCTTATAATATAGATAAAGCAGTAGGTACCGTATGTAGCCTACATGTATTTGACCGTGTGGCACCAACTATGGTAATTATCATAATTAATGCAGCCTGTAACTACTGTCGTTATTTAATTTCATTATTTAATAATATTATTATTACTAGCCGCACAGAAAATTTGAAAGAAATAAAATTACGCGGCATTTATTTCAGTATAAATTGTTTTTGGAACCGTGTGCAGTTGGTAACGTAACTTGTCTGAACACGATCTCAACAATTGATCAATTCAATTAATACAGTGAGGCGTAAGCTATTGTAATCATCTGCAGCCAATATGTATAATTTACCACCATTTTATTTTCAAAACGTTCAACAGTGAGTTTACTTGAATAATAACTTTATAAAATCTTGAAAAAGTGTTTCGCCGTGACATTAAGGCAAAGTGATGAGTAACTACTGAAAGTGCATCCAATATTCTCACTATTTCGTCCTTTCTAGTAATTTTGGGTGCTAGCGTACCACCAGGTTTATAAATCTTAAAATACAAAAACTAACTGCGATTAATAGAGCAATCACGTAATTTTCGGAGTATTTCAAAATTTAGCCAAACAGGTGCCAATTATTTTGAAAAATAACTTACGTGTTTCACATCCATCATCGTCTGTATAATATGCAAGTAATCTCTTTATTTCAGAAGATTCGCAATGAGTACTGACCAGAGTCCCGCGTTCAATCAACAAATGGTTGATATGGAAAAGGTTTACCAATGGATCAATGAGCTCTCCTATCCAGAGTCCAGAGAAAACGCATTACTGGAGCTGAGCAAAAAGCGAGAGGTCGTCCATGACCTGGCGCCAATGCTATGGAATTCCTTTGGCACAACTGCCTCCTTAATGCTAGAAATTGTCAAAATCTATCCTGCCATTAACCCTCCTTCCCTCAACGCCCACCAGAGCAATAGAGTGTGCAATGCTTTGGCTCTGTTGCAATGCGTAGCATCCCATCCTGAAACGCGGTCGGATTTCCTTAAGGCACAGGTCCCTTTGTATTTATATCCATTCTTACATACAGTCAGCAAAACGAGGCCGTTTGAATATTTGCGGCTTACTAGTTTAGGTGTCATTGGAGCTTTAGTCAAGGTAAGTCTCCCTTTGTTTCACCTCCAGCAGCCTGATCATGGCGATTATAATACCGGTATTTATTTAATACCAGGGGATTAAATAAATACCGGTATTAAAATCGCCATGATCAGGCTGCTGTTAAATAAGTTTTTTTACTCAGGTTTTAGTTTTAAAGATATTGGCCTAGATTGAACACTACTTCCTGTTACTTGCCGTCACTTGCGAGCCATGTGCACCTTGACGCCGTGAATCGACGCAATGACTGTTTGCACGATAGAGATTACCAAAAACCTGATAGAAAGCCCAGACACTTGCCACTCTGTTCAAGGTGGTTTTTGAGTGGCTACACTATTTAACAGATATCGGCACGATAGCGAAATTTAAATAGGGATTAAATTCATGTTCAATATAATATATGTAGGGATATTGTCGATGTTGTAGGGACGCCACTGGATGAAGCCAAGTTAGGCAGTCTAAGGGTAGCGATCGCGAGGTAAAGATGTAGGCCCTATGTACTCATTGTTGCCTTTTAATAAATAGATTTGCAAAACTTACGTGTTATTTATCGACAATATCCTTACTTACAGTATATGCACATTATATTTTAATGTACACATTCACATTCACACAGCCTCAATCCTTACATCAATTTGATCCTTGTGGTATTTTTGCTACTTCTGTGTCTTCACGATTCCGCTTTTTTTTTTGCTTAACAAAAAAAAACGATTCCGAAGCTCCTTAGCTGCTTCTATTTTAATTTAACTATAATAACTATTAAATATGTATGTATTTTTTTTTTTTGTAGACTGACGAACCTGAAGTAATTTCTTTCCTGATTACTACAGAGATAATTCCCCTGTGTTTGAGAATTATGGAAAGTGGTTCCGAACTCTCCAAGACTGTGGCTACTTTCATTCTTCAAAAAATCCTCCTCGACGACAATGGTCTCTCCTACATTTGCCAAACTTACGAGCGGTTTTCTCATGTCGCGATGGTCCTTGGTAAAATGGTCATTTCTCTGACCAAAGATCCGTCTGCAAGACTTCTTAAACACGTCGTTCGTTGCTACTTAAGACTTTCTGACAATGCCAGGTAAATACCGAATCTCATGGAAATTGAAGGGAAAATCATTAAGTAGCAAAGCTGAGATTTTTACATGTTTTTAAAATTGTCTTATGGATGGTTATTATTTTACTTAACACTGCGCGTAAGAAACTTGTGTTGAGGCGTAAGTAAGGTGAAGGTAAAACAGACAGCGGCAGAGCCTCTCTCAAGCCTCTGCCGTTGTCTGTTTTACCTTCACCTTACTTACGCCTCAACAACTTGATAGATGAAATCGTCTCCCTGTAACTTTGTAACATTTAAACACAATGTAAATTAAAATAACTTACTAATTTTCCTTTATTAATATGATAAATATTACTTTATTAATATCATAAAAACACACTATCAATTTCGGCTTTAAGTCATCGTCAAGTGAGCTGATAAATTGATACAGGTAAGTACTTGGTATTTTACTAGTAGCCTAAGTACTAGTGTTTCGCCCTACATTTATTGTAGTTTACAGGCCACATTAGTCAACATGAACATAACACTAATAATGCCACTAAATTTAACAAGGGTGAATTACTGACAAATGTTATATACAATAATTTAATATGGGTTATTCCTATCAGATCGCTTCGATGACTTAAAGTTGAAACCGGGCTGTATGTTTTTTATCATATCAATAAGTAATATTTACGGAGTTATTAAAATTAAAATTAATGCTAGTTGCCTACAAATGCTGCGGCCATTGGGGGAAACGCATGGCTTCCTATTGAAACTGTCCTATAAGTTGCTATGATCTGTGGTCCCCGAGCTGGGATTGCCAATATCCTGTCAGATTAGCTGGTATGTGCACATCTGATTGGCATTGTCAGGTGTACGAGGCTCATTCATTGAATAGTTTCCAAATGGGGACTAAAGTTCTATATAGGAGAGATGGGACATTAGTTTTCGAATTTGTAGGGCCACTTGCAACGTCTTCTATGATCAGCCAATGAAAAAATGTAGCAATATACTAGGATTAAAAAAGTAGTTTTTGCGCGCTCGAATGTCTCATCTCTCCTATAGAACTCTTAACGGGGACGAATGATAATACTAATTAAATGAGATATATAGAGTTATACAATGAGAAATGCGTTAATGGCGCCGGCATGGACATAAAAGAACTACAGGTTGAGTGTTAGAAACTGGATGCCGGTTCTCTAGCCAATTTGGAGCCTTCTGTCAGCTTCTCCCATCTTCAGTTAATAGAAAATTTAATAGGTGAACATACTTCAAGCCGTATAGAAGCTGAGAAACCAATCCTTCTCTTATTTCTTGGCTTTTAGTTCCTCCTGTGTATTTGACGGGAGAATAAAAATGATGCCACATAAAAATCGCGGTTTCTTTTATTCAATATGACTTTTCAGTGCTAACTCGATTATTAGTGGTGCTATTGTATAAAATATATTTTTTTGTTTTGTTTTAGAGCGAGAGAAGCATTGAGGCAATGCCTGCCCGACCAGTTGAGAGATTCAACTTTTACAAGCTGTCTCCAAGACGATAAGTCGACTAACTATTGGCTGGCACAACTCCTAAAAAATCTCGAGCCTGTACCCCCCAGTGCTAGTGAGGGGATGTCTCCATTAATTCCGACCTTGTAGGGCACATTGAATATAAACATGTTAATAATGCACTTTGAATGGTATGATTGTACAAAACCAAACCGGATTCTACTGTGTCGCAATCAAGTTTGTAAACTGCTGGGGACGTGAGTTTGCATGTTTTCTTATCATATAGAGTTGAGTATTGTCGGGCTGTTTTTTTTTTTAAGACTACAGTGGTGATCTGAAGAAATACATTAATTTAACGTTTTGGATCAGCAGTATCCCAAATTAGTTTTATTAAAGCTTAATTTATGAGCATACCTACTAAAATTACAGAACATAACCGTATTATTTGGAACCAGTTTGTTGGCGCCGGTAATCTCAATATTGTATAATAAGCTAAAATAGTTTCTTTGCTGGGACGACGTAGTTTTTGTGATAAAAGTTCAAAAATAGTACAAATACGAAAGCAGCGTGTCCAAAAACGTAAATGTCAAACACGTTTGAGTTTTGACATCTCGGTGTTATAGCGTCGTGAAGCACCACCCAGCAGATCCCCACCAATTGCACCTGAAAAAGCAAGTTTTTAGAGAACAATAAAATACTGCACTGGGTTTATAGCTGCAGTTAAAGCAAAATAATCCCTAAGGACTCAAAAATTAATGTGGCGTACTTACATCTATGATTTCAAACTCACAAATTGCATTGCAATGAGAAATTACAAAACATCCGAAGCCAGTCGGAGTAAATTTAATGTTTCGTTAAATTTTTTGGTTCAGCCTGGTTTATAACCTTCGCAAGCTGGCCATGACAGCCTGTCTGTTTCCGTGTACACAAGCGTAACTCCAAGTCATTGTTGTTTATTTATGATTACTATGGATATACAGTGACATGGCTAGCTTATGGAAGTTCATAAATTGGGAAAACTATGAAACCTAGGGATCACTTACTAGTTGAATTCTTGTCATCCAATATTTGTATTTTAACGCTAATATTTTGATTTTTTTGGTACCGTGAGATACAGATAGGTAGTACAGATACATAAAGAAGTGCACTGTAAAATTGAATCCATGCACTGAACATGACGTACCACCTAAAACATTAAAACTGTGTTTATGTAAATTCCAATACATCTCATAGTCCAGTAAATTAGGGGCAAACTTTGGACCTCTGAATTGGTGCTAACTCGCCGTTTTTTCACAGAAATTTTCCTAATGGTATTTCTAACTAAAAGTCCAGATATATAAGAAAATCGGACTGGCGGAACTGGACTGGTCAATAATTGTCATCATCGTCCCTTTTTTTAACTAACGAGCTTCCTTCCACTTAAAAGATGTTTTTGCAGAGTACACAAGTTGACCATAAAATTGCCTATCGACTGATATGTATACATCTGCCATCATTCAAACTGAATGACGTCACGCTCAATGTATAAAGTGACCAAGACTGGTTATATATGTCCGATTTCCATCAAACTTGACATATCGATTCACTATGCCAATAGCAATTGACCAAACAATAAGGCGCGTATTCCACATACGTCAATAGTCAATAGTAAATATGGTATTGACGGAAATTTAAATTTTTCATTGATACACTACATTCCATAATATGTTTTTTCAACTATTGATCACTTTTCTTCTATTGACACGTATGCGCCAAATTTTTGAAATTTGCTTTCATTTGTTTTTTGAAATTTTGTTTGTATTTGTTTTCTTTGTACACTTATTATTTTTAATAAAACCTAATAATAATAGGAGATCCGAAGTAAGATCGACCTTCACCGATCTGTTTAATGGATGAAAACTGTTTTATAAACAATCTATTAAAATGTTTGTACTTAACATATTCCATGACACCATTTTAGTTTGTTTGCAGCGCGTGATTTTACTCTATGATCATTGATCAATTTTAACAATGGCATAGAGTAAAATTGAAATTTCCGTCAATGCCATATTTACTATCGACTATTGACGTATGTGGAATAATCGCCTTAGGGAGCGTTGCAGGATACAAACCAAGTTCACCGTTATAATGTGACTCTTAAGGCGCCCATTCCACATACGTACAACGTCAATGAAAATTATGAAATTGAAGGACATTCCAATTTTACTCTATGCCATTGTTAAAATTGATCAATGATCAATTGATCATAGAGTAAAATCACAAACAATGAAACAAACAATCTAAAATTAAGAAATGGCGTCATGGGATATGACAAGTACAACTATTTTAATTGATTTCTCTAAAAAGAAAGCATTTCTGTATAAAAATTATAATAAGGTTTAAATAATATGGCGGCGAAGAAAACAAATACAATTTCAAGAAACAAATGCAAACAAATTTCAAAAATTTGGCGCATACGCTTCAATTAAAAATTGTCAATTTTTGAAAAAAACATATGGAATGGCCCCCATCTATGAGAAATAGAATTGTCCTTCAATTTCATAATTTTCATTGACGTTGTACGTGTGTGGAATGGGCGCCTAAGTTTCGTTCTATTTGTCCGTTTATCTTCACACTTGGCGACTCGACCTTAAGAGTGTACAGCCCGTAGGAAATAGGCAGCTCGAAATTTAATACTTTATATTTTTTATTTAATTAACAGCATGTTATTAAAGATTTGGCTTATCAAAGTTGTAGAAGACTACTTCATGCATCATATAATAAGGTATTTTTAGTTTTCGAAATTGTAGTTTTTTTATAAAATCGATTAAGTTATACGTGAAAAGTTATTGTTTAAATAAAATATTTGCATGTTTCTAAAAAACTACAATTTTGAAAATTAAAAATATCTTATAATATGATGCATGAAGTAGTCTTCTACAACTTTGATGGGCCAAATCTTTAATAACATGATTAGCTAATTAAATAAAAAGTATTAAATTTCGGGCTGCCAATTTCCTACACTCTTAAGCCGTTGGCTACATTGGTTTAGGTGGGTATTCCACCGGCGATTTTACTTCAAATTTGATTTTGTCATTGACGTTTGTTTTGTTTTAAGGAGACTATTATGTAGATACTTAACTTATCTATTATAACTTAATTTATAATAGATAAGTTAAGTATCTACATACATAATAGTCTCCTTAAAACAAAACAAACGTCAATGACAAAATCAAATTTGAAGTAAAATTGCCCAGTGGAAAACCCGCCTTATGATGTTATCTGAGGATACATGCACAAAATACTTGCCTGGAACATAGCGGACACTAAGCCAGCCCATCATTACATTACCCGTATGGTGATAAACGTGCAGAAAAGACAATTGCCTTTCCTTTTTCCTTAATGCATAAAAAATCTGAAATGAAATAATGTGTCTTGCTTAGGTAGAAGCTTACAGAGGTCTACAATAAATAATCATGTAGTACGGTACTTCAATATCATTCTACATGGCATAAGGCTTAACTAAAAAGACACTGCAAGTACAGAAGATATTATGTACTGTAGAATTGTAACAGCCTGGATATTACTGCCGAGAGAGATACGTATTGTATGCATATGCTGATTTTTCTACTACAGTACAAAATCCGTTTTGTTCATGCTATTTCGTTTACAAAACTTAGTTGACAAATTTGCTTCCAGTTTTCTCGGAAATTTAAAATAGACTAGCATGGTGATGAAAAACGTACTGTTTCAATTAGATCTGATAATCTGACGTAATACATGACTTGGAGAACTGTAGCTACGAAGTCTCCAGATGATGTTTTATCCAGTGGAGTGCAAAACAGTGGGGAAGTTTCATCATAGAAAATGCCTGTCAGTAGCTGCGAAAAAAATATTTAGAAATAAATAAAACTATAATGAAGCAGTAGTATCCGGGTTAATGGTCCTTGGTCGATCTAAAAGCGTACTTCCAAACGTTTCGCGGACATCTGCGGTTTAGTTCCTGCTAAGCCTCCGAAAAACAAGTCTTAGAAGTCTACCTACGATACCTACCGCAGATGTTGACAAAACGTTTGGATGCACGACTTTAAATCGACCATGGCCCCTTAAACCGGATTCTACTACTTCATCATCAATACAATACATATTTATTATTATTATTAATACATGTAAAGTATAAAATAAAATCGTCAGAGTATCTTCAAAATCAGGTAGTTCTGTCATTGTGCTAGTGCCTCAGGGCTTTAAAGTCTCTGTAATTTAATACTGTGCGTCACTCAGCTTTATTAGCACCACAGTGTACTTACATATAGTAGATTCATAGCCTGAATACGGTTCACTGCATTCCTCAGATGTGTTTGAGTTTGAAGGCCAGAAGTAAATGATGTCACTATTTCAATAACTTGCAGTAGTCATTGGAACTATTTGCGGTTCTCTATGTCCTTTTGATAGTATATAAAAAATTAACCAGTAGTCTTGAAGGGGAAGTAAAGGTATTACAGACTCAGACTTTCATCCGAAAGGTTGTCGGTTCGAGTCCCACACTTGCTACATTTTCTGGCAATGCTTCGGAGGGCATGTAAAGGAGGCGGTCCCGGGTCTTCCTAGTTGAGTGTAAGAGAGGGTTTTATAGCCCTAACTCCGCTAGGTTGGCTTAGTAACAAAACAAAATGTTCTATTTAATAATAGAATTAAAACTGCTGTACTCTTAACTACCATACTGAAGTTTTCACATGCATAGCTTTCACATAGATATCGTTGCCTATAGTTTCAGATTAGTAATTCTTTCCGTACGGTACTTACAAAATATGCTGCAGCTCCACTAGCGATGACTTGAAATACATTGTAAAGCAGTATTAGTAATTTGAGATCATACGGCTTCCGTTCCCTCATGAATATCGGAATTATAATTTTTACCAATACAGGATAGGTGGTCATTATGGCTAGGGAAGGTAGAATACTGTCTTCAAAAAATCCTTGCAACCGTTTGTCTGCAATAATGAACAGTTATTGATTCGTGCTCGTGGGGGAGGGGGTAGCATACCCTAAACTTGCTACGATAGGCTATCAATCCGGACCAGCCCACCAGCTGGAGCCAGATCTTCAAGAATGACAAAATGAACGTCTAGCTTTCCACTGGGACCATAATCTTACACTAACTAATAGTTTAGGTTATGAGATTCAATTGGATAAATGTACTGTATAAGGCTTGGCAAATACTGAAAATGTACCTACTTCCCACGTCTTCGAAATCCCATAAAAACCTCTATAAGCAGTCTTCATTATAAGCTAGGTATTTCTGTTGAGTTCTGAACTCATACATTCTGCTACCTGCAATACAAGTCCGTGTTTTCGGTTCCGATAGAATAAGGCTCACTAGAGCGAGCTGCTACCGGCAATGAAGATGAAGCAATATAACCCGGGCTGATGGGATCTAAAAGCGTACTTGCAAATCTATTTCTCCTCTATCTTCTGATGCTACTGAGCCTCCGAGATCCAATCCTTTGAAGTCTACGTACGTAGTACCACTTAAGATGTCGACCGTAGATTTTGCCGAAATATTTGGAAGTCCGGATTCAATCGATCAAGGGCCATCAGCCCGGATTCAACTGTTTCATTATCTGACTCGGACGTGAAAGGCTTTGTAATTACATTCATTCGGCAATGATGCCAAGATAGTAGACGAATGTTTGATTGCATATGGTATGGCCTTGATATAAAACGGATTTTGAAAGCAGCTGAAAAGAATAATTAAAAAATTTGACAACATTAATGCTAAATTACCCACCTTCATTTTCATTTTGATAGGATTCATACTGTTGCCACAAACCAATCAATGACATTATTGCTGCAGAAAACGGCAATTTAGTCCCTGCTCAGTTTTGAGACAGACCACTAAGTAACGCAAGTCCCGGAAGCCAGGATTGAAATGGGCAGCCTATTTATATCACATGTTTTACTAATTAAATTACGTTTCACTTCACTTAGCCTGTGATCAAATAGGTGCCATATTTTATGTGTCAATGTATTGCGTCTCAGCTGAATAGCCAGTGTAATTCCAATTCTCGTTCTCATGGCTAGCACCGATTTGTGTACTATAAAAAAACATTACTAAACAAAACGAATGGTACACCAGTTCCTGACTTTGGCAGAAAAAGGCTAGGATTTGGTTAACTAGATATATTGTAGTTACAGCTTGGTCTACAAACTAAAGCGATCACACCTACCATAGCTTATTTTAATAGCTGACCTCAACAGCAAGCCCATGAAACCTGGTCACAGGAACCAAACGTTAAGTTCATTAAATATAATTACAAAGGGTTTCACGGCCGGAGTTACATGAAGCAGTAGAATCCAGCATGATAGACCGTGGTCGTTCTGAAAGCGTGCTTCCAAACGTTTCGTCAACATCTGCCGTCGAATCTTCATTGGAACTGCGTAGGCAGCAACTGAGTAGCTTTCAGAACGACCACAGCCTATCATTCCGGATTCGACTGCTTTATCAAGTTCATTAAATAATTGCAAAATCCACCAAAAATTATGAATGCCCTATGATATTGTGTATGAAGTAGGTAGCATGGGTATAATTTTGGGAAGGATGGTCAGAACCTCGCTCAGAAATTGTCTTTGGGAGAACGGGAGTACTCTTTGCTACATCATCAAAGTAACTCAACTAGCACGTGAAATCAAATTCGGCGACCTGCTACACTATTTGTGATCCCATGGCTAAATTAGCGTAGAACAAGATAGGCTAATATGGTCAATGGTTGTAACCGCATAATGTATATATTCAACCAGTTGTAGGCCCGGTACACACAGACGATTCGATACGCCCGAGTTGCCGACGTTTTTTTTCATTGTAGGAATAGAGCATGGTGAATGGTTGGTGCAAACCTAGAATCCACTTCAGAAGATTTTTATGAGCTGGCGTATCTAGGG
The DNA here is from genome assembly GCA_963971405.1 of Psococerastis gibbosa. NCBI lineage: Eukaryota > Metazoa > Arthropoda > Insecta > Psocodea > Psocidae > Psococerastis > Psococerastis gibbosa. The sequence continues at coordinate 29,706,447 of OZ020489.1, read as the reverse complement.
GAAAACCAAGCAATTTCGTGAAGTCAGCTTCAGAAATTTTCGGTTGTCAAATGGTTCGTGTGTACCAAAGCTAACCAAAAAAAGAATATCAATTGACATGTTTGCGCCAACTTGCTTAATTTGGAGGGATACGTTTATACCCATCAAATTGGGGTTAAATTATGACTAGCTATTTGATATACAGTAAGTAAACCAAACATTCCTATTGATAATCTGTTTTAATTTAAATTGTTGAGCAGAGCCCGTATAAAGTAGAATGTTATTGTATCACCGCGATTTTACTTTATTGGCAATAGGCACAGTAGGCCTATTTACATTTAAAATCCTATAAATTCCTGCCTACCTTTACCTCTCACTTCTGCGGAGTGTTATAATGCTCGGAAAGTTGTGCTCGGAAGTCATAATTATTTAGTTTATTCTAAAGCAGGCCATTGTCATCCATCGAAGCAATTCTACGAACTAAAAATTAATAAGAGCTGCTGCTAAGTAATTAGGCGAAAGTCTGGCATGTAGAGTAGTGGTACAGACTACGACTTTCACCCGAAAGGTTGTTGGTTTGAGTCCCACAATTGCTACATTTTCTGGCCATGCTTCGGAGGGCACGTAAAGCAGGCGGTCCCGGGTCTTCCTAGTTGAGTGCAAGAGAAGGCTTTATAACCCTAACTCCGTTAGACTGGCTTATTAGTAATAGAACAAAAAGTGGATATTTTACTTTTAAAGAAAACCTCGATTGAAAGTTCGTCGTCGTGAACGTTCTGTGGATACCCTTATTACATTTAGTATTAAGAGGAAGCTTATCATTCACATTGGCCACCCCTGGATCACCCCAAAATATATTGGTTAATATTTTTTTTATTTAAGTTAATACTTAAGTTACAAAGATTTAGTGCATTAATTTGGTAGAAGATACGCCGTATTATAAGGTGTTTTTAATTTTTGTTATCAATTTTTGGAAAATTTGATAATTTCAGTCCCCTATCAGTTTTACGGAAAAACCCCTGCACCAAAACTAAGGAATTCCTCGTATTACTATGTAGGAAATAGACCTCTACTAATTGAACAGACCAAATCGTTTTAACTTAAGCATTAAATTAAATAATAAATATAAACCAACCTATTTTGAGGGTGATACAGGGCTTACAAACAGCCAGCTCTCTTAAAAAAGATGGGACTGAGATTGGAATTGAATGAAACTTGAATTCATTGACTCGGGATTTTGTATTTCCGGAATCCTGGCCAAGGGAAAACCCACAAAATTAAAAATACACACTAATTGCCCGAATATGTACAATATGAATTAAAGGCTTCAATTTTAATGCACAGTATTCTAATTTCATGTGGTGTGAACAAGTCTATCCAAAATAGCCTAATGCAACCGGACATGTCCTATACGAATAAATCTAAAACAAAAATTCATAGTCTACAATAGTACCTACCTACTTAGAAGTAAAAATAACGCTACAAATACAACTATTAATGTCAAACAGTAAGTTATTACAAAATATATTTTTTTCACAATATTTAAAAAGGAGTTGTACTAAAAACAGTCGTCGATTTAAATATCAAGACTGCAATAAAACAGTTGCCGCTAAGGAATGACCGACAATTTCCGGAAACATAGCTGGTGTAGTTGAAACGTATCGTATCACAAATACCCGAGAATAATTGCAATGGAAATTCTTTTCTTATAATAAATGCTATGAGATCTGCGGTATTAATATCGGGCATCAGGACAGTTTTTGAGGAAAATGCATAACGGTGACTAAATTGATCCAAAATATCGCTACTTCGGAAGAAAAAGGACACAACTAAAAAATGGTCGATTTCGACTTAATAACGCTAAAATATTTAAAAAAAAATCTATGTTGTGTTAATGTAGTTTGTATAGTTTTCGCGCGAGGGAAGTTGTGTCGTTTTCTATTTGGCGGGAACCGTCAGGTAGCCCAATTCATTATAATAAAAAACTATAACTTCAATTTTTGTAAATTAATGGATTTAGAGTTGTGTCTTTTTTCTTCTGGAGTAGTGATATATTGGAAGAGATTAAAATGTGATTTCCATAAGAATTAGAAATGTTGAGGTATGTTGAAATTTTTCTAGCTGAGTACTGAAATGATGTAAACAATGATATTTTTATGGGATTACCTTAGCATGCCTAAAATGTTAGGCAGTTATTCCACCGGCGATTTTACTTAAAATTTGATTTTGTCATTGACGTTTGTTTTGTTATAAGGAGACTATTATGTAGATACTTAACTTATCTATTATAAATTAAGTTATAATATAGTAGCAGACATCATTAATAAGTCTCTACTATATTATAAATTAATTTATAATAGATAAGTTAAGTATCTACATACTAGTCTCCTTAAAACAAAACAAACGTCAATGAAAAAATTAAATATGAAGTAAAATCGCCGCCTTAGATCCATAAGTTTTCATAAACAAAGTAACGGAAAAAGGTACCAACCGATAAGGAGCTAAAAATTGTTTTATACCCAATGAATAGTGGCTTCGTATCGCAAAATGTGGACACAAGCATTAAAGCTAATTTAAGAAAATGTATGGGAAATCTGTTACTCACAATAAACTAAAATTAAAAAAACTTAACATGTTTAGAAGACGATTCTCAACTTTTCCAACTTATCAGATTTTCAACATCTCTCATAAGTTCAAACTTCAAAGATAGGATGGAAATATTATATTATGGAAATGACAATTCAATCATCCTGTATAATCAATTCAAATTTTATTTAATCTTTCTAATTTTCAAAATCCTATCTTTGTTCTCCACAAAAATGCCCATCAAAATTCGTTATATAGCTAGCGGGTGCATAGAAATGGCTAATAATAAATTTTGCTCTCATGGTTTAAATTACATTGTTTACAAACGAGGTCATTGACTACTGAGCCTTTGCTGAGCTCCAAGTTTTGCATTCTGTTCTCTGTGATAATATTTGGGCATAGCTCACTGGAGAGCTCTCGCGAATAACTGACTGACCAGTAAATATGGCATTGTTACCGAAATTAATCGGTCTTCCTTAACGCACGGTTACCGTAACTAGGCAACTAACATTCAGTATTATATACGTAGTATATTTTCACATGGCTAATTTTATTCAAATGCCCAAAGATCTGGTATATTGTACTTGTAAGGATTACTTCGATAATAATAAGTTAATGGTGTCCGCCAGGAGTAAATGCTCCTGGCTATAGTTCCCTTCTTCCTCGTCACTGAATGCAAAGGCTGCGGCTAGGGTTGGCACAACCGAAAGGCATTTTCTCCTGGCGGGCACTATAAGGTTTGGGCAGCCCATTTCAAATTTTAAACCCAATGTGTGCTCCCATTTATGAATATTCCTTTGAATTGGTGCATGCTTTCAAAATGCACTACCAAATTCGCATAGTGGTAAAAATCTAAACGTAGATCTATAACACCCAAGGTATACGGTATGCAATGATTTACCGAGAAACAAAAAAACTAATTTCTTTACGAGTAGGTACTCCTAACAAGGCTCGCTCGGAGGGGAATGATGGCGCCAAAGTTTGTTTACAAGAATACCCGTTAAACATGAGAAAAACTTTGTCCTACTGAACAAGAAACGTTCATGTGTATAGGGTTACGACTGGATTATAATATAGCTAGAGAGCTCCATTGGCTGTTATCGTTAGTTTTGATAGTTATGAAATCAGAAACTCCTCCTATTGTAGCTGATTTCTCAGCACAATCTTAGCTTGCAAGCTTAACCTACAACACTTTGTTAGGACAAAGCCTATAAGTACTCGGATATATATTTAAAAAAACACTAGTACAGACATTAGCTGCCACAAATTTGTGTTAAATTAAAAAAAAAAAAAAAACAGATTATGGGATCCAAAGGCAGCAAATCTTGGGCATTTGACAACAGTTTCAGGTGGGGGAAGGAGTGCGGACATGAAACCAAGGTATTTGCTAGTCCACCGACGCCGGCATGGCACATTTGGCACAAAGGTGGCTGTAGGGTTTCCCATGCAAGAACGCGACAATGACGACTGTCATATTATCGCAACCAAGCCCACCCATTTGGCAGTCAGGCGCTAAACAGCTATTCATCAAGTCTTCGCAGATATCCGAAGGTTTCATTCCGTTGCCGATTCGACTCCGAACAAATGTACAGACTTCCTGCAAAATACAAATCCATTCAATAAGTCGTTTTTAAACCTAAACTAACTAAAAGAAAATAGCAAGGTAAAAACATGACAAAAATAAATAAAATACGTAATAACCGTTTAATTCGTTATTAATAAATTATCGAAGAATCCAAGAGACATTCAGTTAAATCTCTCACTCACAGTTTTTCACCATCATAATTTATTAATTTTTGAACCAAATAATTATCAATTATCAAAATCAAGTGTATAAAACTGACTTAATTTGTCTGTATACTAACCTCATTTGTCATGACATCCCAGATGCCATCACATGCCACAACTAGAAACTCCCAATCTTCAGTTATTCGGCGGGTTTCAATATCAGGATACGCTGAAATAACAATATCCATAAGGTAATGTCTACTTAGGCTACATAAAATTTGACAATGATTTCAGCTGACGAAAGCACAGGGATGGTGCACAGGGCGTGAGATAGCTGGGCTTAGGAAGGTGGATACAATGAATTATCCATCATTGTTGTAGAGGTACCTAATCTACTACATGAACCTTTTTAATTAAAACTAAGGTCTATATTATAATTACAATGCATTTCAAGGCCGGATTCTACTGCTTCATTAAGGAATTATTACAATAAGTCTTGAATCTTTTCAATTCAATGTTTTATTATTTTATTTCATATTTAGCGCCTGAATGAATATAATATGTAGACTACGCACAACCGACCGGAAGCTCACTGTGGGGGCAAGGGCCACAACCCGGTATTGTAATGTTGGCTGGTTTTGGGCATTGTACTGAAACACTAAAATAGGACGCACAGAAGGTTTTTTGTGTTAAAAAATTAAGGTAATAGTGAAAGGGAAATCAATAAAGTGATTAAATGGAACTTTTCAGAATAATTCTATATAATTACAATATTATTAAATCATTTTTGCACCTATAAGGGGAGAAGGGCAACTGAACATGGCTAGCCATGGAGCAAAACGGTTTTATAATTTAATTTACCAAACTAGAATACACCACTTCGATAAATATAATTGCTTACCTGTTACCATTTGCTCTTCAGGAATTTTCTTCTCATTCTTCTTGAATATAAAATCACCGAATGCTCTGGACAGGGCGAGGTTGCCATTTACCCGATTTCCCTCAACCCAACCACCAGCTGCCGTAATACGCTCCCTCTCCACGTCGTTGCCGGGCTTGTGGTCAAGAGAAAGAACGTCCACCTCGCCATTCACACTGGCGATTATTCGAGAATCCCCAACGTTTGCCTGCACACCAAAATATAACACATTGTTTCAGTTTCTCTTTCTTTACGAATGCGATCACTTTGCGGCAACGCCATATTAAACTATTTTACTAAATTTAATTAAAAATAACTATTTTTTTTAAAGACTACAGCAGTTTAGTTAAATTCGGGATTGTCTACCCTCGTTTTCCCCTCAAATTTCGGGGGGGGGGGGGGGGGGGAAGTAAGTTGGCAGTTTTTTGTGGCTTATTTTCTTTCGGGACTTCTTATATACATTGGAGCCAAACTCTAAAATATGCTACCATCAGAGTTAAAGAACCCAGAGCTGTCGCCTACTTGCTTCAGGGGTCAGATATAGAGCCGCGCTATTTAACTTACCACGAATAAATTGTTATTTTTGAGCAGTGCAGTCACGGCGGTCGTCCCTGATAGTTCTTCTCTCAAAGCTTCATCCTCCATCATTGCTTGATCGATGTCAAGAAAGGCTTCCCGCAATCCCTCCTCAATTCGACCTTCAGCATATGCCACAGTCTTGACTATGTATTTATGCAAATGCTTTCCGACATATTCCGCGATTTTCCCTCCTGAAGAACAATCGTATTATTTTTTAACCAGGTTATGTTGTTAGTTATTTTTTTTACTAACGGACTGATCGTTAAGTTTCTAATTGAATATTAAATACGTTTTACCAAAGTTAAAAAATGTTCTCTCACTTCAATTAATTAATTAACTAAACAAAACTTGAAAATAATAGGTTCCCGCCTCTAAAAGCAGCTGCTTTTGCCAGTGTGTGACGTCATTTTATGTTGGTCCCTCGGAAATTCTAACATGGCTAACAGTATTGTATGGTCTAAGATTAGAACAATTGTTCGATCTAGCTTTGTTTATAATATATGAGCGTAATTTGGCAACTAAGATGTAAAATCGTCAAATTTGGTTGCATTAACTGAACATTGTCATAAAATTAAATGCTTAGGTATGATGTAGGTACACTTGAAAATTTATTCTGACAAGATGGGAGCGGGGAGGAGGGGTGATGGCAAATTGACGGCACTGTATGTATTGAGACATCAGCGTCGATAGATGGCTATGAGACGTCCGAAATTATCTAAGGGAGATTATATTACCATTATAATTATTAGCTTTCAACAAAGGAAAATGACCGTTTAATTAAGCACTATTCACTAAAGGTAACGATTGAAATCAACCATTACACATTTAAATATTACGTAATTCCTACATACATGGGGACCGGGTCAGACATTCGCTATATTTATGCTTCTTTAAGTTCAATCAGCTGTTTAAAGTGAGATTAAGCCGATAAAGGTAGCTTTACCGCCGGGCAAAATACAAGTTAAAACTTAAGACATGTTCAAACAAGCAGGCGCGAGTACAATTGCTTGAATGCTTATATATTCTAAAGTTTTGCCTTCAATTAATTCTTACCCCTTAAACGTATGCTGAAACACTCACAATCTTTCATAAAATGAATTAGTTATTGAAATGCATGTTGGCTAGCCCCTAATCCATCCATCTATAATTATAACAAATCACTAATATAAGTGTTGCATTCTAAATGGTGTTATTTTATTGTGCAAACATCTGAAGACAGCAGAGCTACAAAACCTAGGCGGTAAGTTTATGGGCAATTGCACTCAGCAATTTTAAAAATCATAGCTAACCTCCATGTCCATCATAAACGCCGAAGAAGGATGTCCCTGGGTCATCTGGTAAAGACAATATGTGCGTATGAGCATCTTCCATGGTTACTCGCCATCCTTGCATGCGTGAAGAACCCACCATTAGATCATTGTTTTCACACGAAGCAGAGTCTTTCGTAGTTATTGGTTCCGACAGCGTTTGCCCCATTATTCAAAATCGACCCTTGCACTCACAAAATCAATTACCCCACGCGATTACACACAAAATCGATTATAACAAATTCAAATTTTTAGCATTCATGTATATAACACGAAGGTTTACATAAGTTCTCCTATATATTTAAAATAAATAAAATTGGTTAAAACTTAAATGCGTCTTCCACCGACATTCGGCCATATTGTTTCCAACTGACTTCTTTAACATACAATAAAAAGAAGAAATATGAGAATTATTAGAATCGGAGTGAGCTGGGCAGTATCGCTGATTCATCATTTGGAATCACAAATAAAATTATAAAAATTATATACATTTTAAAATACTCAAAGAAAAATATTCTGGTCTTAAATTTTGGCGGAATTATTTTTAGAAAAACTGTCATGTATTAAACGTGTCAATAGATAGAAAAAGAGCTTACAAATAAACAATATGGATTCCACTTGTAATTTATTTCAAAATTATTTAAATAATTTGTAATTATAAATATAATTATAAAATTTAGTTGGCAAAGTAAAATATGGGGGCATTGACTGAGAACTTCGTCCTTTAATGTCTTTTGTGGTAAGTAACATAATTTGAGTCATGTATTATAAATTAACTTTACTGTGATTGTGATCGATACTATCAACAACTTTTTAAGTAGCAAAATACCTCGTTGAAGGTAAACTTTTCAGAGGTTGTCAACTATTTGCAATCAATAGTAGTATAAGCTCGGGCTGGAATAAACAAAGAGTACATGTCTATCCGGTACCAAGAGGTACGTAGTAGTATCATAGTAGGCTTGTGCCCAACCTTTCTTTGGAAAGTAAAATTAGAGGTTGTTGTTTAGTTTTTAGTAGCACTATATACTAAATTAAAGTACTTTCAAGTGCATACAGCCATACAATAAAGGAGAAACGGCTATTAAATGCGCATTTGCACAGCCGTCATGTTAAATGAAGCCGCATGTATTCATTATTCAAACAAAGTTTCGTTAATTTAGTGGCCTTTCCCAATAGGATGTGCTCAAATTTGTAAATGTAAGCGTAAAATTATGCACCATTTAGTACATTACCTCAAGAAACAAAAAACAATAGATTACACCCTGGGTAGCTTGTTTAGTAATATTTTGTACTCTATCCGAGTACCGGGGTTTTCTACTTTCGATATGAAACTGGCCACGTATTTTGTTGTAGGCCTATAGCCTTCAAGGAAATTTCCAACATCGTAGCCTAAACAGTCTGCATAGGTACGGTGATAGGTGCATATATACTGTTTGCAAAAGGGGATTATTTATGAAAATCAAATTTTAATGCCAATGCTCCCCACTAAATTGATTTGAAGCATGAAGTGTCAGATTGGCTACGACGGCGTAGTGAATAGTGCGAGGAAATAAATGAAAAGCGTGACAATCGCGTTGGAGCGGGGAACTGAGGTGAATGGTTCTCAAGGGAGGGATGGGGGAGCAGTCGCCAGCGTGGCGCGCCAACCCCTATGGGGAGGCATCGGTGAGCACTTCGGGGATCCAGTGTGTCCGTATCACCCAGCGCTAGAGCTGATATCAAAGTCCAATTGCAGTTTCCCTGCGTTCTGTAGTTTTTTTTATGGAGGTGTAGAAACTTCTTTTACATGATTAGTTAATTAGTTTCCTACTTTCGGCAAGCAATTGCTCCTTAAATAAGGATACTATGCCCGGATTTTATCTTTTGTCTACTGCAATTAAATCACTATTCAAATTTTTGAAATACGCTAAAAATAACGCTCAAATAAGGGTTTTTATCGGCGACTATTCCACGGGCGATTTTACTTCATATTTAATTTTGTCATTGATGTTTGTTCTGTTTCAAGGGGACTATTATTTAGATAATTAACTTAACTATTATAAATTAAGCTATAATATGGTAGGAGACATCATTAATAAGTCTCTACTATATTATAACTTAATTTATAATAGATAAGTTATGTATCTACATAATAGTCTCCTTAAAACAAAACAAACGTCAAGGACAAAATCAAATATGAAGTAAAATCGCCGGTGGAATAGCTGCCATAATGAATGAGTTTAATAATAATTGTTTAGCATAACACATAATCTGTTAGGTCTATTTTCGAATCAAATTGGCTTCCTATGACAGAATGAAATAATATAGTTTTTATTTATTTAGGCTAAAAAATATCACATCCCTTCTATAACACGGATTGGTACCTAAATTTTTTTTTCAATAGCTCTACAATGTTTCATGCATTTTTTTTGGCATGTCCGATTTGCTCTTAACAACAATATGATTTTTAATTACACATAGCCTAGTCTACCATATTTTTCGATCTAGACATGAACCTACATTTTAGCCGCATCCGCTATGAGGAATACGATCAGCTGCTGTTATTCGTTGCGTAAGGTCTTTAATGGCTGTCAAGATGAATGAATGTTGCGTAGGTAGAGGCTGTGCTGTGCGATGATCAGGCCGCTGGATACGGGAGGGGGGGTCTCAAGTCGCTGCGATTCGGAGCCATGCCGCAGGCCTAAGGCGCAGCCGCAGAAGCTGTCCAAGGCGGGGATATTGATCTTCACCTAGGTGGAGTCGTGGACTCGCTAGGTCCAAGTAAACAAATAAAAGAAATGCCGCGACACCTTACTAATCGAACCAACTTTCTACCAAAAAACAAAAATTTAACGGGTATACGTTGTTATTGTTGTAACTAAGCTTAAATACGGGTGTTTTTCATTTCATTTTTATTATTTTGATTGTGGTGAAAAGTGTGTGTACAAATTTGATGCAGCAATAAAGAATTAGGGCGTAGAAAAATGACAAAAAATAACGGGAAACCTGTGGGCAACTCGTCTTCATCAGCTCGGCCAGATGATTGGGAGGATGATTTAGAATGCAATGATGATGATGACGACGATGTCGTTAAAAAGGGTGACCGTCGGAAAGTTGACGGACAGGCAGCTAAATCATCTAAAGCAAAACAGTCAGCCCGAGATAAGGTAATTGCAACATGTTTTTTGACAGTAACGTTGTTGTTAAATATTTAATTTATATTATTGTCGTCACTGCTTATTCATACATCAACGGAGAACAGTTCACACTCTACTGTTTATTAATGTTTTACTACTGAAAGACATTTAGCAACATTTTCCGGAACTTTTCACCACTGTCAACGTTTTGCATCTCCACTCTTCTTCTTCTTCTCCTTTTGGTTCCTCTTCTATCGAAGAAATAAAAGATCATGGCAATATTGACCTTGGAGATTGCTGCTCAGGTTTTTTAACCAGGATGTTCTTCAATCTTCCCTTGGATTATTACATGCAGAAGGCGATACTTTTCGTTGACATGGCCGAAGTACAGAGTCAGTTTCCGTTTCTAGACCGCCAGCAGCAACTGCGTTTCTGTATCCATTCACCTTAGGACCTCAGCATTAGGGAGACGATCGTCGTCGTCCTGTACTTGTCCGCACTCGCAAGTTGGGACCTCCGCCAGTCCCCACCTACACAAGTTCGCACAGCATCTTGTGACCCCCGTTCTTAGCCTATTCAAGCTCTGCCATGCATTTATCTATTAGTATACATTACTTTTTTTTTTGCAAAAAATAAGGAAAGAAAATGCGAGAAAATAACAATAATACAATATATCAGGCACTCATTAATTCACTCTCACACATCACTCCCCAGAAATTGATGGTAGGCTGTCCTAAATCTCCCCGAAGCATTCTCTGTCCTAGTTTCTTCTGGCAAGGAATTCCAAAGCCTAGTAAAACGTTTGTTTGACGCTCTTGCGTTAAAGTTGTGGCAATCGGACAAGTGTGTGAGTATGAGGATGATAGGTAGGCCTAGGTTGAGTTTTTAGTATGTAATATCTTAAAAAAAGGCATAGCAGTGCGTGTTATTTTCTTCAATCTTTAACCTTTAGCCCGCCTTACGCGTTGTATTATGAGGTAATACGGCAGTCGTTTTTTTAAAGAGAAAATATAACAAATACATTTGTTCATTCTTAATTGTAGTTTATAATAAAATTAAGAGCTTAAGTTAAAAATACACCAAATACCACACCACGTCAGGACATGTAGGTTAGTGGTTCAGACTCCGATTTTCACCCGAAAGGTTGTTGGGTCGAGTCCCACACTGGCTAAATTTTCTGGCCATGCTTCGGAGGGCATGTAAAACAGGCGGCCCCGAGCTTTCCTAGTTGAGTGTAAGAGAGGGCTTTATAGCCCTAACTCCGCTAGGTTGGCTTAGTATTGAACAAAAAAAGTCAATATTTATTATTTATTTATCAGCATAATCAAAAATCGGCTGTACCATTGTCTGTATGAGAGTCTGTCTCACTCTTGCTTCTAGCAAGGTTCTTAGACTATACATTGCATGGGTGGTTCCATTTACCCTTTTTTTGCGCCTCCCATGTCATAGTTTGGTCGAAAATATCTCTTGCATGGTTATGTGTTTTCATTATAGTGAAATGTGATTTTGAAATTAGAATTAATTGAAAATGCATTTAGGAGCCCTTAATAGAATAAAATTTTACAAATATGGAGCCCACAACTGCGGTTCTGCAATGGTTACCTACTACTGTTAAAGAGAACCGGTCCGAGTTTACTCGAACATGCTTTGTTTTTTTGGAGTTTTTTTTAGAATAAACCCCCCCCCCCCAATTGAGTTTGCCCCAAATAAAAAAAAATGGTCCCGAGGTATGATTTTTGTAAACCTACATGCCAAATTTCATCAAAATCGACCGAGTAGTTTGCCCGGAAATCGATGAACAGACAGAAATACAGACAGCCAGACATTTCGTAAAAACCACTTTTTTGGGTTCCTGGTACCTCAAAACGTGTAAATCCGTTGAAATCTCGGAATCGAAAATTTCGACCATCACAAAGCTTTCTTTATAGGTACTACGTATAAATTGGAAAGCAAAATTGTTGAAGAAAATGCTCAAAAGCGTGGTGGTGATTATATTGAATTGTACAATGTAACACAGTTATTAAAACTTCTTACTTGGATGGTTGTAGTGCAAATCCTTGAAAACTGCCGACCTCTTATCCAGTTTTCGTTCCCCCATATTTAGATTCTCTCAGATTTTACTCGTAATTGGAAGCTTAATTGATTCAAAATACAATTGAAACAGCGCAGGGAGACACAATTACGTAGGCTGTTCAGTTTTCTCAGTACGAGGCAGTAGGCCTGTTCCTGAGGCTCTCACCTCACTCATAGAAAACTTCTTAGGCAAATAGGCTATGTACTGTCGAAACATTAATGGGAGATAATGGAACACTTTCTATATTCAAATACTAGCATAAACATATATTTATAAAATCGAAGAAACTCGGTGTTTCGGTATTTTCAATTGCACATTACATGTGTATATATTTTGTACTTTGGCGGCTATTCCATCTGTCAATAATCCGTCATTTGTGCATTAAAAATAGATGAGATGATTGTTTTAAGTTGACTATTATGTAGATACTTAACTTATCTTTTATCAATTAAGTTATAATATGGTAGAGACTTATTATTGATGTTTCTACCATATTATAATCTTAATTTATAATAGATAAGTTAAGTATCTACATAATAGTCTCATTAAAAAAAACATCTCATCAATTTTTAATACACAAATGACGGATTATTGACAGATGGAATAGCCGCCTTTTGAATGATGATATGTTGTATCATTTTTAACACGATATCAGTCCTGCAGCCCGATCATTGCGATTTGGGATTATTATAATACCGGGGTTTATTTTTTAATACCACAGTAGTAAGGTGTCCCATGATGGTGTTGAAATATGCGAAATTCGAATTAAATTATTATTAGCATACAAGAGAACGGTTGCATTGTTTAATAATTGAAGGAAATACTAATGAACATTGAAATGTATACAGGTAGAATTTTGAAATAAAATATATAACACTATATGGGTTAATTGTATGAGTGGGCCGTAAGGCCCAAAATTCGCCTACATGGAAAATAAAGGCAATTTTCGTTCTTTCTTATAATAGTATAAATTTTTTTAAATTGATTTGTTATCAATTTGAATTCCCCCGCGCATTTTGCACTCGTTTGTTTAAAACAATTGAATAAACCCCGGTATTATAGTAATCCCAAATCGCCATTATCGGGCTGCTTTTAAAGGAGTGGAAAATAGACTGAAATGTTGACACAGGCTGCCAAATTGCTTGTACTATACTCTGACCTTCCCCTGGGAACTCATCTATACAGGGCCGGTTTTACCAGGTGCGGGGCCTGTGGTGGTTCCATGGCGCGGGGCCCCTACCTTGGGATAAATTTTCTCGGGCGAGGCGGGGGGGGGGGGGGGTGTTATACAGAACAATGTACTCATGGACAAATTTAGTCCTTATTTTAAGTCATTAAAATAAATATATATTACAAATTGTGCCAAGTGCGGGACCCCCTGAAATCGCGGGGCCTGTGTTTTTTGTCGCACTCGCCACATGGTAAAACCGGCTATGCATCTACAGTATATATCATAGTAGGCGATACAGTGCGATGGCCCCTACCCATTTGGGAGTCCAGTTTCTTTTGAGCTGAGATCAATATTTATGCGCCCACCACAACGTCGCTTGAATTAGATGTACGAGCATAAAAGTTCAAAATCTTCGTCAGTGAAAAATTCCTTCTATGCATTCACTTCACCTGTGCCCGATGTATTGCTGGCCAAATATTGACCAATCGGCCAGCAATTGAAGAACATCAAACAAAATAAGTTTATTCGAATATTGTACGTATGGTTATGATAATGTTGGAATAAATTTAGTTTATTTCACTTCCTTCAATTGCAGATCGAACACTGTGCATTGATCGCTCTTCACGAGGCCTCCAAACAGACTCGCGCCAACCCAAATGGCGCGTCCTGTTCCATTTGACGTTAGCGCCATTTAGAGGGGTCATCACGACTACGCTGTCTACCAGTCGCTCTAAATCTTTCAAATTGTATAGTCCACGCAAAATGAGAAAAGTATGGACATGGAATGTTTTGATCCTGTCCAACACTGTAAAAATATTCTTTGCACAATTTTTGTTATGCCTTGCATCCAATGCAAAAAGGTAACCCAAAATGGTGCAAGGAATATTTTTACAGTGTTGGACAGGATCAAAACATGCCATGTCCATACTTTTCTCATTTTGCGTGGACTATACAGTGTGACGATATGGAAGAGCTACTTTTACTCTGTACAATATGAGAGATTTGGAGCGACTGGTTCAGCGTAGTCGTGATGCCCCCTCTAAATGGCGCTAACGCCAAATGGAACAGGACGCGCCATTTGGCATGGCGCGAGTTCATTTGGAGCCCTCGTGTAAATGGCCAGCTTTAGTCAGCTAACCAATAACTCCCTACCTAATTCGGTAAAATACATTTCTCCTTTGTACTATTAGGTGCAGGTACCAATGTTCATTGTTTATGACTCGTGGGGTTGTTACTATTTCCTCAAAAACTAATAAATAAATAAAAATTGCCTTTTTTGCTCCATTGTAAGAGTTAGGGCTGTATAGAAAACACAGTTGGGCTGGTTATAATTCCTTGTTAAGTACTGAATGTAATATAACTTAATTTAATTTAGCGTATTTAAAGTTGATTTTAATTTTGTCATTTTATGTATACTTGTCTTGTTGAAAAAATTGGAATAAATATATATTTGATTTGATTTGATTTGATAGCCATCTCTTACACTAAACTAGGAAGGCCTGGGACTGCCTGCTTTACATGCCCTCCGGAGCATGGCCAGAAATTGTAGCAAGTATGGGACTCGAACCAACAACCTTTCGGGTGAAAGTCGAAAACTGTACCACTACTCTACATACCCATCCTGACTCTGTCTCTATGATAGAATTATATTTTCTACGCTCCTAAAAAGCTGTTCTTTGCTGTAATAAATAGCACAAAAGTCCTGACAGCATTTAATTAAGTTAGTAAATCGTCAAGAAGTAAGCTTATTGTGTGCAGTGCCCTCGTCAATTTTGAAAATCCCCTTCTCCAAATTCCAACATCATTCACCGACCCCTCCCCCCTCACTCCCCATTTGCGGCAGCATTCATTGCATGTCGTCAAGATTCGCCTTCTCCGCAATGCTTCCGGCGTTCTTTTCTTTATCATTTTTACACTAGAGATAAAGAGAGCTCACCTCACATTTACTCCTTTCTATAAGACTAAGTGAAACAGGGTTGGTACAAAGATATTATACCCTCAACGCCCCTTTTTTGAAGTGTTAATCAATACAATCAATGCCCTGTTACGGAAGTCTTGAATTTTTTAAATTGGAAACTCTTCAGTTACGATCGATACTTACCTACTGTTGCTCTAGTTTTCTTTGTGACTTTTCGCCATGTTTTTTTTTCTGTTAAATTATACAATACAAGTAATTAACGAGAAAGTATAAAGTAAAATCGTCTGATAGGAAATCTAAAGGCAAACCTTTTTCAATTTCAGACGCTACAAACGCCTACAAGAATATTAATATATTCACCCGCAACGTTGTTTCTACAGTAAAATTATCAGCAAAGGAGGAAAAGTTCAGCTTAAACGGGCAGCTGATTATTTGTTAAAAATAACCATTTACATGGGATCAAAAGAGTCATTCCGACACACCCAAAATCCCCCCCCCCAAAAAAAAAAAAATAACAGGAAAGTTCGATTGCAGAGCTGTATATAATGTGACATCCCTTGGAAGAAACACTACATTCCTTCACTAATACCGGTTGGCCACAGTTTTTTAACTCCTTCCTCCGGACACCCTTATAAACAAATAAATAAATAAGGACTATAATAAAGCCCTCTCTTACACTCAACTAGGATGGTCCGGAACCGCCTGCTTTACATGCCCTCCTTACTGTCTCGTATTTTTCTTTATTCTTTATTCAATAATTATGGCGAATCGGTGCTAGATACAGCCAACGGCCTTACCAAGTTGAATCCACGAGAGCAGAGCGTGTTTCAAACTGCGGCAAACTTGGTAGTGTTCACAGCGTTGGCAGGGGAACATGGTGGGACATGATAATGCGCATTAATTTGAATCCGAATTAATAGTGTGACTTTGCTATGTTCCCCATATGGTCCAGAATCCACTATAATCAGGAGATCCACCCTGTCAGTCAACTCCCCGAGGTGAAGGAGTCTGCCCTTAGGGTGCCTCAAGTTAATAAACAGACTCACTCCCCCCCCCCCCCGCCAGGCTGACAGGGTTGCTTAAAGCAGACATTCTGAAAGCAGGCTTTAGAAAAAAAGTGCTAGAGACAGGCAAATATCATGCATCTAAATTTTAAGCCTGATATTTCATGGATATTAGATTTTTAACACCTGTAAATTAATAAATAAGGACTTTTTATTGTTTCTATTACTAAGCGAACCTAGCGGAGTTAGGGCTATAAAGCCCTCTCTTACACTCAACTAGGATGACCCGGGACCGCCTGCTTTACATGCCCTCCGAAGCATGGCCAGAAAATGTAGCCAGTGTGGGACTCGAACCAACAATCTTTCGGGTGAAAGTCAGAGTCCGTACCACTACGCTACATGTCTTGACCTGTAAGTCTTTTCCCGTCCGGTTGTCTCTTAAATGGACCTACCATGGACTTGGAAACTATTTTAACTTGGTGCACAACATGTGACTAGTTCATGTCCGGCAAACAGCTGTTTCAATGCATCAATAGTGAATTTTTGGGCTTGTGCAAACAATTTTTGCTTGTTTCCCAACGCCTGCTTTGAGCACATCTGTACTAAGCAACCCTGTTGGCCTGGCGGCAGGAGTGAGTCTGTTTCACTTGAGGCACCCTAAGGACAAACCCTTTCACCTCAGGGAGAAGGTGAGTTGACTGACACGGTGGACGTCCTGATTATAGTGGATTCCGAACCACTTGACCACTTGGGGAACACAGTAAAGCCACACTATTAATTAGGACTCGACACGCACTTATACTGACTGGTAGCCTCAGTGCGTTATCATGTCCCAACATGTTCCCCTGTCGAAGCTTTTTTTCTGGTGGATTCAACTTGGTGTGGCCGTTGGCACATTTGGAACTGAAATATGCCTTGAGTGGCCCTTGACTGTCAATACTGCCAAGAATGAACTTGCAGAAGCGCAGTATTGGTCTTCGCACTACTTGCTTATAAACTCCACGACTTTCCGCTGTAAATGCATAATGGCTTGACTTTGATGAGGGTTGCTAGGAATCACAGGGTACATTGTATTCCGTTGCGATTTGAATTTAGACGCATTAATAATGCTCTAATTTATATGCTGCCTATTGGATTTGCAGTTTTTTCATCTTACTTGTGCCTATAATGTAAGTGTGGGACCTATTTTAATTGCAGGGTGGGAGTAGGCCAGAAACTAGTCATGAAAAACGTGAGCGGCGTTTACGAGAGAAGAGGGAGAGAGAGGCTATAGAGACTGAGATGCGGGACCGAGAAAGAGACTTTGAAAAGAAGAGACACGGAAGCATAACACGGTACAAACCGCGGAAGCCGCCCGCGGGCTACAAGGACCCTCATGAGGTCTGCCGGCAGCCTGTCCCGGTCAAAGTCAAGGAGGACAAAAAGCGGCAAATGAAGGCTCTCATGAACTGCATTGCTTTTTCCCCCGCTGATCCCACCCCGGCCCGAACGGTAAATTGTTTGGAGGTGACTCAGAAACATCATAGAAAATTACTTTTCCAACCAATTTTCAGCTGACTTGCTTGATTTACGTTCAGATACGGAAAATGAAGCTCAAGGCTAGAGGCTTATTTGTCATTAGTTAGCATAAAGCAGTAGAATCTGACAATGGGCCGTGGTCGATCTGAAAAACGCTTCGTCGACATGTGCTCTCCTTTTCCTATGTAGTGCCACCCATGAGGTCTACCGCAGAGTTTGACGAAACGTTTGGAAAAACCACCACCATAAGTCTAGATCTACTGCATCACTACTCCGACCCTGAAAACCTTTATAATTACATTTTTTAAGTATTCATACTCTCGTCTAATATATTACTAGAAAATGTCTTCCAAATTGAGCACACCACTTGGGTACAAGACCCCACTCTAAGAAAGAAATTAATAATGTGAAATTTGGACAGTTGAGACAGATATACGACCCTTATCAGGCAGTCAGTCAAGTTGTCTGTCTGCTATTATTCACATGAATCTTCCACAAATGTGTGAAGTTGCCCATTCTGAACTCCTCATAAGTCAAGCGTTTCATCTTCAGCAGGAGCGGGGTAGGTCTGTGCCGCGAGCTGAGGAGATGGACAATTCACTGAGTTCGGACACGACCTCGGACATGACGGATGTGACGCCCAGGTCTTCGTCGAGTGGATGCTCTTCCATGTCCAAGCACAGTGTCTCCCCCGAACAGGATTCCGGGGTGACGCAAGGACGAAGTGCAACTATCGCGAAACGGAGCAGGTGAGAATCTTAGGGATATTGGTGTTTTTTTTTTCGCTTCCCTGGCATCTTATGTTCTAAACGGGAGCACACTTAAAAGGAGCTCGACAATTAGAGATTTAGGAGTTGTTTTTACATCTAATTTTACCTTTAAACCCCATGTAGAGGAAATCGTGAAGGCGGCAAACAGAGTTCTTAGTTTTGTCATTCGGATGTCTGATCATTTCTCAAATTCATCAACGCACAAGCTCCTTTATAACGCACTCGTCAGATCTAGACTCGAGTATGCATCCGTTGTGTGGCGACCGGAGTCTGAATCCCTGTCAATTTCGATTGAGAAGGTTCAAAAGCGCTTTCTGCGCTATTTTAAGTTCAGGCAGCACGGGATCTATCCCCACTACGCCAATCATCCAATCAGAACCTCCTAGCTTCTTGCTGAGTTTGAGATGAGCTCGCTCGGGAATAGGAGGGTGTCTGCGGACTATAATATATTCTTCCACAAGTTAATAAACAGTACGCTAGATGCCCCCACTATACTTGAAAGGGTTCAGCTCAGAGTCAATGTGAGGAACACAAGATTAAGAACTCTGTTTGTGGCTGATTCACTATCCAAGGCTCCACTGTCTAGAATTTTGAAAACAATTAACGAACATGGGGATCTACACCCCTTTTGCAGCCTACCTCTGTTTAAAATTTGTTTACGGGGTTTTATGAATTGACGATTGCTTATTAACGCTTACCTAATTACTTTTAATTTTAATTGTTAAATATTTCTGTGTTGTAAATTGCTAATTGCTATGTTGTTATTGTAAATGCCTTCGTTATTGGATCCATTTATTTCTGTTGCTGGCATATAATAAATATTCTAATCTAAATATTCTATATTCTATTATATTAGCCTATCCGTGTTACACTGCATACAAAATAGCTAAATTACTGGCAATTCCCGAATGTAACAGCTGCATATCGGTGCAGCATGGGCTATTTAGGCCCATTCTGAATTAATCCTTGGCGCTACGGCCCGTGAAGAGCCTTGGCCTGTTCTGCCATGTCGCGCCTCCCTGTGTGGTCCTGCGCTCTCCTTCGCCAGTCATCGACGCGAAGGGTCGCCAGATCCACCTCGATCTTCCACTCCCACTCGTCTTCTCCCTAGGGGCACCTTGTGTAAGGTTGCTCTTGTAGCCATATTTCCTGGCATTCGTTCACGTGCCCTAGTCACCTGATGCGGGCTCTCTTGATATCGGAGGTTCTCGGTATATCGCTTAGAGCTCGTCCTTTCTACGGGTACGCCACTCTATCTCTGTCCCTCCCTCTCTCCATTCGGACACCAAGCCATAAGTCTGTCATTTCAATGTCATTTCAATTTCAGACTATTTTTCTGTGCAGCCAGTACACCAAAGTTATACAATAAAATTATTACCACGACAATAACTATACATTCTTGGATTATAGGTCTGAAGGGCGAGGCCCTCGGCGCACAGAGGACCGGAAACACGAGACCGACTACAATGGGAACGTCCATTCAACAGAAGCAGAACTGGAGATGGAAGAGATGAGGTACCTGCAAGAAGCTTTCGAAGACTTCGATTTGGATGAGGAGACGTCTGACTTTGCGACGAGTATCATATCAGGTAAAACCAAAGACTTGATACAGGTTAATTAGCGTGGTTTAAGTTTCACAGACTTTTAAACATGAAAGATGAGGATAGCAACACAACAGCAGATTACATAAAGTTGTAGCACTGGAGATTATGAAACCCTCAAAGTAGCTGCTCCCTATCTAAAAAAACATCTACAGTGTCGCCAACTCAGAATGTGCTTCTTAGCGTTCCAGACGCTTATTATGCTAAGGCCATGATTCTTTTTTTTCTTTTAGGGCGCGAGGCCACGTTTGTGGCATATGCGCCGAGGCTAAATTAGGATTATGCGATACGATGGCTGTGAAGTAAGATGGTTTCATATCAGTGTTAGGAGCTTAGTGTGCTGGAGAAGTAAAATGTCTTCATTCTTTTTTTAAATGAATAAATTTGCTACTCTGGCGCTTAGGAGACGGCTCTCAACTTGTGTAATTTCATTGATTTTCAGTGTCCCAGTCCCGTGAAAAACCAAACAAAACGCAATCATCTACTAAAGTCATTGAACCAGCATATGATGTGAAAATTGATAAAAAGCCCGGTAGGATTATTCAGTCTTTCCTTTCTTAGCACGAAGAGTTGAAGACTCAATTAGACTCCATTCCGGAACTGGCTTATAGCGAGAATTATGGCTCAAACCTATCAAACACCTCGCCATACATACACTCCCCTTCTTATCTTGAATTCAGGGGCGTCATTTAGGGTCCCAGGGGGGTTAATTACCCCTCCTCTTGCGATTGGAATAAATTACAACCTTGTTTAAAAATGTGCCTACGTAATTGTCATATTGAAATGACACCTCTGCTTGAATATTTCATTACATGTGATATGTTTACTACTAATTGCTGTTGCCGTTTCGGGAGTTATTACACCATCGCACTCATGTGCCTCTTATTCGAGTAAGTCGTAAATCAGCGGAAAAGTTCGGTAGCTAAAAGTTAATGAAGCATTAAGTGTAACTCCTCTTGAGGCTTAAAAACGTAAAAACCAACACTAAATTGAAATTATTTCCCCTTAAAAGAAACTACTTATGGCATTCGATATATTGTTACAATAATTGGCTCAAGTCTGGCAAGACTCTGCTTGCCCATTGCCGTTTGAATTTGAGTGATTGACGTCTCGGACATGTGCCGGTATGTCAACCGTGACAATGGCATGGATAATGCAGAAATGGTGCCAATATTGCCAGGTGTCGTACATCCAGAAGACTCCTACGGAATTAATAATGTCACCTAATGAAGGTCATTTTCCTCACTTATTATTTTCATTCTACCTTTCAGAGTCCCGGCCCAGGGCTAGTAATTTTGCAAATAATAATAAAGATGCTGGGATGTTTGGTTCTCCTGTACCAGGAAGACGAACTCCAATGCCTGGTAGGATCCAAGTGTACTAAAATATTAACATTTTCCAAGTGCTATCTATTGCACAAAGACTTCATTACGAGTAAACAGCCCACGGGTATTTTGATAATTGATAATGCAGACATGTTGCCAATAATGCCAGGTGTCATACCTCCAGAAGAGCCATACAGAATTAATAATTTCACCTACTGAAGGTCATTTTCCTCACTTATTATTTTATTTTTTACATTCTAACTTTCAGAGTCCCGGCCCAGGGCCAATAATTTTCCAAATAATAATAAAGATGCTGGGATGTTTGGCTCTCCTGTACCAGGAAGACGAACTCCAACACCTGGTAGGATCTGAGTGTACTAAAATATTAAAATTCTCCAAATGCTATCTATTGCACAAAGACTTCATTACTAGTAAACAGCCCACGGGGTATTTGATCACCACTGGTTCACCCTGGACGCTATATTGTTCATTTATTTTTTCAACGCATGTTATCAGGCATGAAAGCTTTCTTGACTGTTTCATACATAGCATCCTGATTAATTTATAACTTTTAGTGGAAATGTTTCATTTCCATCTTCAAAACACTTCACCAATCATAAAAAAAAAAGAATTTACACAATCTATTATATTAAACTAGGTACATTGTTTTAAACGTACACTAAAAATTTTAATTGAGTATAAAAATTGTCCAATTTAAGGGTGACCAAAAGGTGACAACGTCCACATGTTTACTTTTGAAAAATTTCATGTTTGGTATTTATTTATTCAATTGTTAAGAGACAATCGGGGGAGGAAAAGCCATATAAGTGTAAAAATCAATATTTCATGAAATATAATAATATATAGTAATATATTGATACCAACACTAACACATACGATATCAATAATTTATGACAATGGATATATCGCAAGGCACTTGTCTGTGTGTGGTTTAACGTTGGTTTAATTAATGTTCATTTTATGACTTTTTTTTAAATTAAATTAAATTAATATTATTTATGAAATGAGTATCTAATGAAACTAGTCGTTAAATATGAAGCCGTCAAAAAAATGGGGGGAGAGGAGAGGTATATTAGACTATTGTTATTTGTGATCCAATCCATAAGGAATGAACGGATGGTATTTCTTATTTAGGTCTCGTTGTCATACTTAGCTTACATACTTCATACGCTTCACTGTTTCCCAAGTTTCTATGTGTTAGTACGACATATTACTGCAGGTATATACCTTCTTCTGTTATTGTAACATCCATGTCATATTGAAAGCCTAAACAAATTTATAATATCAATCGTAAAGTCGTAAAAATATCAGGACATGCAGAAGCAATTTTTATGATTATTTTGAGATATGATAAATGAGTCTAACACAGATTAGCCACAATTATTGAATTTTATTTGTACAAAAAACGATTGGTATACTATTCCTGAGGAAAGGATTCAAGAGCTGTGTGCCAATTGGTGTTAGTGAAGGCCACACGTCATATATCGAAATGTAGAGGAGCATTTTAGCTAAATTAATGGATATTTTTGATGGCTCTACGATCAATATTTCCTGTGAAAAGCGAATTTGTTAAAAAAGAAACGCGTTGGGGGGGGGGGGGTGCTCCTTTTATAATGTTAAATATGATATTGCTTCCAAAGTAATCTACCATAATATTCTCACTTCTAAAATGTTTAATTGACCGATAACGGGATTCCTACCTTTTCATTTGATAATAACAATAGGAATTGGCATTGGAAACCAAATAACTATTTTACACCGGCTATAATTTGCAGGACTATCAGCCGAGCGACGAGCTAAGTGTGGAAGGAAAAACATGTCATTTACAAATGAGCAGTTACGGGAAATAGAACGGGTAAATTTGATTCTGTTGAAGAAGATAATGGCGCAGAAGAATCCACGCAGTACGGGCCCGCCTCCACCTCCCCAGCATCGCAAGACAAGTTCTGCTATCAACAGGGCAAGGGCCGAGAAGAGTATTGATAAGGAAAATATGGTAGGTACTGAAACTCGTACAAGTTACAACAAGGTTACAGCGTCTTTTCTATGTTGACTTGAGCTTAACCATATTATGACTTATATACTGTGGCAAATTCTATCACTCTAAGTTAGGGTTACCATCCGAACTGATTTCGACCATTTACAGTAGAGACCGCGACATTTCCTCGCCGGGCGTTAGCTCGCTAGACAGTTCAACGCCTCATGTTTCAATAAGTATTCAGTTGAATTCATAGTTTCCCTATCTAATTACGGTACGTACGAATCCTAAAAAAAATGAAACTATGCAAGCCTAGGAATAACGTAAAGGTGGTCTTGTCCGCCGGCCGCCTCACCCCTAGCCTAGTGGCAAAACCGTATAATTCCATTTTGTATGCAGTTGCACAGAGCACAGGCATTTTTGAAAATTTTAAAAAGAGGGCAGTGTCGCGACCTGGTGGTTGAGATGAGAAGTTCGGCGATGCAATGGCCAAAATTTTCATAAACGGCGATGCGTTTTCCGTATTCGATTTACTGTAAGAAAAGAGACTTGTCTGGCGATGCAACGCCCGATATTTCAATTTTGTCGTTGTACTGGCCAGCGAGGTAATGGCCGGCGATGCAGTGACCAAAATTCGCATAAAAGGCGAACCGTTGTCCGTATTCGATTTAACGTAAGAAAAGGGATTTGTCTGGAGATGTTCTGTCCCGCGAGGTAATTACCGGCGATGAACTGTCCAGCGAGGTAACGCCCGTCTAAGAAATGTCGCAGTCCCCTACAGTACCGTATGTCCTATGTACTGCCGCGAACATGTACTGATATAACAAGTATTCCTAAAAAATCTATCCTTCTAACCCAATTTCCAAGTAATTTCCCGAGGACGTGCTGAATTCTGGGGGACATGTTTTATTCTGCTTTTTGCAAGCCTGCTACCGATATTATCCTACCTACGCGTAAGTTGCAAGGAACTAAGAAAGGCTAAAAACGTAAATTTTTACTTTTTACTTTTTGGCGATGTGAATCCTGCAGCTTCTGGTATTTAAACGGAAAATTATTACTGATTAAGTGAATACACTACACATCACCAGCCTGATCATGGCGATTATAATACCGGTATTTATTGAATTCCCTGGTATTAAATAAATACCGGTATTAAAATCGCCATGATCAGATGATCAGGCTGCTGTACCGTTTAACCCATTTAAACATGGCTTCCAACCACGAATGCCCCCAAACTAAATATTTGACTGTATATTCGTTGTCATCATATTGAATAAGAATAGAGCTCCCAATCCACTAGCGGATATAGACATTTTTGGAAGGGGGGGGGGGGCTGAACTAGGGGATGGAAAGTCTATAGTCAGGAGGTTCTATGATAGAGTGAACATAAATAATTAGATTACTCGTGACTTCGTGGTATTTCATTTTAATAAACAAAAAATAACAAAAACTTAGAGTTTTAGAAAAACTTGTTATAACAACCCGAATTAGTAAAACCCAAATAATCGTTAAGAAATTAACTTTGTCTAAGAAACCCACTTGTGTTAGTATAAAACCCTGAGCGCTTTCGGCAAGAACTGCCATCTACAGAGGGAAACCCACTAGCACAGTTACACCTTATCTGCGATTTGAGATGTGTAACTGTGCTAGTGGGTTTCCCTCTGTAGATGGCAGTTCTTGCCGAAAGCGCTCAGGGTTTTATACTAACACAAGTGGGTTTCTTAGACAAAGTTAATTTCTTAACGATTATTTGGGTTTTACTAATTCGGGTTGTTATAACAAGTTTTTCTAAAACTCTAAGTTTTTGATAGAGTGAAGACTTAAACATAGTAAACTCACTTCAATTACTTGTTTTGTAATGTATGGATTACAACATAAACTATTTATCTCATTTATTATTTCCTCCGCCGCCACTTCGATATCTCTATGAAGGTATAGCGACGCTAGGCCATTCAAAGGCTCTGCGCCTATGGTAGCCCGATGCGTGGCTGCCGTTCGAGGCGTGGAAATGTCGCTGAAAAATTTTGAAAGTGCGTTTTATCTAGTGTGAGTTAGGAAGGAGATAGTCCCATTAGCCCATAGCTGGATCCGCTAGTGTCCCAATCCGCTAAAAAGTAATATGCTTATTGAACTCTTTATGTTTGCGTGTATAGAAAAACGAATTTGACATTTAAGATGAGTAACCTATGTCTCTGGGAATGTTGAAAACACGAACTTCATACTCTATTATAAGTCACGGCAGCGGAATGTTACAGGAAAAAACAAAAATGTGTTTTCCTGTTATTTGCATAATGCTGTTGGTAGCCTGAAAATTCCATTTCATTTCTTAAGGCGGCCATTCCACCGGCGATTTTACTTCATATTTGATTTTGTGAATTTTGTCATTGACGTTTGTTTTGTTTTAAGGAGACTATTATGTAGATACTTAACTTATCTACATAATATGAAGTAAAATCGCCGGTCGAATAGTCGCCTTAATTTGACTCTTTTTCACATGAGCTTTTTTTTGTAATGTTTTTGTTATGTTATTGATACTCAGGCCCGGCCCGTCCTATGGGCAAGTGGAGCGGCCGCACCAGGCGCCGAGTCCAAGGGGGCGCCGCGAGACGCCCCCTTGGACTCGGCTTTGTGTTTTCAAGCGGGATAATTTAAAAAAAATAAAAATAAAATAATTTTTATAGAAGACTTGTTTTAAATCTGGCGCCAACCGGTTTAACGTGGTGGAACGTTAACTCCTTCCACGACAACTCCGAGTGGTTATGTTGGCCACCCTAACTAAAATGGCAGATCATAGCATTGTTATTGGTTACTAATTTCAGCTTCACTCGTATCTCTTGTGAGATTTTTATAAATAATTGCAATTGGCAACAAAAAAATTTTAAGGTAAGCAGACGCAGATGCTTTATAGCGGTATTTGTATTAAGTTGTTGTTATAATAAATAAGAGAGTTACAAAGCAGATTAAGAAGTGGCTCGGCTTGCAATTCTGCGAATGGTTTGTGTTTGTTATTAATATCAAATAAGAGAATTTATGTCTACTGTATGTCCAACTTATTGTATATTTATTTATTTTGGACTTTATTTAGACTTAAGGTAATTTATGTGTCTTTTATTTTAGCAACTTTGCAAAGGCAATGTGGAAAAAATTGTCAGGCGCCGGAAATGAGAGGAAAAGAAGAGCTAGGGAAGCTGAGAATGAAAAGCAAGCGGCGCAAATGGCCAAATTTCTAAAACGGCCAGGTCCACATCCAGACCCAACCCAGCCCCCTAGTACAAGCAAGGAAAGTACGGTTGAGAGTGAGGCCCAGGCGGTTGCGCTGGACGAGGCCATTTTTGAGAACTTGCCTTGCAGTGAAGAAGAAAGAAGTTTTTCTATGGACATAGCCAAGTGGCCCTCTTACTTGTCTTCACAAGTTATTGACATGATCGTTGAAGAGGGGCCGCAAAACGGGAAACTCGATGATGATAAATACCCAAAAAATGAGAAAGGCCGGCATTTTTCCAACAGCCATTTCAAAAAAAGCATGCCCAACGGAGAAGTATATGAGCGGCAGTGGCTTGTTTATTCCAATTCAACAAAGAAAGTATACTGCTTTTGTTGTCACATCTTCAAGCGCACAAGTCGTTGCCATCTTTCCAATGTTGGCTCTGACAACTGGCATCATTTGTCTCGTTTACTAACGAGCCATGAGTTTTCTGACGACCACCAGCAAGCCTTATTAACGTGGCTTGAAACGGCTAAAAGGTTAAAAAAATGTTGTGGCATAGATAAAGGGCTTCAGAAGCAATTGGAGGATGAAAAAGCAAGGTGGTCTTCTGTTATGGAACGAATGATCGCCATCACGCTGTTTTTGGCTGAACACAATTTGCCTTTTCGTGGTAGCAAGGACACTTTATACACTCCAAGAAATGGGAATTTCTTAGGCCTTGTACAATTACTTGGCCAATTCGACCCCGTCATGATGGAGCACTTGCGAAGAGTGATGCAGAAGGAATCCAAGCATTTTTATTTTAGCAAAAATATTCAAAACGAAGTAATTAAATTATTAGCTGACGAAGTAAGAGGCCAAATATTATCTAAAATAAGAAGTGCCAAGTATTTTTCTATAATTTTAGACTGTACTCCTGACATCAGCCACACTGAGCAAATGAGTGTCACCTTCAGATTTTTCGACGTCGATGAAGCGCGTGTGCGTGAGTGTTTTTTGACATATAAGCCAGTGGCTGACTCAACTGGAGCCGGCCTGACGGGCTTATTTTTGGACGAAATAATTGATAAATATGGTATTGACATGAATGACTGCAGGGGCCAAGGATATGATAATGGTGCTAATATGGTTGGACACATTAAAGGAGTTCAGAGTCGCATTGCTAAAACCTATCCACGAGCCTTTTTTAACCCTTGCGGCTGTCATAGTCTCAACCTTGTGGTTGCCGATGCAGCAAAAACTTCTATCAAATCAGTGTCTCTTTTTGGTGTGCTGCAACGGCTGTTTGTGTATTTCTCAAATTCAACAAAGCGGTGGAAGGTGGTCTCAGAGCATCTGCAAAATTTAAGCCTGAAAAAGGTTTGTGACACACGCTGGGAAAGCAGGATCAACAGCTTGAAAGCAGTGCGGTATCAGTATGCTGAAGTTAAAAGGGCTCTGGAGGATGAATATGAACAATCAACGGACCCTGTTGCAAGCTCAGAGGCTGAATCGCTTCTTGTAAATTTGGAAAAGTTCGAGTTCTTAATGGCGTTAGTCATATGGTACGATGTTTTATTCCAGGTTAATCTAGTAAGCAAAACAATGCAATCTGAAACCATGGATTTGTCCGAAGCTACAAAAATTATGAATAAATGCTTGAAATTTTTAAAAGAATACAGAAGTACAGGTTTCACTTCTGCACTCATCACTGCCAAAGAAATCGCTGAAGAAGCACAAATCACTCAGGAGTTTGAAACTGTCCGTCTGCGAAGGAAAAAGAAGATGTTTTCTTATGAAAATCAAGACGAATCTCCTACTGACCCAGAAACAGCGTTTCGCACCTCTGTCTTCTATCCAATGATTGACACAGCCATTAATTCATTGCAGTTGCGCTTTTCCCAATTAAGTGACATTAATAGTACATGGCAATTTATGTACGATTTGAAAAAGATCGACCATAATGGTTTGAATGCGGCCTGCTCAGATTTAGAATCTGTCTTAACCCATGGCGCTCTCAGTGATATTTCGGGTACCGAGCTAGCCCAAGAAATAAGGAGCCTTAGTGCGTTCTTAGGCGGCGACGATGGGCATCCAAAGGGGGTTCTTGAGTTTTTGGCAAAGCATTGTTGGAAAGATATGTTTCCAAACGTTTGGACAGCTCTCCGCATTTTCATTACTATACCGGTCACTGTTGCTAAGGGAGAAAGGAGCTTCAGCAAGCTAAAATTGATAAAGACCTACCTAAGGTCTGTTTTAGCTGATGAGAAATTGTCGGACTTAGCCATATTATCCATAGAAAATGAGATCGCCAACAATCTCTCCTATGATCATTTGATTAAAAAATTTGCTAGCATCAAAGCTAGGAAGGAGAAATTTCAATAATTTTACATTTAGTTATTAGTTACAGTTGCCTAATACAATCCCTTTATAAGAAGCATGCACAATTTTTTAATGTCTCCCATACTCAAGCGTTCATGAATAATTTACGGTCTCTGGGAGGGGGGGGGGGGGCGCTAAAATGTAAACTCGCACCACTCAAGAAAATACCTCGGGCCGGGCCTGTTGATACTGATACAAATAGCTACGAAGTGAGAATGTGGCGCAGGTGTTACTTTTAAGAGGCAATCAGAGTACCCCCCCCCCCCCCCACCACGCGTTCTTTTTCTTTTCAAATTCGATTTTCACCTGAAATATTGATCGTAGAGCCTTAAAAAACATCCTTTAAAGTAGCGAAAATACTTCTCTTCATTTCAATATATGACATATGGCCTTCACTAACATCTGGCCACGGTTCATCAACTCCTTCCTCGGAAATACTATACCAATCGTCTTTTGTCAGGACATGTAGAGTAGTGGTACGGACTCCGACATTCACCTAATAGGTTGTCGGTTCGAGTCTTACACTTGCTACATTTTCTGGCCATGCTGCGGTGGGCATGTAAAGCAGGCAAGCAGGAGGTCCGGGGCCTTCCTAGTTGAGTGTAAGAGATGGCTTTATAGCCCTAACTCCGCTTAAAACAAAAAAGGTAATATTTATTTATTTATTTATTTATTTATTAGTTTTTGAGGGAATAGTAACAATGGCACAAGTCATGAGCAATGAACATTGGTACCTGCACCTAATACTACCAACGAGAAGCAGGTGGTCCCGCGCCTCCCTAATTCAGTGTAAGAGAGGGCGTTATAGCCCCAACTCCGCTAAGTTGCGCTTAGTAATAGAACAAAAATGCATTATTAATTTAATTATTTTATACAAATCAAATTCAATCATTGTGGCCAGATCTGTTTCAGAAAGAGGTACCTCATGTGTCAAAATGCTGAAGAAAATTTCTTGGAAGTTTCTGACAGCTCCCCACGAATGAGAAATTAGACTTTTACACTTATAAAATTTTTCCTTCTCCGATTGTCTCTTAACATTTATTCTTCTGAGAATTCCTGTGAAATTACTACTTCAGCGCTATCTATGCTTGTCTTCTTTCGTCCCATTTGATTTTGATTTTTTTCAAACCCTCTGCACAATTTAAAATCTATTAGGAATTGCCAATTTTCCATATTTAATTCAATTTCTTGATATTACCTATTATTATTTTATATTTTAGGTGCTTCTACGAAAACTTCAGAGCGTCAAGTCAACTACTGGGAGCCTGGCTAGAAAACCACAGACGCCGACTGTCTGCTAAGTTTTACAGCTACCAAGACTATTTGGCATTTAAATTGTATCGGTAACTGGGTCGGCAAAATTTCACTCAAATACCTCAGAAATCGACACAGTTAGCTGTTGAATAATTTTCAACAGCCTTGTTCCTCCTAACAACTGCGTTTCCTTTTTTAAATTAGACGATAATTTTAAAGAATGATGGTATGTTGATGCTGATACAAAATTTGAGCAAATTCGAGCTTAATGATAGGGTGACAAAACATAGGCAGGCCTATCCTAAGGGTTGAACATTATGCTGATGGCTCTCCCTCTGGCATATTTCTCTCACTATGAAAACCTTTTTATTCCGCAGTCGTCCCTTTAACGTAAAGGACCTTTTAATTGTAATATGGTATATTATCATATAACAGTAAGTTTGTGAGTAAATAAGTACCTATTTAACATTGTAGAAAGCCTCTACAGGCTGGAGAAAAGAAAGGAAGATATCGAAAAATTTGAACCAGAGTGCTGACCACTACAACAAATCCATCAGACAGATTTCTTTAGCCCTTTATTAATCGAATTTTTAATTTGTTGTCTGTTGGGAACATTTATTGGTTCAAACTTGGCCGCTGAGGAATCCTTAAAGGAAAAACTTCTTACATCGCCCTTAAAGTTTGACCTGTGAATGGATTATAAACAACAATATAGGTACAGTTTGTGAAAGGGTGCCATTGAATAAAAGTCTATTTTCCCAGGCTGCCGTTAAATTGAATTCGGGCAAATCACTCAATTTTTATTCGAAATTGCTATAGACATTTATTCATTTTATTTTGGCTAAATACTTTTAAGTGAAGCGTTAAACTGCGTTTTTGCAATGAGAGAAATAACCAGAAGCAACAAGAACCTAGAACCCGGCAGTACTTGGGCTCAAAATGTTTACTGAGCCCACTGTATTTCCACATGTAGGAACGAATTGGAAATAAAAAGAGGGAAAATAAATTTATTATAACTGGCAACGGAACAGAACACCGCGAACCTACATTTAAAAAAAAATGTTACTTGTCTATGTTTTAGACTTCTGACAGCAGCCAAATCAGTATTGAACATTTCTAAATTAAACTGAAACCTACATGTTGGAAAACAGTTCCCCCAATTGGCTACTTGACAATTTTTTAAACCCTATTTTAATGCGTTTGTAGATTTATATTATACCCCTTAAAACTGGTTTTCCTAGAAAAACTTTATTTAGTGGGGAAAATAAATTATTTTTCCCCATCAATTAACGTTTGATGGTTAATATGCGGGTCACGTGATGCACAATTTGACGTCATTTGTGATGCCGTCGAGTAGGAGAATGTTAATGTTAGTAGCCTACTGGTAGTATACGAAATGTGACATTTGTTTCTTGTCGCCCACGTCTGCCGGCGTTTTGGCGCTTGTAATCCACATTTAAAAACATCAACATTTATTTATTTATTTTTAATGTTTACATTATATTGTACTGTATAATTATAGTTAACCTATAAGCTACCTTATCTAGCATATTTTATATTTTACTGTTTTTACTGTCAAGTAGCCTATTCGTTGGATTAGTTGCAGAAGTAAACTTCCTGTTTACTTTATGTGTACAAGAGAGCCCAAGTTTAGGCGTTATTGAGAATAAAATTGACTATGCCAATTGCCTGAAGATAAAATAACTGTTGAAACTTTTAATAAAACCCATTGCCACCATTCTATTCGCCATAGATAAATTATGCTATGTAGAAACGAATTTTCGTCAGCTTCCCATGGCATTTGATATCCTTACTAAATTTCCTGGGCTAAGTCAGAATTAACCTGCTCAAGTAAAGGCTTTGATGGTTTAGGGCCTGAAAATTAGTAATGTTGTAAAGCGCTTTTAGAATTTACCATAATTATTCAGATAATCTATTGTGAATACCTCAGCCTACTGGCTTACCCATGCATTCTAAAAAAAAAATGGGTCTTTGAAAGTTTCAACTCAATTATGTACTAATCGACCAGCGCAGCGTAACAATTTCTATTTTTTAGGCTTATAATAATGACAGCCGGTCATATTTTCCTCTACTAAAATTCTATGATAATTACAGTGGCAACTTCCTGAAATTTAAAATTTCTTTATTGTTTCTATTACTAGATTAATTCGATGCATTCTTTAAATATTTTCTATACCTGTCATGGTTGATTACTTGTGATTTTCTATTTTAATATTGGCCAGAGTTATTGCGTTTTCCGGTTGATATCAAATTATGAACTGTTGATGGGGCTTGGTTGAAGTTGCTTTCAACCAAGCCCCATCTACCCGGTTTACGCAGGTCTCTGCCCATAACAGAATCTGTGTCCATACTATAGCATTTTGAACAGCAGTGAGATCTGGAAGATGCGCAGTCAGAAATTATGAGGCATGCTACTTTTGAAGTATACTTAGTGTTGCGTTACTGGTCGACTAGAAGCACGAAGATGGAAGTTAGTGACTTGATTCGGTTGTGTTTAGGTATGGTTGTGTCTTAGATTCAAAAAATATTTAAATCAACAAATAGTCCCAGGTGGACTGGTCATTATTTTTATTACTAACATTACTGTAACTTAGATAGACTTGTGGTGGCAAGATGCTAGCATTTAATTATATTGTGTTCCTAATGTACGCATTGTTTGGAGTCTCCGGCGTTCTGTTGGGCCTCATGTTTAGATTTTAGTCGTTGTGATGGGGAAGGTGGACCCAAAGAATAGTTATGAGGAGATTGAAAATGAAGAAAAAAAAACACGTACCACCTAGGTACTTACCCTTCCTTTGTCCATGCAAAATTTCAGGCTCAATTTTCTCAATCTCCTCTTTAACTTCTCTTTGAATCTGTTTCCCCTGCTCAGTTCATCAGTGCTTGTCAAATTAATATATTGCAAAAATAGGCTACTTCTAACAACTGCAAGTAGGCGACGCATTGTGTTGAATTTTGGTTCTTATGTCTCAAAATATTTGAATGGAAATTATAGTTAGTCCTAATTGTAGTTGAGCTAATAATAAAAGGCCAAAGTTTTCCCGCCCAGGATCTTCTCTTCTCCCCATCGACTTCTTAGCTGGGCTAAGAACAGTTGGCTCCGTTTTAAGGGAGTCTGAGTCGCATGGGAGGGAAACCGACTGAAACCTGGAGGATAAGAGAATCCGTCCAGCAATCATATTCAAAGCTCACGATCAATTCGGACTCAACTAAAACTAATTCTGTATTATGATTGGTTAATGGTTATTAGCCTACTTTAGCATCGGCAGAGGAAAATTGTTGAATTTAGCCTTGAAATTTTTTGCCAAGTTATGGCTGAAAATACGAAGATAAAAATTCTACTTATTTACTCCAATATCTTCGTGTCTGGATTGGCTACTATAAACAGGACTATTATCATGCATTTTCATTTAGGCCGTGACTCATTTTTATTTGTTTGTGCATAGGGTATGGAACACAAATCGCCTGCATCCCAGCCACTGCTTTCTAATTTTTACCATAATAAAACGTAATTGATGATCCCTCCACAATGTAGGTATTCGTATTTCCAAAGCTACCGATTCCGTCATCGAAATTGAAGCCCATTACTTTAGATTTAGCTACACAATCTCAACAAGAAAATACTCCTCATTTAAAAAAAAAAAAAGTAGAGCTAGTTGCTTAGTTTTTACTGAGAACTCCACATCTTTAGATACCTACCTAATATTAATATCATTATGATTACATTTATAGCAATGTCGAATGCCCTCGGATTGGTTTATTTTTCAACAGAATGACAATAAAATGATGATTTGAAAATTTAATTGGTTTATAATATTAATAATAACAATTCCCTGTTTCTCAAGTTTAGGTCA
Organism: Psococerastis gibbosa; assembly: GCA_963971405.1. Lineage (NCBI taxonomy): Eukaryota > Metazoa > Arthropoda > Insecta > Psocodea > Psocidae > Psococerastis > Psococerastis gibbosa. The sequence goes on along the minus strand of OZ020489.1, from coordinate 29,672,155 downwards.
GGGTGAAATTGTTTTTACTTTCACTCATACGATTTAGGCCTATAGTGCAAGTATTGGATGTGATCGACCACATTTCGAGGTTTTGTGCTGTTGCCCATGTTCCTTGTAATCCCCAGAGTTCGAAAAAAAGGTTTTGCGGATGTTTGTAACTTGTACCAGCTGTCTTCCCTTTGGTGCTATGGGCGGGCGAATCCGCCCACAACAAACTTCACGCCATGTCACAATAAGGCTGATGACTTAAAAGAGTTTGTGCCTAGATGGATCATGTAAACTATTGTACCCTGGCCTATTGAACTGTACAATAATACAATCAGAAGTTTTAGCCGGGTATGAGAGTTTTCTAGAGAATTCTACTTAAAAATTAATCATCTTTTGGAAATATTAAGCCTAGTTTAGCCTTTGGACCTAAACAAATTACTATGAGCTGTTTAGTAGAATGCTATTTAAGCATGGAATAGCGACTTCAAACGACCTTCGCGATTAGGTGACTATTTTTATGCACATAATAATTATTTTATAAAAGTGATTTAGGCAGTAGGCCTATAAAAATACCATATTGCATTATTGTATTAGCCTATAAGGGGATTGTACGGAAACATTTGAAACTTGCGCCAATACGTGGTATTAGAATACTATTTTCAGATACTGTCTGCACCACATTCGTATAGAAAAATGCTTGTAATCAATAATCATCCAATGAAAGCATTGGAATTTGAAGTCGTATCTGTATGACTACTTGTTTAGTCTACATATTGAATTTCTTTTTAGGAAGTTAGAATAAAATCCATTATTAGCAGACGATGTTTTTTTAAGGATGTGTACCTCGATTACATTACTTTCTATAATAAATAAATATCAATAAGAAAATATAAGGATATAACAACTGATAACAACAAATCTTGATAGTAAAAGTTCCATTAATTAGGAAAAAAAGGAGATGACCTCTTTAATAAAATCCTTAGCTGGCTTCTCACCAAATCTTCTAGCGCCTACCATTACTGCTGCATTGGTAAGCATACCCTTCTTTATGTAGTACCCTGACGGCTGACTGAAAGTTCTTGGTATATGTAGTAGATACCCAGGTGTCGCCACAGAATGGAAAGAAAGAAACAACCTGTACCCTTCACTGCATAGGCATCTAATTAAAAAATAAGTAAAAATCTTTTAACAAAGATTTAATATCAACCGTTAGAGAAGAAAAAATAAACAAGCTATAGTTGCCATAGCAACCACAAATAATAGAGGAGGCTAGTTTATTTCAATTTGCCCTCACACTAGCCTTCTCTAGAAGCGTCTTTAGCCGGTTGGCCCCGCATCAGCCAAGCACACGTAGTCGGTCAGATAGCGAGGTCGACGTTGCTGCCTTTGTGGTCGACCCACAACATGAGTAACGTCATCGACGCTGCTATGACTGCCATCATCACTACCAGTCTCACTGACATCATCTGGAAGCTCATTACCTACAACACTCGAAATGACGTCCTTAGTAACAGGGTTAGGCCTGTTAAAAATTACAGTCATACTTTCACTGTCGCTCGGGCTTTCTGCATCAATGTTTGTCACTTCAACATTGTCCATGCCCTCTGCTTTAATGTCTTTCACTTTTTCATTGTTCGTGCCCTCTGCTTCAATGTCTCCCGATAGTTCAAAAGGTTTGAAAACAACATCACGACTCGTTACAACAGTACGTCCAGTATAAACTCGGTAACCATCCCTTTCACCACAATAGCCAACCAGTCGTCCTTTCACGGATTTAGCGTCCCATTTCTTGCGCTTCTGTTTTGGAACATGTACATAGCACTCAGTCCCAAACGGTTTAAATTGCTTAATAGGTGCAGGATCACGACCATACCACAGTTCATATGGAGTTTTCTCTTCTCTTGCTGGACCTGTACGATTGATAACGTGGCATCCCATATACATAGCTTCTGCCCACAGACTTAATGGTAAATCTTCATTGGCATACAACATGGTTCGTGCTGCCTCAACCAACGTTCGCATTTCTCGTTCAATTGAACCATTTTCTTCTGGCGTATACGGCATAGTACACCGCAAAGTAATACCACGATCGGACAGTAACTTCTTGATAGTAGAATTCACAAATTCTGTGCCATTGTCACACATGAAAGTCTGGACAACATGACCAGCAGTCTGGCACTCGTTCAGAAATATCTTCTGTTGTTCTGCCACTTCCGATTTATGACTTAAAAAGAACAGTCTACGAAACTTGGTGTAATAGTCCTTTAACACCAATGCATAACTTTTGTTACCTAGTGAAGCATTTTCCATAGGACCACACAAATCTCCACTAATAATCTCACCTGGCTTTGTAGGCTTTACGGTTCGTGTCTTATAAGTGTCCCTTGTCTGTTTTCCCATTATACAACTTTTACAAAAATAAGGTTTCTTATTCACTTTAATACCGTACTTCTTCAAAACTTTAACCACATGCTGCTGATTCTGGTGAGCAAAACACTCATGCCATTCCTTCAAAGTCTTTTCAGCAGAGACACTCATCATAGCTGAAGTTTAAGGTTGAAGCTGAATAGCTTTAATATGCTTAATGAAAAAAAAAAAATAGCTGAATTTATAAGGTTTCAATCAGCCACCATCTTGGAACAAAATCGTGAATACAGCTGGTTAACGAACTCGATCAAGACATTTGTATGATCAATTTTTGTGCCAAGTTAAATCAAAATCAGATAATATCTACGGAAGTTAAGAGTGTTTCCTAAAATCGATATATGTATATAACATCTATATATATACATATAGGGCCTACATATATATAACATTTTGAACGGAAGGTGGTTTTAGGCTCAGGCGGTCATGAAATGAAAAGTTGTGAAGAAATTTTCCGGAAGTCGAACATTGGTCGCCGTCTCAATAGGTAGATGAATCTACCTAATACAGTAGGAGGCAAACTCTTAATAGACCACCTACCGGAAGGGGAAAACTGGTACTGGTGTTCTAAAATGTCACGTCCACATTTATTGAACTTTTCGCTATCCACCTTGTCTGTACCCCCTTCAGGGGCAATCCCGCGAGAGAACCTGTATAACCAAGCGAGTAAGGTTAACCCAGAAAGTGCCGTGTCCCGTCAGCATAGCAGCAACAGAGCGTACCTACTGCTCCTCGACTGCTGGAGATGACGTCTTGATTTAGCCGCTCATCCGGTCTCAAACATGACTGTGAGTGACGCAAAAGTAAGTAAGTGCCTGGATGCAGCTCGACCTCGTCATAAAGCAAACGATCACAAAATTGACTACATTAAAGGTCACAAGAAACATTTACAGCCTAATTTTTCCGAATTTTGGTTTCAGAGTAAACAAGCCGTTCGATTCAAATGGGCTAATTGGCACATGCTTAAAGACCATAGGAGGAGACAAACTGTCAAAGAATACGCTTCGCAGAGACTACGAATAAACTCTCTTCGAAAAAACGACATCCTTCCTCAAGAGTTAAGGGTTAGTGAGTTTTAATTTAACGTTTTTTGGCTTCCAATTTATACGTACCTAGTATAAGGAAAGCTTTGTGATGGTCGAAATTTACGATTCCGAGATTTCAACGGATTTACACGTTTTTAGGTTCCAGAAACCCAAAAAAGTGGTTTTTACGAAATGTCTGTCTGTAAAAAAAAAGCTCTGTCTGTTCATCGATTTTCGGGCAAACCAATCGGTCGATTTTGATGAAATTTAGCATGTAGGTTCACAAAAATCATTTGGGGGGGGGGGGGGTTATTCTCAAAAAACTAAAAAAAAACGTCTAAAAAAATCATTTCTCAAAAACGGCTACAACGACTTCTTTTAAATTCACATTATATTGTAGTCGTTATTAATGTTAATAAAATGGTGGGGTCGCTTGCCCCCTGATAGTTTGCTTCTGGGGGTAAAAAAATAAAAATAACTAAATTTTAATGAAAAATAATTTTTTTTGTGAATTATACCTTCAGGCATGTTTTAGGTGTTAAATAGAGTAACGAAACCGGACAGGTAGCTTATGCAAAAAAGAATTCACGGTCAAATGCATTGCGTGCCCTGCCAGTATTGCTGTGTGGTAATGTAATGGTCTGACCTATCTAGAATTTACCTCACCACCAGTGACGAGTGACGTCAGGTGGACAAAACCCCCCACCCCCCCCCCCCCCCCTTCCCCCGAGATATCGGAAATTTAACCATAGGAAAATTATTTACCACGAAATTACTAATTTTCTCTATCTACTAATTGATAAATTGGAAAGCATGTTCGAGTAAACTCGGACCGGTTCTTTGTATTAACGTTTGCTGTAGTAGCCAGACAGTACCCATCGGGGTTTGTTATCACACAATGATGAATGTCTTTAATTTCAGGAAGTTGCTGATGTAGAAATTGCTGAGCTCCCAAGAAATAGTAGTACTACACGAATTATTCCAAGATGCTGTCTGACATCAAGACCCAGAGGTGTTATACACAGGTTTCGCGTATCGAGGATAGTTTTCAGGCATCTCGCGGACTATAATAAGTTATCTGGAGTGCAGAGAGCTATGTGGTAGCTGCTGTTCAAAACAATTCCAACTGTTTTTTGAAAGAGGAGATAAAATATTAGTAAATAGTAATTTAAAAAGAACGCTGATTTATATATGTGATATTTATTTCTTAAAAATTCTCCATTTGTCCCTAAAATTGAGCCAAGCGTAAGTGTATGGTTTTTCCTTCTGAGCTGGCGTATTGGGTATGCCGCAGACAGAGCGTACTTTCGGTGACATCAGTGAGGCGTTTTGGACTAAAGCTAATGCACTAGAAGTGCTCCAGTATAAGCTCATACACTAAAACAAATAATACACCAATTACTGCAATGTGGGCATGGTTTTTTTGCTTTCCAATTTATACGTAATATAAAGCTTTGTGACGGTCCAAATATTCGATTCCGAGATTTCAATGGATTTACACGTGTTAAGGTCCCAGGAACCAAAAAAAGTGGTTTTTACGAAATGTCTGTCTGTGCGTCGATTCCCGGGCAAACTGCTCGGTCGATTTTGATGAAATTTGGCATGTAGGTTCACAAAAATCATACCTTTGGGGCTAACTCAATTGGGGGGGTTTTATTCTCAAAAATGTTGATAAAATGCGGGGGGTCGCTTGCCCCTTGATAGTTTGCTTCTGGGGGCAAAAAAAAATATAAATAACTAAATTTTCATGAAAAATGACTAAAAAAGAATTTTTCTGCGAAACCTTCCTATTGATGATTTCTACTTTCAGGTATGTTTTAGGTGTTAAATTGAGTAACGAAACGGGATCGGTTGCTTTCCCAAAAAACTATTTGGTTTTGTACATAATTTTTTTTTTTTTTTTTTAAATGATAGAAAATCCACGCTTAAATGCATTGCGTGCCCTGCCAGTATTGCTGTGTGGTAATGTGTGTCTGACCTATGTAGAATTTACCTCACCTGACCACAGGTGGACACCCCCCCCCCCCCCCCCCGAGATATCGGGAATTTAACCAAAGGAAAATTATTTTCTATGAAATTACTCATTTTCTCTATCTACTAATTTTGATAAATTGGAAAGCATGTTCGAGTAAACTCGGACCGGTTCTTTTAAATTGCAACCGGCACACGTTATGTTTCAGGATGAATTTTAATATTCAACGCACTCCAGTATTTTATTATGCTGCATGCATAAAAGGAACCGTAGAATTTGGTCAGCCCTGTAGCTGGCGCTCAGTATTTTTTATTTAATTATTTTTATACAAGGTTTGAAAGATGTTAATAACACATTAGTTGAAGAGAACTATTTCATAAGTTACGTAGTGAATAAAGTAGTGACAGGTGTAGGGATAATCTAGGGGTGGTCAATGTCTTCGGTCATTTCATCATTCTATTCTACTACAACAGACGACTGAAAACGACATCCTGAAAAATTATACTTGCAGCTGTCAACTTACACTAGGAACTGCCAATGCTATAGGGAAAGAGACGAGAGCAAACACACGAAAAATATTGGTGAGGACCTTTTGTGTTCTTGTGTGATTGACTCTACTGCAGCTTTGCAGCTCAATTATGGCCAAATTTGAAATACAAACTAAGCATGGTAAGATTCCAGTCGAATCCGCCATAAGAAGATTTGGTATCCACAAACAACCTTCTGTGCTCAACTGGTCAGCTAATAGATCGGACACTGAAAAATAATACAGTTGTACAGTTAAAATCCCTCAAGTAGTCAGGACCGCGTACAGCAGCCTTTCAACAATCCATCTGCCTAATCTACAGTACTATAGTTGTACTTTTTATTGAACGCCGTCTATCCCACCTCGGTGGGTCACAGATGTAAGAAATAAATTAAATTAAATTACAATTAAAGCTTCTTTCTTCTTACACGTTGCAGTTAATTGACTCATTCTATGTACCTACTTCAAGAATACTGTGCAAACGCCAGTAACTCCAACACATTAACTCAGAGCAAATCATGGAAAATCCACATTACTTACGGGCAGGGTCAGCACCCATTTTATACGCCATGCTCCTAAGAGATAAAGAGAGTAGAATCCACGCTGGAAGTTGTATCCACAGCATTATGGAAGCTTTGAATGGATGACAATTTTCACGTTCAATTAGGATCCGCCATTGTTTCCTAGCCTATTAACAGACTTTCTAGTTAGTTATGACAATCCAAAGCGCTTCCTTCACTGAATAAGCTATAATTTCTAATTTAAATACTACTACCGCCCTAGCTCTACAACCTGCAACGGGTGAAGCAAACCCTTTTTTACTGTTAATTTTATTTCATTAAGAAATAATTCCTGCAATTAGGCTACATCCATTGGATTCAGAAGACTCCAAAACATGCGGTAGATTACGCTGACTGAAAGTAGTATTTTAATACTACTTTTAATACTTGCATTTGATTGACCGAGGTGCTGCCAACAGTTGTGTCCAATTTTTTTTCCTGAAAAAATGTGCTCTTACATAGGAATCAGAGTATCTATGTAGTTGTTTATAATATTGTTATTAAATATTACCGATGCATTATATGCACGCCTAGCTTCCTTTTCTGTCCAATTAAATCTTTTTATGGCAACAGCAGTCTCCTTTTTCAACTCTTGAATTGTTAACTTAAATTCTTCCTTGCACAACTCGAGTTTTGATATTATGTACGTCTGCAACAAATACACAAAGTTAGATATACTTCCACGAAAACGAAGAGTTTAAATAAATAAATAATGACTTTTTTTGTTCTATTACTAAGCCAAGCCAACCTAGCGGAGTTGTAATATTATCTACTGTACATTGAGTGATGAGAGCCCAACTACCACTTGCCATAATGTTGTTACACATCACTAGTGTTTGTTTTCCAAAGCCTGCTTTCAGCATTTCTGCTTTAAGCAACCCTGTCAGCCTGGCGGGGGGAGTGAGTTTGTTTGTTAACTTGAGGCACACTAAGGGCAGAATCTTACACCTCAGGGGAAGGGGAGTTGACTGACAGGGTGGACCTCCTGATTATAGTGGATTCTGAACCACTTGGGGAACATGGAAAAGTCACACGATTAAATCGGAGGTGACCAGGACTCTACACGTAAGTAGACTGGAATAGTCTCATTGCGTTATCATGTCCCACCATGTTCCCCTGCCGACGCTGTGCTGTCTTTATTTTTTTATTAAATAAAAAAAAATAAGTTTGGCGCAGTTTGAAACATGCTCTGCTCTCATGGTAAGGCCGTTGGCAGAGTTTCCATACTGTGGGCTTGCATTATGACTTATGTGCATAAGGGGAACTAACCGTCATTGGAAGTGCCAACCTCATTGGGCCTTATTCTTTGCAACGATAACTATAACTCTACAGCTCGAATCTCACAGAAGATTAAACGACCAGAGACTTCACAGTTCACATGAGAAAGAAGTTTTGCTATTTGCTTGCGATTATTCCTTCATTAAAAATACATAGGCCTCTGTGTTTGTGGATATGCTGAAAATATTACCGGTACTTTGAAACTAACCTTATCGATATTAATCCATGATGGGTTATCACACTCGTTGTAAGCTTACCTGATATACCCCCAATGGAAAAGTAATTAATAACCTCAATCCAAGCGTCGTCAGCAATATACAACTGCACCAAGGTAAACCGGATGTGTCATGAATTGTAATAAGAATATCTTTTGCACTAGTTACAGCACTACTCTCAAATACATTTTGCATCCATTCCCTGGTCGTATCAGCGGAAAAATTTCGTTTTTGATCACATACTGAAGGTAAGGGTGTTGAAACATGGCATTCATAAATTAATGTCTTCTTTAGTGTATTGATACTGAATTGCCTGCCACATAACGTCGGTCGCCAATGGTTACTTCTAAAAAATTTAATATATTTCAGACATACAGCCATTGTATCCGAATCTAAAATTCTAAAATAATAATATTTAGTATTTACTAAATATCAAGTATCAACAAACAAGCAGACATACCTGTTGCTAAGAGCAACGCCAAAGGCAATGTGGCCAGGCTCTGTATTATTATTGTTGATTGAGCCTGGCTGTAGAGGAATGTTTCTTTTTTTAGTCAACAGTCAATTGTTTCATATAAAAATATGTTTCAGTTTTCAACATAGAACCTAACATTTACCATAACATTTTTCTAGTATATATATTTAAAATTCCTGAAAATGTCAAATTTGAATTTAAGCGCAATTTCCATTGACATCCTTTGGAGTTTCAATAAAATTTCTTCTGCTTACAATTCCTTTGACATTTCTGGATACTTTGCCGAATCTCGGCTATGTTAAGCTTATGGTAAGCGTGATCTATTCATCTGTAATCTTTCTTCTAAGTGCTAATCTGCCTGCCAATATTGTGTATAAGTATAAATATATAGTAAAATTACCGGTTAATGTATTTGTATTCTTAAGATTTCGTGTAAATGTCTTGTAAACTACTTAATTGTCACCGGTATTACTCTCAAGTAAAGCCTGAAAAAGTAGTTAAATACACGAAAACAATTTTTCTTCCACAGACTAAGTTTCCACAGTTTTTGAATCAGAAACAGTTTACTGAGCGAGATAGCCGAGTACAAAATGTATGTATTACCAGCTAGAAAACTAGAGAACCTACACATCTGGGCTCATGGCCATTAAATACCTATAGACTTAAAAAAAAATCTTATCTCAGTCTAAATTATTCATGGATCATGGACCTTAATTAAAAACCGTATGTAAGCTAGTTTGTTTGTAGCTTTGCCAATGTTGCTTTATTTTATTTTGTGTGATAGGATACGGTAGTTTACTTTATGGCGATGTCGAGCTGCATCCAGATGCCATGTTTGGGTAATCCCTAAAAACCGGACAGTACATTGTCTGGTTCGTCAACAAATTTTCAGCCGGACAAACCACTGACAAACCGGACTGTCCGGGCGAAAACCGGACATCTGGCAGTCATGATTATGTATAGTTGCAGGAAAAATTTCTTATTTGATTGAATCGAAATGTATTAATAATAGTTGCACTTTCAGGAATATGGATTTTCGGAATTATATTCTTGGCAACGGGCAAATATGCGAGGGAAAGAATTTACTCTGCTGGATGGCCCTCCCTACGCTAATGGTCAACTTCACATCGGCCACGCTATAAATAAAGTAAGTAACTTACTTTTAGGGTGAGAAAATTACATTTTATTCTTTCATAAATTTTAAAAATACTTTAGCTTAATTTTTTAGCTTTAGCTTAATAATACTTTAGCTTACTTTATTTTCAATACAGTTAGGCACTGGGGCGCCCACTACGGGGGGCACGGGACGTTTTGCCCCCCTGGAAAATTGACCTAAAGCCTACCGATTCCCTTCACTTTTCCTGGGCATTTCCATTTTTCATTGAAAATGTTTAATTTCTGCGTGACTTATAACATTGGAGGAAGAAATGTTTAACTAGTAGATTACTAACACTAGAATGGTAAGCATTCACCGTGATGTGGTTGGAAAATTAAACTTAAAAAGCTTTGTGAATTCAAACACGCTTTTTGTTTTAGTTTTTTAACTTACAACTTAGTAAGGACAAGGGGTATAAGAGTCTAAAGTTTAAAATGCTAACACAAAATTTCCTGAGGAGGTAAATCCAAAACAGCACAATTTCCTTGATAGTTGGGCCCCCCCATCTCTCTCTTTTACCCCCCAGACTTTTTCAAAACTGGGCGCAGGCAGATACTGCCCACTGCACACTGGATTTCTTCGCTCATGTTGTTGTCAACTCTAGACTTTCCTCAAAGAGATATTGGATATATCAGCCTGGAGCAAGTAAAAACAACAACTCAATTTCTTGAATTGTCGTTTTTATCTCAAATGCGTAAAACCTGCTAATTGAAGGTCTTGCTGTCCACATCTATATCTAAATACACATCTATATATATATATCCACTGTCGTCATTATGCGCCTTAAGTCAGTCCCTCCCTCCGTAGTTCCGCGCCTGGTTAAAGGGCAGATGTTTATTTATTTTGGACGACGACTAATTGAAAAATATTGAAAATTAATATCTTTAAAAAAATAATTATTGAAATTGAAATGTTTCAGGTGTTAAAAGATATAATAATACGGTCTAAACTGGTGCAAAACCACCGTGTGTATTTCATGCCAGGGTGGGACTGCCATGGGCTGCCTATAGAGCTGAAGGCTGTCGGTCAACAGGCCTCTCAAAAGTTAGAAGACCCTTTAGAAATTAGGCAGAGAGCGCGGCAATTTGCAGCGAATACTGTGAACCATCAAAAAGAAGCCTTCTGCAGTTGGGGAATTCTTGCTGACTGGAAAAACCAAGTTTATCATACGTATGATCCGCAATATGTGATTCAACAACTGCAAATCTTTTGGAGCTTATATGATCAAGTAAGTGAAGTCTGATTGATGGGAATAATGAATCTTAGTGAGTATTTATTCCATTAGCAAGTAAGCCAACGCTTGCGACAGTATAAGGGGATTCGCTCCTCGTGTCCAAACGTTTAACCAAGGTCCACATTACAGAACAATATTTAACTAACTTGATGTCAATGATTTAATAATTATTAATTAAATAACAGAAGAGGAATTAGTTACTTTAGGTAGGACAACTACAATGCTTTGTTTATGGTTAATAAAAGTGCAACTTTGTTTCAGGGTCTCCTATATAGAGATTTGAAGCCTGTCTATTGGTCTCCATCATCAAAGTGCGTACTTAAATACATATGGCCTACATGAGACCCAAATAAAGGAAAACCTAGTGTTCTAAATAGATGAGATGGGACATTCGCTTTCCCCAAAAATGTCCGGGCAACATGCCACGTCTTTTCAATGGCTCGTCGTAAGAGACGTGGCAAGCGACACCTGAAATTAAAACACCGATTTCTGGCGGAATGTGAATTTCCCATCTCTCCTATATAGAACTCTCGTATATAGAACTTGGATTTTGCGTACAGACGAATATTTACATAGTATATTGTGCTCTTGCAATATTCAGGCGCCCTACTCGATATTTAACATCAAAAGCTGTTTGGTAACAGGCTTGTTGTAGTACATACTTACAGTACAGTACTACGTACAGTAGGTAGATATTCCGTGTATTGATCTTTTGCATTCACTATGTAAGTTAGACAGACTGTCCCGCAAGGGAGGGTGGCTCTTCAACAACTAACCAACATTGTAATTACAAAGGCATTCACGGCCGGATTCACGTGACGAATCAGTTGAATCCGAGATGATAGGACGTGGTCGTTCTGAAAGCATACTTCCTAATGTTTCGTCGGCACTGATATTTATATATTTATATTTATATATATATTTATTCTTTCCTCTTGAAGTTCTGCGGGTGCTTGTAAATTTTTATAGCCTCTCAGTGTAACCGGGGGTAGTATGAAGAAGTTATAGATAGTACTGCAGTATCCTGAAAACGTATTGTATGACCTGTTTGTGTTATATAAATAATATTATGCATCATTGCAGAACAGCATTAGCTGAAGCTGAGTTAGTTTACAAAGATGACCACGTGAGCTCAGCTGTGATAGTCCGCCTCGAGCTAATCAACACCCCCGCAGTATTATCGGCAGTTGCGCCTTTGTACATTCTTATATGGACCACAACACCGTGGACGTTACCTTTGAACGAAGCTGTGTGCTTCTCAAAATCAATTGAATACTCATTGGTGACATTCAAAGAACTGGAGGGGCGGTATATAATAGCTACCTGCTTGATTCCCGAACTGGTAGGAAAATTACAGGTAAGAAAATTTAGATTTTAAATCAACGTAAAATAGTTTAATAGCGATGTTTCTTACTTAAATCTGATGTAGTCTCTTGCCCTTTGATCTCGCAGAGTTGTTAGAACGCTTGAACGCAACAGTTGGGAAGGGAGGGGGGGGGGGTCTCGTTTTGAGCTTAGTAACGTCACTTTGTGACATATTCGTACTCTGCACTCTATGGTCAGATGCGAATCCGTGACCATCACATCCTTTCATGAAAACTGAGCTCTACTATGGTATAGCCTGTTATAAACGAGATCGAAGTTGAGACTATTGCACTTTCTGGAATGTTCATTGAATTCTAGAACTTGATGCTGCTCTATCCATTCATGTGGCATTGTCTCATTGCTTGTAGAAGGAGGTATTGAGCGTGGAACCTTTGCCTTGTTCATTATTGGAAAATCTCGAGTATAAGCATCCATGGAGAAGGGACACTGCACGTCGGTTAGTGGAAGCAGATCACGTGACATCTACTGGAACAGGCTTTGTGCACAGCGCTCCTGCTCACGGACATGATGATTTTCTTGTGGGATTAAAACATGGCCTGTGTAAAGTAAGTGGTTACAATGTTGTAAATTTACCAGAATAGTTTTAACTTAATAGTGGTTAGAACCCTGTGGAACAAAATACAAAATTATGGAAAAAATATTATTAATATCTCAGGAGACTAAGGATTAGTTAAAAACAGTTAATCTTAAGATTTACCAACATTAGTGGGTCTTTAAACAGCACTGAAACCGTATGCGAGAGCAAAGAGTGAGAGAGGCAGAAAATAATGTTGTTCAACAAACAAAAAATGAGTGTTTTAATAAAACTTGTTATAATAATTAACTTATGGTCATTGAAGCCCAAATAATTGGTAAGAAATTAACTTTGTCAAAAAAACCACTAGGCCTATTGTCAGTATAAAACCCTGGAAATATTCATTTCATTTCATTCACCATCGAGAGAGGGAAACCCACAAGCACAGTTACACCTTATCAATGATTTGAGACTTGCCCAACCATTGCTAAATAGTGTGCAGACATTTTATTTATACGATGTACGAGAAGGTAGAAATAGACGCATTATTTAGTTCCGCTTTTAAGTGCGAGGTTAAAGAAAACGAAAGAACATCAGGTCAGAGTCTTAGCAATGCACTTGGTAGCTCACAAGAGGCGAGCTGGGCAGTTCCTTACCACTACAGCTGGTGTGTCTGTGTAACAAGAACTTGTTATTTATTAACTGACTCCCTCCAGGTCTTCCGTAAGCACTAGCGTAGTTGAAATAAATAGAGTTGCACTGCAATAGATGTGACCTAACCATTTGTAGTTGTTTGCTGCAGTGTATCCTACTTCTTACTTTATAAGTAAAAAGAAATTGCTGACTTTTCAGGAGTGTTTCGTGGATGGGGAAGGCCGGTATACGGCGCAGGCCGGAAGCGACTTGTCTGGTCTGGAGGTTCTATCATCCGGCTCCAAGTTTGTATTGGAGCACTTAGCTTCTGAAATAGTTCATAGTGAACGTTATATTCACAAGTACCCTTACGACTGGAGAACGAATAAACCAGTTATAATAAGAGCGAGTCATCAATGGTTTATCGACACTGCCCAGCTCAAGAAGTTGTCTCTGGTAAGTTCACTTGTTATAATCTAAGCTGCAAGACATTTAATTTGAAAATACAGGTTCAACTATAAAATTAATTCCTTTTAACTGACTCACCGTGCCTACACCTGGTGTGACAGTTAACTTAAGTATCCTCTTAAATCGAGAACTAGGTGTTCTCAATGGTTGAACAGTCAGTTGATGTCTTAAATATTAATTTATTTTGAATAAAAAAATTTATTTGAGAACTGTTTGCAATAGAAACTTAACAAAAAATGGAAAGTAGAACCTTCCATATGCTAAATGACAATTATAATATATAATCTTTATTAGTAAATTAAATAAGTAATATGCTTAAAAAGAAGTCCGCGCTTTTAATTATTAAATTGCTAAAGCTTGTCGGTACGAGGGATTCCCGACTATTGATCTTCAGGCTTAGAATAAGCAATAGTGTTAATTTTGGAATGCTAGCAGCGTCAACGAGGCGTTACGCAATTCTTTCTTCCAAAATCATATAAGCACAATGTAGACAACAATCACCATGAGATAATATTTGCATTTTATTTTAGGACTGTCTTGATAAAATATCAGGACCCACAGACCGCCTACGTTCGCTTTTGTCTTCCCGGGCGTATTGGTGTGTGTCAAGGCAGCGATCGTGGGGAGTTCCTATACCGGCCTTTTATCATAAAACTTCCGGTAGACCCCTTATAAGCAAGGCTGTGGTGGATACGCTTTGTAGCCACATTTCTCGAGGAAATTTAGACGCGTGGTATGTTTCATATTTCTTTCTCTTCGTCAAGATGGGGATAGCGATAGCTTATTCCATTAAATACTGTATGTGTTCAGTTTAATTGTGCTTCTTGTACTTCTAAGACAAATTACTCATATATTGTTGCCTTCAGATCATAATAGCAAATATATGTTTCCTTGTTATAGGTGGACATTGCCGAAAGAAAGCCTATTGTCCCCAACGGCTTGTAACGATCTATTTATTAATGTGAATGATGCAGAAAAAGGCTATGACATAATGGATATTTGGTTTGACAGTGGAGTAGCGTGGAATGTTGTGGATGATAGAGTAGCGGATGTCTGTATAGAAGGTGGGGATCAACACACCGGCTGGTTTCAGTCTCTACTGCTTACCAGCGTGGCCATCAGAGGGTGTGCTCCTACCAAGTGTCTCCTTACCCATGGTTTTGCGGTGAGCTTTGAGAATGCAATATTGTACACACTAGTGATGTAGCCAACGGCCATACCAAGTTTTCCGTCAATGACATTATCAAAATTGAAGGCCATCATTAAAAAAAAAAAAACTACACCCTGGACCAAACTGTGAAGGGGAATGTGACCTAGTGGATTTTGTATACATTAATGAAGATTTTTCTGTTTTAGGTTGATGATGAAGGAAGGAAAATGTCCAAATCATTAGGAAATGTGGTGGATCCTCAAGGAGCTAAAAATACATTTGGTGTTGACGCTTTAAGATGGTGGGTTGCTGGTCATGCCCACCACGCTCTGATACCTGCTTCCGAACGACATTTGCAGGTAATAACCAATTTAGACATCCGGGTGCAATATCGTCCAACTATATTGAAGTACAATTTACAACATTTATTAATTATAATATTGTAAGAGTGGGACGAAATTCGCCCATATGGAAAATAAAGACAATTTTCTTTCTTTCTTTTGTACAAGTAACGAACACAATAAGTTTTAGAGTTATCCGCTGACCAACTTTAGAGTTGACGAGTGAAGATGAGTGTCAGGACATATAGTGGTACGGTATTGACGTTCACTCGAGAGGTTGTTTGTTCGAGTCCCACACTTGCTACATATTCGGGACATGTTTCTTAGAGCTTAGTTGAGTGTAAGAGAGGGCTTAATAACTAACTCTGCTAGATAGAATAAGTCATTATTTATTCATACACTAGTTGGGGCGCCACCGAGATGCGTGCCAGTTCACTTCTGTTCATTCCACAGAAAAAATGTGCAATGGTGTCCACCGACCTGCAAGTGCAAAATACAGGCGATGGAAACCCTGCCTTTATTAATGATATCTGCTGCCACGTCACCGTATGTGTATTTTTCACTTACAGGTCGGTAGAAACCGCGCCTATAGAGCAAATGGACCCCCACATTTTCCGTTTTTTTTCTTCACAAAGTCATATTTCCCCATGACATTTCAATCGTGGAGTCATAAATGATGTGTTATAAAGGAGAATAAATGCTCCTCTTCATTTTAATACCTAGTTTGTGGCCGTGACTAAAACCAATCAGCCACAGTTTTGGAACTCTCCTCAGTGATCGTTTACAAATCAAATTCCGTAACTGTGGCCAATCGATGTTAATGACAGCTCCAAGGCGTATAGAAATGAATTTTCTCGTTTATAACATCTTACGTACCGCTTTCCGATCGATATTTATTGAGAAATTTGACTTTGCTCAAAATAGAAAATGGAGGGCTCCATTGGCCCTTAAAAGGTTTTTCGAAGTTATGCCTCACTGCATGCTTTTTCATATTTTATAGGATAGTAGAGACTCTGTGAATCGCTTGCGTGGGACTATTCGTTTCCTGCTTGGAGCCTTAAAAGACTGCCCTTCGGATCTCACCTCTCAACATCCATCAACTGTTCTGGATCGGTATATCCTTGACTGCTGCCATACATTTTACCATTCTGTGATGTCTTCTTATGATAGCTATTCGTGGAATCAAGTGGTTACCAAGATAACTAATTTTGCAACTGGACCTGTGTCTTCTCTCTATTTGCATGTAATCAAAGACAGGTAAGATATGTTCTACTCCTTTCCAAGCTGCAGCATTACTCTGTGAATGCAATTGTCGTATGATTCCTCAGATTCAGAGGTCATGGTGAATCCATACCATATAACAAATTAGGCCATTGAAATGTTACATGAGCTTTGCATTTCTTAGAGGCAGCAATTTTATTTTTGAAACATCCCAGCTGAGTTTAGCCTACCAAGTAGTTATGGAGAAACATCCTGAATTAGTTGGTGGTACCGCGCTATCCTGATTTGTAGGCAAAACAATTTGCTACAAATTATGTCCCTACACTATTTTTGTTAGACGCATAGTTTCCGAGATATCGCGAAAAAAATGTTTTAACCCCTTTTTTCAATATGGCGGCCGGGGGACAAGGGTGGCGACCCCACGAATTTTAGGTTAAGCTTCTATTGACCCCCCTCACATGTTTCAAAAATAAAATTGCTGCCGATTGAAGAACCAGTGGAATCCGGGCTGATGGGCCGCTACGGAGCCACAACCTTCGAAGCCTACGCAGCGCCACTGAAGATGTCGACCGCAGATGTTGACGAAACGTTTGTAGGTTCACTTACAATTCGACCACGGCCCATCAGCCCGGATTCTACTGGTTCTTCATTTGACTCCGGCCGTGAAAGCCTTTGCAGTTACAAAATTGCTGCCTCGAAAAAAATGCAATACTCGGTTCTTAAATTGTAACATTTCAATGGAGTATGTATCTTATCGGAAAACGACTTACTCTATGCAAAGGAGAAGACCGGGTTGATCGTTCTAAGGTTGTATTCGTCTCGACAGGTACAGGTCAGATAAAACAGTCCGTAGAGCAAGCCTATCAATGGTGATGACCGGCAACGTATGTTGGTTTAAGGTATTTTTTTGGACAAGGAATGACCGAAATCCATTAATATCTCATTCCACAGCCGCAAAGATATGAAAGTGGTCAGATGAAATATTCAAGCTTTCTCAAAAAGCAGTCCCTGACTAATTTTCAACTATTCTATGAAATCAGTTTAATGGGTTTTATCGGGTTTACCAGAAGTAGGCGTGCATATATTTCATATTAGAAAATGTAAATTTCCTTCGAAAGCTTGCTTTTTCAAGTTTTTAATATTTCATCTGACCACTGTCATAACTTTGCGGCCGTGGAACGAGAATTTAATTAATTTTGTCAAAAATCTACGGCTATTTCTTGTTTACAAAATATTTTGTAATCTCTCCCTTAATCCCGAGATTGCAATCTCCAATAGAAACCTTCTATCAATTTTCAGGCTTTATTGCGATGAAACTCACTCACGACGCAGACGAAGTTGTTTGGTCGCCCTAGAAGCTATATTAGAAACGCTCATCACCGCCCTGGCTCCTATTCTACCTCATCTTGCAGAGGAAGTTTATTCTTATCATCCGTTGTGTAAGGATCGCTTCTGGTTTCAAAGCAAGAGATGGTGCCCGCCTTCTACATGGGAGAACCACGAAGCCCGCAATGCAGTCCTGACAGCGTTAAGTCTCAAATCTGAATTCGATAAACTTGCCGGAGCCAGTGGCTCCCCGCCATTGATATGCAATTTGCTTCTGAATGCTTCTGACGCAAATAGAATTTCGGTAGGACTTATTATTCTGTAGAAGGCTATTGAAATAATATTTACTCTTACACTGTCCCGTGGATATGTATCTGCGCAATCCATGAAAGCACTTGATTCAGAATTTCTCGCATCGCATGGCATTGTTATACTGGATATAGTATATCAAATACCGAAATGTCCAGAAACATTTCTTCTGTTTGTCCTGATATTTTTGACAACTCTACGATTGATATTTCATGAGATAATTGATTTTTCCCCCTCCGATTGTCCCAGGAGTAAGAAGCCTATTCCACCGACGTCGTTTTTCATTGTGCATGTACATGACGTGGTAGCAGACATCATTAATAAGTCTCTGCCATATTTTAAGGAGACTATAGTTACTTAAATTATCTATCATAAATTAAGTTATAATATGGTGGAGACTTATTAATGATGTCTGCTACCACGTCATGCACATGCACAATGAAAAACGACGTCGGAGGAATAGCCGCCTTTGTACCTAGACTTTGGCTATGTATTTAGTTTGTATTTATTAAGGGCCAACTGGAATCGCCCATACTTCAATTTCTCATGAATTATGGAACGCAGAACAATGAAAAAATGCTGAATCGCAAGAATTTTTTCTCCTAATTTTGATGTATAGTATGTGGCCTTAACTAACCCCAATTCGCCACAGTTGATGAACACTTTAACTTGGAACTCCTGAGTGACCGTTATTTTCTCCGTATCAAGTTCACTAACTATAGCCGATCGGTATTGATGATTGCAACATACTATATATCAAAATTAGGAGAAAAAATTCTTCTTGCCATTCAGCATTTTTTCATTGTTCTGCGTTCCATATTTCATGAGAAATTGAAGCTTGCACAGAAATGGAATATCGGCGACTCTGGTTTGCCCTTAATAACGGGAAAAATTGTCCTTCTAGATATTGCAAGATATGACAGAGAGTTCGGACTCGGAATTAACCGAATTATTTCAAGTAGCCTACGTTCGGATCATATCATCGTCGGGTGATACATCAGCCGTGGAGTTAGAGCAAACCGACAAAGTAAAATGCCCTAGATGCCGACGATACACTTCTACCGAAACAACAATTCTGTGTAATCGCTGTCAACAAGTAATACAAACGGGGTAAGTAAGTTTCAAAGTTAATGGTTGATTACTAGGCGAACGGTTACAGTACGTGGAGTGGCAATTAAAGTCCGAGAATTTATAAATGTCACTGGCAAACCAAATTTATTAACGTATTAAAGTAGTCCCTTCCTAAGGTGCCCATTCCATTGACCGGCTAGGGCTATTTCCAAAAACGGTGACGTGGTAGCAGACATTCAAGACTTAGGTGGCGCCTCCACCGACCTCGCATTGCAGAATTGACGGAAATGTTTATTTTCCTCTATGCCATAGTTAAAATTGATCAATGATCATACAGTAAAATCACAAACTAAAATTAAAAAATGGCGTCATGGGATATGTTAAGTACAAACATTTTAATAGATTTCTATAAAAAGAAAAATTCTAATTTCCGTCAATGTCATTTGCATTCTGCAATGCGAGGTCGGTGGAAACGCCACCTAAGTCTTGAATGTCTGCTACCACGTCACTGTTTTTGGAAATAGCCCTAGCCGGTCAATGGAATGGGCGCCTAACCCAGAACAACGTTTCCAATCTTTCTCCCATGGTTGGGAGCACCCTTGATAGTTCTCTAAAGTTTGGTCTATCAAGACGACGGTCACTGCCTCCTGGTAGGCCTCTACGCCACCATGGTGGATTTTTTTGAGGTGACTATTTTAGGGAATAAGTAGAGGGGCTATAGGGTGGATGTGGGAACGTTTGGTTCCTTTTTTCGCCATATAACAATTACTACTCCAGCAGGAATTGGCGTAAAGTAACACTAACCATAGGATCTAATGAGGATTAACTGATGGGTAACAAGAAAGCCCTGATAAGCTTTACGACGCATTATGTATTCAACAAAATATTAAAAATTATATAATACATGTGGATATATTACACGTACGGTATATCTGGTATTCTTTCTTTGAGAAGTATTAAGTTAAAATAAAGAAGCAGGCAATGATAAATTATACCTTAAGAGAACACAATAACAGTACCAACCGAGCAATTTTAAAGTTAATCAATAAATTATTTTTATTTAGAATTTAAATTTTTTACATTCACGTAGAACACATTAGGCTATACCAGGTCAGTCTGATAATTATACCAAACTATTCTCAACTAACGAGCTGCCGAAGGCCAGGGGGGGATGATAGTCTCAATGGAATGCTAAAGGAAAGATTTTGAAACAATATGTTTAGTTTACATTTCTTTTCCATAAAATCTAGCTAAATTTCAACTCGATCAGTGCTGTAAAAAAAAAAAAAAAAAAAAAAAATTAATTTAAGACCCTTTAGCTTTCCTTGAAGTGCTATCTTCCCACGAACACAAAACAACAAAACCTCTATGCATTTTACAAGGCTTGATCAAAGTTGGGCGATTGCTAGGGGCCGACAACCGCCTCTGATCAAGTCATAAAAAGGCTTTTACCTATTGTAAGTATTGGTCTGACAATTTCTGCATAAAATGCTGTCGATGACACATTTGCAATCGCGACCGAAATCAACTAAGGAGGTTTTGTGTCGAAGGATCTTAATATTTTAGTTTATTTAACAACATTATGTGAAGATTCTAGAAAGTCGTTCGAAGGTTTTAGACACTAGGCTTAGACTCTTAAGTGGACAGATGCGTTGCCTTTAATTATTACTCACTTTAAGAAGTATTCTTTTTTTCTGATTCAAATCGAATATTTTGGCCTAAATTAATTGAATACCATGCTTGCTTGGAATTAAGACTACAGTAGTAGTAGTATATTTATGGTTAAATGGGACAATGTAAACAAAATACGTAACAGTCGAAACATAAAACGACAGTGTCGCACTTTGTTTACATACGACTACTGTTTATTCAGGAGTGAACCAGTTTATAGTAATGCTCCCCTCAGGGTATAGTTTAAGGGCCAATGGAGCCCTCTTCCCATTTTGGCCCTAGGTCAAATTTCGCAAGAAATATCAATCTTAGAGCCATAAATAAGGTGTCAATAACTACTAACTTACTTATGATGGCGCGTTCAGCCCTGGGGGACCTCTGGCCTCACACACAATTCGCCTCCATTCTCTGCGACGATCTGCCAATCCAGGAGCCCTAAGTCTACTCCCTGGAGGTCCTCTGTCATAAACCAGAACATATACTCCCCTATGCTTTGATGTACATTATAGAGCCGTCCCTAACACCGATCGGGACAGTTATTGACATTGACTGGAGGATATCAGGTCGAAGGAGTTCCAAAACTGTGGGTGATTGGTGTTTGTCACAGCCACATACTATGTATCAAAATGAAGAGGAACATTTTTTTCTATTTTATAATGTCTTATTTATGGCTCTACTATTGAAATGTAGTGAGAAATTTGACTCTGAAAAAAAACAGGGGAAATGCGGGGGTCCATTTGCTCTTAAATCGTCATGATTTATTTAACTGTCATTCAGAAATTATTCAAACATGTACGTAGAAAACACAAATTTCTACTCGATTAAATTAAATTAATCAAAGATAACATAACTCGAAATTCGAAAGTCTGCAATGCCAGGTATGGTTACTCGGAAATAGGAACAAACAATTGTCTGAATAATGGTACCAACTAAAAGCATCTGCCCACAATATAAAAAGCCCCGCCTGAGCAAAACTGCGATATTTGACTACAGATAAAATATGCAAAACGGTGCAGCCAATTTTACAAGTGGTAAAAGACCCGAATGCTCATAATGTACAACAACTCGGTCGCCGCACACAAACGCACATAATTTTGTCTTGACATGCACTCGATTGAACTCACTCCTTGCGCGGTTTACGCTGCCGTGGGGCGGACGTTGCTTCCACCTCCTCTTCTTCCTCCTCCTCGGCGTTGGACTGTTCTGCAGAGCTGTTCTGCTGTTCCTCATCATCGCCGTCCCCATCTAAATCCCCTTCACCATCAGCGGGCTCGTCAGGCACGCTAAGATCGCTCTTAGACCTGGAGGGTTGCGGTGTGTCGTCCGGCTGGTAAGCGTCAGTTTTTTTAGACGAACCGTCGTTATCGTCTTCAGTATTATCCTAAAATACAATCACATTAGTGAGACTTCCAAATTACAAAAAAATAACTTTCTGTGCTTTCATTTTAACACATTCACTGCCAGACCAAAATCGGTAGTTTTCCAGATAGCGAAATGTCTAGCGAATTCGTTAGACACAAAATTTTTCCTGCGAGTCCGTTTCTATTGAAATCGGTAGACTTGTAAAATGTAAATGCTCGTTCAGGCCCCTTCTACTGAAATACTACATGGCAATATTTAGCTTATGACTAAAACAAAGAGAGTACTCCAACAAACAAAACAGTGTTTTTGGTTTTGTCAGGCAATGAAAAATAACAAAGCTATGGCGACTCAAACTGTAATTGATTAAAACAAGGGATGCAAATGGCTATTAGTGTTAAGTTCCTCATCTTACCTCCAGGAGTGACATGGAAAACCACTGTCTAGTGATATCGCTAGTCATGGCAGAGAATGTGTTAAGAAATTCAAAATAAATAGTTAACCATAGAATACAATCAATTTTTTGAATATTAATTACATCATTATTTTGATTTCCCCACTTCACTACAAGTAAGTGACTACCCCTAAAGTTCTATATAGCAGATTTTTTTAATCCTGGGGGCCTCCTGATGCCACGTCAGCTCCAGGACTCGAAAAATGTTTTTGGCGCGCTCGAAATAAGCGCCTTACATGTCTCTGGTAAGGCATGTCTGGGCTTGTATGCATAATACTGGCCAATTCAATGGGAAGAAAGTCCATTCCAATATTCACTTTTTCTCCAGTATGGTTCGTGAACCTACATAGACGTTCAAATGCGAAATAGCATTGTCAATGTCAAGACAGTAAGAAATAGTTTACAATGCTATGAAAGTTCGCAAGCTCAGGGTTATTATCGATAATCGCACTAGGATATATTAATTGTGTATGCATACCTTTGGATTGCCACAGCAGTAGACAAGGATGAGTGCGATCGGAAGGCCGATCAGGATGATGTACACACCATAAAGGTAAGGTCTATCGTTGGAGTACTTCAGGAATGCAGTCAAAACGCTCTCCTGAGGATAAAGCATCTAGCATAATACAACTCAATACTATCGCATTATAAAGCCACATAAAGATAAGTTCTAGCAATTTCTTACAGTCAGTAATGTATAGCTCCAGAAACGGAAGTCAAGAAAAATCTGGTCAGAGCGGGGCTCGAACCCACGATTCATGCCTTTCCCAGGCACCATCTTTCCAGATGTCTCTCGATCTCGCATTGTACGATGCTCATCGAGAAGATTCAATGTCGAACGACATCATGATCAGTGACAGACTAAGCTTTGGTGCAGATATAGGTAGATAACATTTTGCGGACATGGACTAAATTATACTGCTACCATTACGACGGCTTAGATTGTATATACTGTACATGGTATAGTCATTGACATGTAGTCTACGCGGGTGCGGGTACTTCCAAGTGCTGCCCAGGAACATTAGAATGGTGAAAGGATCAGAAGAAAACTAAAGCAACATCTTGAAAAAGTTTGTATGTGGAGGACATGATGTGGAACTAGGCAGCCGTTCCTGATATCAAATATTCTTCTCATTAAATGCGGATAGTATTGACATTTTAAATTTGTCATGTTTGCAAGTTGTAGGTATTTATTTTATAGTTTTAAGTTATTGGTCAATTGGACGCCTATTGCATACAGAATGAATCAGTACAGATATTTTCTATTCTATATTTCCCTTTTTCTAAAGAGGGGCGCACGGGGGTCTCTCCGAAGGAAAAATGATGAAAATATAGGCGCGAAATAGTGGGATTTTACGCATGCTAACAGCAGTAGCAGTGTTACATTTTACTCCATTTGTGATTATGCTTGAAGCTTTCATTATATTGCCTGAATTCGCATACTCTTGGAAGACTTTACATGCACAGACGAGTGCTTACAATGCCTATTAGTTAACCCGCCACTGATCTTGATGCTAACGTTACATTGAATATTTATTTAAATCAAACAGGAATGATTTTGAACGCAATTTACATGACTTTAGCAGTTTATGGAATATGGATAGGAAACTACAGTTACAGTTTGTGTGGTGGGCGCAAGGTTGTTTTACTGATGATATTACCTCCTGCACCCTTCGGTACAGATAATAAACATATGCAACCAGAGGTATGAGACAATATATCAAATATAATGTCCACCACCCGGGTTTGTAGTTGATTGACCTCATCAATCTTCCGTAAAAGCTCAACTAAAAAAAATCACAATTAGGGTTGTCAGCGCGAGATGAGATAAAAGGGCAAAGTAGCTTGCTCATTAAGTTTAGTATACAACTACCGACAGAGTGAAATCCTTGCTTCCATTTAGGACTTCAAGGATCAAGTATTTTCCTTTTTTAATAATTTTAATTATTAGCTCACAAAAATTACTGTCATTTTGACCTTGAATTAAAATTTTCACAGAACCAACGAAGATACCGTTTAGCAAAAAGAGAATGTAAATAAGTATATAAATGCTAACTTACAGAATCGGCGTCAATTTTTCGTTTCTTCAAATCGTAACTTTGCGAGGCATAGTCTTCGGCGGCAGCCAGGGTGTCGGTGATCAGGATATTATCGAATAAAATAGCTGGAGACATTGACCACAGCTCGAATCCCACAGCGCTCTGCACAACACAATACATATTACTAGTTAGCTTAGTAATAGAACAAAGTCAATATTTAATATAATATTTAATATTACTGCCTTAATATAGATAAAAATTCTAGGTCTGAATTATTCTGTCTTTAAGCAGACATTAATATTTTTATCAATGATTTTTTTTTTTTAAACAAGCGCAGATACACTTTCTTGTTAATTATTATACGATAACATTGTAATGAGAAGGTAAGTTTAGAATTTAAAACATAAGTTGGAATGAATTGAATTGGTAGTTTTAGGACAGGAGAAGTTAATTAATAAGGCATATTATATAGGTTCATTACGTGTACAAGATTATGCTGTTTAAATTCTCACTACTGGTAGAAGCTTCAAATTATCATTGAACTTAATAGCAATGAAGTCACTTACTATTGCAGTCATTCTAAAAGGCGTGCGATCAATGAAGTAGTCTGGGTTGGGGATTCGCCTTGGTTTCCACTTGCCCTGATAGTTGGGATTGTCAATCAAAGATGGCTTCCACTTGCCCTTATAGTTAGGATTATCCATTGTAGGCGGGTCCCACTTTCCACAACCGGATATTTTTTCACAGGCGGGGTTATCGACTAGAGGAGGTTCCCATTCGCCGTCCATATCGGTGTCCCTACATTAGACAATCATGCATTTCAGATGTACAATTGCAACTTCAAATAACACAAAAGCAACAGATGAAAAATTGATTGTGATTGCTCTGGCTTCCTAAGGTGCCCATTCCACATACGTACAACGTCAATGAAAATTATGAAATTGAAGGTGGTAGCAGACATTAAAGACATACTAAAAATTCTGCTACCACCTTCAATTTCATAATTTTCATTGACGTTGTACGTATGTGGAATGGGCACCTTACGAATTGGTTTTTCGTGGATACCCAATAAATTCAAATAGGCCATTCTTGCTCAAACAACTGAAATAGCTAACTTTATAAAATTGAAATTTCCAATTATTGGTAACTCAATCCTTAGGATGTGATAACGACACATTTAGTGTGTATCGAAACACTCCGTCTTTCGTTCTTCTCTATTATTGGTCCAACAGTAAGTGATTGTTCTTTAGGCGGGTATTCCACATACGTACATTGTCAATTGTCTATGCCATTGTTAAAATTGATCAATTGATCATAGAGTAAAATCACAAACAAACAAACTAAAATTAAAAAATGGCGTCATGGGATATGACAAGTACAACTATTTTAATTGATTTCTTTAAAAAGAACGCATTTCTGTATAAAAATTATAATAAGGTTTAAATAATAAGGCGACGAAGAAAACAAATACAATTTCAAGAAACAAATGCAAACAAATTTCAAAAATTTGGCGCATACGTTTCAATAGAAAATTGTCAACTTTTGAAAAAACATGTGGAATGGCCGCCATCAATGAAAAATTGAAATGTCCTTCAATTTCATAATTTTCATTGACGATGTACGTATGTGGAATACCCGCCTAAATGAGATTTCAAAATAGTTTGAAAACAAAAATGGCCGTGGATTTTTAATGCAATTAATTAATTTCTCGTTCCACAGGCGCAAAGTTATGTAAGTGTTCAGATTCTAAGAAATTTACATTTTCCCATATGAAATATAATTACTTCTGCAAAATCCGATAAAGTGCATTACAGCGATTTTATAGATTAGTTGTTAATCAGTCGGGGAAACGGAGAAGGCATTTTTTATGAATTTCTCATCTCACCACTTTTATATCATTGCGGCTGCGGAACGAGAAATTAATTAATTCGTCAAAAATACACTGCCATACCTTGTAAACAAAATATTTTGAAAAATGTCCCTTACGCAGCATTCAATATTTTGATTACATTTCAATGAATTACCCCTTTCTATTGGCTGGTTCATGTTGGGCAAAAGAAGTCAGTAGTTCGGTGGTAACTTACCAATCTTGCGGTTTCTCTGCGTCAGGGTCTGGGATGACAGTTGGTTGGTCTTCGAGCCAATCATCAGGTTTCCGCGCGTGAGGATCAACAATTTTCTTGGGGGCATCTTCGTCCCAGTCGTCGGGCTTCCGGGCATCTGGATCCGGGATCTGCTCCCGCTCGTCCCAGGACGCGGGCTTGCTGTCATGTGGATCGTCAATTTCAGCTGGGGGATTTACAGGGGGTGTAAAGTCCTCGAGTAGGTTGCCCTCATTTACCGTCTGCATGCAATAGAAAGCCCAGTGGAAATTATTATAAATTACTGCTATAATCAGTTGGGGTAGTCACTGTCTTTGGTTTACCCTAAGGGAAAGTATAGGAATAGAACTCCAGTTTTTCTACGTAGAAAAATAATGCCATAAGGAAATGTATTTCAAAACATTCCCACACTTTACCCAACTACTTGGTTGGGTAAACTGAGCTTGGGGAATCGAAAACGCCAAACGGCCATATTTGTTGTTGTTTTGCATTTGAATTTTGGTTTTTATTTTTATTTAACTGTTTAAAAAAATGAGCTCTGCGACAGAAATTAATAAAAAAATAAAAACAGGAAACATATGGCAAGAGGTAGACTACAGTAGATGTTCATAAGTTAATAGCCAAAGACAAAGAACTTTGGAGGTAAGTTAGGTTAGGTCGGGTAAAGGCGGAAACGTAGAGATTTTCCATAGCAATTATTTTTCTACGTAGAAAAACTGGAGTTCTATTCCTAATTTCTCTTAGGGAAAACCAAACGCAGTGAATACCCCTAGTATAGGTTTCTCAAACCGACAATTCAAGCCAATAACGAGAGATTACAGGTAAAATAGCTTCCTGGTCTAGGAAGCAGTGTCTGGGTAGTTTTTGCTTTCTTATTTATACGTTATTTAATTGTATTTCATCCTAACAATCTGGAATATGTCTCTTTTCTAGATGGTCTTCATTATTCAGATAGTCTCACCATATATTTTTGAGCTGACTTTGGATTGTTTTTTAAAACAGAATTAGAAATTTTTTTTTAAATTAACCGGTATGGGTGAACCCGTACATGATGTCCAATTAATAAATTAGTATAAGTACCGTTATAGTTCCATGGTAAATAATTGTCCAGTGGTTAAATATCGGCTGCCTATAGATTTTCCCTATCTTTTGTTTGAAAAGCTGGTTAAACCATTAAACTATTCTCTATTTATAAATAACATGCGGACATTCCAGCAAAACCTCGCAGGGGTAGTTAAGGACGCAATTGTTTGGTTTCACTCAACTCAAGACTCACCCTCATCTAGATTTTAAGATACCACACTTATCAGGCAATTGCATGTTCTACCCGTCACAAAAATTTGGAGTCTGTGGAACGTGAAGAAAGCAGCAGCCAAAATACCCTTGGAGGTGGAGCGTGCCGCTACCCATAACTGGGTGCCACGCCTTCGCCAATAGGTAAAAAACCACGAAAGGCACATCGAATGATCTTTTGCTTTTATGTTTATATATAAAGGTTGAATTTTCTTAATATACTCAATTCAAGTTAATTAGTTGGTTTATTTGCCGACAGCATGGAAAATTCCAGTTCAAAAACATATGGTGAGACTATATACTTACGTTATGGTCCACTTGGATTTGGTAGGTATTGTCGGGGTTGACAATAAGTGTGTACAAATGCGGCTTTTTATCATCAAAGATCTCTTGTAGTCGCTCTTTCGGTTTTTTGCAATGTTTCTCCTCAAAGGAACCATTATTCGGATTCTTATGACGGAAGATGAAATGGAGCTGAAATCAATGAACAAAAAACATTAGACACAGCACACGGAGAAGCACAACTTAAAAGTTTAATTGTGCTAGAAGAAATTATATTTCAACGTAGCAATATTGTACTGTGGTTAAAAAAAATTCTCCGGCAATGTTGCCGATAGAGAGTTTCGACTTCAAAGGTGAGACGTCACATGACATACAGTAGGTTAGGTTCTTAAAAAGTTCTAACAATTTGGTCAGTTCCATTAGCAGTGGACTATTTCATAAATAGTACGAGTTTTTTTTTCATGTTTCGGTGCAGGAGTTTTGCCTTGATAGACATTTACCGAATTATCAAATTCATGGCAAATTACAAGAACAAATATGAAAACCCCTTTTTTTTTAATTTTAGGCACGGGATATATATTATATAGTCCGAATATAATATGGTGTATAAAATAGTCCTGTAAATAGTAATGGACCCAATTTTTATAAATTAAATTAAAATATAACCCAGCCTGTTTTGGGGTGATCCCTTCTTAAGACTTTGAATGCATATGTTGGAATGTATATAATACAAAAAAAAAGTAACTAGCTGTGGTTAGAGAAAACAGTTATCAAGCTATTGCACAACATTTGGGACATAATCAGTTGAGCCTAGTATATTATCATACTTTGCTTTTCTGAAAGTTTGATTAGAATTGTTTGCCGTACAAATAAAGGCCAAATACATTTGTTCTATTTACATTCCATTATGGGCGGCTCCCATCATCGCTAGAAAAACCTCGGTAATGAATACTTCACGGCGCCACCATGCATTGGTAGATGGCGGAGCCGTCCAGTATTTCTTGCCAATACTTCTCAGGCTATGGTGAATCTTTCCAATTTGTTTTGCAAACAAAATGGGGCGAGAGATAATTAATTAATTTCTCGATTCAGAGCCCCGACATTGAAAAAACGTGTTCTTTAAACTCATAAAAATATATAAACTGTGATAATATACAATAGATCTTGCCTTGTAAACAATCGTTCATCCATAAAAATCGATAAAGTAAGTATATTTCTGGAATTCGTCGTCTGCTTCTTCCTTACAGATTATTTTATTTTATTGATTAACAATAGTTCATGTAAGCCAAAGATATAAAATAGAATACATGGGTCCAAACCATAAGCTAAGTAATGCGGATAGTGGTGAAATGCAAGGGGAAATAACAAAAAATGTCAAATGAAAATGTAACTGAGTTTGTCGGGTTCCAACATAACAAATAATAAAATTACGGCAGACGGAAAGCAGGCTTGCCGACAGAACTGGCGCAGGAAGTTCTGCGCACTTGACCTGACATATTAATATATGTATTATGACTCTAATTAGCCCTTGGCGGGAACCTCCAAGCTTAATCTCAGCCAAAACCTTTTGCTACTTCATGGTTTACGCTGCGGATGCCCATCTTACCCGCCTGTTATAAACAAAGGTTTTGTAAATTCTCAAAGTTTATATGTGTTCAAAGAGTGATTTTGCAAATATAGTCACTGAGGAACGAGAATTTAATTAATTAGTTCTAACGCCAAGTTGTTTTCCAAACATTGGAAGAAAGCTACGCAGAAAATTGGCACCCCTAAATTAAATACTTTTCATGTTTTATTTAATTACCCAGCAAATTATTAAAAATTTGGCTCATCTAAGTTGTAGAAGACTACTTCGTGCATCACATAATGGGTGTTTTTACTTTTCGGTTTTGTAGTTCCTCCAAATATCCCAGAATACACGAAATTTTAGTCCTGTCTGGTATTTATGAAAGAACTAAGGTAAATTTAATATTATATTTTATATGATGCATGAAGTAGTCTTCTACAACTTCCATGAGCCAAATCTTTAACGACTTGATTTGTTATTAAATAAAAAAAATCAATAAAAACAAAAAATTTTGGGGTGCTCATTTTCTACGTAGAATGTCCTCTTAAAAGTAATAACAAATGTTACATGATGTCATAGTACCTAACTTAAATTATGTATATAATTCCATGAAATCTAAAAAAAATATTCTTACTTAAAGAAACGCCTTTATAAAGCGAAGAAAATTGATGAAGCACATACCTTAATATCATTTCCGCATTTATCAGGGCCAAACATGATGGTATATGGCGTTTTATCCGTAAACTGTCGCAGCAAGTCAGGACTTTCTTTAACCTGTGCTAACAACTTAATATAAGCCCCTCCACATTCTTGCCCCTCTTGAAACATAACTTCGTATTGAACAACAAGAGGTTTCTCATTGAAAGCGAACACTTTGTCCAATTTGGCAGAGATAGCAGCGTGTTTTGCTTTCGATTTAAGGACTAGCCCTAAATCTCCACGGAGAGCGTCACGACGTGGTGCCTCCAACTCCCACACACCGTCATATCGGGCAAGTTCCTCTTCCAGGCCCTCTTTTTTAGCCTGCGAGGTATGCCACCGTCGCTTGAATTTTTGCGGATCGTCAAAGTTTTCCGATAAATACGTATTTCCTGCAACAGAAAAGTATAAATTTCTATGCAAAATCATAAACCAAGTGTAATACAGTCAGTTAGTTACTGTGTTCTGTGGAATAATAAAATAATAAAGGACATGATTATCATTGCAGATAACTCTCAAGGAGTACCAAATCCGAAATAGGAGTCAAGTAGTTTTAATCTAGGAGCGGCCATTTTGTTTTATGTAATAAATTCAGCATGGAAACTTGAAGACATTATTATTATTTCGAGAACCTAAATTAAGTAGATACAACGCAACTACAAACTTTACATGGCGCTGCGGACAGGACAGGCCGGGAAAAATAAACAAGAACCTGCCTCGAGCCCATGTGACTGGTAACTCATAAGGCGCCCATTCCATCGACCGGCTAGGGCTATTTACAAAAACGGTGACGTGGTAGCAGACATTCAAGACTTAGGTGGCGTTTCCACCGACCTCGCATTGCAGAATGCAAATGACATTGACGGAAATTAGAATTTTTCTTTTTATAGAAATCTATTAAAATGTTTGTACTTAACATATCCCATGACGCCATTTCTTAATTTTAGTTTGTTTGTTTGTGATTTTACTGTATGATCATTGATCAATTTTAACTATGGCATAGAGGAAAATAAACATTTCCGTCAATTCGGCAATGCGAGGTCGGTGGAAACGCCACCTAAGTCATGAATGTCTGCTACCACGTCACCGTTTTTGGAAATAGCCCTTGCCGGTCAATGGAATGGGCACCTAAGGCACTATATACCCTAATATAGAGCCCTAGTAACTCACCAAGGAAGAAGGAAGCCCCAGGAATTAACAAGCTGCTCTAGAAAGGCACATTATAGCACCATTTTATTTTTTCCTATCTTACCTATCTTCAGTGTATGATTTGAAAGCTATTCTTATATTTCAACCGTCACTTTGCTGCGACAGTGCTTGTAACAATTTTAAATGCAATAAATAGCGATGCAACTTTTTCGCATACACCATATGACTTACCTCCACGTATGTAAAACCAAAAATTTGACAATAATAACGGTTGTGACTTTTCATTCTATTGTTTCAACCGGTGCTTTACTCTATCTTAGAGCAAAATAATAAATCGCAGCGACTTAGCCTCGGTGGTTGGTTAATTGGTTAATGAATATTTATGTACACAATATAATATACAAATTTACATTTAATTTGAATTAAAACATCGTAGTTTCATATTTTCTTATTAATTGTAAATTTTGAACCTCCTCATTCTCTGCATCGGGAATCGATTATATCTTAAAATAAGACGTGCTTAGATTTGTAAAGATTCTGTACACAACCGCCGAAACTAATTGTCTTAAGACCACAGTAACCTCCATTGCTATTAAGGAACTATTTTCCAATTACAAGTAATTATGTTTTTTTTTATAAACGTGAGGAAACCTAAATAAATTACCTGATGGCGTTGGGCTCGTGTATGGAACTGCTTCCGCTTCAGATTCGGTTTCGACAGTTACGTCACCATCATCTGACTGCAAACTCAACTGACAAAATAGGAGCAGCAAAAGGCTTAATCTGCCTATAGTTCTACACATGTTATAAGTCTGAAAAAAATGGAGCTTTCAGAGCAAATCGACAATTAACTTTCCATTAATGTAGTTAACCCCCCCAGAGAAGGAGGAAAACATATATCGTCAACACTTCTTATTTCGTTTGGCATCGCTAAAAATGGTAGGGTTTACAGTAAATGCATAGTATTATGACCGCCGCCAAGTACAGAGTGAATAATAATAATATAAGTGTCATTCTACTTTTCTACAAGTCTACTTTTACACTTATCACGTATGTGGATGAGGCTGAACTCCTCTTAAAGGCCCCAATTTGTAGATAGCATCACTTCCCCTACATTTTAATAAACAAAATTTTGACAGTGGGGAAAGCGTCGTTGACGCTGACAACGGGCGAAGTGGAAAATTCGCCGAGGTGAGTAATGGTCATCCATCAAACAACACACATCGGTATGGAAGCCGGGGTTGCGACTTGCTCGAGTTGCTCCACAACACTCCTCCACTGACCAGTCATATTAGGTTTGGTCGACGTTGCACTATCAAAACTCGTCAATCCAGGGGGTTCGTTGGCGTCAATGTCCATCCTCCTGTCATGTTTGCTTTGCACTTTCTGCTCAGCATGCAGTCGTCTACTAATTTTTTAGTTTTGTCCCAGCCATGATAGCCACTGCGCGTTTACTCTAAACTTCAATTTAGTAACTGTAGTATGTAGAAAATGTAATTTAGTGGTAGGCAGCATTGTTAGGTTCGAGTCGCACACTTGCATAATTCCAGCATACAAGTCTACACATTAAAAATTACCACTTACCATACCGAACATTCTAAATTATTAGTTTGACACGTAGGCCTACAAAAACTTAAATGGCTTGCATCAGTTTATAATTCAATTACGCTGAGTAGGACATCCTTTCGTTCATTTGGAATGTCCGTCACATAAATATCAGATATTTCCATTCATAACTAAAACATTTGCCTATGTGATTGCCATATCTTGATCTACACAGTGTACGGCAATTTAATAATAATAATTCCTTTGAATTGGCTTTGTACTTACATTTTTATTTTAAGATTAAAATTTCAATCTGACATCAACCCCGGAACATGGCTGACTTCACACTAACCTAAAATGGAAACTCCTAACCATTTATTCAACACTCACCTCACTTTCCTGCGGCCACTAAAAGCTATAATTACAGCAAATACAACATAAAAGCAATAAAATAGATTTACTACAGAATATGGGTTTTTAAAATTAAATTTTCTTTGAGAATCCAGCAGCAACCACCTATTTTTTGCACCGCCAATTGCCTGCTGCCACGCTTGACAACCAACCAATCAAAAGGCTTTCTAATGGTTGCTAAGGGGACACGTCAAAACAAACTTCCCTAAGTTTGTAAGGTGCGTGAAATTGCAATTTATGGTTTAAAAGCATATTATTGTTTAATATGATGGCACTTAAAATTTTTAAGACATGTCCCTGTAGTGTCTAAATCCATACGAACCAGAATATCATTCCATAAACATGCTACTCTATGAATTTAAAAAATGACAATAGTTACCTACAGTATGACCCTAAGGCG
This sequence comes from Psococerastis gibbosa, assembly GCA_963971405.1. Lineage (NCBI taxonomy): Eukaryota > Metazoa > Arthropoda > Insecta > Psocodea > Psocidae > Psococerastis > Psococerastis gibbosa. The sequence goes on along the minus strand of OZ020489.1, from coordinate 29,637,921 downwards.
CAAGCCTATCCAGAGCTGTTTGGCCTAGTTAGCCTATTGTGACAATATTCAAATTTTACAGGGAAACCCCTAATTTGTAGCTCATTCCGGCAGGATCTAAATTCTAAAACGTTACATTATTAAGTTCCAAAATTCGTACAAAACCCTCTCGGGTAGTCGAGTGGCTATTTGCATTTGACACGGTCAATCCCACTCTGGCTGGTCAGGGACTGTATAGTATTACTTTATTTATACAAAACCACACTGTATGTGGTAATGTAGTCTGTTAGGTACGGTACGCTTATTTGTCAGCATTCCCACGGTTTGATTGAGTGAAAGCTATGTAGTGGGAATGGACGGACGAGGCTACCCGCTGCGCAGACCTATCATTTATCCCTTATTTAGCCTCCTAGCCATTTGATCCCCGACTAGCAGGAGCAGCATCTTAAGCTTATTCACTAAGTGATCACATCTATACCCTGGTAGGTATCTTATGATTACATTTTTGTTTCTGATTTTGTCTCACACCTGGCAAAGCAAAATAAGATAAATGTTTTAAGGTTTCAGGAAGGTTACAATATAAAAAGAATTACGTTGAGTACGGTTCTGCGGCCAAATATTATGAGCAATGTTTGCTAGAGTCTACTTTCATACTAAGATTGGCATTTGACGCGTAGGCCAGCTTATGTGAGCAGTGAGACTGGAGAACCGTACACATGAATAAGAATTACACCTCCATACGACGTATTGCATCGCGAATAAAAAATGAACCAAATTAATAGAACTGTTTACAAATGGGTGGAGGAAAAAATTGGCAACAAAGTCGATCTAGAAATAGAAAAAACTTTAGAAAATAAAAGCAAGCTGGATATCGATGGTTTGGTTCAAAAATTAGTCAATGAAAATTTCAATGACAAGGAAATCAGTAAAGTAAAAGAAAAATTACTGTTTGAACGCAACTTAGAACCTAATTATTCTATCGAGGAGCAAACAACAGAACATTTTAATGAAGAAGGTGATGGGAATGCGTTAGACTTGTCAACATTATGCTTGCAAGAGGAGCCCACTGGCACTTCCACAGAGGTTACCATAAAACGACTGCTTCAAAGTTTTGAATACATGTCCCCCGATGAGGTGATATGCCAAGCGTCTTGGCCCGCAACCAGAAAAGCCATTCAAAATACGATACTTTTGAGCAATCAGATGGACGCTGCTTTGATTGGATTAAAGGTATAATTATGCTCCAATCGTCAATGGAAATAGTTTTTCAGCTGTTTTAATTTAGGGGCGGGGAGGTTCAGGGGTACTCCCCCGAGGAAAATTATTGGAAGTATAGGCGACAAATATTTCGATTTTAGCATTTCTAGATATTGTTGCTCTGAATCTGAAAACAAGATCAAATTTTTATGGTGACGGACGCCGCTCTTCGCATGTCCTGGTTGCCCCCAGTCGACGGTACTGCGCTCGTATAAGACAGTTAGATAATAAGGATTAATGCAGACCTGAATTCCTCTGAATTTTCAATTTACGTTCATAAATAGGCCTAGGAAGAGTTTTGCTCAAAATTTAATAGGTATTTATTGATAACTGATCCGATGACAATCGACTGTATTGTATAATAATCAGCATACCATTTTTAGGTACTTAGAAAATTAATATGCTGTAACTCATCACCCAAGGCTGTCTGCGAAGGATTTTCAACCTTATCAGAAAACGTTATTTTGCAAATAGAAGGAGCCAATGGCAGAGCCAATAGGGTAGAAGCCGAGGAATTGTACGACATCCAAGGGGGCAAAGCTGTGCGGAAGTCGAGTCAAAGAAGACGATTGGAGGCTCCTACTGAAAAAGAAGCATTGGAAATCCTAATGAAATCTATATACATGTTGCTGGCTACACAGAATGGTATGCCGGGGTTATGGCTAAGGTTTAATGAAAGAAAGTTATTGGAAATCATTTCAATTTTTCTTCATGTACTGGCAACTTCGTTTTCGATGGAAGTAAGTTAAGCCTTAACACCTTACACCCTCAAGATTCAACCGTATTCAATTCAATCATTTAGGTTGAGAAGTATAGAGTAGAATATTTCTGTTTGTTAGATACCGAAATTGTTGATTGACTTTTTCCCTCTTGACACATACTGTCCTACTGAACAGAAGCTAAACCAATCGAACCATTTAAACCAAGGCTAGATTCACATGCAAGCTGGAATTATTTTAAACGAACCATTTTGCAATCCCTTTAAGCCTGAACTTTGAAGCCATTTTCTGCTTTAACAAATACGTATTATAATAAAACTCAAACTTCTACTATACGTAGTTGTGTGTGTGTGTGTGTGCGCATTCAAGTTTAGTATACATCGTAGGTACACATTCTTTTTCTTTTATTCTAGCAACGAAATATAGCAGCGTTTGACGTGGTAGCCATTCTCCAGCCCCGTGCTACGTGGTGTCGGAACTGGTGCCACGGTTCACTGGGACGAGGACTTCTTTGTCAAGAGTTGCGCAAAAATAGAAGACTCTTTCATGCTATTGTTGAAACAGTCATTACAGGAGTTACTTCAACAAAAAGATGTGAATCTTCGTCTTCTAAAAGGGAGATAGACGTAAGAGGTAATACAATTTATATTGCAGTATTATATGGTGTATATAACACTGACATTAAATTAACTTTAGTTGAAGAGGTAACCTCCTCGTTATAACCGAAATTAGATATAGAAAAACTGGGCTTGACGGGATTCGAACCCACGATCTATACCAACCGGGGCGTCGTCTTAACAGCTGGACCAAAAAAAATTAATTATCGATTAGGTATCATCAAAGAAATGCTGTATTATTATTTTCGCCGACTTGCGCACACAAGTTGAAATTTTGATTCTAATCACCAGATATACTTCGCTCCCCTTGGACAAATTCTAATTTCCTTTTGCAGGCGAAAAGAACGATGAGCAAACGTCGATGATGAGCTTACCAATAGAATCAGTAAAATGTGCCCGCTTCATCCACAGCTTCTCAATGGTAACTTACATCATTCAGTGTAAAGCTGGAAGAGCTTTGTTCCCACTTCAGAACGCCATTAGACGGCGGCCTTGGACAGCTCAGGATGTTGTAGGTATTATGGTAGAATATGTGATTTATGTCGACAAGAACAAGGCGGCTTTTAAACCGTTTTACGTCCATCATATGATTGAGTTGGCAAGACCTCTGATGGCGGTAGACATGGAGATATCGAGTGCCAGGGGGTTCCACAGGCGAAGCTATCATTAATAAAATAAACACTTCCCAGTACAGAATTGTAACATAAGGTGGAGGTTTATTAGCATCATTTTGATAAACGTCTATTGGCCCAGATTACACACTCACTACAATTTTTCTTAGACCCATTTGCTATTGGATTGAATATTGTTCCGAGTGTGTAATAGGGGGGATTGTTTAATTTGTTTATTTTTTGAAAAATATTTAAATTAAAATACAATTTTTATGTTATAACATCTTCTGCAAACTAGGCTGTTAACAGGCCATTTTCGATTAAGTTGCAGAGAAATGGAAAAATAACTCAGTTAACGACGAAGTTGAAAAGGACTTGTATTTTACTGTTTGCGCATGATACTTTCCTGACTTTTTCATGTTTTGATGTTGTAGATTTGCCGTTCAAACTAGATACCATAGTAATATTTTTGAAGCGTAATATAAAAATTGTAATAAATAAATAAAATGTTTGTTTTTCTTTTTTCGTCAAACTTTCACTAATGCAGTAGGGAAATAAGGCTTATAATCCAAGATTCCAAGATAATGAAGACTCACCTACCGAACTGAACTGCAGCAAAAAAGTAACCATAAAAACAGACAAATTTGAGCTACAATGTACACGCTATAATTAGATTTAGTCTTCGTGAATGCTGAAAAGTTTAGCCACTTCATTCAAGTCTTCGTATTTCGTGCAATGCGTTAAAATCTGCAACAAACATAAAATAAAACAAAACCTATAATAGTAACATAATAAATATAATTTGATTCCTTCCAAATACTTATCGTTGTATTATATGGTCTTATGGCATCTAACGTGTTAACGTAATGTGACCATAGAAATATATTAACTGGAAAGGCAGGAGCTATAATATCCCTTGCTCGGGACTCCCGTTAACCATAAGCCAAATAATTATCAGAAATAAGTACCAATGTAAAAAATATCGAAGTCTTAAACATTGCATCATAGCCCCGGTCAAAAATCTGTACTTATCTTGTGCAGGCCCACAGCCATATTGATAACGGTCTACAGCCCCGCGATGGATGTGACCGATTTCGGTAATTACTCTAATATTTATATTTATTCTGTGGCTTACCTTACGGGGCACCCGTTAACCATAAGCCAATTATCAGAGATAAGTGCCAACGTAAAAAATATCGAAGTCATACACACTGCAACATAGCAGAACGGATACCTGGACCCGGTCAAAAACTCTGTACTTAGCTTGTGCAGGCTATTTTCCCCACCAAATTGCGTACTTGTTTATTTTGTGCAGGCCCACTAGCCGCCATATTGATAATGGTCTACAGCCCCGCGATGGATATGACCGATTTCGGTAATTACTCTAATGTTTGTATTTGTTCTGTGGCTTACCTGCCGCGCCAGCTGCATGCGATTGAAGACGTTCCATAAGAGGATCCCTACAATAATGCCGTCATTGTTAAGATAAAATACAACTCCTTTGTCATAATCTTCCTGCTGGGTGGATGGAGGAGGTGGTGGCTGAGATGGTTCCGACGCTGCCTGCAAATAAATCGTACCAGCGATGTAGAAAAATTGGATTGTAGAAGACAACTCATTTCCGCTGAGAAGGATCTGCGATTGCTTCCTTGATATAATTCATTTTTTGAAATTAATAGCCACATCGACTTCGATGGCGAGGAGGTAGCGTGCTTGTACTTGTGCGAGCCTTTACACACTATGCAATCGGAAACGTGTCGCAACTGTTGAGCTTTTAACTTCTTCTTCTTCTTCTTCTTCCGGCTCTACAGCCCTTGGTGGGCTTTGGCCTGCTCGACAACACTCCTCCATTCTTCTCGGTTTTGCACAACGCTCCACCATCTGGAGACTCCCAACTCGCGAAGGTCATTCTCTAACTCGTCCTTCCAGAGTTTTTAAGTTACTTAAGGGTAAATCAGACACCTCTACTACGTGTTTTTTTTTTACAAAGTCTAATTTCTCATGAAATAGCGATCATAGAGTCTCAAATGAAAGTAGAAGATATGCTTCTCTATATTTTGATGCAAAGCATATACATAGCCGAGCCGGCACTAGCACCGTTGGGCCGCAGTTTTTGAGGAATTGAAAAAATTAATGGTTGGGTTAGATTCACGCTTTTAAAAACTGAGGCCAAACGGTGTTGGTGCCTGCTGCATACTGTGTATCAAAATATAGAGGAGAATTTCTCGTATTCCTCCAACTCTCATTTATGGACCTAATATCCACATTTCATAGAAATGGATCCTATAGTATGTAGTAAAAGGTCGCACACCTGGAACGTTCTATTTTATCTAGTGTAAAGCCAAGAAATTCACTGACTTAGGCAAAATTAGGAACTTACCGATTCTGCAGGATCCACAGCTTTAACAAACTTTACTTCTTCACTCAAAACAAAGACACCAACAGTCCTTAAGCTAGGATCAAGAAGACCGACGGCCTCCCATCCAACATCAGCACTAAGATCCGACCAGAGCATACTTTGGTGCAGGTACGGTTTCCCTGCACCCGTCATATTTTCTCCCGCGAGTCTCCCAGAAACTACTGCATGGTCGTGGTGTTCTATCCGACGGCGACCGAACCTCTCATCAAAAAAGCAAGCTGCATCCCCTGCCTGAGAACCAAAAATTTACAATTAGACTTGTCAGGTCCAATTTGACAAAGGGACATCAAATATCAAATCAAATATATTTATTTACTGTTTTTCTTGTACAATTTCTTAGTAATGTGGTTCAGAGGGGCACCTTTGGGCATTCCCGTGATGGGCCCCTCAATCTAATCGTAAAATTAAATTACAATAGAGAAAAAGTTGAAGCTTAAAAAATTACAATCAAATAAAACTAATTACAAAGTGAACAGATTACTTAAAATTAGCACTTAGTACCCTTAGTTGGCATTCATTTGGTTCCTTATTGTTTCTGTAATACTTTGGAGGTTTTGCGAAGTATAATAATTACATTTGCGTTTTAACTGTTGCATTGGCATAGCGGTCTTAAGGTCTATTGGCAGACTGTTGTATAGTGAGATTGCGTTGCATGTATGAGAGTGTTCGAACAGTGTTGTGTTTGTTTTAATTATTTTTATTTTTCGGCTCTCGGCAAATCTTGTCTCCACTCCGCACATATAGAAAAATGGACGGAAACGGGATTCAAACCAGAGTCTCCGCCTCGCCCGAGTGGTATGCTGACCACTGCACCAAATCGGTCACAGTCCAAGTCTCATTACACGATAATATCCAACCAAAATACATCTACAGTAATTTCATACTTGAGTAAGTTCTGGTAACCAAGCCTTAAGTGGAGTAAACACAAATAAACACAATCATAGTAAAACGTGTTCAAGTTGTGCTCCCTACTCCTGTTGGGCAAACAATGGAGAAGACGCATGATTTTGCAAATTGATTGCATTAAGATAAAACAGTCCTACTAGCAAAAAAGCCTAGCATTAAAGCAATAAAAAAATTATTGGATATCTGGTTGTGCCGTCAATAATATGACCAAGAACTTGACACGGATGTTCTAACAGGGTGATCCGGTACCTGGACAAGGTCGGCCAAAAGTGGTAGAAAGGTAGGCAAGCTGTTTTAAATGGTCCCTGGGCAACCCCGTTGTCCATGCTCTCCCCATAGCAGTTTTGCCTTTCCTTGGTAAAACCAATAGAATGGATATGGTCGAGATTGCTGTACTCGTATATCCCCTAAGTCAAAAAAGTCACCAAACATGCGGGATTCTCACTACGACGTCATAATGATCCGAATATCGCACTGTTTCATACGAGCACATTTTAAATTCATATTCTGAAGTTCATGGTGTCACGCTATAGTTTTGGTATTCTCGCCATTAATAAAAATACTTAATTTATAATTTAGTCCCGTAGCCTTTGCACGTAACTGCCTCATTGTCAATAACAAGTCTAGACTCTTCGGTCGCCTCCTTGGAGATTGTGGAATAGCAATATTTCAAAGACCTCTGTTATTACAGCAAAAGTGCGTAGTCTTAGTTGAGTGGTGGAAATTCACATACAAATCGAATAACAGCAGCTTGGCAGCAGGCGATTATAATACCGGTATTTATTTAATCCCCTGGTAATAAAAATGTAAACAAGATAATTTTATAATGGAAAGTGCTATTCAAAATTTGTTTGTTTACAGTAATAATCCTAGGGTATTTATTTAACCCCGGTATTATAATCGCCTCGATCAGGCTGCAGTTGCTCTACACGGTACTTACAATATACAAATTTGATCGGGCTTGCATTTCAGGATTGACTAGGTAGCCACCTAATTTCGGATCTGTTTCAAGTTTTGAGACTTCAGCTAAACTTGTGTCAGGTTCAGCTCCAACGGCAACAACACAGGAATCACAAGACAACTAAAAATAAAATTGAAAATAATTGAAATGAATCAATCCTGCCCACACTGGGATAAATACATCAGGGAAGATAGAAAATACTTTCAGAATCACTCATATTTAAAAACATTGCAGGCATGGAAAATTCGGTAATGCTAATTTCACAGAATATTTGATCAGAAAGTGGAGAAAATGGAGTCATGGTGAAGGTTAATGGCAACGGTGTAATATTATTTAACAAGGGGTTAGTTGAATCTACTTTGCCAACTATCGCTTTGTTAAATGGAGTAGAACTTCACTTCTCTGGTTATACAGATCCACGCTATCCACTTTAATTTTAGTGATTCCTGAGCCTACAGAAAGTTTTCCTATAAAACAGGATAATTTTTTGAAATGATGCACCCAGTTCTGGAACCTAACGGATATTTTAAGAACGAGATATGTCAGCAAACATGTTACATAGGCTATCTATATTTAAGGTTTTATTACATTTTCAATATTTGAGGACCAAGTTTTCCCTACCTTACTTCCATTAGACAATGACAACTCAAGCCGTCTGCCGTCACATATAGCTTTAGCACCGACTACCTCAGCCTCGCCTTGCAGCGTCACACCTTCACAGGCAATCTGTTGGCCCAGCCATTTGCTCAAGTATTGTGGAAGGAGCTTTGCGAGCAGCCCATTTTCCTTATAAATTTGTGTGACATTGTTGTTTCTTCTCCGGAGTGAGCAGGCCAGTTCACAGCCCAGCAGGCCACCGCCTACCACCACCACATCCCGTCCTTCCATCTCTACGTCTTTAGCTAGGTCTCGATAATCAACGATGTCACGGAAATAGAAAACTCGTTCTCTAACTTCTGGTGATTGTTCTAAGACAGCTAAACGCTTTGGTTTGGAACCTACAAGAAAAAAAATCGGCTAGTTAGAAGTTATATGCAGCACCCCACTTGCGGGAAAAAAATTGCGGAAAATTTGCGGACCCGTAGGAAGACCAAGGAAACGTTTCAGCAACCAAATCACGGAGCACGTTTCCTAGGCTGGTTTGAACTGTACCAACCGGTGTAAGGCTCGGTTTCCACCGACCTCTAAGTGCAAAATACATATAGGGTGACGTGGTAGCAGATATCATTAATAAAGGCGGGGTTTCCACCGATCTCTCATTGCAGAATGCAAATGACATTGACGGAAATTTGAATTTTTCCTTCTATAGAAATCTATTAAAATTTTTGTACTTAACATATCCCATGAAGCCATTTTTTAATTTTAGTTTGTTTGTTTGTGATTTTACTCTATGATCAATTTTAACTATGGCATAGAGTAAAACAAAAATTTCCGTCAATGTCATTTGCATTCTGCAATGAGAGGTCGGTGGAAACCGCGCCTTTATTAATGATATCTGCTACAACGTCACCGTATGTGTATTTTGCACTTAGAGGTCGGTGGAAACCGCGCCTGAGTGGAGATGAGTAGTGCGAGCTGTCTGGAAGCACCTACTACATAGTTAGACATGTAAAAAAAAGTAAAAAGGGGTACAACCTAGGTGTATGGCGGGTAATTAATCGTAGGTGAGTACAAAAGTAGCAGACAGGTCAGGGCAGGTCACTTAAAAGGTACATACCGACGATTCGAAGGCCAGCGATTCACGGACGATTTATTATGGGAACAAATGGGTTTGTGATTAGTTCAGTCAATTTCTTGAGACGGGGTTTCCACAGACGTCAATGGTCAATGAGAAATATGAAATTGACGTTTTAGCTGACATTAAAGACATACTAAAAATGTCTGCTACCACGTCAATTTCATGTTTCTCATTGACCATTGACGTATGTGGAAACCCCGCCTGAACACACTTCCGATGGGAAAACCGTGCGCCAGTGTCAGAAATCTTCTAAAGTTGACTTTGTGGTTTTCCAACTACTCATTTGCTACAATGACAAATTTCCCAGAATGTTGCGATCATCCATGTGTACCGGGCCGGGTCTTAGGCGGAGTTTCCACATACGTCAATCGTCAATGAGAAATATGGTTTTGACGTGGTAGCAGAATTTTCAGTATGTCTTTAATGCCTGCTAAACCTTCAATTTCATATTTCTCATTGACGATTGACGTATGTGGAAACCCCGCCTAAGGAGAATACAAGAGATCTTCTACGAACAGAAGCCGATGTTTGTCGAGGGCTGGGAGACTACAATAGGAGAATTATACTTCGGGACGATTTACTATAGATAAGATACCAGGACGGACTGGCAACGCATGATTAAGCATAAATAATGAACCGGTATTAGTGATCCCGTACAAGCTTTCCTATTTATCGGTACCGAGACATCCGATGTGAGTAGTTCCATGGTAAATTTATAGCCTTTTTTTTTTTTAGTTTTTGGAGGGTAACACAACCAAAACAAAAATTGGGTTAGCCTAAATATAAAAAAAATAATTCCGAGACATGATTTTTGTGAACCTACGTTAAAAATTTGCATCAAAATCCACCGGGTAGTTTGTCCACAAATCTACGAACAGACAGACCGACAGACATTTCGTAAAAACCACTTTATTGGGTTCCTGGGGCTGTAAATTAATACGTTGAAATTTCGAAATCGGAAATTTCGGCCATCGCAAAGCTTTCCTTATTCTAACGTATAAATAGAAAAGCAATAAAAGGTTTCCCTCTTATACTGAAGCAAACCAACGGAGTAGGGGCTATAAATGCCTCTGTTACACTCTCTTTATTTTAATGATGGCATGCATATAGATCTTTTTAACATGCAAATAGAGACATTCCCCTTGCATATAGATCTTTTTAACATGTAGATAGCTAGGACATTCCCCATCGAACATAGACCATTTTAGACCGTTGATAGAGACTTTCCCCATTTGTATCCACTACCGTCACCATGGGTTGTATTATGGGAAGTTACCTGGTGCTAGCAGGCATTTATCGTACGTAATACATGTGCCGTCATCCAGAACGACTTTCTTGGCCACAGGGTCGATACAGGTGACTGTCCATCCACGGGCGACAGCAACACCACCTTTTGATGATCCTGCTAACGCCTTCGGGTCCATGTAAAAGCTGTCTGGCTCGAAGTAAATGCTGTAACGCAATATCAAGCTTTCAACAGAATACATCATTTACGCTGGTAAACAATTACATTTGATGAAGCAGTAGAATCCAGGATGATGGGCCTTGGTCGCTCTAAGGCACCCGCTAGTTATGGACACCGGACTACGACCGCGAACCGCACATTACAAATGTACCGCCTTATTTCTGGGACCTAGAGCCTTTAACATGCTCCCTGTCGAGTTGCAGGGAGCGTCGAGCAAAATGTATGGCAAAATTAAAATTATTTTTAATATCTGAAGAGGGTGAACAAATGATTAAAAAAAATAAAAATTAAAATTAGGATACAGTATAGACTAAATTAAGTTAAGTTTTTGGGCTATATGGGCTTACGCTCATCGCCGTCAATGATGTATTGTCGGTAATTTATTTATTTTATCCTAAATGCAGTTGTCAAATTTCTAGTCAATACACAATTATTATTATTATTATCTGCGGCACTGCGTAGACTTCTAAGATTCTATGTTGGAGGTTAAGCAGCAACAGTTTCGGCAAGGGGATGTGCACCTATATTTATACATAGACGAGGGGCGGGGGGAAGGGGGTGGAGGCGGAGCCTTCCACACCCATGATTGGCTCCCTACTATCTCATCCTGATTACTACGCTTTCAGATCAAAAACTGCCCATCCCGGGTTCTACTGCTCCATTAAATAACTTCGGCCGTGAGTCTTGGTAATTATAAAAGATTACTGTAATGAAAGGTGATAGGGGAAGACAAAAGATTATTTTCTCCTCTCATGCTGTTTTGTAAAATTGGTTCATAAACCCTATGTAGGAACACTGCAAGTAGTTATAAGGAAATGTGGTTACTTCCATGAAAAATATTAAACGAAATTGAATATAAAAAAACCGTACCTCCCTTGAATGTAATTTTTACAGGAATAGTACAATCCGCGACCTAGAGAACTATACAAATGGGGTACCTATACTTTCCTTCGACCCCAAACATACTTATGCCACATAAAAATTGATTAATTACTTCTTAAAACCAATATTTCATGCGCGCACGCGCTGTTAAATTTGTAGGATACTAGTAGAGCGATGCGAGTACACATTTTTTTATTACGTCCCGGCGTCCTCCTAGGTCCTTGAACACTACATCTACGGGACAACACTGCACTGAGAAATACATACCTGCGAACAGATCCATTCCACTGACGGAAATTAAGCTTCTCCGACATTTCACTACTTGAATTAAACATTTCCTTGCTTAGAGGAGGTCGCATGTATGGAAATTCCGTTTCCTTAGTTATAACGAGGACTTGAGCTTTTGGATCGATGGACTTAATTGAGCGGAAAGCTGAGAATGTCGCCGTACCACCGCCGATAAGGAGATATTTAACTGAAATTAGTCATTAATAAATATGTCTTGAAGAGAAAGCCATAAAGATATAAAATCCTCCATGCAGAATCTGGTATGTTTCCTCATAAGGTAGTGTTTAGGCGGGGTTTCCACATACGTCAATGGTCAATGAGAAATATGGTTTTGACGCGGTAGCAGACATTTTTAGTATGTCTTTAATGTCTTCTAAAACGTCAATTTCATATTTCTCATTGACCATTGACGTATGTGGAAACCCCGCCTAAAGGTGAGGTGGTATAGATTGTAGTGTGTAGTTAATTGATCAGATGAATAAGAAATATTAATAGGTGGTTATAGAAACTCATAATTAAATAGATGTGATTTCATAACAAACATCACAACCCCACTTTTCTACATTTTTCCTTATAATGATTTGTCTTGATCATGGCAAATGCTTAAATAAATCAACAACAATAAGTACAATAACTTTATGTCCATGCAATTAACTTTACCTTCTTTTGGTAAATCATGGGATGACGCAGGGATTTTTGTGATCTCACGGACCAATCGCTGATTTTTCTTCTTGCCACTCTTAGACGGAGCTGACTCTTTTTTGCACTCATCATTGCCGGCAAGAAAGAAGTACTGAAAATATCAAATCATTAAATCTTTAGAAACCGGCATTTTCTTAAAAGTTCTGATCTTCACCCAAGAGTACAATACATGCAAACACTAAACTAATGAATACAAGAGACGCAGCTAGTTCAAATATTATAAGTAACTTTTAAATGTATTTATTATATAGTAGCTTAAAGTATTTTTTTTTAGGTTAATCGCATACAAACAATTTAATGAATGTATCCGATTGACACATTCAGCCGGCTCTGTATGTTAGTATCCGTGTTGAGTTACGACACGTCTCCGATTATGTGTGAGACTCGCACAAGCACGCCACCACCCATTGATTGATTGCATCTATATTAATTAGTCAATTAATTTAGTTGCCGTTTTTATTATGAATAATTTTAAATATTCGTAATAATAAGCAATACAATAGTGCATCTTTTTTTATTGTAATATTGGTATACATTTTATTATTACTCAATCGTATACTTGATAAGAAAATTAAAAGATACTTACCGCGCCAGCACCAAGAACAGCAGTTGCTAGCAGAGCAAACAACCATTTCTTCGTACTACCTTCATCACTAGGCGGGGTAGCAGGCGGCGGAGGAGGTGGTGGTGGTGGTGGTGGTGGTGGGGGTGAACAACTGTAAGACAAATAAAAAACAATGGAGACAAAGGAAGTTAAGGGGAAACTTACATCACAAAGGAAAGAAAATTGCATTACAACTAACGTGTCAACAATGAACAGTATTTATGAATCCTATGTAACTAACATAATTTATTGTATGTATGCATGCTCACACTAGACAGATAAAAATGAATTGCTTACACTATAGGGGGCGAAGGAACTTCCGTTGTTTTGCATTCCTTATTTGAGGCGTTAGAGGTGCATTCAGTAATGTCTTTGCATTCTTGTATGGGTGTTGGAGTGGTTCCTGATGCGCACTCAACAGGAGGACAAACGTCAGCCACACGTATAATATCCTGTGGTCAAAACACATTTAACAGATAGAGCAGCACAAAAGGTATTATATTAATTTACTCTTTAAGTCACAAAGCAGTATAGTCAGGCGAGGGCCGTAAATTAATGCTTAGGGAGCCTTCATTTCAAGAGAATAGGAGTTCGAATTCTCAATATACTCAGTAATTCAGAGAAGAATGCAAGAGCAATGAGTGAGTCGCCCAGAAATCGTGAGTCCTTCTCAACACTAAACCTGATGGTGGGAGTAGCACCCACTCCCAAAACGTCATCCCCTTCCCCTGATAATGGACTCCGCCCTAATTATTCGATGAGTATGAGGCCCCTGCCTCTAATTACTACTACCACAACAGGCAATGTAAGTTCAACTAACATTTCGTTAAATAATATTACACCATTGCCATTAACCAATACATTAATATACTCTTCGATATTGTAACAAAAATAAAAATAAAAATAAAAATAAAAATCTACTGCAGTGGACTACGGTTTTGCACCATTTCTCATTTACTCACATGAAAAATTTCACAGCGGTTCACTGGCGACCGAATTGTACCGGGCCTTAAGAAATGAAAACGACGTTTCAAATGTTACAGGAAATGCAATAAGAATATATAAACAAATGATTCACCTGCACGGTAGCCTCCGGAGGACAGGGGTCTTTGACCTCACACGGATCACAGGGTACACCTAAAACTTTATCTGTCCTCGTAGGCGTAGCGTCTACAAAAAAATATACCGTTTTAGTTATTACTACAATACAATACAGTTTATTTTCTCAATAAAGACATACTGCATTACTGCTTAGTAAGCACAATATGATGCAGGGCTCATACCCGTGTACTGCTTACAATTGGAATATATACTGTATATCTAACCTAACAGTGGTAAAATTAACTAAGTAAAGGTAAGTAATGTGTGTAAGTTAAGTAAGTGAGATTGCTTCACAATATCTGTACTCTAATTCCTAAATTCAAACCACTAAAATCTTAATTACAATCATACATTAAAACCCCTAACTTATTTTTTTTTTTAGATATGTATATTCATACGCCACGCCCTTTGGTGCTTATGCGTGTGTACGTAATACAATGCTGTGGTTTTGAGTGGTTTAGTGTGCACCAGTGTGGCATCCATGAGAGAGTTTCTTCAGTGACTTCGTGGAAGTGAAACATGATTAATAAGTATATATATATATATAAAAAAATTGCCCTTAATTCCACAACATAAATTTTTAAAAGTAACAGCTGTTTCGGTGAAACATCATCTTCAGACTTTTTTTATATATAATATACTTATTCACCAGTGTGGTTCGGCACTGAAAAACCGCCTAAAACAGTTTGCCTTTGTCTATTTTTCAGAATAATGGGTTAAGGGGTTTCACAAAGAATTTAAAAATAGTTGGATGGAACAGAAACTTATATTATAATGGCGCAATATGAAAATCTCGGGGAGACTGAAACTAATTGTTACTATTTTATGATTTTAAAAAAATGTAAGTCCATGAATATCAAGGCTAACATACCTTTAGACAGCAATGGAGGAGGGCATTTTGTTGTCACTTCCCCACAAGCTTCAGCTGACGCAAAAACTTTTGAACAATCTGAAGAAAACAAATAATATTGTAATACCAGTCGCAACGATTTAGGAAAGGAATATGCACTGTACTTTTTGAGAATTTTGCCTTCCTATTGGAGTTCCGACTTTTTATACTACAGCTTAAACAAATAAGCTAGTGAGTACGGAGCACGATATCGACACATTCACGTGTTTTCCACAGGAAACACTGTTAGCTTCAATAATACCTACTAGCAGCGAAATAAGCGGCTTTTCTAATGATTACTTAGGTCTATTGACTATAAGCTACAGCTGTAGGCCTATAGCTAGACTAGTCAACATCGTTTGAAAAAATAAGAATTTCCTTCCCTCATTTGGTTAATAAATCATGAGCTAAACTAAAAGCTAAAAGGTATCCTAACCTTCCGGTTGTCTCTGGCTATCATTTTTATTAAATACCTTTGGGGTCTTCAGGGGGAACATCACAGGGACTAGGATTGGGTGGAGGTTGCGACTTTTTGAAAGGAAGTTGGGGAGAGGTTTTAGAAGAAGATTTCTTACGGATATTATCCGAGGAGGCTTTGATGGGGCGAGTGTCACGGCTGTACACCCGAATAGGCATTGACCTATCCCATAACTCTGCAACAATAAACAACATAACTACATTTTATCTCCCAAAATAAATTGTAAACATTTTCATAGCTACATTTTTTTCAACTCCACTTATTTTAAAATCTCGAACTGCCCAATTCCAATCCGTAACTGACATTTGGCGAAAGCATTAATGACTCTTAACTAGCTCATTTTATTATTTGATAGTGGTGGCTCATTGAAATTTGCCATGGTAAAGATCATGTCGGGTTTTTTGGACATTGCTGGTATTGTTTCCGTATGATTTTTTGGCCGTTGAAAAACGTCAACCTCGTATTAAGCACCCAATAAGCAGGCGTGCTAGCGTATTTGCACTTCTTCCATGCTGCTGAGGTTTCCGCCAACAAGTCTACATTAAAAAATACATTGTATGTACCCCACACTAACACCGTTTGGACACAATTTTTGTAGTCGTGGACCTAACCACCAAATCTAGAGGAGTATTTCTGCCACTATTCATGGAATATCTATCACAAAATAAATACGCTCATACAATATACATAATACATCATACAATACAAATAAAATACGCTCTGGTGCGGCCCGTACGAAGACCAACAGGGCTAGATGGGGTCAGCTCGATGAAAATGACACCCTCTGCGCATGCGGCCAGCGCCAAGATTTAGAATATCTGTTCCTGTGCAGCCTTTGCCCCCACCGCTGCACACCTGAAGACCTGTGGGAGGCCAATGTGGCGGCTATGAATTTCGCCCAGTTTTGGACGCGCTTGGACACGAAAATGTAAAGTAACAAAATAAATGAAGTTACAAGAAATGCTCCGCTACATTTTGATACATGGTATGTAGCCGGCACTGACACCGTTGTTGTTGTTTGAAAACTTAGAAGTGAAACACTTATTTGTTTACAACAGTTCACAGTTCAGTCTACTAATTGTCTTTCATCCATGATCAGCTCAGTCATTTAACCTTTTACACACAATCACTTCTTTTAGTTTTTTTCTGAACATTTCCACTGTATTGCATTCTCTTATTCTTCTGCTTAGTTTGTTATATTCGGAGATTCCGTCTTGAAATATTGTCTTCCTGACTTGACTACCACTAGTAGTCAGATTTTCTCGATTTCTCGTCTTGCAGGTGTGCCTTGGTCCAGAGGCGGATACAGACTTTTTTTAAGGGGGGGTCACGGTCGAATTTGCCCACCCCCCCCCCATAGTATTGTCGCTAGTGTTCTTTGATGTGGACCATTGGCATCCTAATACATATACACATGCCCGTAGCCACGATTTTTTTCGGGGGTGGCTGTGGCGACAGTGATCCTATCTAGTGTAAATTTATTTATTGAGAATTCAATTGTATCTAGGGTATTCTTTAGAGGTTAAGGTGTTATTCGTATATATGATAGCATAGGCACATCAAACGTCAATTTATTGGTGGATTTAGTTTCGGTGCAAACGCAGGCTAACATTTTGCGGTTTTACGGACTAAATCGTAATGTCATCATCCCGACGGTTTAGATAGCAGAGAAGGATAGGTGGACCTCCTTCGAGTTGGCGTCGAGGCAGCAGTTTGGACAGCGGCTGCTGAGGATCGACAAAGATGGAGGGAAGCTGCCAAAAGTCCCCAGGGCTGATCGCGCCTCATTATCTCAGAAATTATATTACATAGGAGGGGGGCCCGGGGGTCTCCCCCGGGGGAAAAATTTCAAAATACAAGTGCAAAATAGTGGGGTTTTACCGGCCATTCTCATGAAAATGTGACCATAAGCATGAAAATAGAACCAAAGTTATAAAACCTCAAAATCCGTTCAAAATAATTTTTTTTACCTTCAATTTACTTTCCAAGAAATAACAGATAGGTTGGCTTAGCTTAATTTATTTTATTTTAAGCAATATTTGGAAAAAAGGACTGGGTATAACTTTTCAGTGGACTGAGAACGGTCTGAGAAAAGACCAGTGATAGCTTTTGAAGGGACTGAACTAAACGGGTACCATTTCTTGATCGTCTAGGCTCCCCTAAGCCTAATTAAAATATCCGAAGAAAAAACAGTTTCGTGAAACTTGAGTGGAAGTGCTCCTCTGATTGTCAGTCGGGGCATGCTCATCTCGTTCATATTTTTTTTCTGTCTATACTTTTTCCATGTTTTCTTTGCATTTGAAAGCAAACGCCATAACTTAGATTTGTCCGCAGTCCTGAAAATGTATACCAGTCCTTGCGAATAGTAGAGTGGCATAACGGGGACTGGAGCTACAAATCGAACATTTTTTATTATTACGCGGAAATTTGACAGATCTTGACTAAGCGAAGTTATTATTTTACTTTAAACAGCTTTAATAAAATACTTGACAAATATTTTTAGATAAATTTTATATGATTTTATGGGAAATGGGCTGGACTAACATCAAGGTATGACAAAGTCTGTAAAGTCTCAGTCGTAGTGCAATATTTTAATAAATAATAATAAAATTAAAAATTTGTGTTCTATACTACGTCAAGAACGAATTAAATTGAGGCTAATCCATATTACCGCTTGGTCACACTTTCATGAGAATGGCCGTTACGCATTTAACAGCAGTAAAGTATGGATTGTAAAAATCTTACAAACGAATGCTGATTCATAAAAATAATATTGCATTTAACCCAAAGAGGGCGGCCCGGGGGTTTCCCCCGGTGGGAAAAATTTGAAAATGTAAGTGCAAAACAGTGGGGTTTTACAGCAGGAAATCTTGCAAAGGAATGCATATTTGTATTGCTCCAAACAGAGAGACCGGGGGAAAATTTTTAAATTTATGAAAAAATTGGTCCGAAATAGTGAGGTTTTACGATTTTAACAACAGTAAAGTTTTTAATTTACTGAGGAAGACATTCATGCTACCGCCCCCCCCCCCCTTGGCTACGGCCTTGATACGACAACATGTAGCTGTTTAGGTCGTTACCTACTTCCTACAGACACTAGAAAAAACTATTAAGAAATTGATACAGCTCCAGGCTGAAATATTTCATATAAATACAATATAAATATTTCTTTAACCACGACCGCGGTATGCATGCACTGCGTGCACGCATGCACCCTATACACGACACATTCAAAAATTGGCGCTCAATTTTCACTTTTGTGTATTATCAGGGTTGGATTTATGTTTTCTCCGCCCATGGGCATATGACAAGCTGCCGCCCCTACGCCCCCCGACACAACCCTTCCTAAAACGTTTGCTAACCTTGCTTGGGCATTTGAGAAAATATTTCAAGTTTCTGAGAGCTCACTCACACTGTCACACAGCGCCGCCGCCTTCGTGCGTTAGCATCTTACTGCGCCAGGGCTGCCGTTCGGAAAATTAAAATTATACGCAATGGAAGCGAAAAAGATACGCAAAGATACGCAAGTTGTAAAAATAAAAAAAATAATGCATTATTTTTTTATTTATTGTTTTTTTTTATGTTTTCGTGCCTTAGTCGGTTATTTACTTAAAATTTTAATTTTTTACCTTCAAATTTAACACTTCCTTCTTGTTGGCAAAACTTTTTTCCCGCCAATTTTTGAAATCATCGAAATTTTTGCATGTAAACTTTTTAAATTTAAAAAATTTTAAATGCATGCATGTGCCTAAGCTTAGCCAATTAGTGGGATCTGATACTGATACTTTGTTCCCATTTCAATATTGGTTCCGGGCTGAGTAAAACATAGTTATTTCGGATGTGGTAACTATATAATAAATATATAAATAAAATAAATAAAAAAGAATAATAAATAGAAATATATTTATAATATATATATATACAATATATATATAATATATGAATATAATGTCTAGAAGAAAAATATAAGTATCCTAAAACCAGAAACTATGACGCTCGGTCCGCTGATTCTTCGGATTGGCTATACCGAAACCATAAGCGAAACATGGTATGATTAGGTCTAGCCACAGAGTTTTTACCATCGCGTGGCTGTAGACCGATATCAATATGGCGGCTAGTGCAGCCTGCACAAGATAAATACGCAATTTCGCTAGGTAAATAGTCCACAAAGGCTAAGTACAGAGATTTGACCGGGTCCAGGTATCCGTTCTGCTATGCCGAAATGTGTAAGACTTCGAAATTTTTACGTTGGTACTTATCTCTGATAGTTGGCTTATGGTTAACGATTGTCCCGTAAGGGATATTATGGGTACCGCCGTCCCAGTTTATATATTTCTATGGTTTATACCAACAAATAACTCCCGCTAATTTTCAAATGCTAAAAAAATGGATTTTTTGTTATTGAATATTCAAGATTGCTTTCTCGCATTTTCTATGTTCAAACTATATGAAATTATACGCAAATTATACGCATTTAACATTATACGCACGACGATACGCAAGCCTTCAAATTATACGCAAAATCGTATAATTATACGGCAAACGGCAGCCCTGTACTGCGCGCTCACCACCCACCAGTGCCGCTTCCAAAATGCTCAAAATTTTCCACAAATTTGCCGCCCCTAAAATCGGCATGTTGCCCATGCGGTAAATCCGGCGCTGTGTATTATACTTATAAATATATTGAATATGTTTTTTTAAATTTAAATGTAATAAATGAAATATTTTTCATCGTCATTTTGCCGCCCCTTCGGGGCGTTAAGGGGGGGTCTTGACCCCACCTCTGTAGCCGCCACTGCCTTGGTCTAAGATTTTTTTAGGCAAGAATAAGCAAGATGTGGTTAGGTCCACGCCACCAAAACCAGAATTAGCCCCGGCCACCGGTTACATACTAGGGATCGAAATGTAAAGGAACGATTCTTCTACTCCATGATCTACAGTAGCATGTGCATTTAATCGAAATTCGACTTGGTAAAAAAACGCTTTGTGGGGGTTTCCGATTTTCTCTTAATGGTGTTAAATACGAATATAAAGTTTTTCATAGCCAAAATGATGCAAAAATAGTTCGAAATTGAATAGTAAGTGAGAACATAATCCGGCTAATGGCAAATAGGCCATACTTACTGTTTGATTTCGGAAATAATTGAAGACTAGACTTTACTCTTCTAAGGTGCAGTGCTTGGGCAAATATTGCATGACGAATCATATTAACATTTTCTATTTCTTAACATCCCATTTAACACCACTTTTAAAAATAAAAAAAAATATCTTGATGAAATAAATATTTGTTGTTGAAGCATGGATGCCAAAGGAATGAAAGGATCCGATAATGGACCTCTTTCGTATAATCGTACACTTAAAGCCTTGCGGTCAACCAATCAGATCACACAACTAAGTAAACTAACCAATTCTAACATCGGATTAAGACGTCATTTTTTGGTAACTACATGTATAGCCGCCATTTGAGATTTCTAAACGGAAGTGATGTCCTACCAACGTATGAAAATAACAAAAGCAACAATCATGTTATGTTGGTTTTCTTATACTTATAGTTCGTCTGCTGCAGCGAATAGCTATTTTTGTCTTCTGTTTTAAAAAAATAAATAAGTAAACACGGAATATGTTTTTAAATGTTTTTTAAATTTTTATTATACGTTTTTAATCTAATTAATTGCATATCAGGTATTTAATGCTAATAAAATGCCATATGATTTTTTGTTTTACATCTGGTACATTTGTCAGCAACCAGTAAGTGCCTACAGTAAGTGCTATGATGTCACAGCTGTAATGAGGTAATATTTTGTTTTTCAAGGTGTAAAATGGATGAATATAAATTTCTATACAAGGTAGTGCTAGTGGGCAATGCTGGCGTTGGAAAGACATGTCTCGTGCGACGTTTTACGCAGGTTAGAACTACTGCTATTTTTATTTACATAGTATCTACAAATGAATGTCAAAAATTAAGTTATCTGGAACTTAAAAAAAATAAATTAAATTAAAGGACCAACGGGTTTTTAAACTGAAAAATTATCAATTCATGCGCCAAAAGAGTGCATTTTTATTGAAAAAAAAAATTGAGTTAGAAATTAGTCAAAAATAAGCATGATCCAACATTACATGCTACGGTTGCTTGCTCTTTTACTTTCACACGGCATTTCTAGGACGGAAGTGCACTTGAAGCATAACTTGCATAATCACTGCTCAGGTTTTGCTACGCTAGGTGGACCTGTAAATATAAGTTTATTTTTCAGGGCTTATTTCCGACGGGGCAAGGTGCCACCATAGGGGTTGACTTTATGATGAAGTCCTTGGTAGTGGGCAATGATAAAGTGAAACTTCAAATATGGGACACAGCGGGACAAGAAAGGTTTCGCAGCATTACACAGAGTTACTATCGCTCTGCCCATGCTCTCATTCTAGTTTATGATATTACTACGCAACCCTCATTTGACTGTCTACACGAGTGGCTAAAAGAAATTCAGACTTATGCCAGTGATAATGTTTTAAAAATTCTTGTTGGTAAGTTTTTTTTTTAAATAGTTATTTTAAGGGCGACTACAAGATTTTTGCTTGAAGGGTGAGTGTGAGTGTAGTGATGCAAACTGCTATCAGGAGCGCAATGGACAACAAGGTTGCACAGGGACTGTCAAAAACTGTTTGCCCTTTGTTGGTAAGTATTGAAATGTAGACGGCAACACTGTAACAGATTGTTTAACATATTCCCTATGGTTCGGATATTCCTACCTTAGCGGAGCAACTCGTACAATTACCAAATCAAATCCCATCAGACTAGCATGTGTGACTAGTTTGATGGTTATTGGCGATATCTGTTATGTACGCCGTCATTGAGGCCAACGAACATGGCAGTATATTGTATGCACAGTGTTTCCAGATTGGTAGGATTGCGAGTTGCTGCAAGTCAAGATTTCCGATTAGATGCACTGTTTTTCCGCAAGCTATGGCCAATGGCTCTCGTAGGACTTTATTTTCGGTACTACATCGCCCGCGATCTTGCCAGAACATTTTACTATTTTATTTTGTTTTTTGGCATATGCGCTTACGTGTATTTAGGCAAGAGCTAAGATTGCAATTTGTAGCTGTTTCTTTATGCAAAAATTTAAATCTACCCTATCGGTATATCGTATGTTTATTTATTATGTTCTAGGTAATAAAATGGACCGAGAAGACAGAGAAATACCAACTCATGTGGGAGAACATTTTGCAATTGAAAATAATATGTATTTTTTGGAAACGTCTGCCAAAGAGTCTGATAATGTGGAAAATCTATTTGTTCAAATAGCTGAGGTATTGCGGCTACGGGACAGAGATAAAGAAACAACCAAGTACGATAGTTTCACGGCTGGTGCTGACGGCCAGGACGGCAGTAACGTCAGAAGAAATTGCTGTTCTACCTAAAACTATTGCAAATTAAGGATATTCTGTTAATTCTAACCGCAAAAGGAAACTTTACACAATGTGCGGCCATGATTTAAACAAGGCAACACCTTGACGGAACTAAGAACAGGATGCCTTAGTGCACGGTTTGCTTCGGGTCACTACAACAGCTCAATGAATAACTGAAATTTGTGGTGTGAAGCTATTTTTTTAAGTGTCCCTTTAAGCTGCTACACATGAGATATATTTAGAGATTATGAAAATATTTTAATTGACGTGGTTAATATTGAAACCATTTCTTGTGGAATTTCAGGGCTGACCATGTTAAAGGATAAAAACTTCGTCATTCATCATTTTTTTACAGCATTACTTCCCTGCAACTAATTGAATGGCAAAACATTCCCCGAGCCTTCAAATTTCACAAGGAATCAAACTGAGCACATTCCCAAAGAACTTACAGCAGTCTTATATAAGGATTACTTACTATACAATCATATTATATGTACATATTTTAATGCACATTTTTTACAGCAATGCATTTTTATTTTACAAAATATTCATATGCAGTACAGTAGGTACATTGTCAGAATTTTGCTGTACTTCCATGTTTATCATAAATAAATAATTTGCCGCATTATACAGTTGATATGACGGAAGCTACAGCAACCAACAGTAAAAACAAAACATGGTTGTTTTGGTATATTTTCGTTAGGTAGGTATAGTAATTTCTTTTTACATGCCTGTGGTAAAGTGGAGATAAGCCAGGAAAATAGAAATTTGACAAAAAGTAAATAACGAAATTTCCATTGTATTTAAGGACCAATTGTTTACTTATATATCTGTTTTACTTGGCTCTTCCCGAAGGTATTTGAATAACCTCTATAGAATAAGAAAAGTTCTTTGTGAACATAATATGCCAAAATCACCAACATTGTTATTGTGTGTTTGTTTCCAACTTTACTGTGGGAGTTTCACTTCATCACAAGGTAACTAATACATTTTCGTTTTACCTATAAAATTATTTTTCTAAAATATTTGTTAATTCTGAAATCACGTTTATTACGAAGTTAACGAAATGTTTTTTTTTTTTTTGTAATGTTGACTTGCCTGATCCTAAACTAGCAATTTTAAAAGTACTGTATTTTAGATTGTGCCGTTTGTCTTGCCTCCATTCATCTATAGGTATAGGTTTTTGCAAAACATCACTAACATTCACGTGATTTGCCAAGTTAGCTTTTATAAAAATTGATTTTATCTTACTCTAGTTCTAACCATAATGTAGCTACAAAATTAGCAGCAATTTTAAGTATTTCTTCAGCGGACCACAATGAGGTTCATTTGTGACGTCATTTTGTAGATGGCAGTACCAGTTGCACTGATATCGAAGTGTTGATTTTTCCATAAGCCTCAATACTATTTTAAAATTATTTTATTTAGGCCTATGTATTATTTTAAAGTGATATTTTTCTATAAATCATGGAGAATATATATGTATGAAATTATATGCAGCGAAATAAGGTCCAGGCATAGTAAAAACATAAAAAATATTAAAAGAATTAATTAGATGCTAAGAGCTTAGCTTTCACATACAAAGGGCGGCCATTTTGAATAATATGGATATCGGTTTGTCGTCAGCGAACCTAGTGACCAAAACTGTCCCTACAGAACCTCATTAGACTATAACCCTCTCCAGTCGTGCGGGGGACGCCAACGATCTCCGATTTCCCCGTTTTAAAGTAAAGCAAGCGGGCCTTCTTAGTTGAGTGTAAGAGAGGGCTTTATAGCCCTAACTCCGCTAGGTTGGCTTAGTAATAGAACAAAAAAAAATCAATATTTATTTATAATGCTAATTTTTTCGGTTTCCACAGTTCTCCGGTCTTTCCCTTTTTCTTCATCTAGTTCCCTCTCTACAACTCTTTCCTTCTCTCCAAGTTACAATCGTATGATGGCTGATTGGGAGCATCCTTTCCACCGACCTCGCATTGCAGAATGCAAATGACATTGACGGAAATTTGGATTATTCTTTTTATAGGAATCTATTAAGATGTTTGTACTTAACATATCCCATGACGCCATTTTTTAATTTTAGTTTGTTTGTTTGTGATTTTACTCTATGATCATTGATCAATTTTAGCTATGGCATAGAGTAAAACAAACATTTCCGTCAATGACATTTGCATTCTGCAATGCGAGGTCGATGGAAACTCCACCTAAGTCTTGAATGTCTGTTGCCACGTCACCGTATTTACAGTATATATAGCACTAGCAGGTCTGTGGAATCCCCGCCTTACTGGAGATAATTTTTTCTTGGACGTCCTGGTTGATTTTCGCCTTCTATGGTCCTTTACATAATTTTTTTTTTTTAATTTCTGATGCACCCGGCTACTGTCCATTATAATATGATGGCTTCTCAGTCAGTCGTCAACAACTTTCTTTGTCATCTTAGCAAAGGCATTTGAACGCAGAAATGCGGCCTGAGTTACTAGGCCAATTCAGAACTGTTGGGCTGTGGTCGAGAATTTTTCTTTCTACAACTACATTGACCACCAGCATTTTTTTGTTAATTGCTGCTATAGCTATAGATATTCATGTAGGTATTTAATGTTTGATAATGTGTCTAAACTCGACAAATAATAAATTGGTTTATCTTTGCATTCCAATAAAGTATTTACTAATTTAGTATTGTGCAAGCGACAGTATTATAGATTGTGTCAATATTCATGAAAATTGTACTTAAGTTGTATGTTTGGGTCCATAGTGTTACATTCCGGCGTTTAGTAATTTCGCTATCTAGCCTCCTTCGGCAACCACCATTGTCGTGAATAATTTAACTATGCTTTTCTCAGTTAAGGGAGAGAGTT
This sequence comes from Psococerastis gibbosa, assembly GCA_963971405.1. NCBI lineage: Eukaryota > Metazoa > Arthropoda > Insecta > Psocodea > Psocidae > Psococerastis > Psococerastis gibbosa. The sequence continues at coordinate 29,612,049 of OZ020489.1, read as the reverse complement.
CAAAATATGTTGTAAGTAAGAAGTATTTTTACGAAATTAATTAGTTTTTCGTTCCAGAGCCGCAAAATTATGAAAGTAGTCAGATGAAAAATTTATAAAAAAAAATTCAAGTTTCCCCTAAAAGCTGTCTATTTCCCCCACTGATTTACCTCTATTCTATAAAATGTATTTAATGCACTTCATCGGGTTTTTCTGAAGTAATAATTACTTGAGTGGGCCTACTATGGCGATTAGTATTACCTTATTCTTGGGGTTAAAAATGTAAATAATTAATTATAAAGTAATCTTGTTTACATTTTTAAACCCAGGTTAAGATTAAAATTAATCGCCATAGTAGGCCCGCAGGTGAGAAAATGTAATTTCCTGCAAAAGCTTGAATTTTTCATTTGACCACTTTCATATACATCTTTGCGGCTGTGGAACGGGAAATTAATTAATTCCGTAAAAAAATCACGACCATTCCTTGTTTCCAAAATATTTTGAAATCTGTCCCTTAAGTTTGATGCACGGTGCGACCAGGAATTGAAAATAACGAAATACAGAGTTTCTTCGATTTTAAAAATGTATGTTTCTGAAAATATTGAAATAGGCAAATTGTTTCATTGTCTTCATTTAACGGCCAGACAGCAGCAATTTCATTCTTATATTATTTTTTAGTGTTATAAAAGTATTCTTATCTTTATTCTTGACCCAAAGACCTGACTCTCTGCGCTTATACCTACTGCATTGTTTCGCTCATTAATATTTAATTTTATAATGATTTTAATTAGCTATTAATAATGAGATATCATAGAATCTATAAATCCTGCAGGCTTACAAAAACCTTTTACCGTGGTTTATTTGTTGCTGAGTCATAAACTTGGTAAATAAGTCGCATTTGAAACCAACATGGCTACTATTAAACGGGAAAAACTAATCATCTGTCTGTCGTTGTTTCGCTCTATTTAAATATTGTATGCCTTTAAGCTATTTAAATTTTGTTTTTAGTATTTCTACTAGACTATTGATCCTAACACTTCACTTAATAGGTATTTTATTTACTGATTTAGCCCAGTTTTTATTATTTTATTACATTACATTTTAGTAATTAAGTCCTATTTTTATCTTTTGTATCATTATTCGTGCATAGATAAATAGTGCAATAGGCACTATAATTTACAATACACAATTCAACCACCTCACTAAGTAACTAAGTAACTGTTCTCCCAGCCATTGAATATTATACACATAATAATATTGTGTGAATAATATTCAATGGTTGGGCTAACAGAGTTCTTGTTTTGGGTTTCGACAGGCCTCCGATCGCATGGTGCGTCAATTATAACTACGCGGCCACCGAACACGTCGTTATTTCCTCCTTTACAAGGGACCAAATTTAAAAATTATTACAAACTAGAATAAGTATATTATTACCAAAGATATACAACAGAATAGATGGCGCCGAACCATAAGTTAAGTTAGGCTGATAGCGGGGAAATGGCAAAGTTGTCAAAGGAGACGAGACCGAGTTTGTAGGGTTCCAACATTAAAAAATAGAAATGTACAATCCAGCAGGTAGGTTTGCCAACAGAGTCGGCGCAGTGAGTTTCTGCGCACTTGAGACTGATTAGCTTATGATGAGAACCTCCAAGCTCAATCTTTTGCCGCTCCATTATATACGTTTGGGTCTGGGGACGCTCATCTTAACCACCTCATTAGGGCACAAGCAAAAATAAATGCATTCAGTAAGTAAATGGACGACTTGAAACAAGTCTCTTAAAAGTTACAACTACAGTACTTAGGAAATAAGTAGACTACCTAATCTAGGTATAGATCATATTAAAACAACATGGCTTCCTCTGTCTAATTACTCTAATAGGTATAGGATTCTTATTTGGTGGAAACAGCAATCCTCACCTGACAAATCGCTGTACCTGAGAATTGCGTAAAATTGGTCAAATTTGGACTCATCGGACATTGATTGCTTCGGGCCCTAACAATTTTTCAGTCGAATTGAAACCGACGAGACTGATGTTACGAATAACATTACGTGGTGAATTTCTTATGCCACAGAGTGCTTCAATCGGTTAACAATAATAATGATATATGAATTAAATTGAATTATATGGCAACGCTTATCCCGAAGTAATATACGTACAGTCTTCATTACATCAAACCTGCCCTACATCATGAACATTTTCCCACAATCCCAAACTTTCCAACCCATTTTATTTCTTAACTCTTTTCAAGTTGACAGAGCTTGCTGACCAGAAGCGATTTCTCGGTAAGTTCCATGAGTCTTTCCTGAAGTTCTTCATTGGCAGCAGCACTGCTCACCCAAAGCTCTCTGCAGTTGGCAAGGTACGTTCCTCCCTTCTTTTCAATGTCGCTGCTGATACCAACATAAGCGATAGAAATTCCGCCATCTTCTGGTTTCTAAAAATTAAATTATTTTGAAATCTGTCCCTTAAACTTTCATAGCTCTTTTTATTTTGTTTAAAGCTGTGGAATGAGGGCTTTATTAATTTGATTGAATTATCATAATTCCAATCTTTTTTTCTTAGAATTTTGAAGCTTTTCCTTAAAATCAGCGCAACCTTCCGGGTGTGAAATGAGTTACTAGTACCAGTACTAGTTGAGCATGGCCTAAATACAATTTATGCCATCTCTAGCCGAGACCAAAGCACTCGCCAATGACAGGTGATTTAAAAAATAATATAGCGGCATGACTAGTCGACATAACGCACAGAAAGGGAAGTGAAAAAAACACAGAATAATACTTACTTTGAAGAAGAGTGAAGTGAACCATGGAGCAATAGTTTTGATAAAAGTGCCATTGAAGAGTTCTGTATCAACAATACCGGGATGCAGCGAGTACATAGAGACCGGCAGTGATTGTTCCCTCAGTCTTCGTTCGCCAGCTTTCGTGAACATGATTTGAGCAAGCTTGGATTGCGCGTACATTTGACTGGCTATGTACAGAGACCTAGAACGCATAAAGTAAAACTTACAAGACCTGTAAATATATAAATTATTGTTCTGTAATATTGCCAATATTATAGTATTATCATATCTATATCGTATTATCAATAATAAATAACGTGGCAAGGTGTGCTTACATTTGGGCACCATGTCAAAGGCGACTGAAGGGGTGAATTAGCATACATTGATTAACCGAAATTAGAGGATACATGGAAAAAACTGGACTTGGCGGAATTCGAACCCACGATCTACGCCTAACCATATCCTCTAATTTCGGTTATAGCGTGAAGGTTACCTTTTCAACCAAAGTTAATTTATATGTTATACTGTATATACTGTAATACATTGCAGTGTACGAGTAATATGGTATACATATACATTCATTAAATGCGATTAACAAACGATAAATAAAAAAATAAATAGAAACTCTATTTAAAAGTAGCCTACAACTTCAATTGTCCGAAAAAAGTAAGTTTTTTTATTTTATAAAAGGTTAAATTGCATACAAACAATTACAATTAATGAATGCATCCGATTAACCTCTTCAATCGTCTCACTAAGTCACCTAAAAGGTACTTGTGTCGAGTTGCGACACGTCTCGAACCGCAAGGTGTGTAGATACTCGCAAAAGTACAATCACGCTACCACCTTCCCACCGAAGTCGCCTGTACTGTAGTAAGTGCTTACTTTTCGCAGTTGATGTCTTCAAAGTTGATCTGGCCGGGGATATGAGCGCAGGAGGAGACATTGACGACTCGTGCGTGGTATGGCCGGTCTTGACCTGCTCGGACGAGGGCGGGAAGGAGCAGGTGAGTCAGCAGGGCATGGCCCAGGTAGTTGGTGGCCAGGTGCGCCTCGAACCCATCCTCAGTCTTGGACTGCGGCGCGAACATTATGCCAGCTGTAACAAATCGTCCATACAGTATCCTTAGCTTAGCAACCGAAACGTCATCGTGGTTGGTCCGCTCTCTAAACTAATTTGAGTTGCAATGCTGTCTTTTAAGCAGATAAGCCCTATTTTACGGATGCACTTCAACCAATTGTTGAATTAGTGACCTCAGATGAAGACTTCAACTCCAATACGTCACAGATGACTGTGGTTTGAGGCTATTTACTCTTCACATTATCATATTTCCACCAGTTAGGATAGCATTGGGCCTCTAATAATATGTCTTCAACCTACCGTAACATTGTAACAGTATGCCTAGTTACATAGCCTATGAGGCCGACAGGGAAATAAATTGATTGGTCATAAAGACTAAACCAATTATGATATTTTGATTACATCTGATAAAGGATATTGACAATAGGCTACTTGTCAATTTTTGAAACCCTATTTTATTGCATTAGTGTATTTATTTTTCTCCTAAAAAATGTTATTTTGATTCTTCGTATCCACAGAAAGCAATACGTCTAGCAACGCAAGTATGAAGGCTCAAGGCTGAAATACGAACATAGGTGACATTTACATACTGTATCTATTCCAAGCGTAAATTGTGAAGAAATTAATAAATTACAAGACATCGTTAAATAGAAATAGGCCTATTATGCTACAAATCATTATAGCGTATTGTAATTTAATAATGATCCTGAAAACCTTGATTGTTCCTCTAGGTCCTTAGCTAATGATCGCAAGTTGCCTATTAGTTTTTATAGACAAGAAACTGAAACTACTCAGAACTCAGTAGGACTATTCCTACGACAATGATACTGTTATTTAATGTATATAATATGGTTAGGACTCAGGCTACCGAAACAACAGATTATTGAAACAATTGATAAACTGAGAAATAAGCACACTAATCCTGGAATTTGGTGCAGTGGTCAGCCCACCACCCCGACAAGTTGAAGACTCGAGTTCAAATCCCGTTTCTACCCATTTTTCTTCTTAATTTCTCTAATTGCCCTAACTACAAGTAGAGGCTTTCTACAAAGTTAAATAGGTCGTTATAGGAGAAATGATATGAGTAAAAGACGGGAAAAAAGACCCAAAATAATTCGTTTAGACAATAGGTCCTAGTTGAAAATCCATTACTCTCAATCGTAATCCGATTAAGTTTTTATTTCCTTCCTCTGTCACATAGGGGCCAGAACGGGAGAATTTCTCTTAGGGTCTCTGTGGATGGGAAAAAATGTATTTATATATATATATATATAGGATTAGGCTACTCCATGCGGGAATTAATATAGTAGTAATTAATGCTTAGATATACAAAATGGTACATGAGGTCACGTCGTAAATTTTGTATTTTTCATGCATGTTGCGACACACGCCGTAAACCATGAAAAATGACAGTATTATGGAGTTCTGAAGACATTGGCTCGAGACAGAACACGATTTGGTAGGTTGGTCGTGCTCACAGCTAAATTTTCTACGCTTAAGTACCAGCGACAGATGCACAATTGTGGCGAGCTCAGCCTTCAACAATAAAACGACTTGTACCAAGTACAACCCAACGAAATAACATCCATAATGAACTGTTGAATGATGTTGATGAACAATGGTGAACATTTGCTGGGCGACAGCACGGATGAGCTTCAGTGCCGGGTTTAGTCTCGCGGGGGCCAGAATTGTGTGAGGGCCCTTTGTCGGGGTGAAAAGTCTTATACCCACAGATTAATATTCCGCTATCAATTATAAAATGGAGACACAGGATGCAAAATAGAATAGAGTAAGGAGATTAATCATTAATGCCACGGCACGTTCCATTTTCCCGCTATATTCAGTATTTCGACAAGTTTATTCGCTTACGTTTTTGTTTTTTTAATCTATTCTAATTTTCTGTATTGTTGCTTCTTGTGGGGGCCCTGGGGTCATAGTCCTCCCGGCCCTGATGAGCTTTAAATTTTGCACCTGATGACAACAAAAATTAGAAAAATTAGCCACTCAAGCCGCAGAGGGAGAGTGGTACGGGGGTACAATAATTATCCTAAGAGAACAAATATCCATAACGGTAGGCTCTTTTTATCAATCCGGAAAGAGACGTGACGCAAAATAAGGCCGGGGTAAATTTTAAAATAAAGATGAAACGTGTAAATCCATTGAAATCTCAACCATCACAATGTTTTCCTTATACTTACATATTTAAATAGGAAAGCAAGCAGGAAACTGCGCACCTAGCTAAATAATGTGCTTACTGAAGGTTACTTGTACTAAAAAAATTACGAAATCTTTGTTAAAATGTGAACTCCAATAAAATTTCTTTATATTATTTTTGTACCATCGCTGGCGACGCCTATTGTCTCCTGGATTTTAGAATAAGTCCGTGGATTTACTATTATGAAGTTAGTGTCACTAACATCCCCACGTTAGCTGCGAAGGTAGACCTTGATTCAGCACAAGTTTAATAACTTTTTCAATGATAGACCAATATTAGACATGTTCATGAAGACACCCCCCGGCATGCAGGAAACAGATTAGATAATATGACCTCTAATTCTTCCGACATACCAGTGGTGTGTAAACTAAACGACAACATGAGGGTTGAAAATAGAACCCTGTGAGCAAGGCTCTCTCGCCATTGGCCATAGCTTGTGGAAACACAGTGCTTCTTATCAGTGAACGGCTTGCAGCAACTACATACTACATAGAGATAATAAAAATAACTTCTTAAAAAACGAAACTTAGGCTAGCCTGGGAAGCAACCTATTCGGTTTTGATACACAATTCATAAAATAAATAAATAAATAAAATAATCGTTTATTTGCAAACAGACGAAGTCCAATAATATGCAAATTAACTTAACTTATTTAACTATGCTTATCATAATTTACATGTGTGATATATAACTATTGTACAATTATAATTATAAGCAGTATATCGTACCGAGTGGGGTTCGGTCAAAGACCCCCCGCCTAACTCCGTGGAGTTAGGGCATGGGCACCCTCTTGTCCATGGGAGACGAAAAGCTCCCTAAAGGCGGACGAACTGGATCCTGGCAACAAGTGACGGTCAACGGCATAGGATGCGGAAGGCAAGGGGAAACCACCGCATTATAGGCCCAAGTGGCATCCCAAGAACCAGCAACCATGTATAATTCGAAGCATCGAAGTCACATGTTGCTGCTAACTAGCCATCCGGCTGTGACTTGAAGAATATCGTACATCTATTTAACAATGTGAAGATTAAAGAAATAAGTTGTATGCAAGTTATCTAGTTGGTAAGTAATGATAAAAATAAAAAGTAATACTATAAAGTAATACTATCTGCCAATACATATCATTCATATAGGCCTATATCTTAACTAAGTCTTTATTATTTAAAAATGGTAATCTTATAAAAGCCAAAAGGTAGTCAATTGGATTCATTATAGCTAATGTTTTAATAAATTTACGTTTGCCATCGGTAATGTCTAAATGTGTAGCATTAAGATTAAATATTTTAGTTAGCCTGTAAATGGGAGTATTCGCACATATATTAATTCGGGGAGTTTGTAGATAAAAAAGGTCATTGTCTCTGGATCGTCTATTTGGGGTATTAATTTTAAAAGTTTTTCTATTTTCTAAGAGCTCTGATGAATCGAGTAGTGAATGGAATATGTTATATAAGACTTTTATTGCAATTTTTGTTCTTCTTGTCTTAAGCGTGGGCATCAGAAAGTAGTTTAGTAATGTTTCGTAAGGCATTAGTTGTGGGTAAACACCCGTTTGTCTATAGTACATACATTTTAAAAATCTCTTTTGTACTTTTTCTAAACTTTTTATGTTGCCCTTTGTGTAGGGGTCCCAAGCTTCACAACCGTATTCGAGTATACTCCTGCATAGGGAGTTAAAGAAATTAAAAAATATTTTTTGGTTACTTCTTATACCTCGAGTATTTCTAATGGTAAACCCCAGTATTTTGTTGGCTCTGTTTGTTATTTTATCAATATGATTATTATAGTTTAATTTTGAGTCCAATAGTATACCTAAATCTTTAACTACGGTTACTCTATTGAGATTTACAGAATCAATTGAATATGTAAAATTAATTTGATACGTTTTGAGAGAAAAAGTTATGTATTGGCATTTGGCAATAATGAGGTGTAATTTATTTTTCTTGCTCCAATCGTATAGGGAGTTTAGATCTTCTTGAAGTAATAAACAATCATCTACATTGGTTATTTCTTTTAACAGTTTGACATCATCAGCAAATTTTAGTATTTTACTATAGCCTACTTGATTCTTGATTATCTGGGGTAAGTCGTTTACCAAAAGAATAAAAAATATAGGAGCTAGAGTGCTACCTTGGATTACAGAGGAAAGGATGATAAATGGTGCGGAGCAAATTCCTTCGTAGAAAATAAATTGTTTCCTGTCCGAAAAATATGAGATAAGTAATTTTATTAAGTTTTTCGAAAGACCATATTTCCTTAATTTGCTAATAAGTATTTCATGATCCACTTTGTCAAAAGCCTTTGCATAGTCAGTATAAATAACACCCGTTTGACTATTTTTCTGGAAATATTCTGACAGAATTTCGGTAAGTGTTAATAAGTTAGAGGCAGTTGACCTTCTAGGTACAAATCCATGCTGAGATGGACTAATGACAGATTTAATATGCTCATAAATTTTTTGTTTGAGAATTTTGTCAAAAACCTTACTTATCGCACACATAATACTAATCGGACGATAACTGGTAATCTCATCCTTTGACATACTTGTTTTGTGTATTGGAATCACTTTAGAAACTTTCCATACTTCAGGATATTTGCATCTTAACAGGCACATATTGAAAATATATGTCATAGGTGATACAAGTACAGTCGCACATACTTTTATTATAAAAGAGGGGATACGATCAAATCCAGTTGAGTTACTTTTCTTAATATTTTTTAACGTTGATAATCATTCTCAGTCACCTGAGTTATATTTAATATATCTAAATTGGCTAAGATGGGTTCTTCCATAATAGCTTCGAGACCAATCGTAGGTTTTTCCTGACTATATACACTCTTAAAATATTTTTGGAATGCATCACAGACATCATTTTTGTTGTCAAGTTTTTCGCCATCATATTTCATTAACGATATTTGACACCTAAAACATGCCTGAAGTTAGAAAGCATAGACACTTAGGTTCTTCCAGGGGCGGGCACAGCGATATTTTTTAGGGGGGGGGGGGTCATCACCAGGGCTGCCGGAACCAAATTTTTTCAAAACCGGACAAGGGCCCAAAAGGCGTTTTATCTAGGCGTACTCACAATTATTTTTTCGTGAATTCCAATTTTATCCACTAGTGTATTTTTTTTTCTCCTGAAAACCCAATTTAAACTAGTGTACCGTAATGTCTATTTTCTTCCAAACAATACAAAGCTAGTGTTTAATTTTAATTTTTTTTTAAATTAATAATTTCAAAAATAGAAAAATGAATTAATCCAGAAATTTTTTTTTAAAAATTGGCTTAAATTAATGTGGTTTTACGCATTTTGTTAGCAGCAACGTTCAGATTTTACAGGCGATAAATATACTAAGTTAGTAGTGGCAAACAAGGGGGCCAGGGGGTCTCCCCCGGTAGAAAAATTTGTAAAACTTGGCTTAAAATAATGGGGCTTTACGTATATTGACGTCAGTAACATTAAGATTTTAAAGGCGAAAAATACAATTGCACGTAGGGGGGCCCGGGGGTCTCCCCCAGTTAAAATTTTTTGAAAAATTGGCTTGATGTAGTGGGGTTTTGCTCATTTTCATAGCAGTAACGTTCTGGTTTTTCATGCGATGAATCAAGTAGGTAGGCTAGTTGGAAACAAGAGGGCCAAGGCCCCCCCCCCCCCGTTGAAAAATTTTGAAAAACAGGCCTGAAATAGTGGGGTTTTTGCGGAGATTATAATTTACAGGCGATGAATACAATCGATTAAAATGTATACTTAATCGTAAAATTACATCACTCAATTCCATGTCTTAGAAAAACAGGGAGATTTTCCGGGCCATTTTCCAAAACCGGGAGATTACGGCCTCCCGACAACATTCACCCGGGAGCTGGGAGATTGGGCTGAAAACCAGGAGCCTCGGCAGGCTTAACAAACCAAAAATTTGGAATGTTTGACTTTTTATAAAATCGAACGCAAACAAAAATATAAGTAATAAGTTAAACATTAAAATAAATGTTGAAATCGAGCTGTTGATGTTTTCATATCCAGATATTGCTATCACTGATAACAGGTCCAGGCGCGTCAATTTAAAAGTTTAAACTGCTTTCAGTAGGTAGCTCTCTTTTAAAATTTCCTTCAGCAATCAACAAAACGTAATAAAATCCTGAATAAGATGTTATGTGTATTTTTTTCAATTGCCAATAAAACTTGGGGGGTGGGGTCATGACCCCTATGACCCTCCTCCCCCTTGTGCCCGACCCTGGGTTCCTCAGAATGAAAAACATACTCCTGGGCAATATTTTTTGAACCTACATGCCGAATTTCATCAAATTCTATCGAGTACTATGGCGGCAAATCGAATTACGGACAGGCAGACTAACAGACAATTCATAAAATTTTCAGGGACCTTTCTTTAGGTGGGTATTCCACCGGCGATTTTTCGGCAAATTTGATTTTGTCATTGACGTTTGTTTTGTTTTAAGGAGACTATTATGTAGATACTTAACTTACCTATTATAAATTAAGTTATAATATGGTAGCAGACATCATTAATAAGTCTCTACCATATTATAACTTAATTTATAATAGATAAGTTAAGTATCTACATAATAGTCTCTTTAAAACAAAACAAACATCAATGACAAAATCAAATTTGATGTAAAATCGCCAGTGGAATACCCGCCTTATACTATGTATTCATAAGAAACCAAAAATAGGTTTTGTACTTGTCCGAAATCTGGCTTTTGGACCACTGCTGTTTAGAAATCATATGGTCACTAAAAGAATGAAAACTAAGAATTTATAAAGGTCATTTTATTTTCAGTTGTGGTTTTATACCTACGGCAGTAAAACCACTCAATTCTATATATAAGAACAATTTATTATTTTTGACTTTTTTTTTATTCTTAGTTTTTAAGCTTATTGAAGCATAATCTTTTAGTATGTCACGGTCATCTTTAGGTGGAATGTCATCTATAGATGCCACTACGTTACTGCAAGGTGTTCTATATTCATGTACAGTATGTGACTAGTGTGCAAGGTACAGCAAATTATGCAAGTAGCCTACTACTAGTATATGCTCATAGCATGTATAACGTACAAGTCGGTAACGTACAGTAACTAGGACATGCCTATCGTAAATATTAGGAGGGCTATAGTACCTATAATAATCTAACGACCAGCATATTTCACGGTCTTAAAGTAGGCTAGTATAAATAACATTAGTATAGAGTTACTTCAAACCAAATCTACAAGGTCAGCACCGGCTACAAAGACAATGAAACTAAAACTGCAAATTGTTGGCATTGAAACGAAACACTTTGTTTATTTCAATACTTCCATAAGGCACATTCCACATACGTCAATCGTCAATGAGAAATATGGTTTTGAAGTGGTAGCAGAATTTTTAGTATGTCTTTAATGTCTGCCAAACCTTCAATTTCACATGTCTCATTGACGACTGACGTATGTGGAAACCCCGCCTAAGCACAGGCTACATTATAAAATCGAACAAACTCGGCGTTTCGTTCGTTTCAATGCCCGACCTAGCACGCCAACAGCATTGCATTGCAACATTCATAAAAATGTTGCATATTTGTCCGCATCATTGCTGAAAAGTAGTTTAACTCGAAATGTATTCTTACACTTAATTACAGCCCAATCAACGAGGAATGGGATAAATAATATTGTTATATTTTTGAACAATTCATGAATATTGTTGATTGTATTAAAACAACCTAAACAGAGCATTTTTATAACTAAAAAAAATATCCTTCATAATATAATATATTTCTTAGATAAGTTTTAAAGATTTCTTATAACTCAGCATAGCATGTCATTGCTGGAAGTTGACAGCGCGAGAATTTAGTTTGGTCCTAATGAGAAAAACCAAGCAAATGGAGATTCCAATGTCAACACGAGTATCCGGCGCCAGCGGCAATTTAGGCAAGCCTACCCTACAAGGACATGAATACCTCATCTTTATGGACGATTAATTTCTTCATACTCGCACAAAGACGACGAGGAAGCAAATAATAATAGTTCTCACCTAGTCCATCGACAGAGCATGAATATGCTACATCCTAAAGGCGTCTGCTATGCTATTAAAATTTTGTTTTTTCAAGAAAATAGAATAAGTGGATAGTGAATAAGGGCAGTTATTTCATACCCTCTACAGGTGCAGTGTCTGTCAGGTTTATGTCATTCAATATAATACAATAGTATCAGTACTTATGGAAGTATTTGGTAATTATTGCACACAGGTAGGCTGCACAAATAACACCATTGTGCTAAATAGTGCGGATTACCTGTGCTGCATCAGTGCAGCATTATTAATAGGAATGACAGCTTGAAATAAATATTTGTACAGTTTACCGTACAGTACTGGCTACACTGATACTTTTTCATTAAAATCTACATAAAATTTCACCTTAATTGGTGAAGTTGAAAACATTAATTTTAGATCTACCCTTTAGGTTTCCTTGGAAGCCACTATGTAGTATCCTAGTTATCGGCAAAAATCAAAGCCGCAAAACTATATCTGAACTTTGCAATATACTCGTTGAAATATAACTAAAATATTGCAAACCCGACACTGTTTATAATCTTGTCAAAAAATATGGTTTAAAAACCTCGAGACGAAATTGACTAGTATACCTATATATTCAGCTACATCTTATTTACTGAACTTACTATACTTATTAATAACACCACTATTGTAAGAGACTCACCATTGTTGAAGAGGAGGTTGAGTTTGGAGTATTTCGCCAAAAAATTCGTTGCAAAATTTCTAACTGAAGTCAGGGAAGCAACATCGAGTTGCATTACGTCAATCTTTCCCGTTGTGATTCCGAGCTTCCTTAGCTGTCGCTCCGCGGCTTTTCCAGCGTCTGTGTTTCTGCAAGCTACAACTACTGTCATGTCGCATTCCAGCAGGATCTTAACGACATCAACACCCATTCCACGAGAACCACCGGTTACTATGGCCACATCGTCCTTCCTTTGTGGCCGTTCTGCAAAACAAAATGCACAATTTTAGCGTCGGCAAAATTTTAATAAAAACCAGGGTATTCTGGCTTTTCCAAAGCATCAGCTGACAAAACATCATTTTTAAGATGTGAAACACGGGCAAGAAAGACTAAATTTAGATCAAATGTACATATTATTACCACGGACAATTGACTAGCATTAGTCTACATTAGCCTAAATATATTCCCACTAGTTCAGGAATCCCTAATCTTATCCCCAATTTGCCAGTTACCTTAATTCAACGGTCACTGCTACCTACAATGAGATGTGATGCAATAAAATAGTATATAAAGCTACTTACCTATTAATTTATTGCACCAACTGTAGATGTAATCATGTCCCATGGCTAGACCTCCCAAAATCCAGTATATAATTTCAAACATGACTAGTTGGAATGTTGCATATATGATTTTCCTAAAGTGATAAGCCATGGCCAGGACTAAAGCTCCTAAACCAAGTAACAACAATGACAGCATTGCAATAAAATATCTGGGCACCTTCTAACTAGTGTCAGAGTGCCTTACCAAATACCGGGAGAGACCGCGGTAAACTGACAACTCATGCTCACTCAAACCTGTGCCTAATAAACAATACTTTCCCTCTCCACTACACACCTCTGGCACTCCATTAGCCACGAAGTGGCTTGAGATAAATTCAGGGTCTCAGGGACCGAATCTTGTCATTATAACGGCAGTTCGGTTTTGTTTACAAAATAAACTTTAAGCAGCAGAAGACAAGACAAACAACTACAGTTCTCAAAGGATCAAAGGAAATATTTAAGGGGCCCAAAGAAAGGTCCCAGAAAAATAGCGCCATATCTATTTTGGGTTTTAAAAAGTTTTTAGCTTAGCCCATTATATTTTAAATAGTTTATAATTATTGATGTGAATTAATTTTAATTACATTGTTTTCGTTCAGTTTTAATAAAAATAAGTAATTGGACTAAAATTTTAAAAAGTAATTCGCAATAGCAGAGGCATAATTGGTGTTGAAGGGTACTAACGGCAGGCCACAGTGATCAAGGCAGTAGGTAGGTAGCTGCCACATAGCAGGGTGGTGGTGGTTTACTAATATTTGAAGACCAGAAACATGATAACATTTTTAAAAAATCATTTTTTATTTATTTTTGGCATACTTTCAACCGTTTCTGGTTACCCATACCATAATACTATTCCGTACGAAAGTTGAACGTGTAACGCAAATATAAGTTTGAGTTAGTGGCCTTATTCATTTTATTGTGCCTAGTTGCATAGTACATTATTACCTTGACACCTGTTTTCTTAAGGATAGTCAGGATCCAGGGACGGATCCAGCCCATTTGGGTGGAGGGTAGTTGTGGGTCAAAATAGGAAAAACATATGTAGAATCGATTAAATCAGAGCGTATAAATTAATTTACAATGGTTTTACCAAATTTGGGGGGGGGGGGGCAGCTACCCCCCTGCCACCCTAGCTGTATCCGTCCATCATGTCCATGCCAGAATCTCGAGTGAATTCGTCCCATCTGCACTTTTCCTATTGCTCAGGTAAATGTAATGGAACGAAGTCCTAATTTGTTTTATTCATTTTCAGATAGGTACCATCACAGCAACTCAACAACCACCTCATACACTGCCAACTCAGATCAAGCGCTTATACACATCTAACAAGTTACTTTTTACAATCTCTATCATATTCATATACGAGCACATAAGTGTACTGAGACCGTGAGACCTCTTAATAATTAATTATCATATATAGCTACAGGCCATGGCCCCACGGGGTGCATATTAATGATTCTAAATGCTTTTAACTTACAACAATTCCAACAAGAAGAAATGTGTAATTATTAGTCCTAACTTAAGATATCTGAATTCTCCGCAGTTGCCTAATTACCTAGGCCTATAAACCTTTTTAAGAGTCAATAGGACACCCCTATACTGGGGCTCTATATTATATATAGTATATAGTGCCTTACCCTATACATAAGCTGTCCGATTTGAAATAAAATCCAATTTCACAAGAAGTACGGTAACCTATGTATCTTAGAGCTATGAAAAACATCACATCCCATAGAAAGATGGTCAATTCCTCTACATTTAATGTTCAGTATTATGTGTGTCGTCACTAACACCACGCGTGATTGGCCAGTTTTTTAATTACTTAATGTCCTCTTCTTATTCTTCAAATTACAGCCGGCTGGTTGGTTGGCGGCAACATGTGGCATCGATGCCTCCACTCCCTTCGATCCTGGCACGTCCTCAGTGTCCTTTATATCTTACCAATCAAGTTCAATAATTGTGCCTGAGCGGTTTCAGTGACGCGACGGTCACCATGTTGTGCATCAAAATGTAGATGAATATTTTTTCAAGGGGATAGGATATTTTTTATAGCTCTAGGATTGATATTTCTAGCGAAATGGGAGTAAGGTTTCCCTCCGTTTGTCTATTAAAGCAGTAAGTTGATATTTTTATTCTTGTGAGCAGCGATAGGTCTATCTACTGTCTAGTGCCAGATAGGCTATGTAATCTTGCTTGCTTGCTCGCCGTATAGGTCCATGTGTCCAAACGTTGTTCTGAAATCGGAAAGGTCCTTAGGTCTAATTATAATATTGATCAAGATCAAATATATACAAGCAACTACAATATGTATAAATCACTACCGTAGCCTATTCATTCTCAAATATGCTAGGCGTGCGTGAAGCATTGACCTACGCCAGGCTAAATGCCTAAATATACCTACTTATCACTTAACCACTGTGAGAGTATTTTTTAGGTGTCTAAATTGATCTAGGGATCTGGGTTACGGAACATTACCCACTTGATAGCAAATAGCAACCTATGTATAAATGTATCACAATAATTGTGAGCTCTCATTCGACCCTGAATTAAATAGAAATTGTGGAAAGAAGGCATAGGAACCCTATTAAAATACCATAAAACAATTATCGTAACTATAATTAGAGCCTTGACTGCATGCTCATTAAAAAAACTGATGCCAAACTCCACAGCATGCAAATACAGTATATAATAAATAAATATTGACTTTTGTTCTATTACAAAGCCAACCTAGTGGAGTTGGGGGCTATAAAGCCCTCTCTTACACTGAACTAGGACCCGGGACCACCTGCTTTACATGCCCTCCGAAGCATGGCCAAAAAATGTAGCAAGTGTGGGACTCGAACCAGCAACAACTTCTCGTATGAAATGATGAATCAGTTGAATCCGGGATGATAGGCCGTGGTCGTTCTAAAAGTGGATTCTACTGATTCATCATGTAACTCCGGCCGCCGTGAAAGCCTTTGTAATTATATATCGGGTGAAAGTTGGGTCTGTACCACTACTCTACATGTCCTGACCTGCAAGACTACAAACCAACCACCGATACTTATTATACTTAATCAATTTGATAATAGCCACTGGAGTCTCTATACTACACGTGTGACTTATATCGTGGATGCTAGGTGGTCATGGGAGGTACCTACGTATTTCATGATATATACACCAAGAGTACATAATATACCGTATACCATAGGTTTCCTATTCCCGGGAAAGTAATGTGCATTATTATGATTATTGCATTAACGAGAAATAGAGGGGAGGGGGATAGAAGCTCATTGTTATGTATGTTGTGACAGTTTGAATTGGATTATAGACATATAGTGTGTTTACGACAGCAGCACTGCTCAACAGCTGAGTCTTCGTGTTTGCCGTCGGAGGCCTCATGTGTTTTGCGCACATGCATACAAAGTAATTTATTTAACCAGACCTCATCCAATTTTCTACCGGAAAAACAATTTTCATGTTGAAAATCACAGCCTCTCTTAAAACGTTTTATCCTAATAATCCACACCAGGGGTTCCCAAACTGTGGTCCACGGGGCAAAGGAAGAAATAAGAAAATAAAATTTAAACATTTAATAAAAGTTATTGGAAATTAGAAGTAAAATGCAATAAGTCTTGGCACTGAACTATAAAATCTAACCGATATCAGTCGCAAACATTTAATCAAATATTAGCACGTAGGCTAATTGTAGGCACAAACTACTTGATCTTGGTCCTAGAATTTGACGATTTTTCTGTCACAGCCATGGTGGTCCACGGAGAATCATAAAAGAATCTGGTGGTCCACGGACAAAAAAGGTTGGGAACCCCTGATCCACACCATGTATACACTAATAAAATTGCATTAAAACTACCATGTCACTGAAGCAAGTTCAGGCGAGAGAAGCTTTGGTCAACATGGTGCTAACTGATATTTGGGCCTACTACTAGTAAGGTGCCCAATCCATTGACCGGCTAGGGCTATTTCCAACAACGGTGACGTGGAAGCAGACATTCAAGACTTAGGTGGCATTTCCACCGACCTCGCATTGCAGAATTGACGGAAATGTTTATTTTCCTCTATGCCATAGTTAAAATTGATCATACAGTAAAATCACAAACAAACTAATATTAAAAAATGGCGTCATGGGATATGTTAAGTACAAACATTTTAATAGATTTCTATAAAAAGAAAAATTCTAATTTCCGTCAATGTCATTTGCATTCTGCAATGCGAGGTCGGTGGAAACGCCACCTAAGTCTTGAATGTCTGCTACCACGTCACTGTTTTTGGAAATAGCCCTAGCCGGTCAATGGAATGAGCGCCTAATGACAATTTATTTCCAAGTGACCTTAACTATAGACATTGCAAGACCCAATATGCTTATTGTCCATTTCGTATACAGTACTGTACGTAGCATACTGTAGGGTTTGACTTTGACTGTATGCATGCACTGTTAACATTTTTATTTTGTAACAAGTATTATTTACGAAATAGGGGAAATTCAGTGGTTACACACTGTAGGGTGAACTTATAAAATCGATTAATTTATGAACATACGGTACTAAAAATTGCATTGATTTGTATTGTAGGCAAAGCTCCTTATTGCTGCGCATGCGGAGGAAATATTAAGTAGGTACTGTTCACGTTAAATACTAATGCCTTAAAATATAGCTTACTATTGTAGATGTAGGCCCACAACAGCATAATATGGGAATTTAATGCAAGTGATAATTTGTCTATAGCTTTGCTTACCTCTTAACTCATTTCAATCATTTATTACACCTGGAAATCAAAGATCCGTGCCGCCGGCTCCGTGGGAAGGACAAGACGCCGTTAAAGTTAAAATAAGTATAGCTGTCAGGTTCATACCTAGGTAATAGGTAAGATTAGTGCCTGGCTAAACATGGGTTCTACACCGCAAAATGTCGGTTCTACGTCTTTATTTTGTTGGTTAATTTTAACTGTATGCTACCTATTTTAAATTTTTCTCAAATCTGAAAAACTTGCTGTCTTCTGTAGCAACACCACATGCTACTTGCCAACGGCCATACTTAGTTGAATTCCAGAACAGAGTACAGGTATGTATCGAACTGCGGCAAACTTGGTAGTGTGTACAGTGTTGGCAGGGTACATGGTGGGTGCGTGTCGAGTCCTATGGTCACTTCCTAATTAATCATGTGAATTTACTATGTTTCCCAAGTGGTTGGGAATCCACTAAGTTATAATCAGGAGGTCCACCCTGTCAGTCAACACCTCCTCTCCCCGACGAGATGAAGAAGTCTGTCCTTAAGGGTTCCTCAAGTTAAACAGGCGTTGGAAAACAAAAGCAGACCAAACTTTATATCGCTGACTATATACTATGTTAACACCGTGGCACCTGAGTGCTGGTAGATGATCCTTCCCAGCGATTTAGGATGTTGTGGCCACCATTAGGTCCGACAATCGCGTTTTTCCCTACCGATGAATTCAATGCCCATTATTAGGGTGGCCGGTTTTCCTTTATGTCGACCTTCTACTAGTCCAGTTCTCTATCAGCTGGACTTATTTTTCGGGCCACGAGTATACTGCTAAGGAAGTTATTAATAAGACTAGACGACTTATTAAGTCATTAAATTACGAAAATGACTGACTGTAAGTTGATTAACGCTAGTTAGCCTACAAATCACTACTGACCAGATGACACCTTGACTTGCCCCGGCTTAAGGGGATCACTCCGCCTGACTTAGGCCACGCATCCCAATAATCCAATATGTATTCAAGACATAACGTAGCACAAAGGGTGTACGGTGGTCGGCTACAGCCAAAGGTAAAGGAGCCTTTGTTGATGTCAACCCCTCATCCTCCTGCTTAAGTTTGTCGCAGATAATATGCAAGTAATAGCCAGCTAACCTGATATCGTATGTGTCTATAAAATGTAGGTAGACTACAAGTCGGAACATGTAGCGTAGTGGTGTAGACTCCGACTTTCACCCGAAAGGTTGTTGGTTCGATTCTCACACTTTCTACATTTTCCGGCCATGCTTTGGAGGGCATGTAAAGCAGGCGGTCCCGGGCTTTCCTAGTTGAGTGAAAGAGAGGGCTTTAGAGCCCTAACTCCGCTAGGTTGGCTTAGTAATAGAACAAAAAGTCAATGTTTATGATGGTGAGATGACGACATTTCTTCATTTTGATGCCAACCTGTTACAGTGGCGGACACAGCTTTTTATTTTGGGGAGGGTCATCCCTCAAAATGCCGCCTCGGGTATAAACTGAGAATAAAAACAAGACGGTATTTGATTTAAGTAACTGATTCAGTTTTTCCGGACAATTCTGATTGGTACATAGCGAAACAATTTAAAGAAGTATGACAATAACACTTTCCATAGGTATTTCATGCTTAGAAAAAATTAAGTTGTCATTTTGCCACCCTTTTAAAAAACATTTGGGGGGGATGACCCCCCTTTGTGTCCGCCACTGACCTGATATCATATGTGTTTGAAAAATGTAGGAAGACTACATCAAGGTGAGGTGACGAGATTTCATCATTTTGATGTCAACCGTGTGTATATTTATAACTTTTAACTTAGGCTAAAAATTTGTATAAAAGGAGGAAACCAATGTACTGTGAACAATTTAACATGCAATTAATTTAGGTTGGGATAATTTATCGTATTTTCAGGGTATGCTGAAATTTTAAATCTTCGCTGAAATCAAAAAACTATACCGTACATTTTTCCTGAATATTTCACGTTTTAATTTGTTTTTAGCAATGAGGCTGTGGCTTCGACATACGATTACAAATTTACAAGAAATTATTTTACCAAACTAAAATACTGTAGACTGTAGGGAGTAGATGACTAGAATTTTGCATAAAAGTACAGGTTCAGTGGTAGGCCTAAGCAAGTTAAACTTCTGCATTTTACCAACTTAAATTAGTTGGGTCCGTATATCGTTCGCAATGTTTACCCTTTTCATGGAAAACGTAAGCTCTATATCGCATTTTATTGTAGTTCTTGTAATTTTTAATTACTTGCCCCTTAAATGTGTAGTCAACTGACTTTAGAACTAGTGTTTGGATGTAATAATCATGTATTCCTGTAAAATGGTCGATATCTTACCAACGAAATTTAGGGCTGAAAAGTTTGGTAAATGATTGAGTGAAATGATTGAAATACGGTTGAAATTATGTCTTAACCTTCGGGAAATTCTGAAAAAGTAGATACTGCATTGCATTTAAGCAAAAGGTAGAATGACATTTCCTATAGTCTACGAACAAGGCTAACAAACCATTTTCTAATAAAATAATTTCAAATGCCAGTAGGCTAAATATTGCAGTTATACTAATTGGCTGTAAATTAATAATTTACTTAACAAAAACAAATTTAAGATCGTACGTAAATTCATTTGAATTTTTGCATCTTTGTTTAAGCTAAGAAACACAAATAGGCTATTTGTTCAGAAATAATAAAAATTATAGGTTTACTACCCTAGTATAGCCTATTAACTACAATATAGAGGTACGGGCCGTTATTAAGGTAAAGTACGGTACTGAACAGTAGAATATCATTCAACCTTTCGTTGCTACAATTTTACAAGGGATAAAATACAAAGAAGCCGCCGTCTTAAAATTTACAAAACCATACAACTCTGCACAGAATTATAACAATCAGCCTTGAATAAATTGAATGTACAATATAATCCATTCTTAAAAATAACCACAAAAATAAACGTAACTTCATTTATTGAATTACTGAACACGGCTTCTTTTGCCCAAACCGAAGTTAAATTGCCTGCGTTTTCCCCAAGAATAAGAAAATGGTTTCCGATATTGCGAAGAACTAGGATACGGCAATTCATAATCAGAATCTCGTTTACCTAAACCAAACCCGTACTGTCGAGGGCTTCTTTTCTGAAGAGTTCTAAATCGATCTCCGTGTCCCATAACTTCGTGGCTCTCAGCAATAACTGTATGGTTACTAGCTTCACCACTGTGCTGGTCATCGTTGGCTTGCAGAACTGCTTTAAGTTCATTTTGGTTGACTTCCCTTTTATCGACAGCATTGTAGTTATCAACATCAGCACTGTCTCGTTTTCCAAGTCCAAATGAGTACATCCGATTATTACGTTTGCCAAGACCAAAACTATAGAGCCTCTCCCGTTTTCCCAAACCAAAGTTATACTGTTTTGCACGCTTCCCCAGGCCAAATTGGTACATGGGACGCTTTCCCAGGCCGAATGAATAGCTTCGCGCTCGTTTTTCCTCTGCTGATTGCATTGAGTCGTCATCATACATTTCCGTTTCTGGGATTTTTTCCCCGTCGTCTAAATAGTTGTCGTAACCACTCTCGTCATCTTCTCCGTCCGAACGTTTTCCTAGTCCGAAGCTGTATTGTTTGGCCCTTTTCCCGAGTCCGAAATCGTACATAGGCAGTCGTTTATATTCGGTAACGTAACGGTAGCCGCGCTTGCCGAGCCCAAAATCGTATAATCGTTTCCCCAGGCCATTGCTATCACTCTCTGGAAGCCCATCTTCACCTTCTCTAATTTGTTCAAAAGATGAAACCTTTGTGAATGATGTTAAGTATAGAACTAAAATGGGAAGGTGGAGGATGAGAGATGCACTCATCATTCTGTCCTTACCTGAAACAAGAGAGAGAAAAGTTGTTATTGCTATTAATCTTAAGAAGGGAAAGGTAGGAGGTTTATTTTAGACAAAGAAATATTGTGATTACTAAATTCTCAGTTTTAAAAACAGTAGGGGCAAAAAATTATAGCCTATTAAATGCAATTATGCAATAAAATAAGCTCACAGGCCTGTTCGGTTAGATACAATAGTAGTTGTGTAGGCTCTGTGCTAGCCTGTCTAACAAATACAAATTTTGTCAAAGAGCATTTTTAAGTAGAGGATTTAGCGATCTCTGTACTCGTGCGGCTTCTGGTCCAGCGGTTAAGACGATGCCCTGGATAGGCATAGATAGTGGGTTCGAATCCCGCTAAGTCCAGATTTTTCTAATTCCTCTCATTTCGGTTAAAATTATCCGTGCCCACCCCAATACATTGCATACCCTGCCATTATTACTGTTCAGTATTGCAATACTCGTATATTGGTCAGCACGTTCTTGATTATGCAATCGTCCCATTGATCAAGTGAGTGCTTTAGGACAGGGAAAGTCGAGGCAACCAAAATTTAATTCTGGGCCAATTATTTACCATGGAACTATTCATAGCATCTATATCCTACATATTTTACTAATTGATAAATAGGAAAGCATGTATGGGTTCACTTTTATTGGTTCCTTTCATACAAATCGAAGCAAAGCTCTTTATTTTTGATACTCTATTTAGCACCTAAAACATACTTGAAGTTGTTTGGAAGGTTTCACAGAACAATCAATTCAATTTTTGGCCACTATTAAAAGGAAAGCGTATTCATAACTACTATAAATTATAATTTACTATATATGAGTGAAAGCAAAATCGTTGGAACCGTCGTTTTTTCGGCGATCACAAAGCTTTCCTTAAGGTAATAATTGTAATTATACTAAGGTAAAAATAGGAAAGCTTCTTCTTCCCCTTTCGTGCCGCGTGCACAGCGTGGGGGGGGGGGGGTGTCGCTCGAACCTATTTCCTGAACTGAACTAAATCGGAAAGCAATAAGTTAAAAATTAAGGATGGATGGCCTTCATAGTCCAGTTTACTACATACCCCTTCCATAGGTAGTTTAGATTAATTGAGGGAATTAAATTGGAACACCTGTGACCATGGGCATTATATCATAGCACAACAAAAAGGAAAGTTATGGCTTTCCTATTTACACGATAGTGTAAGGAAAGCTTTGTGATGGTCGAAATGTTCGATTTCGATCGAGATTTCAGAGGATTTACCCGTTTTGAGGTACCAGGAACCCAAAAAAGTGTTTTTTATTAACGAAATGCCTGTCTGTCAGTTAGCGATGTAATATTCATCATCAGGATTTTTCAGCGATGATGGGAACAACCCTAAATGAACAGAAATTTCTTCTAGAATTACCATTAAACTGGTGCTAATTATTCCTGCTGTACTTAACAGACAGACAAAAGTAAATAATACAGTATTACTTTAAAACTCAGAAACGGTTTCTTGTACAAAAACTTGAACAATGAAATATGCAAACTATAACAATACACTTGTACAGTTAAATCAAATTATGAAAGGAGTTAAGCAACAGAGCAAATTTCCGACCCCGCAGTGGGGTGAAAGGGGGCAACTTGGGTGGGGGGAGGGCGAAGACAACCCTCATCAGGAAGCGGCTCAGATTGTCAATCCTTTCCACCTCTTTCTGCAACATAAATCTTATAAAAGTTTTTTAAGCCCTCACAACAACAAGCCTCAATATTTACTTACTATTTCCCCCTCACCTGGGGATAATGGATCCTGTATTATAATATCAAACAGGCGAAGTGCGGTACTTGCACTTTATACCATTTTTTATTGCGGAAATATTGTTCGTCCTCACATTCGTAGTTGTCTATACCTACCTCAAAGAACCAGTCCGAGTTTACTCGAACATGTATGGAGCCTGGAGCGTGAATTCTACATGATTTCTTCAAAAAATAATTTTTTGCACCAAACCGAATACTTTTTTGGGAAAGCAACCTGTTCGGTTCTGTTACTCTATTGAACACCTAAAACATACCTGAGGGCATCGATAGAAAGGTTCCACAGAAAAATTATTGTTCATGAAAATTGACTTATTTTTATTTTTTTACATTAATAAAATTTTGTTAACATTAATAACGACTACAATATAATTATGGGAATTTATAAGAAATCGTTGGAGCCGTTCTTGAGAAATAATTTTTTTATGCGTTTTTGTTTGTTGAGTTTTTGGAGAATAAAGCCCCCCAAAACTGAGTTAGCCCTAAATAAAAAAAAACATCCCGAGGTATGATTTTTGTAAACCTACATGCAAAATTTAATCAAAATCGACCGTGGAGTTTGCCCGGGAATCGATGAACAGCAGACAGAGCGACAGACATTTCGTTAAAACCACTTTTTTCGGTTCCTGGGATCTCAAAACGTGTAAATCCGTTGAAATCCCGGAATCGAAAATTTTGACCATCACAAAGCTTTCCTTATACTACGTATAAATTGGAAAGCAATAAAACCAAAACATTTTTCAACATTCACGTTCTTATTCGTCTTCATATTCAACTGTGCAATGAGGCGAACATTATTGAGGGAGAAACGTTGAAGATTGAAATCAGGTGTATTACTTTCCTGTTTATACGTTAGTATAAGGAAAGCTTTGTGAAGGTCGAAATTATCGATTTCGAGATTTTAACAGATTTATAAGTTTTGAGGCACCGGTACAAACAACAAAAAAGGTAGTTTAAACGAAATGTCTCTCTGTCGGTCTGTTCGTCAATTTGTGGACATAATAATCGATAAATTTTGATGCAATTCGGCCCACATTATTATTGGTTCCAAAAGTGATATCTCGTGACTTTTTATCTAATTTGGTCATAAACTGGTTACAGTTATGGTCCTATATAGAACTCCTACCACCGGACACCCACACTTTATTTATCCAAACGAAGTTCCAATATTGTGACTAATCGTGTAAGCGACGGCGGCATACTATATACAAACATGTAGAAGACTACTACCCATTTCTACTATACAATAATTCTTCAATGATATAGCTCTACAGTCGATATTTCTTTAAAATTTGATGTTGGACACCTATAAGGTTATCTGCCACATGTTATCTATTTAAAAAACACCATTTATTGGCTGTCACACGTTAACCGTAATAAAAAAACATAAAAAAACTGGAATTGGCGGGATTCGAACCCACGATTGAATCCCACCAAGCCTAGATTTGTCTTTATTCTCTAATTGAAGTTAACAAAGGGGTCTTAAACCTATGTTAATTAAATAAATTGATAGTTGTCACACGTCACAGCATTATTTTTTTATTTTCATTTTGACAGGGTCATTGGTCACTGGTTATAGGCACAGTATAATTTCCGAATCTAATTTTTCATCTGGCTATTTTTGTATTTTTGCGGCTGTGGAACTAGGAATTTGACATGACATGACAAATGACATGATCTCAAGTTGTTTATAAAATATTTTAAATTTCTACCTGAATGATTTGAAGTTCATTTTAAAGTCAAAAGGCAATTTATTCAGAAGTAGATTCTCCAATGCCTTTATGACTTTGTTCTTGTTTTTCTTAGGATTGAGTTGAAGTTTAATAACTCTCAAAACCATAGAATAAATATTTACTATAAGTAGGCTACATAGATAAATAGCTTAATAAAGTTCCTGCAATGTCATTTACTGTTAAGACTAAAAAACTTAATTAAAAGGTAGGTAGTTTCTTAAAGGAACCTTACACACTAAAGAAGAAAACTTTATACGTGACTTGATATAGTTTCAGCACCAAGGCAAAAACTAAGATGACATCAAGACATCGCTGGAGGGAACGCGTCACGACATAAGAAAATTATGAAGCCCGTAATTTGGCTTCAAATTCCAAGTCGTTAATTACTGAGGGCGAAATGATAGTATCAAATGTCTCCTCTTTAGGAAGCTTAACGTTAAAATTACAAAATGTGTTCAACACAAGTTTAGGCCTAATGTTTTAGAGTTAACGTTGTAGCTCTCCGGTTTTCAAACTAATAAGTTAAGTGACTTATGTACATATCACTATGTTCCACGTCAGATTAGCTACTGTACTGTTACTAAGGCACTATATACCCGGGTATTGTCATCCGCCATTTTGTATCCTATATTTCCTATATGGTAAGTATTGTAAGAAAAGTAAAAGATTGAAAAAAAACGAAAACACGTTTTAGTATTTTTTTTATTAAACACTTCCTTAATTGTTAAAACGTTTTTTAAATAATAATAAATAAACAACACTAAATAGGTAAACACCCAATGCTTGGCTTCATTCAATAGGATTAAATAGTATTAAATTATGAGAGACTCTCTGACCCCATAATTGTTTATAACAAAAGAGTCGTCGTTTGTGCAGAAATCACAAAATTAGAGAAAGGCTTTGAATGAAACCGCGTTCGGTTGCTGTTTAAGCTGTACTGTGGTAATTACAGCACTCAATGTGTAGTTACTCATCATTTCACCTCGTGGACACATCAAAAACATAGACTGTTCTAATCAGCTTTGCTCATTTGCGGTTTTGCTTAAAATTAGCAATTAGCTTTTACAGAAACTCGACTCCTCTGACGATTTGACCATAGGAGACGTACGGTAGTTGTCTGTTTTATCTATTTTACACGCACGTTATCAAACATAATGAGGTTCATTTGTGACGTCATTTTGTAGATGGCAGCACCAGTTGCACTGATATCAAAGCGTTGATTTTTCCATAAGCCTCAATACTATTTTAAAATTATTTTATTTATGTATCATTTTAAAGTGATATTTTTCTATAAATCATGGAGAATATATACCTATATATTAAATTATATGCAGCGAAATAAGGTCCAGGCATAGTAAAAATATTAAAAGAATTAATTAGATGCTAAGAGCTTAGCTTTCACATGCAAACGGCGGCCATTTTGAAATTATGGATATCGGTTTGTCGTCAGTGAACCTAGTGACCAAAACTGTCCCTACAAAACCTCATTAACGCTAATTTTACGGACACTACCCAAGGGCGGATTTTGCCTTCAATTTATGGGGGGGGGGGAGTCAGCGGGCTGGTTCAGTGGATTATCACATTAAAAAATGTAAACCCATTGTTATCTAGCGTAAGTTAATTTATTTGGGGGGGGGGGGAGGGTCCGGACCCTCTGACCCCCCCCCTAAAATCCGCCCTTGACACTATAGCGTTACTATTATCAGTCCATATAATAAAAATGAAACGGATTAAGAGACAATCGGAGAGGGGAAACGTGTAAACATCAAATAGCTCATGAATTATTATTGCTTTCCAATTTATACGTAGTATAAGGAAAGCTTTGTGATGGTCAAAATTTTCGATTCCGAGATTTCAACGGATTTACACGTTTTGAGGTCCCAGGAACCCAAAAAAGTGGTTTTTACGAAATGTCTGTCTGTCGCTCTGTCTGTCTGTATGTCTGTGCGTCGATTTCCGGGCAAACTACTCGGTCAATTTTGATGAAACTTTGCATGTAGGTTTACAAAAATCATACCCCGAGACCAATTTTTTTTTTTGGGCTAACTTAATTTGGGGGGTTTTATTCACAAAAAACTCCAAAAAAGGCTAAAAAAATTATTTCTCAAAAACGGCTCCAACGATTTCTTTTAAATTCACATATATTGTAGTCGTTATTAATGTTAACTAAATGCGAGGGGTCGCTTGCCCCTTGATAGTTTGCTTCTGGGGGTAAAAAAATAAAAATAACTAATTTTTAATGAAAAATGACTAAAAAATAATTTTTCTGCGAAACCTTTCTATCGATGGTTTCTACCTTCAGGCATGTTTTAGGTGTTAAATTGAGTAACGAAACCGGACAGGTTGCTTTCCCAGAAAAGCATTTGGTTTCGTAAAAAAAAAAAAGTTTTTTTGAAAAAATGATAGAAAATTCAAGCTCAAATGCATTGCGTGCCCTGCCAGTATTGCTGTGTGGTAATATGTTGCTCTGACCTATCTAGAATTTAGAATTTACCTCACCTCCAGTGACGTCAGATGGACAACCCCCCCCCCTCGATGTATCGGAAATTTAGCCATAGGAAAATTATTTACCATGAAATTACTCATTTTCTCTATCTACTAATTTTGATAAATTGGAAAGCATGTTCGAGTAAACTCGGACCGGTTCTTTAACAAAAGGTTAGTTGGACTTACATTGTCTGTTGTGTTAATAAAATAAAAGAGGGGAACGTCACGGGAAGGGGCGACGTTTCGGGAGTGGGTGCTACTCCCATCATTAGGCTTAGTCCTGATAAGGACTGATGGTTTTTGTTCGATTGACTCATCGCTCTTGTATTCTACTCTGAATTATTAAGTAAATCCGATCCACTTGAGGATTTCAACTTCCGTTCTCCCGATTGAAATGTAAGTTCCCTAACCACTCGACCATGGCCCTCGCCAGAGTATACTACTGTAGTTTCGATTTCGATAGGTACATGATATGTACAATAGGTACCTCTTTCTAACAAAGATTGGCCAACATTAGTGAATTTGATTTGTACAGAAAACGATTGGTGTGGTTGTCCCGAGGAAGGAGTTCAAAAACTTTGGCCAATTGGTGTTATTGAAGGTCAGATGTCATTTATCCAAATGTAGACCAGCATTTCTTCTAGGTTAACGGATATTTTCGACGGCTGTCTGATCGATATTGCCTGTGAAAATCGGCATTGTACAAGAAACGCGTATTGGGGTACTCCGATGCATATAAAAAGTAATTTTTCGCCAACCAAAAATATTATACGTTATATATCAGGATATGTAGGTTTGTGGTACAGACTCCGATTTTCACCCGAAAGGTTGTTGGTTCGAGTCTCACACTTGCTGCATTTTCTGGCCATGCTTCGGAGGGCATGTAAAGCAGGCGGTCCCGGGTCTTTCTAGTTGAGAGAGCTTTATAGCCCTAACTCCGCTAGGTTGGCTTAGTAATAGAACAAAAAAGTCAATATTTTTATGTTATATTTTATATCTTTACTTGCAGTTATAATTTTCAATTTATTGTGACACGGTCGATCCGGCTCTGGCTGGTCAGGAATTCTAATTTTTTTATTGTATTGTATTGTTTCTGACATTTTAGCACGGAATTTTACAATACAATGGTGAGAAATATAATGTAGTTACTGAGTTTACTATAGGCTACAGCACGTTTAAGTACGTATTGGCAGCCGTTTTTTGGTGACTTTCCGAACGAAATATGAAAACATAAATTGAAAATTGAAATTACAGCATGATACAATAGTTAAATTGAAATTTGCACATTTTTGAAAATATCAAGCAAAATTCTTTGCTGATGCCAAAATCCGAACCTAGTAATTTGTTAATTAAGTGAAGTTTACACTACAGTCTACAGTAGCTCATAAACACAAATAATCTGATATTTGATTTCAGGAAACTTATCAATGCATTATGCGTGTTATGATGTCACGCGTCAATATAGAATACATCGCGCCGCTTGGCGTCACATCACCAAGCCTAATAACATGCTTTGAGTTTTGAGTTTGACGTGTTTATACAGCCGATATACGGGTTGAACCGGGTGCTTCACACCACCCATCCATTCCTTTCATTTTGGCATTCGGTTAATACCTAGACTATTAAGAGGGAGTAAAAAAATTAATTTCTGAGCGGGAGTCAATATTGTTTTGCTGTATAATGCATTGGCGTACCTGCAAAGGTGGTTTTTGCAGTCTTTTTTGCAGCTATTTCGGAATTTTAAAATGTAAATATGAGTTGGGTAGCGCAACAATGAACACACATTTGTTACTACTAATTTTAAACTGCACCTTAATGTACACGGTTAATTAAATTTTCATAGTAAAGTTGATAAATTTCCACAAGCTTTATTACTAGAGTACAGTGGTTATAAGTGTGCATAGCCTGCTTCTAAGGCGCCCATTCCACCGACCGGCTAGGGCTATTTACAAAAACGGTGACGTGGTGGTAGACATTCAAGACTTAGGTGGCGTTTCCACCGACCTCGCATTGCAGAATGCAAATGACATTGACGGAAATTAGAATTTTTCTTTTTATAGAAATCTATTAAAATGTTTGTACTTAACATATCCCATGACGCCATTTTTTAATTTTAGTTTGTTTGTTTGTGATTTTACTCTATGATCATTGATCAATTTTAACTATGGCATAGAGGAAAATAAACATTTCCGTCAATTCGGCAATGCGAGGTCGGTGGAAGCCCCGCCTAAGTCTTGAATGTCTGCTACCACGTCACCTTTTTTGTAAATAGCCCTAGCCGGTCGGTGGAATGGGCGCCCAAGCATCTTTTTCATGTCTAGGCGGCCGGCCTTTAGGAGTAAGGCTTGACTTAATTTTCAATCCAGCGTTCCACCCACTTTTTGCATAGCCTTAAGTAAGTTCCAGAATAAAACTGAATACAAGAGCTTCTTTTATGTTATAACAATGTAAAAGGAGGTAGCTGAGAGCCCTTGGGAATGACAATACGTTCATTCACAGCAGTACTGTGAAATTTCGCTTTCGTTCGCTTTGATGAGGAGTTGTTCATTTTCTCATCAGAAGTACCAAGTATTTTTAGTACAAATTGAATATTAGGCGAAGGGTTTTACCTTGCCGCATGGCCTAAAATTGGATTGATTGGTTTGTCATTATTGGCACCAGCTCATATAAAATATGAGAAAATTATAATTGGTTCTATAAATTAAGAAATAGATTAAAGATATACTAGCACCCAAACTCGCCTAATTATAATATATTATATAGTAATATTCGACATTGCAATTAAAAGATGGCTCCAGGCTCCGGCGGTATACCTGACTCATTTCAGGTTCTCGTATAATTTGAATTAGCCTGTCAGATGCATCCTTGTGAGAGTTTCCTTGGTGACTTCGTGGAACTTGGAGAACATCATGAGTAGAGGAAGAAGAACGCAATGATCCACAGTAAAATACTTTAATAGTGACCGGTTTCGGATAATATCCATCATCAGACTAACAACACATGAAAAAACGCCAGCTTATATACTACGGAAAGGGAGTGGGAGGAGGAGGCGCCAGCTTATATACTACGGGAAGGGAGTGGGAGGAGGCGGCGCCTCCCTTCCCGTAGTATATAAGCTGGCGTTTTTTCATGTGTTGTTAGTCTGATGATGGATATTATCCGAAACCGGTCACTATTTAAGTATTTTACTGTGGATCATTGCGTTCTTCTTCCTCTGCTCATGCTGTCAGATGCAGTAAAAATTATATTATTGTTATTTTTAGATTTTGATATCATTTGGCTGATGAATGCGTTATACAGTAGGTGCACGTTTTAACGAAAGTTAAAGCTCAGGCACTAGTACTATTATTATGCGTTTACATAGGTATTATCGAATTAGGTTTTTTGTGTAAAACTAATAATAAATTGCAATTGTAATAAAGACCACATTAGGTGCTTCCAGTTTTAGCCATCAAGGTTTATACTTGCATGACATGAATACTCGAGTGAAAATTCATTCAGAGTATTAAAAAGCACTAAAATAGACATAAGCGATAATCGTTGTTTCCGCCCTAAGAAATTCACAAGAAAAAAACATTGTGTGCACCTGTCTTAGAATTTAGTGGCCTGTAACACACTAGTAATACAGCAATATTTGGTGACATTTACTGTAAAATCATGTATCAAGACATTACAATGTAATGATTACATTGAAATGCATTCGTGTATTGCGGTTGCTTGAACAATGTGGTCCGCATTTCCAGAAATGCGTGCTTCATGCTAGTGGGCTACGCTTACGGGAACATGATTATCTGCTGTCTTGCGGCATTGGCTTCACTGATGAGCTGGTGTCAAAAACGTGATAGCTTACGGCCGGAATATTCATGGGAAATGTTTATAATGGCCCAATTGTAATGGCCAAAATACAAGCATCAAATATACATATGTTAATATATACAGTGCATAAACCAACAATATCTATACTATAGCCTACTTAAATAATGTATATGAAATCCTACGAGGTGAATAATTACTTCTGTAACGATCTGTATGTGTCAACAAACCTTATTCGAATCAACACTATTTCGGAAATTAAATAAATAAATATTAGGGCTCTATATTAGACAGGTATTGTCATCCGCCATATTGTATCCATTATAAGTCTGGTGTATAAGCCAAGCATTGGGTGTCTACCTAGTTATTTTTAGAAATTTATCGTTGTTTATTTATTATTATTTAAAAAATGTGCTACCAATTCGGGAAGTGTTTAATAAAAAATTACTAAAACGTGTATTAGTTTTTTTTCTCAATATTTTTCAATCTTTTACTTTTCTTACGATACTTACCATATAGGAAATATGGGATACAACATGGCGGTTGACAATACCTGGGTATATATAGTGCCTTAATAAATATGTATTTCTGTTAAATTGTACTTATACAATCAAGTTATCAACAAGCACGACTAGTAATCAACAAGAAAGTAAGTCTATAAAGTAAAATCGTCAAAATATTTTCAAAATCAGGTAGTTCTGTCATTGTCATTGTGCTAGTGCTTCAGTGACAGAGTAGAAAACTTTCTCTAAGAGATGGTCTCTAAGAAGTTTAGGGAAGTTAGTAGCATTTCTCAGTTCACTTGGGAGTTTTCTAAGGCAGGCAAATCCTTGTAGTATAGGATCCAGTCGTTCACACTTGGCTGTGCGTGGTGCTGGCCATACAAGGTCTCCCCTTTGCCTCGTGTTGTAGCTGTGGGTTTGGTTAGGTTGTTTAACTATGCGGTACTTTCACATAATCATTAACAAGAGAGGCGAGAGCCGACGATATTTTGACGATTTGATTTTATACTTTCTTGTCAATTAATTGATTGTATAATTTAACAGAAATATATATATTTATTTATTATTAATAGAGCCTCTAATTTCGGTTCCTGTATGCGGGTATTTGAATTTAGAAGATAGAATTTTATCATAAGCAGACAGCCGGCTTACACATAGTCATACAATGACTTGTCATTGTATTCGGGCTAGACAATAAGGAAGAAATACAAAAATAATTCTCGGGCGATTTTGGGATTTACGAAGACGTCAGCATTGGACTGTTATGTTGTCAAGTTTTGAAATCCCGTTAAGGGTTGCTTTTCCAAGCGTGATGATGACGAAGTGGATAGTTTTTAGGGATTTATAAGATTGGATTTTTTTTAAGAAGATGACTTCCGGTCTGCAATAAAGATAAGTTGACATTTTTATGAAAAACAAGACAGCGTTCATTTCGGCCTGTTTTGTTTGTTTTTTAGGTTTTGGATTGAGACAAATTGCAGGCCTATGCGCAATATGTTTAGCCAGTTGATGAAGCATTCTTCAAATTTCGGAGCCACTCAATGACTCAAACACTATTGAAGAACAGTATTGACCAATACTTTGACACACAATATTGTATGTCGGGTTGTTGGTCGGGTCATGATGGAGTGGGAACGAAAAGTAAGCTATCATAAATGAGAACCAAATATTTTGAAAAATGGTCATTGTCCGTGAATTGTTGTCGCAGAGGTACCTACCTACCCCTAAAATCGGCTAGGTACTCATCCCCGCACCCTGCATTCAGTCTTAATATTGTATCGGCTCCGATAGGTTCTATATTTATTTAATTATTTACCTATTATTAATTACATTAATTTTATTAGTTGTGGTTGTAGTGTTCTCGTGTTTATGTTATTATTTTATATTATATAGTGTTTATTGTGCTCGCCCCTGCTGTGATTCCTGCGGATACTTTGCAAGCCACGGACTCCAGCAGTAGATAAGAAGCGTAGCCTATTCACTTAAAACACATACACCCAGACACCTTACAGCACCACGCTATACATTCCATATTATAATAGGTCTACCTACTGTACTGCACCTTCACCGAGTAAGCAGAGTATGGTAGGCTTATTCTCTTATTTCTTATTCTCTTGCCAAATCATATTATTTTCATACAGTCCACTCTAATTTCATAGGTACTTAAACCTTCAGGAGCGTAATTTGGAGTTCCTAGTTATTAGCTTATTAGGATACGCCCCTGTTGTGAGTTAGATACTTATTTTAATTTACTGAGTTATCGCAGAAAGCCACAGTCACGACCAGATTCGGTGAGCGAACCGGGCCCCAGATTCAGGGATACCACATAATAAAATTTAAAATTTAAATATAATACCATCGCATTGGTTAAAAATATTATTTGACTTTGATAACGCTGCGTATCGCAAAATAATTGGATGGAAGTGGTTCGACTGTCTGAAAAATGATTTTATGGGAATGCAATTTTCCAACTTAGCAGTGAAAAACGACATACCTATTATAACTTAATATCATTTAGTGAATAACTTCTAAGGGCGATGCCCTGTCAACGACCCCATTGATATTTTGGGCATTATTGGGATTGTTCCTGCATACACTTTGGTCCTTGGCAAACTGATACATGTCTTCGTTCTCATTGTCAACCTACACCGACTACAAGCTGCAATGAACAAGCTCAGAATTGACGCGTAACAGGCCCGATCTCACTAAATTTGTGTACCTTTAATACCTCCCATGAATGAAATGCAATGTATGCTATTCGAGTTAGTAAAATAGTAAAATTCCTTATTCATATTTTTGCGACACGTTGTAGGTATTCAATAAAGTTGCTGTTGGAATAAAATTTGAAATCAAATCAGCCGACAAATCTAAATATAGGTACTACAATAGTAAAAGGGGCATATATATCTGCATATTACTATCCTCCATACAACAGTTGAGTGCCCTCATTTTCCTCTTTTCATCCCTTTTCCCTTCCTTTTGTAGTTTTCCTCTGGATCCCTAAGGAATGACACAACTTAAAAATCAGTAGTCATGGCATGACATCTCATAATCTGGTAACCATGAGTATATTCTGACTTGTTAGGAGCTGCCTTTCAAAACAAATTGTGCTCAAAAATGGCGAGTCAAAATGGCAGACATGGCAAGGGGTTTCTTTTCAAATTGGAAATCAGGCTTCAACCCTTTTCAAGCACTTGCTAGCTTGCAAGAACAGCTTTAGTTTATACTATGCAAAATGTTCGCTTTCATGAATGTTCCATGTGAGTAACGAGTACAATAATACTCTGTTAGATTCTATAGCCGAACTTCCAGGTAATTCTGGAGGGGAATACGGGAGTACGTCAACGGCTGCATAATGGAAGTTATTCGTTATTATTGCCACTCAAATGCCTAATGGTTCTTTCTACCTAAATAAGAGTACGTATATATAGTTAAGATGACCAGGTGGCTTGCTAAATAAGCAGTGGCATTGAATATATAACACTATAGAATGGTCACGACGGTCAAATATTGCAAACAGGCTTTTCTGGTGAAAAACCTACAAACTAGAAAAAAGGTCGGACGTCCCGCTGGTGTCAGCCCATTGTGAATTCGTCAGGGTCCAACTCGTCACATCTTTACCAGGGACGGTCTAAATACCCTCACTATGCAATACTCTCAATTTCTTCCTGCCCCTTCAATTGGCTGCCTACTTTAATAATGGCCAGTGGTATATACTGTATATATTTTATTGCTTTCCAATTTATACGTAGTAAAAGGAAAGCTTTGTGATGGTGGAAATTTTCGATTCCGAGATTTCAACGGATTTACACGTTTTCAGGTCCCAGCAGGAACCCAAAAAAGTGGTTTTTACGAAATGTCTGTCTGTCTGTCTGTCTGCCTGTGCATCGATTTCCGGGCAAACTAAGCGGTCGATTTTGATGAAATTTAGCATGTAGGTTTACAAAACTTCAGACGGGATTATTTTTTTTATTTTGGGCCAATTCAATTTGGGGGTGTTATTCACAAAAAACTCCCAAAAAAAACGTTAAATGCTGACAAATTGCGGGGGGTCGCTTGCCCCTTGATAATTTGCTTCTGGGGGTAAAAAAATAAAAATAACTAAATCTTAATGAAAAATGACTAAAAAATAATTTTTCTGCGAAACCTTTCTATCGATGATTTCTACCTTCAGGCATGTTTTAGGTGTTAAATTGAGTAACTAAACCGGATAGGTTGCTCTCCCAAAAAAATATTTGATTTTGCACAAAAAATTATTTTTTGAAAAAATGATAAAAATGCCTTGCGTGTCCTGCCATTATTGCTGTGTGGTAATTAATGTGTTGGTCTGACCTATCTAGACTTTATCTCACTTCCAGTGACGTCAGGTGGACAACCCCCCCCCCACCCGAGATATCGGAAATTTAACAACTGGAAAATCATTTACCATGAAATTACTCATATTCCCTATCTACAAATGTTGATAAATTGGAAAGCATGTTCGAGTAAACTCGGACCGGTTCTTTTATTTGACCTAGCATTGTACTTCTGCTCAGCATAGGCTTTCCAACAATAGCTTATTTTAGAATTGCAGATGATTTAATTAGACTTAATGGATCTACTCTAAAATACTAAATCTACCTATTATTATTTTGAAGCCGTATATGAAAGCTTCTTTAAATTCAAATTGGAATAATGCTAAGGCGGCTATTCCACTGGTCAATTATACTTCAAATTTATTTTTTGTCATTGACGGAAAATCTTCAATGATGCTTCATATATTTTTACACCACATTCCACTGATTTTCAACAATTGATCATTTTTGTTTTCAATTTTTTCCAAATTTGTAAGTTTGCCCGCAGTCTTTCTCAAAAAACTAAAAAAAAACGTTTAAAAAAATTATTTCTCAAAAGCGGCTCCAACGATTTCTTTTAAATTCATATATATTGTAGTCAATATTAATGTTAATAAAATGCGGGAGGTCGCTTGCCGCAAGATAGTTTGCTTCTGGGGGTAAAAAATATAAAAAAAAAAATTAAGCAAAAATGACTATAACAAATAATTTTCGATGATTTCTACTTTCAGACATGTTTAAGGTGTTAAATTGAGTAACGAAACCGGACAGGTTGCTTTCCCAAAAAAAAATATTTATTTTTGTGCAAAAAATTATTTTTTTAAAAGATGATAGAAAAAAACGGTCACGAGGTATGATTTTTGTGAACCTACATGCTAAATTTATTTTAAATTAACCGAGTAGTTTGCCCAGAAATCGATGAACAGACAGAGTGGCAGACAGGCGGACAGAGCGATAGACAGACATTTTGTAAAAACCACTTTTTTGGGTTCCTGGGACCTCAAAACGTGTAAATCTGTTGAAATCGCGGAATCGAAAATTTCGACCATGACAAAGCTTTCCTTAGGCTATATAGGTACTACGTATAAATTGGAGAGCAATAAATAAAGACTTTTGTTGTTGTTTCTATGACTAAACCAACCTAGCGGAGTTAGCGCTATAAAGCCCTCTCTTACACTCAACTAGGAAGGCCCGGGACCGCCTGCTTCACATGCCCTCCGAAGCATGGCCATCCACTCATTACATCACCTTCCAATTACCAACAGATTTTTAGCAATTATGAGTTAAACCAAAATATATATATATATACAAATATACAACCAAATAATTCTATTGTAAGTAATGACAATTCAAAAAGAACCGGTCCGAGATTACTCGAACATGCTTTCCCATTTATCAGCAACTTAGTAGCCTAGATAGAGAAAATAAGTAATTTCATGGTAAATAATTTTCTTTTGGTTTTATGTCGCATATCTCGGGGGGGGGGGGGGGGTTTACCTGACGTCACTGGAGGTGAGGTAACCTCAATAAATTTTGAAATCTATAAACCTCCATTCTATCTAGTGTACGCTGTAACCATTTGGGAAGGGGGCGGGGAGGTCCGGAACCCAAGGACCCCCTCTGGCAATCGCCTAGGATATCACCTATCCCATAGCACCAAAGCACTGAATTAATCGATGGCATTTTCAATCATTTTTTCAAAAAAACATTTTTTTGCCCAATAAAAAAATACTTTTTTGGGAAAGCAACCTTTCCGGTTTTCTTTATTCTTTTTAACACCTAAAACATGCCTGAAGGTAGAAATCATCGATAGAAAGGTTTAGCAGATTTTTTTTTTTTTTTAGTCATTTTTCATTAAAATTTAGATATTTTTATTTTTTTACCCCCCGAAGCAAACAATCAAGGGGCAAGCGACCCCCAACATTTTATTAACATTAATAAGGGCTACAATATATGTGAACTTAAAAGAAATCGTTGGAGCCGTTTTTGAGAAATAATTTTTTAGACATTTTTTTCGGAGTTTTTTGAGAATAAACCCCCCCCCCCCCCAAATTGAGTTAGCCCAAAATAAAAAAAATCGTCCCGAGGTGTGATATTTATACGTAGTCTAAGGAAAGCTTTGTGATGGTTGAAATTTTCGATTCCGAGATTTCAATGGATTTACACGTTTTGAGGTCCCAGGAACCAAAAAAGTGGTTTTTATGAAATGTCTGTCTGTCGCTCTGTCTGTATGTCTGTTCATCGATTTCCGGGCAAACTATTCGGCCGATTTTGAAGAAATTTTGCATGTAGGTTCACACAAATCATACCTCGAGACTGTTTTTTTTTTATTTCGGGCTAACTCAATTTGGGGGGGGGGGGGTTTCATTCTCAAAAAACTCCAAAAAAACGTCTAAAAAATGATTTCGCCAAAACGGCTCCAACGATTTCTTTTAAATTCACATATCTTGTAGTCGTTATTAATGTTAAAATGCAGGGGGTCGCTTGCCCCTTGATAGTTTGCTTCTGGGGGTATAAAAATAACTCAATTTTCATGAAAAATTATTAAAAAATAATTTTTCTGCGAAACCTTTCTATCGATTATTTCTACCTTCAGGCATGTTTTAGGTGTTAAATTGATTAACGAAACCGGACAGGTTGCTTTCCCAAAAAACCATTTGGTTTTGAGCAAAAATTTTGTTTTTTGAAAAAATGATAGAAAATTTACGCTTAAATGCATTGCGTGCCCTGCCATTATTGCTGTGTGGTATTGTGTTGGTCTGACCTATCTAGAATTCAACTCGTCTCCAGTGACATCAGGTGCTACAACCCCCCTCATAATATCGGAAATGTAACTATAGGAAAATTATTTACCATGAAATTATTCATTTTCTTTATCTGCTAATTTTGATAAATTGGAAAGCATGTTCGAATAAACTCGGACCGGTTCTTAGAGATGTAAAGAAAAAAACACACAAAGTAATGCACGTATTGGTCTTATAATTATCTTGAAATATTTAAGTATAAATGAACGAGGCCCGTGAACTGCTCAGTGCTTTCTAAATGAGTAAATGCTGTACCTGGCCCTGTTCTGAAACAGGGATAAGGAAGTGTACAATGTGACTTGCAACCCCTAGCTGGACCCAGGTATGAAGCTCCGCGGGTGGTGCTTGCGTTGAGCAACAGTTCGCTGCCAAGTATCATCTTAGTTCGCGTTTCTATAGAATGGAATCGTAAATGCAGGGGCCTTTCTATAGTGTTATATATTCAATGGCAGTGGCCAAGGTATACCGGATGCAGGCAGGTACCGGGACTTAGACACTAGTCAGTCTAGTATTCGGCACGGTAAGCCAACAGCACTTTTTGAAAAGCTTTTTAACAAAATATTTTTTCCCTGCTTGAATCATATTTATATGCAACATATTCCAATAAAAAGTATTAGAGGAAGATTTTAACGTTAATAAAAGCAATTGGTGCATCTCAAGTGGACCAATGGCTAACCTGATTAATAAAAACTTTAGCAATCTGCTGATTTCCCTGGAAAACATGTCGGTGCTGACTGTAGTTTTGTTTCCATTGAGGCGGAAGTAGTTTTTTTAATCCATAATACACATAGAAATACATTAACTGGAGCGGCGGGAGCCATAATATGCCTTACGAGGCACCCGTTAACCATAAGCCAACTATCAGAGATAAGGTACCATCGCAAAAAATATCGAATTCTTCCACATTGCAGCATAGCAGAACGGATACCTGGACCCGGTCAAAAACTCTACTTAGCTTGTGCAGGCTACACATATCACTGGGTTTCCCCGCCAAATTGCGTACTTCTCTTGTGGAGGCTACACTAGCAGCCATATTGATAACGGTCTCTAGCCCCGGGATGATAATACAGTACTGTACGACGCAATTTGCCATTTTGGGTATAGCTAAGTAAAGTTAACGATGCACTGCCTGTTTGTATGATAATAATGTAGTGTGGTGCTGAGTGCGGTTGGCTTAGTAACTGGTGTCCACGAGTGTGGTCCGGCTAAATTCTATAATAAGGAGCGGACAGAACCAAATTTTCTCTTTCTATGTTCTATTATTAATGCTGTACTGAGGTGCTGTGAATGTACAAATGTATTACAATATTATTACTGTTGGGCAGTGAATATTACTGTATTATTTACACTAGTGGCAATATGAACTCCTAAAGGTGTGAACGACAATTTAATTTCCAACATGGCATTTTAATTCACATGAGTCCGTAAGTAATGCGAAAACGTCAGGGGATTAAGTGAGTCACGTTTCGCATTATTAAATACGTGACCAAAGGCAACTGTCTCACCCTGTAAAAAATGCAATCTCTTATCGCTTGGGACAATAAGATCAAATAACCCCTATTTTGGATCTTAATAGCCACATTCCTACTCATTGTGAATAAGCACATAAATGCTTACGGTCACTCAATGTGAATAAAATAACTTTGTACAGTTTTACGTCAAACAAATATAAAAAACACACTCACGCCAACGTCAAGTGTAAGAAAGTAGTCAATACAAAAAGTATGCAAGTTAAAACCTAAACTCATTGTCAAGATCTACTAAAATGCTAATAGTACAGTTTTGTTTCTCTAATCTCAATAGTTTCTAAATTATCAAGATGTTTTCCCTTATTGTTGGCTAAATGGAAATCTTACAATTATCGAATTCACAGGAGTGGTTATGGCCATGGGTGTTTATACCTGTATGTTGGACCAACGAAGACTGAGTATCTTTTCCTACCCTGCGCTCATGTTCGTCTATAATTCTTTCTTTAAAGCCTCTTCCAGTTTGCCCAATATATAAACTACCACAATCCTTACAGTCTAGTTGATAAGCTCCTGATTTCCTCCCTCTCTCCGATTTTGGATTACAATTAATAAGTTGCTTACCCAACCTTTCCACCGAATAAAGCGACATATTCTTATCAACCCTAACTCTAATCAATGAGACCAACTGCACACAGATCCTACCTAGCTATAAATTAACATACACTTTATCTGGCTAGCTCCGTGAATTAAAGAAAGAGTCCACTTATTCATGTGTTTTTTTCAAAATATTCCTTACTTATTCCTTGCCACATTCCTGCAGTTACACCCAGCGCTGTAAATTTTGTTTCTAGTAGGTTTGGTTCAAATGAACCTGCTTCGTATAATATGAAAATCCTTGCAGCCAACCAATCAAAACATTGGGCTTTGACGTCATTTCTCTATATCTATATGAATAGCCAACATTTTCAATTTCTACACGAAAGAGGTTCATTATTGCTTAAGCATCGTCCATAAAATATTTTAAAGCTAGCACAGAAATACGGTTTGCAACTGAGCCAACTGGGTCAATTCTATATTGATTATTGAACGAGACAATATCCACTGTATCGCCCTAATTAGAAAATTCTTCCATATACAGTACAGTTAGGGGGCCCAGCACAGGCTCGTCCTAAAGGGTCCCCTCCTACTGCTATTACACTTATAAAATGATTGTGAATCTATATTTTGAAGGAAATAAAAATTACTTTACTTTACGTACAGAAAGCAGAGATATAATCTATATTTCCATCCCGGATAGGATGATCACACAATTCTGCAATAAAAGTAGAATTTCATCTAGCCAATGAGCATACAATGTCGCTCGCAAGGCTAGGGGAAAACCGCACATACCGTACGATATGTAACTCGAATAGTACAAAAATCAATTTCTCAATCTGTGAAACTTCTTATATTTACTTATAGGATTTCCTATGAAATAGTAGAAACTCATTTTTATAATGCGCATACTGTATTTATACCCCTTCCTTACCTACTTCAAGAAGGATTGACAATATAGTAGATAGTATGAATTTGGCCAATAGAATGATTTTTTTATCCTAATTTTGTATTTTTTCAGTGATGTTTTCCGAAAATACTTTCAAAATTGTAAATTCATTACAATTTGAGGCTATGGCATTTTTTTTTTGTAACTAAACCTGGGCACAGATTAATAAATAAATAAATATATTTCTGTTATATTATACAATACAAGTACAAGAAAGTATAAAATAAAATCGTCAATTGGGCGGGAAAAAATTCATAAGGTAGAAGCATAGGGCGTCTATAAAAATCCTCTGGGACAAACTTATTGTTTAGGCCGAAAGAAACGGATTATTAAAATGCAAAAAGGTTCGAGAAGGTTCAAATTGAGTACGAAATTAATCAAAATTCTTTCTTCTTGCCTAAATTTCAAGAAATTCTACCCACTGTCAAAGACTACTCCTAAAAACTCCAGAAACAGCAATTACCGCTAATTAAACGTCAAAATAAACCTATTTGAATCTGCAGATATTAAAGCACTTTCTAAAGAAGTATAATCAGATTCTCAGTGAAACTACGAAAACGTAAGATATATTTTTGTATCAGTTTCAATCAGTAAAATTAATGCAATTGAAATGGTAAACGGCAATGACCCTGATAATGCGCATGTATCGGCTTATAAGCGACTGCTCAGGGGTTTTCTGAGGAGACTAGTATTAAGCATTGAAGTACATATATTTTGCAACAAATTCATGCAATTATAGAATATATACAGTATATGCTCGTATATTAAATAAGAGGCTGTGAAATGATTGCAATTAATTAATTAAAAAAATAAGAACTGAAATTTTGCACCAAATCAGAATTATTAGGCATTAGGGTAATGTCGTTCTTAGTTTCTGTGAGGCTGACCTTGAATTCTTTGAGCCCACTCTTAAAGTCTTAGTGAAATTTTGAAGCAAACGTTCTTGCAGATGAAATTCAGATGATATTTATTTCAACACTGTTTTTGCATCCATTGATAAATGCTATGTCACTTTAATATTTAAACCTTAAATGTATAAGAGCTGGAAATCCAGGCTCTCTCGAAATATTGTCCTACCTTATGGAGCCCGCAGGAGAAGGTTCTATTTAAAGACAAACTGCGCGTGATTAATTTCAAAGCGTATAATGAAATTGAGAGAGTATAGTACGTAGGCACTCGTTTTTAATCACTATAATTGAAAGGATTTCAGCTTTCCAATGAGCAGTCCATTTGAAATAGAGAAGTAACTTGAGCGTTCAATTAAATAGTAACGAACTCAATTAAGTATATGCGAGGCATTGTCATGGCGGGGTACATCTGCAGCAGCAAGTGATCTTGACGGTAAGTGGATTAGATGTCCCCTTTACAGGTGTCATGCAATTTCAAGTAGCCGTTCCTTAATCAGTGGGAGCGCCAACTTCGCAAGTTATCCATGTCAGTTATACAGCTTGTTACTATTCGCAAAGTTACAAACTAGGGGAGAGAGGGGCAGACGCTACTGCGGATCTATAAATGCTATAATATAAAGGAAAATTAATTACCTCGAAGGACCCAAACTATTGTCATTAGGCAACGCCTCATTATCATGTCATCTGGCTAGGATTGGCGTACGTGAATCAATGTTGAGTGTGGATAACATGACGCTATACCCTAGGCCTAGAGTTGCCAGAATTGTCAGACATAAAGCGGGAACAAAGAGCCGAGATGCATTATATCTAATGTAAATTTTAAAAAGCAAAAGTCCATTTTATCTAGTGCATTTTTGCTTTCCAATTTATGCGTAGCATAAGGAAAGCTTTGTGACGGTCGAAATTTTCGATTCCGAGATTTCAACGGATTTACACGTTTTGAGGTCCCAGGAGCCCAAAAAAGTGGTTTTTACGAAATGTCTGTCTGTGCGTCGATTTTCGGGCAAACTACTCGGTCGATCTTGATGAAATTCGGCATGTAGGTTCAGAAAAATCATACCTCGGGACCATTTTTTTATTTGGGGCTAACTTACTTTGGGGGGGGGGGGGTTTCATTCTCAAAAAAACGCCTAAAAAAATTATTTCTCAAAAACGGCTGCAACGATTTCTTTTAAATTCACATATATTGTAGTCGTTATTAATATTAACGAAATGTGTGGGGTCGCTTGCCCCTTGATAGGTTGCTTCTGGGGGTAAAAAAATAAAAATAA
This sequence comes from Psococerastis gibbosa, assembly GCA_963971405.1. NCBI lineage: Eukaryota > Metazoa > Arthropoda > Insecta > Psocodea > Psocidae > Psococerastis > Psococerastis gibbosa. The sequence continues at coordinate 29,567,927 of OZ020489.1, read as the reverse complement.
CTAAATTTTAATGAAAAATGACTAAAAAATAATTTTTCTCCGAAACCTTTCTATCGATGATTTCTACCTTCAGGCATGTTTTAGCTGTTAAATTGAGTAACGAAACCGGACAGGTTGCTTTCCCATAAAAGTATTTGGTTTTGTAAAAAAAAAAATGTTTTTTTGAAAAAATGATAGAAAATTCACGCTCAAATGCATTGCGTGCCCTGCCAGTATTGCTGTGTGGTAATGTGTTGGTCTGACCTATCTAGAATTTACCTCACCTCCAGTGACGTCAGGTGGACAACCCACCCCCCGCCCCCCGAGATATCGGAAATTTAACCATAGGAAAATTATTTACCATGAAATTACTCATTTTCTCTATCTACTAATTTTGATAAATTGGAAAGCATGTAGTAAACTTTACTTTACTTTACTTTATCCAACGCCCGAACGTGGTAGTTCAACCATTCGTCGCCGAGCTTCCCAATAGCGGTTCACCAAGTCATCGTTCGGGTAGGTGAGAGCCGTGCAGTCCCTCAGGTGGTCTTCGTCCATTCTTCCACCGTGACATAGTGGACATGTGTCATCGGCGGCAAGGCCAATGCGGTGTAGGTGGGCCTGAAGGTAGCCATGGCCGGTATTGAGGCGGAATTTAGCAACAGCTTCAGCTCTCTCAAGGTTCCTACAGATGGGTCCCACTGTAGCAAGATTCTCCCACTTTTTGCCAGTGCTTAGGGTCTTGAGGGTGTTCTTCGTGGTACTGCAGATTGCTACATTTATTTGGCTCTTGGCTCGGTTCAGGGTTAGTGGCACGTTTGGTTGGTCCATTTCCGCTCCTTCCTTGGCTTTCGCAGCAGCTTTTTCATTGCCATATAATCCCACATGGCTAGGTACCCACTGTAGGGAGGCTGCCCACCCTGCCGAAATGAGTTCCTCCAGTTTTTTTCGGCAATTGATTGTCTCCTCACAATCGGTGGGGGCGTTGCTGCTTAGCAGTAGTAAACTCGGACTGGTTCTTATATTAGATTAGTAAGTTTTGCAAACACTCCCTTAAGAGTTAAGAGTGTGAGAGTTTTTCGGAAGATTTTCCTTTTGTAAAAGTTGTGGCTGATTTTTGACGTAATTGTAAAATTCTTTGCACGTCATTTCAAAATTCATGCTAGTTATGTTTATATTGTCTGAACCGGGACATTTAAGGACAAAACCGGGACGCCGGGACAGAGATCAAACACGGTGATAGTCCCGGGAAATCGGGACGAATGGCAACCCTACCTCGGCCTCATCACAGTAGCCCGTACTACAGACAACAGAGAGGGTATAACTGGTCACCTTACGAGGCCATGTACAGCCTATGTAATACATGTTTTAATGTGGACGGTTTATTGACAGGATTGGCCAAAAGCGGTAGAAAAGAAGGGTGAACTGTTTTAGACGGTCCCTCAGCAACCTCGTCGTCCATTATCGCTTGTTCAATCCGTTCATATGTATGGTGTCGGTCGAATACTGGTTCCAAAGTAGTATTGGAAGATAAGAGTAGTTTCTCTCAGTGGCTGCGCTACGGGGGTGCCAGGACCCCCCCCCCCCCCCCCCCGAAAGTTTCTCCTGCCCCACTTTTGAGATATTTTAGGCTACATGTCATATAGCAGAATTTTTGTAATTCAAAAACGTCAGAATTAAAACTTGTTACAAGACTTCAAGTTACTTACTTTCATTATACCTACTACCAGTGAAAAATGTTTTGTTTTTCATTGCCCCCCCCCCCCCGTCTTAAAATTTCTGACGCCGCCACTGGTCTCTGAGTTAAAGCTAGAGTTGCTTGGGAGGGTAAACGCTTGCGCCTAGTGAGTAGGTGACGCCGATTGTTATATGAGTTATGAGTCCGGTTCGTTTAGTATTCGTGTGATTAAATCCTTTGCAAAAAGCTGCCTTACAGTTACATCCAGGACAGAAGATGAGTTTACTATAAATAACTCCAGCGGGGAGAAGAGTCCGGGGGATAAAAAAACATTTGCGATGCCATTTCATTCACATTGCCAGTATTGAAAAAGCGTTTAGCTTTGCCAGAATTTCTAAAAAAAAAACCGTTGAACTGTAAAATATATCGTAAACCACAGCAGGACAGCTCAGAGACGCACTCCTATCGATTTTCCAATAATTAGATATGGTATTTAAACAAAAATGCGAAAATTGTAACAAAAATAAACAAATATTTACAGCATGTATCGCGGAAATAAATCTCTCAGTGCATTGCATCTCGCATATGATGCGGATCCAACAGAATTGTTATTTGCAGCCTTTGTGTATACAGGTATAATTAAATTCACCAATACGGCAACGCACCTGCGAACTACTAATACCGAAATTGCATATTTTTTAATGCAATAAAGATTTGGTAAGTAAACTTCAGTGTTCTCAGAACCTTCTTCATGAAAATTGAAATAGCGTAAATTGTACAAAAGGAAATGTTCAACCACAGAGGGATGCCAAAGGATTTGGTACGATGAAAATTTCGTAGAATAGGTAGGTATGCATTTTCCATAGAGGAGCGGCATCGTGAGGATATCTTACTTGTCCTGCAGATACAGCAAGAACACAAAATGATTATCCCTGGGGATAGTGGTTTAAGTGCTAAATAAACCTAACTTACCGCCAATTAAGGTACATTTAAACTCAACTGGTTGCTGTTCATTGTTACACACGCTAAACAAAGGCAAATTGAAACTTGACAATTATTATTATTGGGGCCTCCAAATTGAAAAACAATTGGAAGCTTACCACTTGTCTTACAAGCGCGTGTTAACACTGGGTTACGTTAACCCCAGAGATAACTTTTGTATTTTTGCTACGCCTAGTCGCAATAGGGCAATAATAATTCTGCATTGCCGAATGCTAATCCCATCGTATATTGACGAAGCACAAGCAATGTACCGAAGTTCAGCATACTGTACGATTTCTGCCAGCGCAGCGGCAACAACAATCATCTATCCTTTATTGGATCCGCAATCAAAGAGAAAGCCACACTGACATGTACCACATTCAACCGTCGTGTCTCGTCTTTGAATGTTTGAAACTCAGCAAATGTCAGCAGCACCGAGCCGCCTCATTTCTGTAAACTTATATTGTATGAGACATCAAGTGCTCATCGAAGGCAAAAATACCAGCACAGCTGCAACGTTACAATATTTGATAAATGTTTCTGTCCAAGATGCACGCCATTGTAAAGACTAAAGTCTGTTATTAGGTGTTGTAGCTCAGTCATCATTTTGCATGTATTTTAGGGTATATTTAGCACTACAGCCCGAACCATTAGGATCGGCAATTCTGAAGAGAACACTTGCCAATAGTCTCTATGGAGAGCTTGACACGAAATGTCAGTCAACACCTGAATTGAGTGTATCGAAATTACTTATTCCCCGTAAGAGAGGATGGAGGTTCCACAGATCAAATGTCAGTAGAGAGACGACTCGAGCGGTCACGGTCTTTAATGAAACCAATATGACCAAACTAGGACACGGGGGTCCGACCATCTTCCGGCACTGCAATGAGTCAGAGGAGACCGCGGATCAAGGCCCACGGGTCTTTGTCTAGCACTTTGGTAGGCGCGGTTGGATTGTGTCGGGGTTGCCTTCATTAACGAGGCCAATCTGATTGACCTGTCATTGATGGGCATGGCATTATGCTCTTCAAAGCGTCTAAGATAAATAGCAGCCAGATCTCTTTAATTACTAATAATAGGGTCTATTTATCCATTTAATTAATGCTTGGTTTTTGCACGATAGTTGGTTCGAATCCCGACATGGCATAGCATAGCTGGCCGCAAAACTAAAAATAATAAAATTTACCCAAGTTTTCTCTAGGATTCATGTCATGTTCATGTGAGGAACTGACTATCCTCCGTTAAAATATCAATTTCTTTCCTGGAAACTCGCTGGAATGAAAATGAGAGTTTCTAGTCGGTTGTAATTGCTAGCGGGACAGAGCTTTCCCTCGGGGGAGCACTGGAGACAAATCTCAGCACAGCTCACAAATATATTCGCCTACCATGCCTTGTTCCCGAATGAACGCGAACCTTTTTCTAATGTTACGCAAAAATATTTACAGCATAAATCTCACTTTCCTTGCACGTTTGCACGTACTGCTAAGTAGATCAGCAAATTTTCAACTGAAAAGAACTGTAGGATACCCTGATTTAGGAGTACAAGAAAAGTTTTCTAATTCTAAATTTTCCTCATTGGATGTTGCATCCGGAGGTACCTGCGCCGATATCCGCTTTGTAACATACTTTTTTCAATATATTTCCCTCACTTGGTGCGGAGTAACCAGTGAGGACAAAATAAAAAATAATAATAATGGGATAATTGTCCTAACGTCATTATCGCCGAAGGGCGAAGCAAAATTTCGGTATATTACAAGTGTTTGTACATTTGGCAATGACTATACTTTGAAGGTAGAACTGCGATGGAGATTAAAAAAAAATACGATAAGGCCCGATACACACGGATGATCTCAACGCCCAGGGAAATTTATGATTGGAGCAAATGGGTCGGCGGGTGGGTGGTGCAAAAACAGGCTTTTTCTGAACGCACTTCAGATGATACCTAGGCTGGCGTGTTGAGGGGTCAGTGCCAGTGACAGAATTCTGCTGAAGTATAGGCTCGGGGGTTTACAGCACCAACCAATTTGCCCCTATGACAAAGTTCTCAGGAAATCGCCGACGTTTTAAACGTCCGTGTGTACAGGGCCCAAGCAATTTGTTGTCTATATATTGTCTGTAAGCCATTGATAAAACCTGATTCTAGAAAGTGTGATAGTAACCTAACTAATTAATAATAGTTAAAATATGCAAATCACTGTGTCCTAATGAATCTGTATGAGATTAAATTCCTATCGCTTTCGGAAAATTAACTAAACCACAGTTGTCCCTAAGTAGGTATCGATAAAGCTAATCAAGTTTGGAAAACTTCAAACCCCGGCCAGCAAGATCTTAGGCGAAGCCTGTGGGTGGAAATGGAAAGTGATTTCAAAACTCAAGTAAGACTTTTTATATCGACATGCCATGTAGCCTGCGTTAATTACGATTCTTTGAATTTTTTTCAAATAATTTCGTTATAATTATTAAATTCTATCCCTATGGATCTTGTAGAACGGATTTTTTTTATCCATTCCTTGGTAACGATTATCACAATTCATCAAGACACCTCTGTCGTGGGACAGCAGAGTGAACCCTTTGTTGAAAATCAGGGAACAACTTAACTTTAAAACACTCGACACAATCCATACAAAGCCTTTTTCTCAGCACAACGGGGGGTTTAAAGTCTTTCTAAGAAAACAAAGAACATTTTCATTAAAAACGAGACACCCACTGACCGCAGTTGGCAGTCAAACAACAAAATTATAAAAAAAAAATTAATGTTGGGAGCATAACTTAGACATTTTCTGTCTGACTTTTCCGTTGTGTTTACAATAGTAAATCACAAGCTCAACACAGAAATTTAAATGCATAGATCGTGCGACACGCTTTATTCATCATTGAAATATAAAGTTTCATAATTTCCGCTCTGCGTGTCCTTCCTGAGTTAAAGTGATAATAATTTTATTGTACGATCAGTTGAATTGCATTTAATTAACCGCGAGAGCATCGTGATATTAAAACCTTACTTCATTAGGAACTAATTTGTTTTTCACGCTCAATACAAACAGACGTTTAGGAAGTGTTCATACAATAAATAGATTTACTTTTACGACGCTTCAGTTATGAGGATAACTGCTACAAAAAAAGGAAATGTGTGTTCCAGTCGTGAAGAAAATTCTTTCTCTATTGTTGTATACACGTACCAAAATATAAATGGACGGTATCACTAACATTGAAAATGAACTAAAACGAAATAAAAGAAAATGCTCGTGTTTTATTTGAGTCCCGCCGACCCTTTTTGATTAGTAGAAATTAGAAAAAAAGAGAATTCGATGAGAGTTAACTAAATTGTTTGACATAAAGCCCGCTATTAATAATTAAGTTACTGCCATTTATTTTGGTCCACTTTACGTAGGCATTCTGTGAATTTCAACAAGTCCAGTAATCAATTCGGGATTTGCTGTAACGGACAAAGGCAGTAAATCAGGACACGAAACAATGCACTATTAGTTGCGTATTGTAATTTAAGTAGTGTGGAGAAGGGATTCAAAATGGACGGCTTATGGTACAATATAGCCTGTCCGCTATTATCATAGGCTTTTGCACAGTGCAGACCATTTCGGATGAGCAGCTTAAAAATAAAATTTGAAATTTTATTCATTGAGGAGGGATAAGAAATATTTGGCTTCAACATTTTAATTAAAGGTATTTCATTAAGGATGGTAATCGCCTCGTATGGAATAAAAAAAACTTGACTGAATTCATTATTGCGCATGAATACCGCAACTGACAGCATGTTTCTTCTGTTAAAAATAAGTGTATAGTTTCCACCCTGTATGTCAGAAGGTAGCGTAATTCAAGGGTCGGAAAGTGGAAACTATCCAAGAATCCAACACATGGATTACGTTACCTTCTGACCATTACTGTGGCCTCGGGCCAGAGCAATTTGGGCCACCCACTCCCACACACGTAATGGGATTTTATTTTGACGGCTAGCTCAAAACATTTTTAGACCTAACCGCATCCAGAATAAAATGACAGGCTTACCCCCCCCCCCTTCTCCGCCCTAAACACTCTATATGGACTAACTGACGAAACAGCGAAAGAGAAAATCGGTGGTCCAGGGAAAAAGTATTGAAAGTGTAGTAGGTGTCCTTTTCAGCATTTCAGCTTATTTATTTCAACATTTTTTATGACTCCAACCTCACTCGTGAGTCCCGAACCATTGGCCCTTCCTCGCACTGCCGGTCTTAAATATTGGGTCATTGACAAATGATTGTTCACAATGAGACATATTATACGTCAATGAAAATCTTTGAATTGATATTTTCGCGCCATTTCTATTCTATTCAATTTTATTAATAACTCTGCACAGTAGAATTGCTTTGGATGGTGAGCTAGGTTATTACTATACGTTCATTTTCACAGCAGCACTCGACAGATTTTCCTCAAGACAGTCAAGGGGGAGCTGTTTTGTCTGCAGCAGGGACAACAGGAACAATAGGGGCGTCCCACAACAACCTATTGTCTTTAACACTACCGTCCTCCTATTTACCATGAAAATGTTTCAAGGGGTGGATCGTATTTTTCCGTAGATTTTTTAAATGCCTTGAAGTAGACAAATAAATTTATAAATTTACCCGTTATTTCACATCAGGTGCTATTTAGTATTATATATTATATATATATATATATATTATTATTTTAACTTAACCCTCATCACTATATGTAGAGTAGTGGTACAGACTCCGACTTTCACCCAAAAGGTTGTTGATTCCAGTCCCACAATAGGTTAAAGCCTTTGTATTTATATTACTATACTATTATTAATATTGGGTTTAAAGAGCTTGTTGGAGCCAGAAAATGACGAACTAAAATAATTAAATTTCATTGGGCAACCCCGTTACCTCATAAACTAAGCTACAAGTTTAAAACAGGGCATCATCAAAAATACGAAAACGGATAGGTATTTGCCAGGGGCACATTATTGAAATGCCACCCGGTTACATACTACTGAGCTGACAATTCTGGCGAATTGCAAATAAGGGCTGGACGTACTTCAATCACATTTTCCCGCTTCTGTCCGAAGTGGGGTTATCATCGAATTTGTATTTTCACTGATGAAAATTTAAACGGTGAAATGGAAAATTAAAAAAAAAAAAGATTCAAAGGGGGCTTGAGTCAGCCCATATTGATTTTTAGAGGGTATATTGTATTTTTGTAACTGCGGGCTAACCATGCCATTTAGTAATAACTAATTCTTTGGGTTAAAAATATAAAAAAAAATTATTTTGAATGGCACTTTTCATTCGAAAATTATCTTGTTTACATTTTTAATGCCAGGCTTAAAAATAATCGTCATAGTGGGCCCACTGCATTGGTCATGAATAGCCCAGTTGGTAGAGAACTAAACTATGAAGCAGAAGGTCGTGGTTTGAGAATCGGCATGTATGGATTTTTGTTTTTACTGGCCTGGGTCCAGCCAACCCTATTTTTTTTATTAAAATGTTAATCTCATATAAATAATTACAGGCACGGGAAAACGCGGCTGTTGGGCATGCTGCTGATCACAACATTCCATACTAATCATCATACTAAATAAAAAATACTACAATACCATAGACATATTGATTGAAGAAGTAGTAAGCGCCTGCTTTCAAATAACATTTGTGAAGAAAAAAATTAATGCCTACGTCATGCAGAAAAATATACGATAGGTCTCTCTAATGTAAAACTTTTTTAGCACCCATCGACCATGCTTTACAATTTTTGATTTGAACGGCTGCAGCTAACCGTACGATTACGGTATTTCTATTGCTGTCAACTTCAAGGAAGAATTCTTCAGCGACTGGGTAAAAATGCTGTTCTGAGAATGGCATTTCCGTCTGCTTTACTACTTTTAGAAACGATTGCATCGACTGAGAAAACCAATTCCTTCACTGTATGTGTCTATGTATTCGCTGGAAAATGTTCCCGGATATACTCCCAATAAGAAAAGAAATAAAAATTCATTGTATTTTTTCGATTGCTGACTCTTTTTTGCTGGTTGCATGCTCACTTTGTATAATATTATTGCATAACCATACACAGCGCAATATTTTCTGGTAAGTATATTATTATTGCTAGTATATATTTATATATTAGGCCTATACTGCTATGGTTATGATTCATTTTCAATATTTAATACTACTTCTATCATATCTTATTTATTTACGTTATAGCTTTACTTAATTTTTTTTTTTATTGATACTCATGAAATAACCTTTCTTTTAGGTACCTTTACTTTTAACCGCTTCGAAAAGCCAACTTCTTATTGAAATGACTCCGAACCGGGGGTCACCAGGGGAAATTTGGTAAAATATGGGTGAAAAATGAAATAATACTAAGTTATTTGCCCAATAAATGTAGGTACCGAAAAAATACGGAATGGGACTATGGGTTCGCAGTAAATTGGTCAGCGAAGCGTTTTTAGAATACAAAATGTCACAAGGAAACGAAAGCAAAGGATTTTGTTATTGTTTATGATCATAAAAAAGATTAAAGCAACAACTAAATGTTGCCCATGAGTACAAGCTGTACGGTACTAATGAAAAGAATACTAACACTTGTCCCGTGAAAAGAACTTGGCCAAATTTTATATCAGCACTTTAAATGGCTGAATGTTTTCCAAAACACATTGATTTTTAGTTTACTCCTAAAATATAATATACTGGTGCGCACTATAGCTTATTCACCGCGTTGACATTCGCTAGCCCATGAATATTTATTCTATTTTCATCGTAGAATCCAATAAAGAATGAAATTAATTCGGATTCAAGCTGAGAAAAAGGGGGCAAGTGCCGCAAAAAAAATAATGAAAAAAATTGTTAATAAAATGAATAATTTCTGTCCATGGTCTGAATTTTTTAATTACCATGCAAATGGGAAGATATTACAAGGGTTGTGAACAGAATATGATATTCGTTGATTAGCACTGTTCATGTAATTTCCAGGTCTTCCACACCCACTTTACGTACTGAATTTCATTCACACTTTGCAAACTGACTCGCGTAAATTATTTACCTCATAAACTAATTAATATACATTATAGAACGCATTTAGAAGTTTCAGAAAATGAAATGTAACTGGCTAAGTAAAGAACACCACCCCGATGAACATTTTGATATTTTACAGGTACAATTGACCCAAAATGGAGAGAAAATTCTTGTCTCTATAATCATTTTTAGTGGAAGGGGCTCTTTTAGTGAAGAACCTAGGTTATAGTCTGAAGTTCATAACTTAAGGCGCACTCCAACTACTCATGTATTGGGCAAATATTTGCCACTTGTCTATAGTAGCCAGTAGGTACTACCCGACCACAACAGGATGACACTCGGAACACTATGTTTATTCGAAAACTTGCATACAACACCGAGTTTATTCGATTTTATCAGTGTTTCAAGTACCATCCTATCGTGTATCGGTAGCATATAGTGGGAGTGGTTTGCTCGGCCGTTACTTGTACAGCTGGAGATGATCGCGACAGAAATGCAGTTATGATGCATTGTAAGTCAGTACGTGTATGTTACCAGAGACGCAAAGTTTTAGAATGATGGCGGTAAGTACACCTTATGACGTCATCAGTCAGGATAAGGAAAAATTGAAAATATAAGTGCAGAATAGTAGGGTTTTACGCATTGTAATAGTAGTAAAGTATAGCTGTAGATTTTACAAAGCTAACAAAGGAATGCGTATATTCATATTGCTGCAAAGGGGCCCGAGGGTCTCCATGAACCATGTCTTTACAATGCTCAAGGCTGGGGGGGGGGGCAAGATGGACCGTGCCCCCGCCAACTTTACGCCCCTGTAAGTTACGCTAATTGCCAATTACAAAAATGCGGTAACTAACGATAGGGAAGAATTGGTAACGACGTCATCAAACCATTGATAACCGTACTTCGGTAATTCTTCTTGACTTGTTATGTGAGTTATAAAACAAAATCGTGATCGAGCGATTACGTCATAGAATAAGCTAAGAATTTAGTAATTTTCCATAATCCCTTCACAACTTTTCCAATTTTCCATATCTCCCTACACTATCACCACCGACAATTGTCTAATTTAAAGTCAGATTTTAAGTCCTAGGGCTTCTCTAAGCTTTACGTAAACTGACAAGAGGAGCATATTCATTGACTTCATTTATTGATAATATCGTACATTTCGCCATGAAAAAACATTTTGTTTATTAAGCCAAAGGTTGACCACCTTTTTTTTACAATAGGGTCATCTTACGTAGAAATATGCTAGTTTGCTTGAACAAGGGGGTGTTTGAATTATGACAAAAAAAGTTAACATATATTGATTTACTGCCTCTAAATGAAAAATTTAACTAAAAAATAGACCGAGATATTAAAATTAAAAATTCATCACCCGTCTCTATTTGAAAAAAATATAGTTTTTTTTTACCTCCAGAACTGAACTATCAAGGGCCAAGCGACCTAGTCGGTTTTGTTCTTATTAATAACGAATACAATATAAGTGAATTAAAAAAAAAACTTTGGAGCCATTTTGTAAAATTTTCTGCCCCCTAAAATTGAGATAAAATGATGAAAATAAGGAATTATCCCGATGCATGATTTTTGTGAACCTACATGCCAAATTTTTGGAATTTGAATGTATCATATTACAATATGTTCATTCAATGCTAGTAGTCTGAGTAGTCCAGTAGTTAGGGTCGTTGAGGGCGTGTCTCATGTCAATATATTTTTGAAGGTGTAGGCAATTTTCCGTTTATTATAAATTTTTAATAGCTCAGAACCCCATTAGGCCTGTTATATTTCTGATACAAATTACTAAATTTACCGTGCGTTTACATTTATATTAAGAGTGTACAGGAAAGTAGCAGCCCGAAATTTATTACTTTTAATTTGTTATTCAATTAACTAAGCATGTAATTAAGGATTTGGCTCATCAAAGTTGTAGGAAACTACTTCATGCATCATATAATAAGGTTTTTTAGTTTTCAAAATTGTAGTTTTTTATAAAATCGATTATACGTGAAAAGGTATTGTTTATAAAATATTTGCATGTTTATGATTTTATGAAAAAACAACAATTTCGAAAATTAAAAATATCTTATAACGTGATGCATGAAGTAGTCTTCTACAACTTTGATGAGCCAAATCATTAATAACATGCTTAGTTAATTAAATAACAAATAAAAAGTATTAAATTTCGGGCTGCCAATTTCCTAAGGGCTGTACACTCTTAACATCAGCTTAGTACTTGCAGGAATTTATTCGCTCGTCCACTGAACTTGTGGAAACGATCTGTTTTACCGTAAAACGTTAACACTCTACAAATAATAAATTTAAAAAAAATAACTTACAACAGGTATGCTATGCGTTGAGGGGTCGGGTTGGCTTTGAATGGACCTGTTCAGAATGCAGACTTCAAATCCTAAAAGAACAGAATGTAATTTATTAGTATTCATATAAACTGCACCCCACCTAAAATGGGGGGGGGAGGTTGTAATAATAATACCCTACAAAGGGAAATGGAAGGGAAACAATTTCAAACAATTCATTCGTAGTTGTTAATTAAGGGATTGACTTTGTCCTGCATGGCCATGTTGAATTATATTGTACAGTCCGACTATCTATTTTACGGTTACATGATGGACCCTTGTTGCACGCTCAAAACAAAAAAATTACTAGATGACCTCTTACTACTAAGGGGGTTTACAACCGCACGGTCGTCGAAAGATCGTGCCGTAAGCCCCTCCAAGTTGTGAGAGGTCTGCTAATAATGTGGTTGTATCGAGCGTGCAACGAGCGTGCGACTGTAAAATGAAGGAACGGACTGTACCACTGAACTGCTTCGTTTCACTTCTACTCTATGGATTAGTCTCTTGCAAATAGATACCTATTCTTAATGGAAAACACGCCCAAAATTAGTACCAATCTTCTTTAGAGGTAAGCAATATGTTCATGTCTATTAACTTTAAGTACATTTCGAACTATTTCTTTTACAATGGAACGACTTTCCTTTATAACAGAGTGATCAAATTCCCGAATCTGGTAATTCCATCAAATCAGGATAAAATGTGGGTCAGCACCGAACTACAACAAACAATTCTTAACACCAACTTCTTTAAAAAATACATTGTTCTGTCCGGGGAGTAATTGTCTGATACCCTAAAGCTTTGGACAATCATGTACATAGGAATTACCCCCGGATACTTAATTTTGTTGCGAACCCTACTGCACCGTCATATACGAGAATGTAGTAGTGGACATGGGAACTTAAAAGGTTTATCCGTATTATAGATTTTTTTAAGCATAGTTAAAAGTTCTCAACAAGCTTTACAATAATAGAACGATTCAAACAAGCGAATCAATCATTTACAAAATGCAGATTGAAAGTAGAATTTCAATTTTTAAAGGTTCTCTAAAAAAGGTTGTGTGCTTTTGACTACACGATAGAAATGAAACTTCACCAAACAATTAAAACCCCGCAGAAATTACGTTAGCCTAAACCAGAAAAAATGTCCGGAGATATGAGTTCATCATGCCTACTTACAACAACAATATCATCGAAAAACAGTAAAAAAACAGTACTAACGTATAAAAATCATAAGAAGGTATATATAGTTAAAGAATCTGACTAAAATTCCGGAAAGCAAGAATAGTGGCTCTGCTGAGACATTTAGCTGCGCAACACTGCTCCATATTCTCCAATTGTCTAATTATATGCCCTCCCAATTGGTGGACCAATGTTTTCGTTTGCTCTTTTAGCAGGCCACCTCAACTTTGACTTCAAATCTCCTGAACCCCTAATATTATGTTGCTCTGCTCTTGCGTCACATGAAAAAGTCAACTCTATAGCTTCAAGAGCCAATTACTATTAGAGTTCACTAAAAAAAACAATCCAACTATTAATATTATTAATATCATTCTAACTACAAAGGTTTTCCTGGCCAGAGTCACATGATGGAAAAGAAGAATACGTAGTCGATCTGAATGAGGTTGGATATATACTTCCAAGCGCTCCATTAACAGCTGCTGTCAGCGTCTTCAGCGGCACTGTATAAGCATAGACATGGCAGACTTTACATCTGAGGCTCAGTGTAGCTGAGTTGCCATAAGTACCACTGAAGAAGTCCACCGCAGCTATTGACTAAATGATCGGAATATTCCCATCGACCTCGGGACTTTATCCCGAATTTTTTTAGTTTTATTATCTCATGAAAAATATATTGGGCATTACTGCTGCACTCACTGGACTAGAAAGTACAGTATATCATAAGTATAGTAATTATGTCAACTAATTGGTCAAATCCGCGTGCTTTGGGTACTGCAGCGCTACCCACTACCTTAAGAACCGGTCCGAGTTTACTCGAACATGCTTTCAAATTTATCAAAATAAGTAGATAGAGAAAATGAGTAATTTCATGGTAAATAATTTTCCTATGGTTAAATTTCCGATATCTCGGGGGGGGGGGGGGGGGGAGGGTTGTCCACCTGACGTCACTGGAGACTGGAGGTGAGGTAAATTCTAGATAGGACAGACCAACACATTACCACACAGCAATACTGGCAGGGCACGCAATGCATTTGAGCGTGAATTTTCTACAATTTAAAAAAAAAACATTTTTTTTGTACAAAACAAAATACTTTTCTAGGAAAGCAACCTGCTCGGTTTCGTTACTCAATTTAATACCTAAAACATACCTGAAACTAGAAATCATCGATAGAAAGGTTTCGCAGAAAAATTATTTCTTAGACATTTTTCATGAAAAATTAGCTATTTTTATTTTTTTACCCCCAGAAGCAAACTATCAAGGGGTAAGCGACCCCCGCATTTTGTCAACATTAATAACAACTACAATATAAGTGAATTTAAAAGAAATCGTTGGAGCCGTTTTTGGGAAATAATTGCTTTAGACGTGTTTTTTATGGAGTTTTTTGAGAATAACCCCCCCCCCCAAATTGAGTTAGCCCCCAATTAAAAAATGATCCCGAGGTATGATTTTTGTAATTCTACATTCAAAATTTCATCAAAATCGATCGAGTAGTTTGCCCGGAATCGACGCACAGACAGACAGACATACCGACAGACATACAGACAGACAGACAGACATTTCTTAAAAACCACTTTTTGGGGTTCCTGGGACCTCAAAACGTGTAATTCCGTTGAAATCTCGGAATCGGAAATTTGGACCATCACAAAGCTTTCCTTATACTACGTATAACTTGGAAAGCAATAAGAGACGAAAACCCAGTAGCCTGTTAAATGTAATATGCGACGCATGAAATGTAAACGCTATCTCGCATATCGTAAGTTAAACGAACTCAACTCAGTGAGTCCGTTCTAACACACTTTACACTAATGAAACTTCTGTCCATCTATTGCACTGCTTCGTGAATACGGTCCTGAAACTTCTCTTTAGAAACTTATGACAATAAGGACTCTCGTATTACACGAGGAACGTGGTACTCATAACACAAAAAAATGCCGGGGCACAACAACCCATTGACAGTTTAGTCCTAAGGACTGTCAGGGGATCCTCTGTTGCTACCATATACCTGTATGTGGGATTTTGTGGTGAGCAACATGTCCGGCAGCCGGGCTTTTCCCGTATCGATGACTTGAAGGTAAGGAATAGGGTTGTGTTGACACAGGCCAGGCGGAAAATGTTTATTGCTTTCCAATTTATACGTAGTATTAGGGTCGAAATTTTCGATTCCGAGATTTCAACGGATTTACACGTTTTGAAGTCCCAGGAACCCAAAAAAGTGTTTTTTACGAAATGTCTGTCTGTCTGTCTGTTCATCGATTTCCAGGCAAACTTCTTCTTAAGGTTACAATCTTAGCGATTGGTTGGCAGCAACTCCCTGCATATCGTCCTCCAGTTTACTCGGTCCTCGATCTTCCTCTTCAGTTCTTGATATGATATTGCTCCTGCGTCTTCTTCTACTTGATCCATGAATTCCCTCTTAATAAACTAAATAACTAAATTTTAATGAAACTGACTAAAACATAATTTTTCTGCGAAACCTTTCTATCAATGATTTCTAACTTCAGGCATGTTTTAGGTGTTAAATTGAGTAACGAAACCGGACAGGTTGCGGTCCCAAAAATGTATTTGGTTTTGTGTTTTATTTTAAAGTGATAGAAGTTCACGTTCAAATTAATTGCGTGCCCTGCCATTATAACTTCTTCTTCTTAAGGTTACAATCTTAGCGATTGGTTGGCAGCAACTCCCTGCATATCGTCCTATAGTTTACTCGGTCCTCGATCTTCCTCTTCAGTTCTTGATATGATATTGCTCCTGCGTCTTCTTTTACTTGATCCATGAATTCCTTCTTCGGCCGTCCTCTTCGGTTATTTCCTTCTACTGTGCCCTCGATAATAGTGTGTACCAGATTTTCGTGCCTTAGCAAATGCCCCATCCATTTTGCTCTCCTTATTCGTATCTGGGCTACTAACTGTCTCTCTTCCCCGATAGCGTCTAGCACTCTGTCATTTGTCACATGGTCCCTCCAGCTGATCCGTAGCATCCTTCTGTAACACCACATTTCGAAAGCTTCGAGTTTCTTCAGTTCCTTATCTGCTATAGTCCAGGTTTCACAGCCGTACAATAAAACACTCCACACACATGTTTTTAGAAATTGCTTCCTGATGGTTAGTTTTATGTTATAGGATTCCAGAATCTTGGATTTTTTATTGAATGCCACCTTGGCTTGTTGGATACGGCTGTTTATTTCAATCGCTGAGCTATTGTCTTCTGTTATTGTGCTGCCCAGGTACTTAAATTGCTTGACACTGCTGAGAACTACTCTGTCAAGGGATGCATATGCTTGGCTAATGTCATTCTTATTCTTCACAACCATGACTTTGGTTTTGCTTTTATTTATGGTCATATTATATCCTCTTGTCAATATGTCCTGCATTGTTTCTAAGGCACGCTGTAGTTCCTCTTCGTCGTCAGCGATAAGTGCAATACCATCAGCGAAACGTATCATGTCAACTTTTACCCCCTGCACTCTCACACCTCTTACGTCAAGCAGCGATTCTCTCATCTCGTTTAAGGCCATTTGTATGTATATATTAAATAGTGCCGGAGATAACGAACATCCCTGTCTTACCCCCTGACGTATTCTGGCCTCTCCAATTTCTGTCCCAGACCTTATGACTACCGCTTCATTCTTGTATAGCGCCCATATGATTTTCCTGTCCTTGTGCATGACTCCAGACTTTTTTAGTATTTCGAAGAGCTTTTTCCATTGGACTTTGTCAAAGGCCTTCTCCAGGTCAATAAAACCGATATAAGTTCTACGGTTTCTTCTTAGTCTTTTTTCTAGCAGTACTCTTAGTGATACAATCGTTTCTCATGTTCCTCTGCCATTGCGGAACCCAAATTGGTCTGGGGTTAATCGCTCTTCAATTATCGGATTTATTCTCTTTAGAATTATATTGGTCAGGATCTTGGACGCATGGGAGATTAGGCTGAGCGTTCTATGTTGTTCGCATTTGGTGGTCCCATCCTTCTTAGGCAGTGCCACAATAACGCACATCTCAATGTCTCTTGGTATCGAGCCAGTGTTGTACATTTTACAAACCAGTCTATAGAGCTCTTCCATGCAGTTCTCCCCAATATTTTTTAACAATTCTGCTGGTATATCGTCTACTGCTGGGGCTTTTTTAGCCTTTAACTTTTTACCGCTAGATCGAATTCGTCTCTAAGTATGTTGTCTCCTAACTCAATGTCGTCTGGTTCGTTTTCTAGTATTTCATTCTCATTGACAACACTATTTCCATCATACAGTTGTTCAATGTATTCCTGCCATCTTTTGTTTATGGCATCGGCATCATACAGTATTTTCCCATCTGCGCTTTCGATCACCGGCGACTGTCCCTTTTTATTCTTAAAGAAGCTCTTAGCCATCTTGTACGCAACGTCTGTGTTTCCTTTCGCCATATGCTCCTCAATTTCAAGACATTTCTCTTGGTAGTAGCACTCCTTCGCAAGCCGCGATTCTTTGTTAATCTTGTTTCTCAAGGTTTTATACCCTCTTTGGCCTGCTTACGATTTGTATTTTTTGGCTTCCCTCCTTTGCCCTATTAGCTCCAGGATTTCCTCGGTGATCCATTCTTTTCGTGCTTGTGGTCTATCATTGTTTCGGACTTCTTGGTCTGCCGCTTGTAGTATATTGTCTTTAATCTGGTTCCACCATCCCCCTACATCGTCATTGTCTCTGACAGCAAGGCCCTCTGATGTCTTTGTTTGGTACCGCTCTAGGACAACGGCATCTTTTAGCTTTGAGAGGTCCCATCGCTTTTTCGTTCCCTTTTGCAGTTTTTTCAATTTTATTCTGCTTTTGGTCAGTACCATGTTGTGGTCGCTTTCTATGTCGGGGCTGGAGTAGCTTCTGCTGTCTTTTATTTGGTTCTTATACCTGCCGCGCACTATAATGTAGTCGATTTGGGTTCGGGTTCTACCGTCAGGAGATTGCCAGGTGTACCGTCGTCTTGGGTGGTGCTGGAAGAGTGTGTTGGTGATCACTAGGTCGTGCTTTGAGCAGAATTGTACCAGTCTGTTACCGCGATTGTTTCTATTTCCAAGCCCGTAAGGTCCAACCGTTGAACCATCTCTTCCCATTCCCACAACTGCATTCCAATCACCCATAATGACTAAGTTTTCCTTTGCTTTCACACCCTTCATTAGTTCTTCTATGCTTTCATATAGTATCTCTACGTCATTATCGTCGTATGAGGACGTGGGCATGTATACTTGTATTATCACCGTATCCACGGGCTTGGTTTCTATTTTTACTAGTATTATTCGGCCGTTGTATTGTACATAGCTTTTAACTCTCTTTCCCCATTCTTTACCCAGCACTACCCCCACTCCTCCTTGGCCGGGTTTGCCCTCAATGCAGCCAGTATGGATCACTCTAGTATCTCCGGTCCAAAAGTCACCACTGTTCGGCCATCTCATTTCTGCAATTCCGATGACATCCAGCTGCATTTTTTTCATCTCTTCCTTCAGGTTCTCTAATTTGCTGTTTTGCAGCAACGTCCTGACGTTCCATGTGGCGTATCTCGCTCCTCCGTCCTTGTGGTTCTTCAATTCTTTCTTCTTTGTCTTCTTTTCTTCTCTGCTTTCGCGTTGTCTGCTTCTTTCTTCATTCACAGTCGTCGTATTGTCCTTGGTCTTCTTCTTTCTTGAGTCGTCTCGAGTAGTCCCCACCCGGAGCTCCGAACGGGGGACTTTTTTATCTCCGGAAATTATTTTTACTTGAGACTTTTTCATATTGCTGCTGGTCCTGGGGATGCTATGTGTGGCCTTTAATGCGGTGGTTTCCCGTTTCCTTCCGCATCCTAATGCCGTTGACTCCTTATGAGTTCCTCCGCCTTCGGGGTTAGTTTCCTAACCCCAGGACAATAGAGTGCCCTTGCCCTAACTCCGAAGAACTAGGTGGGGGTCTTATACCGGACCCTTTTCGGTACAGTTAGGCTTATTTATTGGCGGCCATAATCACCAAGTCACAAAGAGTCATCGGGCTCATGTGGCATTTTATAGGAAAGCCCACACCACTTGGCTTTCCACCACGCCCTCATTCTTTGCCGCTGCTTGGTCGGGGACTGCTTATTCAGTATATTCGCAGCTAGCCACCACTATCTGGTGGCCGTTTCACTATCCGCCACCTGTGACCCCGCTAGTGGCCTGCAGCTTAGCCCTAACTTATAACAGTGAGGTAATATATTGGTCTGACCTATCTAGAATTTACCTACCTCCAGTGACGTCAGGTGGACAACCCCCTCCCGAGATATCCGAAATTTAACCATAGGAAAATTATTTATTTATTTAATTACTCATTTTCTCTATTTACTATGGAAAGCATCTTCGAGTAAACTCGGACCGGTTCTTTTATAGCGAATCATATTGAACAGCGACCTTCCTTCCGTTCTATAGTCCAGTTCTCCATCAAATGGACTACGGACTATGGTAAAGAAATGAAGTTTCCAAACGGGATTCAAGTGGACGAAAGACAGCGGTATTGGGTTGTGTGAATGAGATACCTTAATGGGGACATTAGGGGTAAATGGGGTATTGAGAGGCTGTGGCCATTATCGGACAACCTGAGCCGTTCACATGGAATCCAAATGGACTGTTAGCTCACCACCACAAAATTGCTTTTAAAATTTATGGTGATATAACATTTAAGTATAGCCTACTCCATGGAGAGATTACGTATACTTACGCAAACATAACAAAATATTATTTGGAGCAAAATTAAGGATAAACTATAGTACCTACTAAATCAGCAATAGAGGTTTATGGATCACTAAGTGTAAGTGTACTAGCACAGGATACCGAACTTTTGCCAGTAAATACGAAATTTGGCAGTAGCCGTTGGCAGATTAAATTATGACCGGAAATCAAGTGACAAAATTAAAGCCATTTAATGTATCAGTGGACCTAATATGGCGATTGTATATAATCTTAGCCTGGGTTTCAAAATAGAAACAAGAGAATTTTACAATGGATAGTGTTATTCAAAATAGTTTTTTTTTACATTTTTAACCCCAAGAATGCTATATATATATATATGATGGCGATTCTTAACTTCTGATTAACAACGTAACAAACATTTCAGAATGTAAAGCATCAGTTGCGGGCCTACTAACACATTCCATTGTAAAATTCTCTTGTTTACATTTTTAATCCCATGTTAATACTAAAAATCATCGCAGGTGTATGAAAGGGACTAACATACAAACAAAAAGTACAATACTTATAATATACTCATTAAAAACTGAAAGTCGGGTCGATCAAATTGCAGCTAAGAGTTTGAACTATTGTAAATTCAGGTTAAAAAGAAGAAGAGCAATTCTATAATAAGAGCTGTTGTATATCTGCGCCCATTTCTTCATGGAGACTAGCAAAGATTTGACAATTTGTTTCTACAAGCTTATAAATAAGCAAGCACGACGGCAACGTTGATACACAGTATGTCCGTTCTGAATCAGTTATAATACGTTACAATGACACACACCTATTCAGCAAGATTGCGACACTAATTTCATCTAGTTCTACATTAAAGATTTTTAACAAACGAATTACAAGTCCAACTAATAGTACTACAGAACACAATATGCTTTTAGCATGCCTATAGCCACATTCAAGAAACCAGCAAAAGACAAGACAGAATTAGGAGACGGGAAGGGGGGGGGGGAGGCAATGGCCACGACCGCTCCCCTTACCCCACAGTTTAAGAAGTGGAAACTGCTGTTCAACATGTAACTTGACTAACAACCCCGATATAATAATATAGAGAATTTATTGTTTTGTAACTCAGAGCATCCCATAACGGCACTTTCACATTTGCCTACTACGCGGCCATTATAATGAACTGACAAGTGCCCTCCCCTTTCGGTTTTCCCCTTCCCCAAAATTCACCCAATGAAAATATAGAACATTTTCTTTCTTCCCCCTCCCCGGACTATACCACTGTAAAGAGACTTAATATGCTATGCATTACCATACAAACCTTGACATATGAGTAATGAACATTGCAACTAGTGACTGTGGAACTATTTAATTTAATAGCAAACGAAAAACAATTTTATAAGAAAACTTTTAGTGGGTGCCACAACTATAAACTGACAAAGATATTTTTAAAAGTTCTAGCGACAATTTTATACGCTACAGTTAATTATTATATAAATTAGTAGTACCTTTAGCATTGTTTAAGAATATGTTTTGTTTAAGAATAATACATAAGAATTTTTCAAACTCGCATTTTTATAACATTTTTTTATTCGTCTAAGTAATTTACTGAATATGTAAAGGAAAGGAAACGGCAGAATTAACGCAATGCTGAGTGTTGGTTGGGGCCTTCCTGTAAATCGAACTATACTCGGTTATACCTAGGCAAAATGTTATTTTTTTTCTTTACCAACTATTTCCGAATGATATTTTTTGCCGGTATCTTTATTATATTTAGTTTTTTATTTTAGTTTAAAATTTTTTATCACTTTGATAGTATTTTAGAACTAAAATTTTGTTAAATTGACGATTTATTTAATAATCATTTATTGTTTTCAAAACAATTGTCTTTTTTGGACTAATCAATTAGTTTTTTAAAGATTTTGTTCAGGTTGTTATAGTGGAAACTGCAAGGAGATTCATTATTGATTTACTCGTAGAGTTATAGCTACACAACATTAGGTGATAAATTAAACACAATTCCATTAATGGAGATAAATTTGACAGTACGATCCAGTAATAGTTTATTTATCTGTTTGACTAATGGTTCACCTAAATGATAATCCATCGTACAGAGAGAATAATTTAGCAATCGAAATATTGAGGACTTTATTGAGAGTTTCTTTCCAAATTCAACAAAGCAGTGCACTACTGTAGATTATTTAGCTATCTACAGAGTTTTTTCCACTGTGTTACTATTGTATATAGGACCCTATAATAAGGTGGGCCGGGTGGGACAGTACAACATCGCAATTTTAATTATTTGTGTTCATCTTGTTCTAAGAGAATGAAGAATATATATTTTGATACTTTTTCACTGATTCTATTTCTGTAAACGTGGTTCAAAATGACAACATTACAACTATTGTTCAATAGTATGTATTGCGACATAAATAAAAACTCCGCAATAATATGATGACAGGGCAGGATAAAGAAACCGCTCAAGCGGAGAGAAAATCCAGTAGGGTGCGTTGAGTTGGAACCATTGGACAGACAATCTGAAATTATCTCTGAGTTTGTAACAAATCGAAAATCTACAAAATTCCTTGGCGAGGGCCCAAACAACTTTCCTATTTATTCTATCTTATAAGGGATCGTAAGATAAATCGAAGTAGCCCAATGACCGCATTTTGTTAGGCAAAGGACTGAAATTGATTATTTTTCAGGTGGAAAAAATATTGGATGTAGGCTATTAAACGGAAGGGATATATTATGAGCTATAACCACTGAAACTTTGGATACGGGTAAAAATGGTGAACAACCTCCTCTGCCACTGGGTATCTTAGCAAAATGGAAAAAACCGCAAGATCTTTGAGTTCTCGAAATGGTAGTGGAAAAGTTTTTACTTAAAATGTTCTCAATGCTGATCCTTTACCTTCCCCCCAATCCTGTAAAGTAATATTTGAGTTGGAAAATCTGTTTCCAGTGAATAGAAAACGAGGCGGCGAAGTGAATGGGCGGCTTTATTTCCCTTGTTTAGGAAATGGTTTGTTTGGGCATAGAAAAAAGCATCCATCTTCTCAGGTGTTGGCAATGCTTTTAAGAGAGTTTTCGCGGAAGAGCGAAAGGACAGGCTTTCTCTTTGTGTTATTAATGTAGACACCTGTTGCTCGATCGATAATTCATCATTTCTAATCCTACTAGCATATTAAAACAAAGATATGGGTTCACAATTCAATATCCAAACAGCTCACTGGAATGGATAATTGGTTTTTGTACCCGAGGATTATTATTTGGACAGCGGCTAATTGAAGGAAAATAATTATAGGAAAATCAGTCTCTCAAAATACTACGTACGTATGTACTATGTATATAGGTACAGTATATTAATAACGAAGAATGGACAACACTAATCACATTTGTAATACAGCAGATCTGGAAAGGTAATCTCACTTTTTTAGAGCAGCAGTCAGCAAGGTCAAAATTGTCAAGATGATTGCCAATCTTCAATAGAAGATGCATATAAAGAAGAAGAAACAATGATGATATTGTGGTACTGTAGCATAACGAGAATCCCTGAAGGCTAAAACGTAAAACTAACGCAACGGATATCCCCAGAAGACAGGCAAAATTAGGCTATAAGTCATAAGGTAGAAAATAAGATAAAAAAAAAACAAATTACGACTTTTATAAAAGGTGACAGCTTTTTAATTGAGTCAGCAATAAAGACTTCAGTGAGAAAATACTTAGAGTGATAATAAAACTCTCATTTCGTATTCAACGGGGAAGGGAAAAGGGACAATGCAAAATTGTCACCGACTGAGTACAAATCCATTTTCGTCCGTCAGGTAGAGTACCTGCGAGTACTTTCCCAGGCTATTGACGAATGTCTTGAGTTTTGCCTCAATTGCAAATTGGATTTCGATTAACATTGAGCCACCCTATCTATTTGAATCAATCAATGTGTTGAGTACATACACAATGCAATTGCACAGATAGTGTAAAGGGGAGAAGTACCGTAATATGATCTAGGGTTTTATCAGATTTCGAAATGTAATCAGCAAAGGATATAGTTGGACAAACTTGGTAGTCGGTACAGCGTTGGCAGGGGAACATGGTGGGACATGATAACGCGCTGAGACTATACCAGTCTGTCTTAGTACGTGGCCAGTCCTGGTCACCTCCAAATTATTCGTGTGACTCCCCAAAGTGGTTCGGAATCCACTATAATCAGGAGGTCCACCCTGTCGGTCAACTCTCCTTCTCCCCGAGGTGAAGGAGCCTGCCCTTAGGGTGCCTCAAGTTAACAAACAGACTCACTCCCTCAGCCAGGCTGACAGGGTTGCTTAAAGCAGATATGCTGAAAACAGGCGAAAAAAAGGTGCAGGCAAATATCATGCATCTAAATTTTAAACCTGATATTTCATGGATATTCGATTTTGAAAATCTGTAAGTCTCTTAAATAGGCCTGCCATGACCTAGAAAACTATTTTAACTTGGTGCACAACAAGTGGCTAATTCGTGTTCGGCATACATCTGTTTCAATGCATCAATTGTGAATTTTTGGGCTTGTGCAAACTGTCTGTTGCTTGATGGTGTTGCTTGTTTTTGTTTGTTTACTAATTGATAGCAAATAATCAGTATTTCCATTTAATTTTAATGTTTACACGTATAGGTGCAACGCATCATATAGGAATTAGAGAAAGGAAGATTTATTTATTTATATTATTTAATTTATTTAATGGAGAAATGGACAGAAACGGGATTCGAACATTGGTCTCCCCCTCACCGGGATGGTATGTTCACTACTGCATCAAATCCGTCAATATTATAGTAAAAACTTCGTCATATGGGTCAATCCGGACTTACCAATTCCTTGTATTTATCCACTGGAACGAATACAATATTTCTACTCGTACAGTGCAAGTGCTAGTGCAAAACTTTGCCGAATGGAGAATCCCCTTTGCACGGCATAATATATCACCAAACTTCTATTGTCGAAAGGCAACGTGTAATGCAAGCTGATATATATACGTGATTTTTATGGCAGGAAGGTACATAAGATAAGCAGAAACTATATAAAATAGCTACATGTCACAAGTTAGTATCTTGTTGGTGTCCTGTTCCAGAGCTTCAGATAAAGTCTAAGCTCGGGGGACCCATTTTTCCTGCCCATTCACCTCCGCATGGCCCACATTATGATTGTATTGTATACATCGTCGCCATTGCTTCATTGTCAACCAGGGCACCATAGTATTGAACCTATACTGTTGGAGCAGGAATTGAATGTATCGAAACACCGAGTTTCTTCGATTTTATTAAAGTAGGCTTATGGGATTGTACTAGTAGTATTGTAGTATAGTAAGTGTTGGAATAAACGTTCTGTGTATATTCAGTACCTAATTCAACCGTACCTATGTATCTATCTAACGTATTAGGTACTACTCGACCACGATAGGATGGCACTTGGAGAATCGAAAATCGAATAAACTCGAGTTGCTCCGCTTATGCAAGTTTTTGAATAAAAAAATGTTCTTAGTGCCATCCTATCGTGGTCGGGTGGTATCACTTTTTACATGGTTACATACTGGCATAGTTTATGTCTTGTTTTAGTTACGCCAAATTAGTTTACTAACAGTAAATTTATAGACGAATTAATGAATAAAATTAAATCAAAAACAAAACTTAAAATCTGTACAACACTCACACAACACAAGATGGCTCCACACACATCCTTTCACACAACAAACTGTTCGAACCACAAGATCTCAACACCAATCTGAATATATAGGCATATCCTATTACAATAAACTACCAATCCAAATAAAGTCATTAAAAAACTTCAATTGTTTCAAAAGAGCAGTTACACAATGGATAAAGACCGAACTACCACCAACATAAAAGTATACCACCCCGTAAACACTCCACCTCCCCCCCCCCCTCCATAGCCAGATAGTATAAGTCGCACACGGGCCCTTGCCTTGCGATATGGACTTAAGAAAACGCTGTAACATGGCATTATTGTATTGAATTATATTATTATTATTATTATTATTAAAATTATTATTATTATTATATTATATAAATAAATTAACATCAGACGTCATCAATAAGTAAGTTAGCGGTTCTTTATTAAAATAGAAATTTAAAAATGTTTCAGTTACTTATATACAATATATTCAGTATATTATTTATTTGCTCACTTCAAGTCTTGCTAGTAGACCTAGTGATTTATTAGCCTATTATACATGATTAGTTGGAGCAGGAGACATAATATTAAAAGAAAATGAGTACACTTCAAGTAAGAAACTTTACAGGGGGGTGAACTTTGTCAAATTTCTTGACGTATTTTTCCAAGCAATTACTAATTAAAAGAAAGTTTAATAGTTAAACTTTAATATTAATAACTTTAAGTTTTCAGAGCGTTAAGCTAAAGCCGATCTGACAGCACACAGGACTTGTTATCTAGGGTATTAGGGGATTGTCTATGGTCATAATAATTGCGATATTTATAGCAATATTTTGTTGAAAATGCGATAACTTAAAGGCAGTGAGGGTAAAAGGAAGTCCAGAATTGGCCCCGGCAAGACTGACAGAAAGATTGCTGGCACGGGGTCTCTCATTCCACCAAGTATATGAATAAAGAATGAGTCCAGAAAAAGGAGATTTTAAACTAGTAATTTCTTTGTAATCTATAGTACTGCTACTTTGTGTTATAACTTATATGCGTTCATACTCCATATTAGAGCTTGCTTGCTTAAGCATTTTATTGGAAAATATATCCGAATTTCTTTTTGATAATAAAACGAATACTAATATCGATAATAAAAGGAAGTTTTTTTTATTGATTTTATGGATAAAATTTGATGCATGTGATTTAAAACATTATGAGCATATAGGCTTTTGTTTCCGATTTCTATGCTGGAAGTATGGAAAGCCCAGTATATCACTGATGTATTATCTTCAGCTACACAAGATTCACACCATGGTTCATCTCATCAGTTATCCAGCAGTTGAATAGATCACTTTAATGCTTCCCCACCCACCGTACAACACTTCAGCAATCTGTCACTATTAACGCAAGTGCTGTACGTACTCTGGTGGTCAGTTTAACATCAAATGGATTAAGGTGGGTCCATTATATACCATATATTATATACCTGCAGCAAATCATTCTAAAGCTACAATGGGATGCATAGTTACAGTATATACTTCATTAAACAACTAAAAAACTAAATTTACAATGGGGAAACATATGAGGAATGCTAGTATGTTTTAAGACATTTTTCTGGATCAGCCGTAATAACTAGTATTACGCTCGCAATGTTCGACGCTTGTAAAAACAATATTTTAAACTAATTTAAGTCAAACTGCAGCCGTTGAATAACTTAACCGGGAATAAGCGTTAGTGATTCTAAATAAACCACAATTAATGTAAATTGACTTACAGGACCCAAAGCGGATGATATAGTAATAATTAAATTGCTGTAGCTTGTTACATATAATAGACATAGGTGGATCATATTTTTGGGGGTAACAGTAGACCAACGTTTACTATTTTTGCTTTCCAATTTATACGTAGTATAAGGAAAGCTTTGTGATGGTCGAAATTTTTGATTCCGAGATTTCGCACGGATTTACACGTTTTGAGGTCCCAGGAACCCAAAAAAGTGGTTTTTACGAAATGTCTGTCTGTCGCTCTGTCTGTATGTCTGTATGTATGAAATTACTCATATTCTCCATCTACAAATGTTGATAAATTGGAAAGCATGTTCGAGTAAACTCGGACCGGTTCTTACTTTGGTTTTACAAATATGTATATCACTCATTTGTATTGCAATTTTATGTAATTTTAAGGGCTTAGTTTTGAGTTTTTTTAAATATTAATATGGTACATGACATGGTATTGTATAGTATTACGTTTAAAGAAACTTGTCCTGTTGTAATATTTTTCCAAATAAATATAAATATAAATAAATAAAATGCATATGTATTTCTGAGACTTACTGTCCTTAAGTCCCGAACACTGACATTAATCAAATTTATGTTAGACAGGCCTTTCCATTGAATGTTGGGTGCAATATGTCAACATGCAGCAGGTGGGCTTCCATCCAGACCCCCCCCCCCCCCGCCTGTCAACAGTCTGACATTTGTTCCCCATCCCTTATACAACAGCCCCTCGCATCATTTACAGTATAGTACCTATACGTGATGTATGGTTCAAACGTCATGAAGAAGCCTTAATAATAGTTGTGACGGTGGAAGGGAATACTGTATAATTAGGCCTACCTAGAATTTATGCCATACTCCAATGTACAAAGGTAAATTTTATGTCCCAGGAATCAGAGAGAAAATCAGAGAAGAAAACATATTTCAAAGCTACTCCGACATCAATTTCTCCTTTCCGACAACTTTGTAAAATCGTTGACTAATAGCTAATAAGTTACAAAGAAATACAAGTATATTTTGTAAAGTATTTCCACAGGTAAAAGCTTAAAAAAATAAAACAGTAAGAAGTTTTCCCTTTAGGTTATTAAGAATGAATTACATTTTTGATTTTATTGGGAGTGATGGAAAGATACTTTCTTTTTAATAAATAAAAAAACATTAACGAACCTTCAGTAAAATATGCTCCAACGGAAGGATTCAGAAGGTTCCAATTTATTATAATTTATTATTTATTTGAAGCAGATACAGTATCTACAATTAATTGGTCATTTGACTTTCTTAAGCCTAGCAGGATTTTGACAGAAAACCAATGAATGAATGGTTTGCAGATGCTTAAAGCCAGTATTAAATTTGTTGATTATGGAAAAGTATATTAGAGTTAGCGGTTAACAGTTTAGATAAAACTTAACAAAGAGATCAATAGAGAACATAGAGAATACTACAAAGAAAAACAAAGAACAAGTTACAAAAAATTGACCCCAATGGTGATAAAAGCGCATACTAGGCAGATGGTGAATTCTGAGTTTTACAAATAAGGCTTATAGGTTTTTAGTTTAAGTTATATCTCTCATTGTTCTTTTTTGTTCCTGTTTTTTGTTTGTACGTTTGTAATGGAAGAGCATCCATAGCAGAAAATAACCGCACTTCCATTCACATGTTTTCTTTGATATTATGTTATTTGTTTTATAGACGTGTAACCAGTGGCGGCGCTACGGGGGTGCCCGGCCCCCCAACAGTTTCTCTGGCCCCCCTGGGCCCCCCACTTTTGAGATATTTGACATTTTGTTAAATTGAGAAATTATTGTAATTCAAAAACGTCCGACACAACTGGTAACAAGTTACTTACTTTCTTTACTCGCCATTGGCGTGCATAGGGGGTCCTGGGGAAAGCCCCTCTTAGGGGCACCCGTAACACATTTATGGTGACAAAGACGTTATGGGGGCGAAAGGCATAGTATCCACAATAATGAAAGGGAAATTAATTCTTGGTATGCTTATATCGAATGAAATGTATCATGAAAAAAAAAATCATCATATAGACTAATTACTTTCAAAAAAATAAATTACTCCAAATGCTTAAAACCCCAATACTTCAGACCTATTTTTTCAAACTATTTCTCTGGGGGAGACCCCGAGTGGCATGTTTATTCGTCGTTAAAATCGCAACTGTAGGTACTGCTTTCAAAATCAAAAAACCTTACTAATTTGGGCCCATTTATCAATTTTTTTTTCTCCGGGGGAAAACCCCGAGGCCCCCTTGCTCCAGAGTGAATTCGTAGAATCTCACTGATTTGGACCTATTTATGTTTTTTTTCTCCGTGGGAGACCCCGGGCTCCCTTTCTCCTGGGTATAACAGCATGCGCGAACCCTCACTAATTTATTAAATATACAGTCATGGCAAAAATAATAAGAACGCGAAGCTTTTCATTATTTTCTCTGTAACTATTTGAGATAATGGCACCAAACGTGGATATGAACACCACTACCTAACGGTGCTTCATTACCGTTACCATCAGTTATAAGCAATGCTTACTTCTTTAAGTATGAAAGATTCTTGAAAATAGCTGGAAAAATAATAAGAACGCGAGCAAACATTTTAAACTTTTTTCTGTATTATGCAAAAACTGCAATTAAACTAACATTGGGCGTGTCTGCCAATTGTTCTACATTACAGCATTGCACGGTTTTTCATTGACAGCACGAGGTATTGACATTCACTTGAAGCCACAGTAGTTCCTCTTTCGAAATGTTTTCTTTGGGTAGACGGCTCGTCAGGTCATTCCACAAGTTTTTGATGGGATTGAAGCCGGGTGACTGCGCTGACCGCGGTAAAACGTCTTCTCGGCTGTCCACAAACCACTACTTATAGGAGTTCTTGAGGTTATAGTCCTGCTCAAAAACCCATTCTACTGGCATTTTCTCGTCAGCATTACGTCTTGGAATATGTCTCTGTAACTCTCATTCGTCAAATATCTCCTATACGATGTTTTGGGCCAACTCCGTAGTAAGGGAAACAGCCCCACTCCAAGATGTTACTGCCACCGAACTTCACGGTCTTTTTCTATAATCACTGCAGAGATAACTTCTGTTTCATCGCCCAACAAGACGTTGCGCCATGTCCCCCGATCACAGTTTTTAGGCACGAAGGC
Organism: Psococerastis gibbosa; assembly: GCA_963971405.1. Classification (NCBI taxonomy): domain Eukaryota; kingdom Metazoa; phylum Arthropoda; class Insecta; order Psocodea; family Psocidae; genus Psococerastis; species Psococerastis gibbosa. Next base: position 29,537,517 of record OZ020489.1, on the reverse strand, counting down.
AAGATGGTCTGTATTTTCTTTTTAAGTGGAAGTGGAACATTTCTTGGAGATCGACTGGGTAGGGAGGCTTCAAGCAACCGTCCCCTAGTACTTCGTTCGCTGATGGGAGCGTTTAGGCTTTTTTTTTCAGGTCTCGAGAACATACAAACGGTGTCTCCTTCGAAAACCTTATGAGCTATTCGTCAAAATACGGTGTTGCCTTCCAGTTTCAGCCCCTCGTTTTACTCTTGGGGTCTTGTTTCATGGCTTGAAAAATAATTTCTTCCTATCTTTCCAATAAACTACTTATTTCCGCCATTTCTCATCCTCTCACCTCGGCCAAGCAATGCTGTACACAATAAAAGTACACTGTTTTTACTTATTAGCAGCAGAATAGGGAAAAATTTATTGTATCATAGCCCGATTAAACAAAAAAAAAAATTCGCGTTCTTATTATTTTTGCCAGCCATTTTCAATTCTTGAAGAAGTAAGCATTGCCTATAACTGATGGTAACAGTAATGAAGTAATTCTAGGTAGTGGTGTTCATGTCCAAGTTTGGTGCCATTATCTTAAATAGTTCAGCGAAAAAAATAGTGAAAAGCTCAGCGTTCTTATTTTTTTTTCCATGACTGTATATACACTGTAATATATATTATTTATCAATTTTTTTCCCCGGGGGAAACCTCCAGGCCCAGCACCTTTCTCTGCGCCTGGTACCACCATTCAGAACTGGTTCCGTAATATGGCCTTCCTGCGTTATAGAGAATGAGACGACTAGGTTGCTGAGCGTGTCAAAACTTGTAAAACAATTTAGGAAATTAAAATTTTTAAAATTTCGAGAAAAAGTAAACTTTTAATTTTTTGTTTTACTGAACTTGAATAGTTTAGTGTCTAATGTATCGTATATACATTAAAAAAATAAAATTTAAATAATAATAAAGTCATATAATTTCCTAGGCAGACTTCAGATGTGAATGAGTAATATTAATCAAAGTCTTGGAGTCCTAAAGCCCCCCCCCCCCCGAAATTTTGGGAATTTACGCCAATCCTACTACCAATGAAATATGTTTTGTTTTTTCATTGGCCCCCCCAGATAGAAGTCATGCCCCCCATAGCCCCCGCCATAAAATTTCTACTGCGTGTAACTGGTGTAAACTATACCTGTACAAATATAAAATATAAATATAAAAGGACTGTTGACCAACGAAAAACAAAGCAAACATTTATTCTGGTCTTATAGTACCATTAATACACATCTCATCAGTATATTGAAATAAATATTTAATAATCCAGGCAAACCCGTATGTTTTTCAATTTGCTTATACAGTCGCTCTCAAACACATTTATTTTCCATGCAATTTTCTGCAAACGAAGGCAAAGAATTGAAAAAAATTTCAATTGCATTGATATTAGACGCGCAGAGTGTAGAATGGGAAACATTTCACACTACCCGGAGCTGAAACTACTGCTGGGGGATGCTTGTGAATTTTGAGTGAATTCCCCCGCCACTAAAAGTAATATGGCACGTAAACTAATATTCATTTTTTCTCTCAAAAGAAAGTCGAAAAATTGTTGCTGTAACAGCAAGTAACTCTTGTAAGAATGCGGGGCAAAAGATTAATTATTACACAGCTAGGGGCGTTTTTATCTTTTTTTTTTATTTCACTGATTGCAGACTACAGGCAGGGGCAAAGCAAAAAAAAAAAAAATATATACACGGTACCCAATTTTTTACAGGCTAAGTAAGATTTTTACTTCAGTCAAAATTTTCAGTGTGTAAACAATTCTCAGCCAATATACCTACCTAAGAACTATGGATATTTATATATTTTTTTTTTTAGCTTTTGTAGTAACCAGTTACCATGTCGGCCTGAGTTATAAATACCAATGACAAGCGAACTTTCTTGAATTTTTAGTTTTATTGTGAGTAATACGTAATTAGAACTTCTGTAAAAATCTTTTTACGGTACAATATTTTACTGAATTTTATTTGTTTCAAAAGTGTTATTTTATATAGCATAGCCTACATTTCCCTCCTTAATCACCACTCCACAGACAATTATTCCAATCAAATATGACCAATAGTATTCCCTATATCAAGACAAACCCATGTTTAGCTTATGTGTTTCAGACTCAGACAGATCGCCAGTCTTAAGGACGCAAAGAATAAAGTAATTTGCAGAAGCAACACGTAGCAGTCAGTTCCAATAAATAAAGTATACGTACCTCGCCAAATAATCGAGACCCTACCGTCCAACGGTAAACAACCTGGAGTGAATTATTACCTTAATTAATTTCACCCCTCCTCAGTCCCCAGATTAAAGTTAAACATTTTCGTTAACTCGCGTATCGTAAGTTTAGTGTAGGTTTAGTTACCAACGGGAAAATAATCGTGCAACATTTTGGAAATAACACAATATTATACATACTACAATATTATTAAAGTTAGCTTACTATTAGGAAAGTTTGTAAAACAGTTTATAAGAAAAAAAATAATACAAAGAAATTAGTCTCATTGGGGTTCGTCATTCGTTCTAAACTATTGTAACTGGAAGGAGATCCGAGATCCATTTCATTAGTGTATCGAAGCCCAGATCGATGAACTTTCTTAAATTTATTAATTTTTCAAAGAAAGCTGTATGATCGTCGAAATTTCCTGTAAAACTTAATTTTATTAAAAACACGAATGCTTAGTTACCGTAATTTACATAATAATTGGTTTGACATTTGCCTCATAAGCTAAACATTAATAATCAGTTCTATTTGAATTAAATAACATGGTTGGTAAGAGCTGATACAACTGTACCACAGAAAAATATTGAATTTCACAAAGAAAACGTGTTAATCTGTGGCCTCATTTTCCAGAAATCGGAAACTCCGCAAGTGTTGTCTGATCCCCAAAGGTATACAAGAACCCGATGGTAACTCAATACTTAACCAAATGTTTTTCCTTCGTTTTCTCCTACAGCTACAAATTGCACATCCCCCCTCCTTCCCCAGTAGGAAGGTTTCACGTGGCGGTATTGAAAGATGATGCGTCAGAGAAGGAAGCCTATAAAGATTTTATCAAAATTGTAGATAGGTCTCCCTCTCGAACCCATTCATTCATTCTTTTACTGGGTGATTGATATTTATATGGGTATCTCATTATGAGGAGATGCAGATAATACAGGCTCTGCCTCACAATCAGGACATGTAGAGTAGTGATACAGACTCCGACTTTCACCCGAAAGGTTGTTGGTTTGAGTCCCACACATGCTACATTTTCTGGCCATGCTTTGGAGGGTATGTACAGCAGGCGGTCCGGGCCTTTCTAGTTGAGTGGAAGAGAGTGCTTTATAGCCCTAACCCCGCTAGGTTGGCTTAGTAATATAATAAAAAGCCAATATTTATTATTAATGAATCAACTCCTGTGCTGAAAGGTACTTTGACACGCCATGTTTACGTTTACTAATGAGATATGAGGACATAGAACTTCAATATAATTGCAACTTAAATTTATCTATCATATACACAGTAATTGTGCCTTTTTCCCCAAGCCACGGATATATAAATGCTAAGACGATGTGGAACGTATGTATTGGTCACCCCTTTGATCAATAGTTTTTTTTTATGTTATGAAGATTAGGTCCATGAATGTTGCAGACGACTATTTCATACACAATCTTCCTCTTGTTGTAATGCCTCTTCTATCGAAGATTGGTGATCACTCTGGCAATTGTATTAATGTTTAATTAATATTAATGAGTAAGCACGTACTGTAGATACCGTACTTCGGACTCCCCAAAGGAAGGATGTGGAGTATCGAATGTACTTAGTCATGATGACTGTACTAGGGAATTGTATTGTAATGCAGTGGTTTCCTGTTGCCCTCTGCATCGTTATGCCGTTGACTCAACATGGAGTTCCTCCAACTTCGGTGCCAGTTTCCCAACCTCAGGACAAAAGAATTCCCTGCACAGAAAAGACTATATTTTTCCAGGCTCAAACTTGGTCCCCTGTCTTCAGTCGCCACTACGCGCTCCCATCTTCACCACGAGGAGGCACAGCATAGGGATTTTCGCGTCTTCACCTCTGAGGCATTACTCAGAAGCTCAACTACTTTGAAAGCACAATAACCTACACAATATCATTATCATGGGGCATTTTTGTGTTGTGTTGTAATTATTCAATGAACTTAACGAAGGACTATAATTTCACCCATTGTAAAGTTCATGGAGAAATGGCAGCACCAAAAAGGAAAATTGACCTATGATATTGTGTATGAAGTAGTCTTCTTCAGGTTGGATAGACCAAATCTTTTGCAGCTTACGTAGTAAATTAAATAAAAAATAGAAACTGACTGATTTTTGCGTGATTCAGGGAATACCTTGGTTTGGTTCCATTTCTTCTTAACAAATGCAAGTATAACATATAATATAAAATATATATAAAAACACCCCTAAGAAGGGAGATTTTAATTTCTTCTAGAATATGTGCCATAGTCTTTTTTTTAGCAATATACCACATATAAGATACATTGACAAACCGATTTAGTTCATAATTGAAGCCCATGCGCCTTCATTCAATAATTTTTATTCAAATCAGAATACTGAACTTTACTCAGCTATGTGTATTTTAATTTTTGGCAGGAAGAAACAAGCAGCTTACCAAAAGCATTTAACATTTCGATGACATTAATTGGGGTCAAAAAGTTTTAATACTTCACTTATTTCTTATGATATTAAGCTTACATTATCATTATCATTACTCCCCGAGCGTAAGTTAATATTGCCACCATTAATTGAACATATTTATGAAACCAGAACTAGGAACCAGCTATCTGTCAATACGCCCAACATAAATAAATCACTTGCTTTCCATTCACCTCTCTATCAAGTAACAAAATTATATAACCTATTACCTCTTTTCCTAAAATGCCATGTAAATAACAAACATAAATTTATAAAACTAATAAAAATCTGGATTAAAAAATAAATCAATTCAAATCTATTAGCCAATTGCAATTTATCCTCCTGTAATTTTCTAGAAACTTTTCAAAATTTATTATTATTACTTAAGTTATGTTAAAACATCACAATTTCAATCACACAAACCTTTCATAGGTTTTGATTGAGGTGCCCACGGAGGAATTTATACATACGATATATTTAGTAGGAACATTGTTAATTTCTTAGTGGGTTTGTTGTATAATTAATTTCATTTTGTATTGTATGATAAATATATTTCTTTCTTTCTTTCTTTCTTTCTTTCTACTAACTATAATGTAGTTAATGTAATGTAGTAATGTATTAGTTTGCCGGTGTTGTTGTCTGTATTGTGAGTGTATGGTATGAGACACACCACCAACTCATACCATACACACACAATACAGACAACAACACCGGCAAAATAACTACAAGCCAGAAAGCGCGTTTACCCACACGGGTCTTTAAAAATAAAAAATAAAAATAAAAAATAATAATAATCATATATTCTATTTCTACTGCTTTGCCTAAAAACTAATGGTCTCAGCATCTTAGCCACTTCGTCATAGTAAGCGATAGCATACCCTATACTTTCGAATGTCGGGGGAGTGGTAAACTTTATGTCACGCGATTTTATCTTAGAAACGTAAGGCAGCAGTAAAATAACTGTAAAGGGACCGTGGCAAACCCCTTAGCTGTTTTCATATACACTGAAAGAGTCCTTTAATATAAAATTGACCGCTTGGACGCGAGTCTAAAGCTGCGAATTATCTCATTAAATTATCAATTAGTACTAGACCTAACTTTGCGGTCTCCTAATTCCGACGTGGTTTTGCCAAATTAGAATCTGCCAGCTGTCCTATTTGAAGGTTTTTGTTTCCACGGGCCATAAATAAAACAAAATATAAAAAATATATATAGAATATATAATAAAACAAATGCAATTTTCCATACAACCTTCGACAAAATGTAGTGTGTCCAACATAATTGTACTATTGTTCTTGTAGTTTTTTAGGCGCAAGGTAGTAGCCTAGATAGTTAATTTTTATTTTGGGTAAATAAGAATTAAAAGCAGCGCACTCGGCCCCGAAGCCCACATCCTTCTGAACTGCTAAACTGTAAGTCTGCATTAGCCATTAATAATTTCATAAAGAAGACATAACAGAATAATCCACTACAAATGAGAACCCACTCTAAGAGAGGTCTATGAAATGTTTATGGACACCTTTTTAATGGGTTTCCACATAATAAACCACTCGGCATTATATCGTGGACGACGGCCACTTTGAAGGCTAATAGTTCTGTTATTGTATTGTTATTGTAGGGTAAATTACTAACTACTTCAACAAGTCAAACGGGGCACCGAGACAAGGAGAATCGGACCTCCTCGCCGGAGCTGCGAGATGCCTTGCTATAAATTAAAAACCATAGGGAACCCTTTTTTTTAAATACACTGTGCAGTGGCAAAATAGTATAGGATTTAAGCATTTCAGGTGTATTTCTTCGGACACAGGACCTCCTTATGAAACAGGAAATACTATTTACCGGACGCATAGGCGCAAATTACATCGACCTCGCATTTGATAGTGATCCAGATATTGACGTGGTAGCAGACATTAAAGACAGTCTTTAATGTCTGCTATCACGTCAATATCTGGATCACTATCAAGTGCGAGGTCGGTGTAATTTGCGCCTTACTGACTTTCCACATGGCAGTGAATTTTTGAGAGAGAACCGTAACTTGAGGAGGCTGTTTACAAACATGGCCAATTCCTAGTTGTAGAAATTTTCAGGAGAGCGGATTTTCTGTTGAAAATTGTATTAAGTTTTTAGCTAACTCCTCAGCGCTTCTGTGCGCAATCTGGCTGCTTCTGTCACTTTATTGCTTTCCAATTTATACGTAGTATAAGGAAAGCTTTGTGACGGTCGAAATTTTCTATTCCGAGATTTCAATGGATTTACACGTTTTGAGGTCCCAGGAACCCAAAAAAGTGGTTTTTACGAAATGTCTGTCTGTCGCTCTGTCTGTCTGTTTGTTGATTTCCGGGCAAACTACTCGGTCGATTTTGATGAAATTCGGCATGTAGGTTCACAAAAATCATACCTCGGAATAATTTTTTTTATTTGGGGCTAACTCAATTTGGGGGGGGGGGGTAAACTGAAAAACTCCAAAAAACGTCTAAAAAAATTATTTCCCGAAAACGGCTCCAACGATTTCTTTTAAATTCGCATATATTGTAGTTGTTATTAATGTTGATAAAATGCGGGGGGCCCTTGCCCCTTGATAGTTTGCTTCGGGGGGTAAAAAAATAAAAATAACTCAATTTTAATGAAAAATGACTAAAAAATAATTTTTCTGCGAAACCTTTCTATCGATGGTTTCTACCTTCAGGTATGCTTTAGGTCTTAAATTGAGTAACGAAACTGGATAGGTTGCTTTCCCAAAAATATTTGGCTTGCACAAAAAATAATTTTTTGAAAAAATGTTAGAAAATTCGCGCTCAAATGCATTGTGTGCCCTGCAATTATTGCTGTGTGGTAATTAATGTGTTGGTCTGACCTTTCTAGAATTTATATCACTTCCAGTGACGTCAGGTGGACAACCCCCCCCCCAAATAACGGAAATTTAACCACTGGAAAATTATTTACCATGAAATTACTCATATTCTCTATCTACTAATGTGCGTCAAATGGCCTACGAGCCAAGGATGGGCGTTGGCTGAAGAAGAAGAAGAAGATCTACTAATGTTGATAAATTGGAAAGAATGTTCGAGTAAACTCGGACAGGTTCTTTTACAACGTGCAGGTGGACATTAAAATTTTCTGCAAGGTCGGATCAAAACCCCATTTTGTGAAAAAAAATGGAGTTGGCCACGTTTGTAACCAAACTCCTTACTTATGAAACTTCAGTACGGCAATGCTGTAGCTACAGCTAATGATGTTTGGCTATTTGGCTCACTGCCGAACAAAAATTACAAAACTCAGGTCATAGCAATTAGGCCTACATGACGCAGGACAATCGAAAAAATTAATTCTTTTGCAAAAGCTTGCTTCGGCGTTGCCATACATACTGTACAAGTACAGCACTAAGAGAGACACACGCTTACTTTCAAAAGTGATAAAATTACTTCGGCAAACAGTGAACACATAAAAAGTAGATCTTATGAACAATCAATAGCCAACTGCCCTTTGTCTAACAAAAAGGGAAAGTCCTCCATAAACTATTGTATTTTGTTGGTGGAGGAATTTTCAAAGGATTAACCTTGCTTTAGGATTTGATTTTAGGCCGCAAGAGGGAAAAGGGAGCTCTGGAGCACACATTTTCATCTCGCGCCGTTCGAATTTTAAATCAGACATAGCCTAAATACAAATACAAATTGGACATTTTGTGAATTTTTATGTAATAGGTAAACATTTTATGGTTTTGACCGCTCATCTTGCTGTTGCCTCCCTCCTATTGCTATTTAAAGAAAGACGTTTGCTATAATAAATTGTACATAGCCATAGATATCATGTAAATCTGCATGATCACCCTTCATTCCAAAATGAATAAGCAAATAATGACTTTTGTTTTATTGTACTGTGTGAACTAACCTATAAAACTTTTTCTGGGGTGGTCTTATAAGAGTGGGACTAGAAAAAAAACTTTTGAAGGAAAGTCTATTCCATTACGCAAAACACTGCACCTAACTGAAGACATTATTACGATGGCGCTTAAAATTATCATTTTGTATCAAGCTCTCTTCGTTCGCGTGTGTCAATAGAACGTACTTATCTTATCGTATCTTACTAAAGAAATAGCTGTTCTTTAGAAACAAACTTGGGGCACAGGCCCCCGCCCCCCCAGAAATGTCTAAAATACCGCCCCCCCCAGAATAAGATATTTTTATTGTATATTAAAATATAAAAAAAATATAAATTAAAAGTTTTGAAATTAAAAGTAAAAATTGAAAGTAAAACCCACTATTTCAGCCCTATTTTTCAAAAAATTTCTCCCGGGGCCCCCTTGTCCATAATTATTATATTGATTCTTTGTAATATATAAGCTTTCTTGCTCCCAAAATTTGGAAAACCCCAATATTTCCGCCCTCTGTCTCCTGAGCAACTTTTATGAAAATGGGTGGAGAGGCGCCAAATTATACCACACCTTCGAAAACCTATCGTTACGTCACTGACAAGTGCCTCCCTCTTTTATGAGGTCTGGGACCGCCACTGTCGGGGACCACCTCGTCCGCCTCTGGTTTGCACCCACGCCCCCCCCCCATATCTTGTGCCCCCCCCCCCCAGGAGTTAATCCGGCATTGAGTATATGTTCTTTAATACTATACTTAAGAGACCACAAAAATAAGGAATTACTTCTAGAGATATTGTGCATGTAATATTAAAACGGTCGTAAATCCTTTTAATATTAAATAGGCTGAACCAGTGGTCTCATGATAATGTACAAAAAAAGGAGGGCGTTGGGTTGTTTTTGACATTATTTAAACATTTTTCAAAATCTTAATTGGCCAATTCTTATATAGATATATAGCTAATTCATTTGATTGCACACGGTATTTATTTTTCATATTTCCTACAATTCCTATAAGTTGTCTTTATTTACAAAACAGAAGCACTAGCCGGTGCGGTATTTTTTCAGCAATACAGGAAGTTCTTTCTGTTTGAAGTAAACGGGTTATGATTCAAACCGTACTACAAATTTTACACACGCAGTTTATTTTTTTTTAAATTCCCCCCTTGGACTCCCTAGGACCCCCGTTCGCGGCGTCTGACAAAAATCCTGGATCCTCACCTGGGCTCAGCTGCGAAATTCTACAGAAACTACAGCACACTTAAATTGTTAGAGCATAAGAGTGTTAGGCAAAGGAATATAACAAAAGACGGAGAAGATGTGTCAGCGTAGACAAGCAATTTGAAAATCCCTCTTGGATAAATTCTTTGAACTCGGGGGACCTTAAAGATATGGCAACAGCAAAGCTAACGACTGCTTAATGAGCAGACGAGGAAAAACAAGGGTACTTGAGGCTGATGAAAACGTATCCGGTCGGTGCTTTTCTCGTCTAAAACTCTTCACTTCACTGCTTACAATCACCGCTTTAGTAATTCGTTTCCTACAGAAAACGGCTGCCGCCTAATGTCCTAAAAATAAGTGCAACATTGAAAAGTAACGACCCAAACGATTCTTCTTCGAAATTTTAAGAGACAGTCCCTTTTTTAAAGCATGCGTTCTATAAGTCTATGAGCTCAGGGGTAAACCAAACCAATCAGTGCAATAGTGTGTAATTTGATTGAAGATCTGAAGATGTTTTACCTAGGTAACGACCCAACATGCGCTTGACGTCACTTCAATCAAAGCACAACTAAGAAAATTTCAATTCAGACAGTAAAGTGGACTCTAGAAAGCTATTAAAAACTGTTAACGATACGCAAATCCTCTGACATGAAATGCAATGATTGCAATAAAAAGTGATAGGGAAATAAGCTACAAGTTTTTCCCACAGCGGTTGCGGGAAACAGAAGAAGAAGAAGACAGAACTATTGGGCAGTAAAAGAGGAGTAGACTGGCACAAAAATTTTACCAAGTTCCTTCAAAATCTGAATAACAAGGGGCAAAAAGTTCACCAGAACAGAGCCTGTTCAAAACTGCAGGCTACTTCGTAGAGTACACAGATTTGGCAGGGGAACATGGTGGGACACGATAACGAGCTGAGACCAGTCAGTCTAATCGTAAGTGCGTGTCGAGTCGAATTAATCGTGTGGTTTTACTATGTTACCCATCAAGTAGTTCGGAATCCACTATAACCACCCTGTCTGTCTGTTGTCCGCCCAGTCAGTCAACTCCCCTCTCCCTTAGGTGAAGAAGTATACGAGTCTGCCCTTAGGGTGCCTCAAAGTTAAGAAAAAGACTCACTCCCCTCGCCAGGCTGACGGGGTCGCTGAAAGCAGGCGTTGGAAAGGAAACAAGTAAAAATTCCTTAAAATTTGCTCTGTTCAGCTAATCATTAGTTATGTAACGCCGCACGCGGTTGTTAAAAAAAGGTAAATCCCACTTAATTCGAACAAACATAAGAGAACGAGAAAAACCATAGCAGTGCAACTGGACTGATTGGAAGCATGTCAGTAGCAATAACTTTCCAACAGAAGAGGTGAATACACAAATGAGAACCCTTTGCAGTGGAAACAACGAACATTTCACTACCAAGCAACAACGTGCCTGACTTAAATATAAATAGCCACATATACAGCGAAAATAGAATAAAGCTGTTTTAAGGCCAGGTCACTCGAGTTCATCTCCCCAGTGAGAAATTTTCCGGTTTCGAGGTGATGTTGTCGAAGCTGCTGGTGTAAAGAGTGTGACTTTCGATAACAAATAAAGGATCGGTGACGTGGCAGGAGCCATCAATCAATCTCCCATACGTCCGTGTTTTCTTTTAGCCTTATGCTTCTTACAGCACCACCGTGTATAGTTGAGTTACCACCTTCGCACATCGCGGGGCTGTAGACCGTTATCAATATGGCTGCTAGTGGGCCTGCATAAGATAAGTCCGCAATTTAGTTGGGTGAAGGACCTGCACAAGTTAAGTACACAGTTTTGGCCGGGTCCAGGTATCCGTTCTGCTATGCTGCAGTATTTAAGACTTCAATATTTTTTACATAGGTACTTATCTCTGATAGTTGGCTTATGGTTGACTGGAGCCCCGTAAGGACTTTTATGGTGACTTACCTATCGAAACATGAAAGGACTAGCCGTATGTAAACAAAGTGTGACACTGTCACCAGCTTTAATATGAGAGTGTCCCATTTTGTTCACTAAGAGCTAGTGTTTTCATATATTTGAGTCGGACACTCATCCTTGTGAGAGTTTCCTTGGTGACTTCGTGGAACTTGGAGAACATCATGAGTAGAGGAAGAAGAACGCAATGATCCACAGTAAAATACTTTAATAGTGACCGGTTTCGGAGTCTGATGATGGATTTAATCCGAAACCGGTCACTATTAAAGTATTTTACTGTGGATCATTGCGTTCTTCTTCCTCTACTCATGATGTCGGACACTCATCATAAGTCTTCCGACTACCGTAGGTACGTTTGTCCCATACTTGGCGTTCTCACTTCAATAGGGTACTCGTATGTCAATTTTGTAATTTATTTTAGCACACTGCAATACTCCATTGACTTAAAATCTCTAAAACATTAAGGGAAACGCTATATGCAGCCTATTTTTGTTGAAAACATAATAAATTGTAGTGTGCGTGCACTCTGGCCCAGTCACCTCAGAATCAATTGTTTGCAACAAGGGACAAGTAATGAATTCGAATCATTTAAATTTGGTTAGATCGCGTTTAATAAATCCTGTCTCCATAGGAATCTAAAGCGCCATAAAGCACTGTGTTTATTCTAAAAAGCATGAAGCTAAAAGCAAAAAGTATACGCAAAATCTAAGAAACGCAGGGGTTTTAATTCCTGATCTGATAGTACTGTATTTCACCAGTATTTAAAATTAAAATCGTAAATCAGATTTTTAATTCACCACAAATGTAAATAAATTGTATCAAGTAAAATCTGAAGTAGCCTTCCTCCATAGGTTCCAAATGAATTTCACTGAGTAAACAGAGGAAATGTTTCATAAGGTACCTAACACGTCCTTATACGTATCTTTTCATAAGGTACTGGTCTCAGTCATTGCCACGTCAAAGGAAAAATTATTTTAATATGAAAAAGTCGAAAAGAGAGAATTTAAACAGTAAAAAAACGTAAATTTCTCTCAATTGCCCGAGGGGTTACAGTTTAAAAGAAGAAATGTTTTTTATCATTCTCTATTCAATTTGATTTAATTAAAAATTAATATAAACAGAAACATTTGATATGCATCGTAATAAAAATACTATAGGCAATTAGCCTATGAGCGAAACATTTGGATATGTTCAACCTTGGTGAAGTGGAATTCGATAGAAGCTACCATATGCCATGCAATAGGAAAACGTCATAGCTTCCTCTGGATTCTACTTTCTGTAGATTTACCAACTAGCCAAATCTAGTAAATTACGAAATACATGAGTTTAAAACAATTCTAATGATCTTGCTTGAACTACGAGTAATGATGACAATATAAAATAATAGTACATGCCTATATAACGGGATAACATTAAATACTACATATTATTATGTACCGTAGGTACAACATACTGGCTACATTTTCTGGCCAAGCTTCGGAGGGCATGTAAAGCAGGCGGTCCCGGTTCATCCTAGTTGAGAGTAAGAGAGGGCTTTATAGCCGTAACTCCGCTAGGTTGGCTTAGTAATAGAAACAATAAAAAGTCCTTATATATTAACATACTGCATTAGCCTCTTCTATATTATAATATGGTGAATGAGGCGAATGAATAAAGATAAGGCTGCTGCTGCTGACGGTTAAGAAACGGAAACTATAACATGTTTCGGCCATGTAATGAGGAAGGAAAGATATCACCTCCTGCATAGATAGAAGGACTGGGGGCTCCTGGCAGAAGAAGAACATCCCAGCTGAAAAACCTGAGGTAGTGGTTTGGCAAGCGTACGACTACCCCTTTCAGAGCAACAATCACCAAGGTCCGAATCGCCATGATGACCGCCAATCTTCGATAGCAGAGGAATTTAATGAAGAAGAAGAGGTATAAAAATGAAATTACGAGGAAAACAGCTGAATTTAATACAAAGAGCCATTTTTTTAAGTAGGTATTTCCTTTTCGTAATAATAAATGGTAGCGGCAAAAACTGTCTCTTACTGATTTGGGGTTGACATTCTTTGTAGTCAATTTCTTTTAAAAATGATTTTTTTTAATGAAAAAAAGTTAATGGGTAATTCGAACCAGTCCAACTTTGATTCCCAACAAAGTAGACTAATGATTTCTCTAAATTTTCTGCCTCTGAATTCTCTTTATTTTTTAAAATGAAATGATGACCGAATACCTTTCTACTGCATTTCAGAATAAATTCCTCTTTGTTTATTATCGGGAGCGGTAAGAACTAAGTAGGGCTCTATATTAGACAGGTAATGTCATCCGCCATTTTTTATCCATTATAAGTCAGGTGTATAAGCCAAGCATTGGGTGTTTACCTATTTATTATTAGCTGTTTATTTATTTTTATTTAAAAAAACGTTCTACCAATTAGGGAAGTGTTTAATTAAAAATAATAATAAAACGTGTTTTGGTTTTTTTTTTAAATCTTTTACTTCTTAAAAATAATTACAATACTTAGGCCTACCATATAGGAAATATAGGATAAAAAATGGCGGATGACAATACCCGGGTATATAGTGCCTTTGAACTAAGAATACAAATAAATATCAAATTCAGTGCCCTCCTTTTTACGTTTGCAATGCACCGAAGCTAAATTTATAATATAACACGAAATGAGCGTCATGAGAAACCATAATGGGCATTCACTATAGCGAATTCAATTTATTGGCGTGGTGGATTACACTGTATTGTAGGACTGCGAATATTTCTAGAAGTCAAACAATTTCTAAGAACGTGGCTTTGCCTTATATATTATTTGCTACTAGTGGACACGAGCGAACTTTTCTCCTACCCCGTTCTGTTTGTTTCATTTTTGCTTTCCAATTTATACGTAGTATAAGGAAAGCTTTGTGACGGTCGAAATTTTCGATTCCGAGATTTCAACGGATTTACACGTTTTAAGGTTCCAGGAACCCAAAAAGGTGGTTTTTACGAAATGTCTGTCTGTCTGTCTGTCTGTTCGTCGATTTCCGGGCAAACTAGTCGGTCGATTTTGATGAAATTCGGCATGTAGGTTCACAAAAATCATACCTCGGGACCATTTTATTTTTATTTTGGACTAACTCAATTTGGGGGGTTTTTATTTTCAAAAAACTTCAAAAAAACGTCTAAAACAATTATTTCCCAAAAACGGCTCCAACGATTTCTTTTAAATTCACATATATTGTAGTTGTTGTTAATGTTGATAAAATGCGGGGGGTCGCTTGCCCCTTGATAGTTTGCTTCTGGGGGTAAAAAAATAAAAATGACTAAATTTTAATGAAAAATGACTAAAAAATATATTTTTCTGCGACACCTTTCTATTGATGATTTCGACCTTCAGGTATGTTTTAGGGGTTAAATTGAGTAACGAAACCGGACAGGTTGCTTTCCCAAAAAAGTATTTGGTTTTGTAACAAAAAGTTTGTTTTGAAGAAATGATAGAAAATTCACGCTCAAATGAATTGCGTGCCCTGCCAGTATTGCTGTGTGGTAATGTGTTGGTCTGACCTATCTAGAATTTACCTCACCACTAGTGACGAGTGACGTCAGGTGGACAACCCCCCCCCCCCCCCCCCCGAGATATCGGAAATTTAACCATAGGAAAATTATTTATCATGAAATTACTCATTTTCTCTATCTACTAATTTTGATAAATGGAAAAAATATAAATATATAAATATATATATATATATAAATATAAATGGATAAATGGAAAGCATGTTCGAGTAAACTCGGACCGGTTCTTGAATTTATGACAAAACGTTCAATGTCTAAACTATATTAATTTAATTTCATGTAAGGCGGCTATTCCACTTGTCAATATTCCGTCATTTATGCATCAATAATAAGTCTCTACCATATTATTTAACTTAATTTATAATAGATAAGTTAAGTATCTACATAATAATCTCCTTTAAACAAAAATCTCATCAATTATTGATGCATAAATGACGGAATATTGACAAGTGGAATAGCCGCCTAAGCAACATTTTTATATATTTTTGAAGTTTATCTTCTTATGGGTGTGTGTTGAGATCTGGATTGTTATCATTTTTGGTGACGCAAACTTTGGGCAAACTACTCGATAGATTTCACTGAAAATCGGCATAAACGTTCATAAAAATAATTTATCGGGATTTTTTTTTCTGTTTAGGCCAGATTAACATAGGCACATTATTAAAAACACGTAGGGCATGGATGCTATTAATATCTGACGCGCTCCAGTATGTCGACGTAAGAGGTTTTTTTTTACATTTTTGAAAGTCCCTCCACCGATGAAATGGTATAAATTATGTAACATTTTTTTTTCCTCTTATCACCTAAGCTTTGAAACCCAATAGGTCTCTATGACGCTCGAGTAAATCCCCATTTAGCATCGTGGGCACCCCTCCTATTATACAAGCACCTAGTTAATAATGTAGTTTGGCTCTAGGACAAACAAAATAAAAAGGACTAAAAATGACTTTAAAAAATCATATCTCGGGACCATTTTTCTGTTGTAGGCAAAGTCAATTTTGGGGGTTTTATTTTTATATGTTATTATATATACGGTATATATTATATATTTTATGCAACCGCTTTCTTCTACCGGACCTTCCCAATTTATGAGAATGAGTCAATGATTATATTTATGTCAATGTAAAAAAAATCTGCACTAAGTGCCCATAAGGGACTTGTGTTGCTAAATGAAATTATTATCAGGTTTCAATTTACCATACATATTAAAAGAACAACATAGAGTACATATCTTCCACGATAAAATTTGAGGTTTTGAAAATGCGACTTAACGCCTTATTCAGTTCTTCCACTGTAAGCTCTTCAATTGATTGACAAAGTTACACTTCTATCGTGTTTTTTGTTTTGTTTTTTGGTCCAGGGACCACATGATAACACTTGAGGTTTTTGAAAAATGCAACTTAACGCCTTCTTCAGTTCTTCAACTGGGTCCTTTAATTGATTGAAATTAATTTGTAAATATTAAGTGACAATGATGATGTCAAGTCGAAGGCTTAAGTTTGTAACTCAATCGAAAATGTACACATATACCCCTTTTCTATGAATTCTGGCATTGTCAAAATGACAGATCCCGATGTTCCTGGTGGTTTCTAGGATAATGAGTAGCTTCAGTTACAGCATTGTGCACTTCACTCCAAAACGCAAAATATGCACTTAGCTTCAAGATGCGTCAATTAAACTCACACATTTTATTTGTAACTCAATTGAAAATGTACAGATATACCCTTTTTCCATGATTTCTGACATTGCCAAAATGACAGATCCCGATGTTCCTGTTGGTTTCTAGGATAATGAGTAGCTTGAGTTACAGCATTGTGCACTTAACTCCAAAACGCAAAATATGCACTTTGCAACCCTTGGCTTCACGACGCTTCAATTATACCCACACTATTTATTTTTGAATGCAAAACTCTATAATGATGTCATATAAGAACCACGTAAATGAGGGTTTCTACGCCTACCATCCCTAGCCCTTGGCGATCCCAACTGTCAGATAAAATAAATTCTGATGTGGGTCAATACGCCCGCAAGGGTATCCTCAATTCCCTAACCATTTCCATTTCGCATTACCCCATGGGTCCTACGCATCATATTAAAAACAAATTTCCAGGCAAATTGGGCACTCGAAACGCGGTGCACTCTCACAATTTCTGAAAGCCAGGTGCTAGGAGCCTCCATTTCACGAAAAAGCTACGCCAGATCAGAAAGATCGGGAAAAGTAATCATGTATTATTATTTTTTAATCACGGAATATCAAGAGATCAGGAAAATGATAGAAAGCACGGAAAGATGCAGGCAAGTTAATAATCAGGAAAATCAGAAGATATGAAAAACCAGAGAAGCTCATAATTTAGCTCGACTCTTCCCATCTTCTACAAGCTTAAAACAAACAGGAAAGTTTAAAGTAACCCAGAGGTAAAAATGCACTTGCACAAGCAAATAGGTAAACCTTCATTTTTTTTGACATCTTCACTGGTTAGACTTCTAAGATTGTAACTTAGTTGAAGAGTTTTACGCATTTTTTAATAGTTGTAAAGTATAGCTGTAGATTTTACAAAGCTAAAAAAAAGAATGCTTATATTCATATTGCTGCAAAGGGGACTATGAAGTAAGAACCACGTCTTACAATGCTCGAAGCTGGGGGGGGGGTAAAGCCAAAGGAGCTGGGGGGGAGGGGCAAGTTGGACCTTGCCCCCCCCCCGCCCAACTTTACGCCCCTGACGCTATGTGTAATAGAAAATATAAAAAACTTCATTATTTTCCCGATCACAACATCAACACACAAAACACTCTTGTGTTCCAAACTATGAACTTTTACTTATTAAATTATTTTTACTTTGACTGGACGTCATCTTGAAATCGTTAATTTGTCGTAAAAAGTGTAGATTAACATTGTCGTAGATAATAATACGATCTTTCAGTCAGATTTTAATTCATTCCTCTGCAACCAATATTGACTGAGATATGAATTATTTAAGTTTTCAATCGGCCGCCATCTTATAACTAAATAGCGGATCTAGCTGGTTAACGAACTCGATCAAGGCATTTGTATGATCAATTTTTGTGCCAAGTTTCATCCAAATCGCATAATATTTACGGAAGCTAGAGTGTTTCCTAAAATCGATATACATCATTTTGAACGGAGGGTGGTTTTAGGCTCAGAGGGTCATGAAATGAAAAGTTGTGAAGAAATTTTCCGAAAGTCGGTCGTCATCTCAATAGGTAGATGAATCTCCCTAAAACCGAGCGTGTGCTTAAGACCGCACGGCAGAAGTGAAAACTTGATTAGCATTCCAAATCAATTTAGTACAATTTTAGTACGTATATTTAGTAAATAATATTATGAATTATGTAGTATTATTAGGGATTGTGTTCGTAGATTGAATGAGAAACAAGTCAGAAATTAATACTATATAATACATAATATTGTATTACTTACTATTTACATAAGTTATAAATTGATTGGGATTGCTAATGAAGTTTCACTTCTGCCGTGCGGTCTTAAGCACACATTTTTTTTTTTTTAAGTTATTTGTTAATTAGCCGCCTTTGTTAATCAACAACGAACATTGATCAACTTCTCCTTAACCCCTCTGTTTACATTTATCTTAATTTGACACAATCATAAGGGATAATTCGGGACACATTTTCTTTTTGTGTTGATGCTACGCCTAGCTGGTATCATTGAATGTATTATTTAATTCCCTTAGCCTAAGTAAAAGAATTTCTTGTCTACCAATTTAAACGCAATATGCTCGAGCCCTGCAGCATGTTATAATTATTGTATTGTATCAGAGGGCTTACTATGCCATTTAGTAGGAACGTTAAAAATGGGGTGACAAATGTTAACAAAACAATATTGAAAAGCCCTTTCCATTGTAAAATTGTCTTGTTTACATGTTTAATCCCATGCAGGTTAAGACTGACAATAATCGGCATAGTAGGCCCGCTGATGACAATGGGTCGTAAACGAGCTTCAGCACTGCTGTTTGAAAAGCCGACACGGTTTAATAACGCAGTCAAAATCTATCACCGCACTAGCCATGGCCTCCCAATAAAATAGACACCGTGACAAGTTGACAGCTGATAAGATATTATGACAGAAGACCGTCGAGAAAATGGGGCACAACGTGCATATACGATACAGTATACAGTATAGAGGGACAGCGAAATTAAACACAGTCTTCCTGTGCAACAAGTTGATGAATAAATGAATTTTTATGGTGACTTACCGAGCGAAATATGAAAGCACTAGCCTTATGTAAACCAAGCGCAAGAGCTAGTGTTTTCATATTTTGGTCATAATAAAAGTCGGACGACTACTGTACATAGTTGCTTTCCAATTTATACGTAGTATAAGGAAAGCTTTGCTCGATTCCGAGATTTCAAAGGAATTACACGTTTTGAGGTCCCAGGAACCAAAAAAAGTGGTTTTTACGAAATGTCTGTCTGTCTGTTCATCGATTTCCGGGCAAACTACTCGGTCAATTATGATGAAATTCGGCATGCAGGTTCACAAAAATCACACCTCGGGGCCATTTTTTATTTTTGGCTAATTCAATTTGGGGGGGGGGGGGGGTTATTCTCAAAAAAACGTCTAAAAAATTTATTTCTCAAAAACATAATTTTTCTGCGAAACCTTTCTATCGATGATTTCTACCTTCTGGCATGTTTTAGGTGTTAAATTGATTAACGAAACCGGACAGGTTGCTTTCCCAAAAAACTTTTTGGTTTTGTGCAAAAAAATGTTTTTTGCCTTCCAATTTATACGTAGTATAAGGAAAGCTTTGTGACGGACGAAATTTTCGATTCCGAGATTTAAACGGATTTACACGTTTTGAGGTCCCAGGAACCCAAAAAGTGGTTTTTACGAAATGTCTGTCTGTCTGTCGATCTATCTGTCTGTTCATCGATTTCCGGGCAAACTACTCGGTCGGTTTAAATCAAATTTGGCATGTAGGTTTATAAAAATCATGCCTCGAGACTTTTTTTTATTTTGGGCTAACTCGATTTGGGGGGGTTTTATTATTAAAAACTCTGAAAAAATTATTTCTCAAAAACGGCTCCAACGATTTCTTTTAAATTCACATATATTGTAGTCATTATTAATTTTAATAAAATGCGGGGGGTCGCTTGCCCCTTGTTTCATTTCTCATCTCAATCATTTTTCTGCGAAACCTTTCTATCGATGATTTCTAACTTCAAGTATGTTTTAGGTGTTAAATTGAGTAATGAAACTGGATAGTTTGGTTTTCCAAAAAACTATTGGGTTCTATGCAAAAAAAAAAAATTGAAAAAATGAAAGCAAATTCACGCTCAAATGCATTGCGTGCCCTGCCATTATTGCTGTGTGGTAATGTGTAGGTCTGACCTATCTAGAATTTTCGTCACCTTCAGTGACGTTAGGTGGACGACACCCCCCCCCCCCCCGTGATATCGGAAATTTAAGCGTAGGAAAATTATTTACCATGAAATTAATCATTTTCTCTCTCTACTAATCACCGGACCGGTTCTTTGTCCTATACTCGGCATTATCACTACAATACGGTACTCGTACACGTATGTCAGTTTTGTATTTTATTGTTGTACGCACAGCTCTGCAATATTGATTTCAAATGTAGGAAAATCACCAAAACATGTATTTTGGAAGGGAATCGTTCATATGTTCATATTTAGCATAATTTTGTTGAAAACGCAGCCTAGCCAAGTCATCTCAGACAAGGTCAAATTTTCTTTATCGCATTAAGCCCCAAACTTAGAGTCTAAACTGCAAAAAAAAACAAGAGTTTGCTAACTTTTTACGAGTATTGCAGTAGGCACCCTACACATTGTATTATACTATACCGCTAAGGCCGCTGGGCGGTTTTGCATTGAAAATGAGAAGTGAGCACCAAAATAAACACGTATGGTGTACATCTACACTTTCCGTAAATTCCCAGGAATACGCCTAAGTCCCATTTAAATGCTTAAGATTTAATTAAATCGTTCTTAGAAATTAATCTTCATGCACGCGCACAGACGCTGTCAAATTCTGTTAATGTTGTCATGGGCAACTAGAACATTATATTGTGTGAAATAGTGGATAGAAGATATCTTCAAGTTTTGTGGCGCTTTGTCTATATGTTTTACGGTACTTAACAATTTTTTAAGAGAATGGTTCCGTGGCCGTGGTGGGATTTTCCGGTTTGTGATGCAGTGCATCAAACCCGATCGGTTTCGAACTAGATAAAAAAAACGAAAAGAAGTAAGGAGTAATTTTCAAATGTTTTGTAAATGGAAATGGCAGTGTATTTTGACTAAATCCATTAATTTCTTGCTCTACAGCCGGAACTACGAGAAAGGCGAGATGAAAAATTTATAAAAATAAATAAAGCTTTCTCAAAAAGCAGATTATTTACCCAACTGATTCACTTATATTATATAAAATCTGTTTAAGGCACATTATCAGTTTTTTGTTGTTGTTGAAGTCATAACATTTCGGGTGAGGAAAAATACAATATGTTAAATGCAAAAGGTTTTTTTTTTGGGGGGGATGTTACATTTAGCTATTTTCGCGTTTCTTTGTGGTTGTGGAAGGGGGAATGAATTATCTTAATTAAAATTACCTTTTTTGTTTTTTCGACAAAATATTTGAAAAACAAACCTTTTGTTATTGAGGTATGAGGAAATCGTCGATTTTTTAATTTCTTCCTTGCTCTAATTCCCCTGCCTGTATGGACTTTCTACAAAGTCAAATAAGTACTCTGTGCCTCTAATTATTTTCGCTAAAATCAACATTTTGTTTTTTGCTGACAAAATATTTTGAAAATACAGCTCGAAACAATCCTTTTGTTATTGAGGTAATTTTGGTGCCTCGTGATGAAGTTTACATGAAAATCTTACAAATTCACTAGCGGAGAAACTTACTGTACATCTGTTAACCGTACAGTATCGTGGGGGGGGGGGGTTCCAATCATCGCTGGAAAAGACACGGTAATGAATACTATGCCCCGCTATGCATTGGCAGATGGTGGAGCGGACCAGTGCTCCTATCCTTACCGATAAGGGCGTACCCAGGGGGTTTAGGGGAGTTCGACCCCCCCCCCCTCGCCAGATAGATTCGAAAAAAATTACCTCATGCATCGTGGTTAAAATTCTAACAAACGTACTATTAACCCCCCCCCCCCTAAAGAAAATCCTGGGTAGCCTTGCTTACCGATAATTTTCAGAGCGAGTGTTGGTGTTTTTAATGCTACTAACGGTTATGTATGAAACTACCGAAAACGGGGTCGACTTTGTCTCAGGGGCATAATTTCAATGCACTTCCCAGTGATTGCATCCGTTGTAGATGACACATTAATATTATTAAGGTAGAAACTCAATCATCTGAAAGCCATCATAAATAACACAAAGGGGCACATGGTCATCTGGTACACAGAAAATACTCGTAACATAATTATATCCTCTTTGGAATGGAGAATAGATCATTGCATTTTACGACTGTTTAAGAGTTTGGAAGTTTAAAATTACAATATGAAGCAAATCTCGAAACAACAAAATGGAAAACAGGAAGTGCTCGAAATTGAAATTCAATAGCAGTTGGTTTACTCAAGCGCATGCATTTTAGTTTGAGTTTCTACTTTCTACTACGAAATATGGCCTACTTATCATAAATCAAATCAATCAAGGAGAAGATGGAGAAGCAGTATGGGTTTAAATCAGGGCCGTAGCCTGGGGGGGGGCAGGGGGCTCAGCCCCCCAAACGTTCTGTCGCCCCCCCTCCCCCAAGAAGGATTAAAGTAAAGGACACTTAACAGTTATCACTATTGGGCTTCGAAAAGAAAAGGGTGAAAATTTTAGACCCCGAAGAGTTTTATAGAAATTTTAGCAAAACCAAAACACGGCGGCTGCAATCGTACTGATTTTTGGACAATGATTATTTGTAATTGTTGATTTATAGGCCTACCTAGCCCATTGTCAATTTGTTTTTGAAACAAATGAAGGCACAATTTTTTATTATTTTTAACTACAAATAAAACTAAAAAAAATAAAAAAATATTAAATTATTTTGAGAAATGACAATTTGTGTTGAAACTCA
Source organism: Psococerastis gibbosa (assembly GCA_963971405.1). NCBI lineage: Eukaryota > Metazoa > Arthropoda > Insecta > Psocodea > Psocidae > Psococerastis > Psococerastis gibbosa. Next base: position 29,514,214 of record OZ020489.1, on the reverse strand, counting down.
AAACCGGGGGGCTACGCCCGTAGCCCCCCCCCCCCAGAATTTCTGGTGACAAAGACGTTGATAGTCAGTGATAGCTTTAATCGATGGTACAATCTCAACTGTACTGCTAGCAAAATGCGTAAAATCTCACTAATCTGGGCCTATTTATCAATTTTCCTTCTCCGAGGGAGACCCCCGGGCCCCCCTTCCTCCAAGTTATAGTATGCGTAGGTTTTACACTAATTTGGGCCCATTAATCTCTTTTTTTTCTCCAGGGGAGACCCCCGGGCGCCCCTTTCTCCAGGGTGTAAAATGCGGAAAACCTCACTAATTTGAACCCATTTGTCCATTTTTTTCCTCCGGGGGATACCCCCGGGCCCCACTTCCTCCAAGTTATAGTATGCGTATAGTATCTTTTTTTTTGTTCTCCAGGGCGCCCCTTTCTTCAGGGGATAAAGTGCGTAAAACCTCACTAATTTGGGCCTATTTATCAATTTTTTTTTCTCCGGGGGATGGAAGTCTTGGGGTCCTCCAGTCCCCCCTCCCAGAAATTTTGGTAATTTACGCCAATGGGTACATAGTCAGATATTAATGGTGAGACCTATCTCATGTTTACCATAACATAATGGCTTGGATTCACGGATAATAGCTTAGATCTGCATTATGACAACCAAAAAAACCTAGCCCCCCCCCCAAAGGTTACCCAGCCCCCCTAATGCTTTTCTCAGCGCTACGGCCCTGGTTTAAATTTCACCGGGTTAAGATATCAACCAAAAATTAGAGGATATAGAAAAACTGTTGTTTCTAACGCCTGCTTTCAGCATTTCTGCTTTAAGCAACCCTGTCAGCCTGGCGGGGGCAGTGAGTCTGTTTTTAACTTGAGGCATCCTAAGGGCAGACTCTTTCACCTCGGCGAAAGGGGAGTTGGCTAACAGGGTGGACCTCCTGATTATAGTGGAGTCCGAACCACTTGGGGAACATGGCAAAGTCACACGATTAAATCGGAGGTGACCAGGACTCGACTTATACTGCCTAAGCGAGTTATCATGTCCCACCAGGTTCCCCTGCCAACGCTGTGCACACTACCAAGTTGCCGCAGTTTGAAACAAGCTCTGCTCTAATGGAATGAACATGGTGAGGCCGTTGGCTAATACTGCAATATTGTAAATAACACAATAATATTAAGAATGGGAAACATGCTGAACAAAACGAGTAAACTGCTGGATGTCTTGTCCCATCACTGAGTGAAACATGAGGGGAATAACCCAGCCTCCATAACGTCATATTATAGGCCTACTCTCTTTTTCTTTAAAAATGTAATGTAACTGATATATATGCAAAAATAGGTAAGCTGGTAGATTTGCCCTTCGAGACTAAAACTCGCCTAATATAAAGACCTTTTTCATTTCATACTACAGTGCCTCATTATCCCAAAATATTTCGTTTCAAAATTATTGCACTTACGATTCCATGCTCATATTGAAGTAATTGCTTTGAATTTGTCTCTTTATTTGGACGAATTTATTGAGTTTGAATGAAATATGTATGTAAAATAGTAACACAGCTCTTGCATATGCGATTTAAATATGAAATAAATTAGACTATTAGACATATTTCCAAAACATGACACTCATCGCCCTCGGGAAAGACCGAAGATGGCACTGCCCAGAGAAATCGCTCGCACCAAGCAGAGAAGACGCTCTCCAGTGACTCCACAGAGTTATCTGGAAACGCTGCGGCCGTGCCGCCACCGACCCTCGGTGAATAAATAAGTATCGATAGGAAGATATGAGGAATGGCCGCGGATACGGGATTCGCAGCCGAGTCTCATCACCTTCCTATACACTTATACACTTAGACCAGGGTTCGGGAACCTTTTCTTCACGGTCCTAGTGACTCACAAACCTTCTGAGAGCCATACATAGTGTATATTGAAATCAAATGAAGCAGAGTGAACATTTTAAAGCACAAAACTACTAGGGCCTAGTAAGTATTAGATTTTTTTTTTAAATCAGTAATTAATATTTATTTTCTGTGGAAGAGTATAAATCTACCCTTAGCCGAGTGGAGCCACACCACAAGTCCTTCGGAGCCAGGGGTTCTTGACCTCTGACCTAGACGAATGCTCTAGTGAGTGATGTAGGTTTCGACCGATACCGCTACTGTAGCCTATACCAACAAATGTCCAGCCATGCATGTCGGTGTGCTAAAATACTTCAAGCTCTACTACACGTATGGATATTTCAATGTCGTATATTAACAAATATACAGAATGTGGTGATTTTGGCGGTGACCAGTCTGACGCAGCAGTCAGGATACCCACCCGGTAAGGTGGAGACTCAAGTTCGAATGCCGTTTTCGTCGATTTCGAATTTCTTCCGTTCTCTATTTCCCCTGTCTGTATTGACTTTCTACAAAGTCAAATAAGTATTCTATGCCTCTAATTGTTGTTTTACGCGATAGTACTATTAAATGAATAAGCTGGCATAATTGCAGGCAACCTAATTTTCATTTTCTGCACGAAAAGGAGAAGATCAATATGTCTTATTTAAATTTCAAGTCATACGATACGTATATGCAATAATTATCTACGCACTGCACAATAATTTTAATGCGCCAAAGTTTATGCGTTGCAGGTGTACAATATCGTACGGGTACTACTATTGTATTTTAGTTATTAGAATTGAACTGAAGAGAAAGGCGAAGAATTGAACTTATGGAGTTATCTACAAATTGTACCATGTATGTACCTGTGTTATGGAAGTAAATTTATAATCAATCTCGATGTCAGAGTATTGTATAGGACATAGGTATACTATCCTAAACACTAATATTTAATAGGGTAAGATATATTATTTGCCTACGATTTGCGGACAACCTGTCAATGAAAAAAACCATAATAGGACTACGATATTTAAATACGTAGGCTATTTCAGAAGGTTTAGTTAGTCTAACAAGACGAAGGTAATATAATAATTTTATAGCTAAAGGCATAGAATTAATAATCGAACAAAGTTTAAACTTACCGTTAGGACACGCTGCACGCCAAGTTCTGCAAGAGAGACGCAACAGATGAGGAGATGGAGTCTTTATACGTGGACGGCGGCTTGATGCGCATCGCCGGCAACACCCCCTTTCCTCCCGATCCCACCCTTCCCATGTGACCATCCTCTACCGACACCTAGGCCTACCTGAAAGCATACAAATTGCTGATTGTTTTAGGGAACAAACTGCCAACGGCCTTACCATGTTGAATCCATGAGAGCAGAGCATGTTTCAAATTGCGGCAAATTTGGTAGTGTGCACAGCGTTGGCAGGGGAACATGGTGGGACATGATAACGCGCTGACTATACCAATACCAGTCAGTCTACGTGCGTGTCGAGTCCTGGTCACCTCCGATTTAACTGTGTGACATTACAATGTTCCCCAAATGGTTAGGAATCCACTATAATCAGGAGGTCCACCCTGTCAGTCAACTCCCCTTTCCCCCGAGGTGAAAGAGTCCGCCCTTAGGGTGCCTCAAGTTAACAAACAGACTCGCTCCCCCGCCAGGCTGACAGGGTTCCTTAAAGCAGAAATGCTGAAAGCAGGCGTTGGAAACAACAACAGGGAAAAATCTCTATATGGAAGATAAACAAACTAAACCAAAAACAAAAACTTAGTGTTTTAGCAAAACTTGTTATAACTACTGTAGAATTAGTAGAACCCAAATAATCGTTTAAAAAAATTAACTTTGTCTAAGAAATCCACTGGTGTTAGAACCCTGAGCGCTTTCGGCAAGAACTGCCCTCTACAGAGGGAAACCCTCTAGCACAGCTACACTTTATCAGCGATTTGAGACTTGCTCAATTCGAGGAGAAGAGGCTAATGTTGTCTCAAATCGCTGATAAGGTGTAACTGTGCTAGTGGGTTTCCCTCTGTAGATGGCAGTTATTGCCTTTTATACTAACACCAGTGGGTTTCTTAGACAAAGTTAATTTTTTTAACGATTATTTGGGTTCTACTAATTCTAGTTATGGTAGTTATAACAAGTTTTTGTTTTTGTTTGTTTACTAAAATGAAATACCGTACCACGAAGTCACGAGTAATTTTATTTTTTCTTTTTCGCATGTGGAAGAGTTATGGCCAACAGATGAAACAGAATTTGTTATTTCGTTTTAAGGAGTTTTTAAGGGCTGAGGCCTACTTATTGTGTCCCATAGGTCCCATGTCCAGTGCCAACGACCCCATGGATTTCGGACATTATTTGTAAAATAAATAAATGAATAAGGACTTTCTGTTCTATTACTAAGCCAACCTAGCGGAGTTAGGGCTATAAAGCCCTCTCTTACACTCAACTAGGAAGGCCCGGGAACACCTGCTTTACATGACTTCCGAAGCATGGCCAGAAAATGTAGGGAGTGTAGACTCGAACCAATAACTTTTAGGGTTAAAGTCAAAGTCCGTACCACTACTCTACATGTCCTGACTTTTATTTTCTGTAGGAATTTTTGGCCATTGGCAAACTGGCATACGTTCTCGTTGTCAACCTACACCGGACACAAGCGATAATAGACAAGCTGAGATGGAGATAATGGACTATCCTATTGTAATTGTAATTATAAATAATTTCTTTCTTTCATCTTCTAGAAAATTTATTTACTTGAAAATACGTAAATAAAAAGTCCCCAAACACTGACTAAGCCTGTATCATTCAATGAAGCGTAGTTTTTATGTGAAAATCGCTAAAAACCGAAGGAGAAATGGAAAACCCAACTACAAGAAAATATTGCGACTCTATAGTTAGTTCCATTAGTAGAAGTGGAATAATGAGGGGAGCCATTCAAACAATCTTAATGTCTCTCATTATTCCAACGGAATCTCGCAATCAACATGTTAATTTTCCTGAACATTTCTGCTAGATGAATGTTACGCATATCAACAGTTGATAAAACGGCCCATTCGCTATCCATATAGAATAAACGATCTTTCATTACTCGGATAATACACCTTAACAAAAACCGATACTGGAGTGTACGTTAAGTGATAATCATTTGTCAGATTATTCGCCGGGTCGTGAATGGCCATCCAAGCAATTTTGAAAATTTGCAAAGAGCCGGTATCATGTTTTCCTTTCTCTAATTCTCATGCCTTCTGCATAGAGGCTTGAGTACAAAGTTATATACAGTAGGTACTCTGTATACCTGTATAATTGAATGTTATTCGTATACATTCTAAAATATATATATAGAGAGGCCTATAATACAAGTATTACAACAGCACTTTATGATCGGCATTCTCTTATGGCAAGAGAAATCATTCCTTTATTGCAAGAAACACTATGGAACTCAGATCTCCGTGGCCCAACAAGAAATATACGGTGTTCTTGGCTCAACGGAAAACAAAAAATGTTCCTTACTCGTCTAAGGAGAAAAGTTCATTGGAAAAATCTAACAGTATTAGTTGCTTAACAGGTAACGGAACACTCCTCTTGGAGTGAACGCTAAAGACTCCATTACTGTTGAGTCACCAGAAATTCCAAGGAACCAGTTCTGTTACAAAAGTAAGGAACCACTGATTCTATTGGTATACCAGGAATTTTCTGATACATGAACAGGAATTCGCCCAAGGGAAAACGAGTTTGCTGAGCGAAGCGTCCGAGTCTGTCCATGGAACAGAAAATGGGCCAACAGGAAAAAAGTTCCTTACAATTTCTCTTAGTGTACAAGTTTTTTTTTTTTTTTTTTTTAATTTTTTTTAGCTTTTTAAGGGCGTTTGCAAGTTGATCATGCTTTTACACCCACCGCGTGTGGTTTTTCCCAGTTATATTAGGGTCGTCAGACCAGAGGAGGGTATAAACTTTAAGACTGCGGTCGTTTTGTTTTCATTGTCGCTGAGTACGAGTGAACCCGGTCATGATTTCCTATTTATCAGTTGATAATTATTAGTGGTTCCATGATCAATAATTGTCTTAGGGTAACACCTCCCAAAATCGAGCTAGCCAAAAATTGAGAAATAATAAATATGCGAGTTAAGAATTTTATGAACCTTAATGCCGAATTTCATCGAAATCCATCGAGTAGTCAAAAAAACGACGAACTGACAGTGCGACACACAGACAGACATTATTACCCTCAAAACGTGTAAATCGGGTCATCACAAAGATTTCTCTATATATTTAAGGTATACTAACATTCAGGTATAAATAGAAAAGGTAAGGTATACTAACATACAGGTATAAATAGAAAAGCGATAAATCAACGTTGTAAATTGGCTACTGAACCACGCTGTATTCCCACAGACTATCCGAATCTATCGGAAAATTGGAAAATTTTATTGCTGTTTTTTGTTGTGAAAGTTTGAATTACTGAATTAGCCATTGGTTAGATAAGATAAGATAAGATGTCCGCATATATAGGCCTACAACTTTACTAAGTCGAATGCATTGTCAACACTTTCTGTGATTTTTTTTTTTTTCACCCTGGCCCAACAGAGATGGAAATTAAATATTGATTGCCGGTCCCCGATCCACTATCTCGCCTTAAATACCTTCATCGGCATGGGAAAAGCATGCTGTTGTCGACCTCAAGATTTTAATTAGTTCACTGGTAAAAAAAATTACGACCCCCTGCCAGTTCTCAGCCCGATATTTATGGGATTTATAGTATTTTGTACTACAACCCACCAAACAACGGGCAGACCACAGAAAATAATGACAGGGTATGCAATGGATTGCGGCCTGAATTATCCATAATTTCTTCAAAAAATAATTGTTTGTGCAAAAAGTACCTATTTACAAATACAAAAAAATACCAATTTTGTACCAATACACTACTGACACTGTATACTAATTATATAGGGAGCGAAGATTTGTTTATAATAAAAGCAAGAGTAATTATTATTTTCGCCACGATTATTGGTAGAAGAAGTGGCTTAAAAATGTTTGCAATGGAAACAATAATGGATTAATATTAAACCAAGGGCGGATTTTGCCTCCAATTTAGGGGGGGGGGGGTCAGCGGGCAGGTTCAGTAGTGGATTATACCATTACAAAATATTATTATTTTTAATTTCCACTGTAAAGCCATTGTTATCTAGTGTAAGTTCATTTTATTTGGGGGGGGGGGGGTCCGGACCCTCTGCCCCCCCCCCTAAAATTTGCCCTTGTATTAAACCCATTTCTAACAACTTCATGCGGAGCCTCCGTTTCACAAAAGCAAAATTATTTATCATTTCAGTTGGATTATTGTGTTGATAAATCCTGCCCCGAAGAAACTACAGTGGATCATAAATAAGTTAGAGGGACACTTTTTGTTTCTCTTTAAGCCCTTCCATTTCCCCATTGTAATTTCATTTTTCGATTGTATTTTGGAATTTCGCGTTACTTTTTTAGAAGTATTGTAGATTAAAGTAAAATAACGTTGAAACTCATTATTAAGCACTTGAGAAATGAAAATCTTTCGGGCATTATCAGGTCTAGTTGAACAAATAATGCGAATGTAACTGCAAAGGCTTTCACGGCCGGAGTCAAATAAAGAACCAGTTGAATCCGGGCTGATGGGCCGTGGTCGAATTGAAAGTTGAACTTCCGAGCGTTTCGTCAACATCTGCGGTCGACATCTTCAGTGGCGCTGCGTAGACTCGCTTCGGAGCCACCGAGGTACAACCTTCGAAGTCTACCCAGCGCCACTGAAGATGTCGACCGCAGATGTTGACGAAACGCTTGGAAGTTCACTTTCAATTCGACCACGGCCCATCAGCCCGGATTCTACTAGTTCTTCAAATAATGCGAATCTTATCATAAATGATATACTGTATTATATTATATACAGTAAGATAAGGCACTCTACTAGAGCCTTTACAGCTTCTAGGAACCAAACAAACCAAAATGTTTTTTAAACAAAGCAAGCTTGGGAATTTTCGTCCAAAATAATTAACTCTTCGTTTCACGGCTGCAAAGATAAGAAAGTGGTCGTATGGAAACTTCGTAAAATCACAAGCTTTCTAATATAAGCAAGCTATATTTACCCGTCAGATTTGCGACCATTCTGTAAAATCTGTTTATTACTCAGAGAGTTTTTCTAGAGTAATCATAAAAATTCAAATTTACTAGTACCGTACTAAAGCTTGTGTTTCTTATGAATTTTCATTACACCATTTTTCTATCTTTGCGACTGTGAAACGAGAAATTAAATATTTTAGTCAAAAATACCCAGGCCTTGTTTGCTTACACAATATGTGGAAATTTCCGCCTATAAAAAGTTTGAGTCATGCGAAAACACGGCCACGTGTCAACAAAGTCCGCCATGCATATGAAACTACATTTTTTCCCACTCTGAATTTTTTTCAGAATTGTACAGACATCCTGATGAAGTATTTAGAAGTATTTCGTTTCAGTGGTAAAGCGACCCAAGGATTGGCAGCAGCGAAACTCAACTTCACGGTAGGCGCTTATTCCACATACGTCAATTAAACATTAAAGACATACTAAAAATGTCTGCTACCACGTCAAAACCACATTTACTATTGACTATTGACGTATGTGGAATATGCGCCTTAGCAACAGAATGGTCCAACTTCAGGCCGTCTCCAAGGTTGTGGATTCTGTGGCAATGATCCGCTATTTTACTATCCGAAAGGCCGTTGCGTCAGAGTATAATATCTTTTGTGTTAAATCGGAAATTTTCAAACGTAATTACCGATAATGGACTAATTCACCGAACATACCGTATACATGAGTAGGTAAAGCCATCAAAGTCAAACCCATACATATAGGGATTTTGCTGAGGTATTTCCATAACTTTTGCACCAAAGCAACAAAAAAACGTCAAATCCACGTCCATTCTCGTCAATTCCACCAACTTATTCTGGAAATAATAGAATCCAGAATCTGCAAGTATGATTTATTATAAAAAGGTTATGAATGGATGACACAGCTTTTGACATCAAAATAAGCAGCGAAAAAAAAATGTTTCCAGCCACTCTCTGTGTTGCTGTCTTCCACACTGCTGGTGGGATTCTCTGACAGCTTCTTTTTTCATATGAACTGTAGTCAAGATAATTTACATTAAACCACAATACTACAATAAGGATTCGCCAACCGAAAGGGGATGTGAAAAATAGAAGGTTTTTAAGCGTTTCTATAGCCAATGTGTCGCGCGGAGGCTGTGCTGGTAACGAGCAAGTAGAAGTATCTGAAAGATAATTTAAGTACCTACCTAATCCACCCATTCCAGTAATATTAATAAAAGAACCGGTCCGAGTTTACTCGAACATGCTTTCCAATTTATCAAAATTAGTAGATAGAAAAAATGAGTAATATCATGGTAAATAATTTTCCTATGGTTAAATTTCCGATATCTCGGGGGGTTGTCCACCTGACGTCACTGGAGGTGAGGTAAATTCTAGTTAGGTCAGACGAACACATTACCACACAGCAATACTGGCAGGGCACGCAATGCATTTGAGCGTGAATTTTCTATCATTTTTTCAAAAAAACATTTTTTTTTACAAAACCAAATACTTTTCTGGGAAAGCAACCTGTCCAGTTTCGTTACTCAATTTAACAGCTAAAACATGCTTGAAGGTAGAAATCATCGATAGAAAGGTTTCGCAGAAAAATTATTTTTTAGTCATTTTTCATTAAAATTTAGTTATTTTTATTGTTTTACACCCATAAGCAACTTATCAAGGGGCAAGCGACCCCACGCATTTCGTTAATATTAATAACGACTACAATATATGTGAATTTAATAGAAATCGTTGGAGCCGTTTTTGAGAAATAATTTTTTTAGACGTTTTTTTGGAGTTTTTTGAGAATAAAACCCCCAAATTAAGTTAGCACCAAATAAAAAAAATTGTTTCGAGGTATGATTTTTGTGAACCTACATGCCGAATTTCATCAAGATCGACCGAGTAGTTTGCCCGGAAATCGACGCACAGACAGACAGACAGACAGACAGACAGAACGACAGACAGACAGACATTTCGTAAAAACCTTTTTTGGGTTCCTGGGACCTCAAAACGTGTAAATCCGTTGAAATCTCGGAATCGAAAATTTCGACCATCACAAGGCTTTCCTTATACTACGTATAAATTGGAAAGCAATAATACTATAGTATGTTAAATTTGGCCCACGCAGCCGCATTTTCACTTGGAAAAAGTCGCATGCGATTTGTGGGCCGCAACCCGCAGGTTGCCAATCCTAGGAATTGGGTATCGCTATCAGCCAATCTAGTCACGAGATATAGTAGAATAGACAGGTATACTTATTCAACACCACCAAACCAACTTCCGTTAAGAGGTGTCCACAGTACTCTATACACACTTCTACTTATGTGAAACAAATTTAGAAAAAATACACGAATTATTATTATTATACACTATGCCGCCGTTGGCTGTTGGCAAAATAGCAGAAATATTTACAATGGTTGGCACTGCCAATTTGGCAAAGCCAATACAATGTGGCAGACCCGGATTTAGGAATAGGCAGAGTAGGCAGCTGCCTAAGGGCCCCCACACGAAAGGGGCCCCCACAAAATTAAAAAAAAAAATACTAATTTAAAAAGTAAAAAATACTGTAAGTAAATTTCTTATGACAAAAATAATTTTAAATTTTTATTATGGCGGGAAATTTAGTGTCGTGGCATTAATTGCACCTGACGGAGTGACGGTGGCATGTGCCGCTGAGCCAACGGTTCTGAGCACCAGACGAATAGCCAATAGCTTTCTATGAAGGTACACCACCTCTTTCATTTCGATGCAGATTGCAGTGGGAGTATAAAGTATAAAGCAGCTTTGTAGCATAGACAATATAAGGAGTGGCGGAATATTACAGGTTGAGATAATCTCGATTTACAACCGCCATGAGGGTGGGAACAGCAGGTGACAATCGTTTCTCAGATCTCAACACTCCTGGATTCTATCTCTTTATTAGAATGTCGTCAGCACTAAAGGCTTGGTGGGTGGCATACGCTGCATTCAAATTTCATAGAGTGTTGTTATCTATTGGTAAAGGTTAATGGCAACGGTGTAATAGCACGAAGCAGTAGAATCCGGGATAATAGGCCGCGGTCGTTCTGAAAGCGGACTTCTAAACGTTTCGTCAACATCTGCGGTCGACATCTTCAGTGGAACTGCGTAGACTTCTAGATGTTGACGAAGAACGCTTTCAGAACGACCACGGCCTATCATACCGGTTTGTACTGCTTCGTCACGTAACTCCGGCCGAGAAAAACCTATGTAATTAGATGGCGTAATATTATTTAAAAAAGGGTTAGTTCTACTTATGCTGTGTTAATAGTATATTTTTAGGCAGGGGTCTCACAGTCAGGGGAAGGGGGAATTGTTCGATGACTGAGACACCCTTGCCTCATAATGCCTATTAGCACAACAGGCAATGCAAGTCCTACAGAATTTGTTAAATAAAGTGTTGTTAGTTTTGTCAGGTGGCTGAGCTCATAAAAAATGACATCTATACAGTATGCATCTGCCGAAGTATGAGTAGTAGTAATATACATTCGTGCAAAAGGGCTTTGGAAGGGTGATCTACTTGAATAGTACGGGTGTGAATTGGATCACGATTCCGGGACCGTGCGAAGGAGTTCATATTTTATGAGGATGAGGCAAGACTAAAAAATGGTGCCCCATTATGAATTCGTGATTACAGTCTACGCACTGGTGATCCACGACAGGTGGAAGAACCTAACACCAAACATCCAGGAAAAAATTACGCCAGGAGGCCCGGACACGTTAAGTAAGTAAGTAAGTAACTAAGTCTACGCACTGTAACTAGGAAATGTAAAGTAGTGGAACCGACTCCAACATTCACCCGGAAGGAAGTCCCATACTTACTACATTTTCTGACCATGCTTTGGAGGGCATGTAAAGCAGGCGTTCCCGGGTCTTCCTAGTTGAGTGTAAGAGAGGGCTTTATAGCCCTAACTCCACTAGGTTGGCATAGTAATAGAACAAGTCAATATTTATTTATTTATTTGTGCCTTATGGAATTTACTAATTCCAGTCATGCAGTGCAAATACAGTAGGCCTTCATATCAGGGAACAGTCGTAGACCGAATCATACATACCTGTGGACATTCCAGAATGGGTAATAATATTCTTCTTTTGCCTTCGGTATTGCGCTAGAATACTCTCCAACTTCTTCAGATCGAGTACACTGCCCCCGGCATCTGACGCAATTTCAATAATTGCATCATTGCGCATATATTTATTTCTGTACTGTTTTTCATTGGGTTTCCATAGTAGAGGGTAGCGTTCATAGGCTTCAATTAATCTAATGGTGTTTTGAACTGACCACGCGTGTTTACTGCCATTTTCGAAGAAAACTATAGCAATACGCGTGACCAAGGCTTCAGTTCGACTGAAATGTTCGGCCTATGAGCGAACTTTGACAGCCAACATCTCGTTCCCGCCATTCCTCCACCACGTCGGTCAGAATGTTCGAGGAGGCGTCTACACCAAACCAACACCTAACAATGTTCGGCCAACATCGCGTTTTGCCAGCGAACACTGTTCGCCGAGCATGTTCGGTAGGTGAGACGCGGCTTTATAGGTAATCACTCTCAAGGTCTTAAAGTCACCGAACAAATAGGGCGAAGATTAGGCTATATTATCAAGGCCAGCCTATCCGAATTCAACCACCGAGTAAAGGCACAAAAACCGATTACGATGTATTACAGGCATGGCCGTGCCCGGGGGGTGGTCCATGGGGTCCGGACCCCCCCCCCCCCGAAATAAATTTTTGTATGTAAACCTGTATAGTTTGAAGAATATATCCATTAATTCATTAATAAATTACGTTTAAAACAAATTTGGACCCCCCCCCCCAATCTAAACCTGGGCACGGCCTTGATTACAGGAAGCTGAACGTTTTAAAACTGAGTTGGGCTTATCCCGTTAACAGATTTTTTGACGATTTGATTTTGTTGTTATGTCTGAATAACAAAGATACACCGTAAACACTAAACTTCAACTAGTGATCTTGCAAAAGGGAAATTATGCAGAATCCAATTCTGCATAATTTCCCTGAGAATCGTTCGATGTGAGGACTGCTCACCCAGCAGCAGCAATGATCCGGAACATTACCTCAGCGTCTCTGGGCCAATTTTATCTAAGACTGGATGGAAACACCGGGTTACATCTTCCAAGAAATCAATTATAATAACCCTAAAATCTTGTAGTACCGTTGATAAGTTGAGATGAGGAGCTTGTGCTGAAAGTTATCTTGTAGATACAAACTTGTTGACAGGTAAGAGATCCACGTGCCCAGGGGGATGGTCCATGGGGTGCGGACCCCCACCCAAATAAAAGAGCTTTAAACTGGATAAAATAGAGTTTCACTGATAAAATACGTTTCAAAAAATCCCCCCCCCCCCCAAACAAAAACCTGGGCACGGCCTATTGTACGTGGGAATAAGTAAGGCACTAGATACTGCTAAGTAGGCATCCCCACGAACTCTAGCGCTACTCCTAGTCCAAGTGCAAGTTAGGTATAGTAGTGGTACCCGAAAGGTTGTTGGTTCGAGCCCCACACTTGCTAAACTTTCTGGCCATACATCGGAGGGCATGTAAAGCAGGCACTCCCGAGTCTTCCTAGTTGAATGTAGGAGAGGGCTTTATAGCCCTAACTCCGCTAGGTTGGCTTAGTAGTAGAACAAAAAGTCAATATTTTTTATTTAGTCCCGATGAATACAATAGTTCAGTCACGAAACGCTAGATGTCCGCACTAAAGTAGCATCTTTAAGAATTATTTAACTAATTAATGAATCCTGAAGCATTTTTAAAACATTTAACTAGGTTTCGGGTGTTGCTCGGGTTATAAGAATAGTTTAGATCCTCCTTATGTGTAGTTGCATGCGTAAATAAAACTTAGTCAAAGTAGGTCATTAGAACAAATGATTAAATCTGTTTGAACTAAGTTTTCTTAAAAGTCTTTCAAATTTGTGACTTGCATTTTGCAACAATGAGATACAATCGTAATATATTAGTTATTGGTAAACATGATACCATTTACCATGTGCATAAATTCCAATTTACTACTTCAAAACATTAACTATAAGTTTTAATTTGCGCCATTTTCCTTTGACAAGAATTCCTGATCAAAGGAACAAAGGATTTAGAAAGGAAGTGAAAACGTCAACAATACTACAAAAACATATTGACAACTCACCTGTTAAACAAATAAATAATTAATTACTTCATTATTTGCCACGTTATCGTACGGAAGTTTCAGGTAGGTGGTACGATGGATATTTTGATTTAAATAAGTTTAAAATTTAGTGTTGAAGTTAACCAGCCAGAAAGAAATATTAGACATTTGATAAGTGTTACCGATATTGCGATACGGTACTTTGACTAATATTGTAGCACAGCTGCGTTAGAGAAAATTTTGGTAAGCCAGGTCTTAACAATGAATGGTGAAACGTGATGTGACAGTTGTGAAACTGCCTTTACAGTAATTTCCTAGGCGATGTATGATAGGAAACGCAAACTTTGCATTCACATAGCTATCATTTCATTCAAGCTGGCGTAATATTAAATTTTTAAAAATTCGGGGAAACAATTGATTTGTATCCTTGCCAAATTAACGTTTCAAGAAGTTGTGGGGGACTATGTAGTTAAGATAATTTTCGCATTTTAGTAGGTTACGCACTGAATATTCCGGTAATAAACTTTTGCTTTTAATTATTAAGATGGTAGATAGGCCTAACGGTTAAGCGTGGCTCAGATTGATTATTAGGTTCGAAAGGTTCGTAGGAGCGAAATCTTTGAACTGCTTCCCCCAAATTTTGGGAGCAAGTCATCGTCTAGTCCAACCAATCAGTTACCTAATGTCAAGGGCCGTTTTTAAATCCGCTAAATTAGCCCTTCCATGGCCGTGCCCAGGGGGGGGGGGGGTGGTCCATGAAAATCAAACCATGGGCACGGCCTTGCTGCCCTTCCCTGGTGTTTACGCTCAAAATAATAATTTATCACAGTTGTTCACTTAAAGCGGATTCTAAACATGTTACCGCAACATCCGTACAATTAATAAAACTGAAGAACTTTGGTGGAAGTTGACATTTTAAAATTGCAATTTTTTTGGTTTGTATAATTTATATTTTGTATTTTACCGTACTTACTAATTGTTGCAGACTATTAGAACACATCATAATGAGACAACTAAAGGGAAAAACTAAGGAAACCAACAAGCAAAAGAAGGAGAGAAAGAAGGAGTTTTTAGATAACAAGAAAAAGGTTTTCACGCTTGTTCTTCCAAGTCTTGCCGCCATATTTATTCTGATAGCCATATACGTTTATGTTAAGGCGAGCCGACCCAAGCAATCGATTGAGATATAGTCAACATTGTGAACATAGTTTAAAATATGTACAAAAAGTTATTGTTTTCCGTAATTGGTTAAATGCAATTTGGAGCTAAGTTGAGACATTACTGTGTCTTGTTAATTGTGTCGGTAATGAAAAGAAGTGGGGGAAACCAGTTCATTTTGTTTGTTAGGCATACATAAAATATAAATATTTTCGAAGCATTAAATTTAACACATTATTTGAAATGTAAAAATCCAACATTTTAGCCCATGACTTGTTTCTTCCAACTAACAACTGACGTTTCTAGGCAAATTAACTCGTTTAGTACGATTTCAACGTATCTTCAAAATGCAGTATGGTGAGGTTGTTTCGTGCCTTGTTTAGATAATAGTTCGTAGTTTTACTGCAGTCTTTGAAACCGTTTTCGGCCGAATTAATTTATTGTTTTTAAAATTAACCAGAGTTAAACATACCATATGTATATCAATTCGAAGTCGCATTGAACCGTCAGCATTATTGTTCACGCACATTTTAGTACAATTGTTATTTATTATGGCATTTAATGTAATTCGTAGCAGGATTACATACTGAACATTCCTGTTCAATGTTATCGTAACTTAAGTTTTAAAAAAATGTTACGTACGATTTTACTGTAGTTTTAAAACACTGACATTTTATTAATATTAACGATAATAAGATATTCTTGTTGGCGCACATGTAAATTTCATTTTAAGCTTCTGCAATTCTTATTGTAAATTTTGGTCATTTATGGGAACCCATGTACTAAAAATACAGTATTGATTAGTACATGGCTGTGTGGTTGATTTTTTTCACTTAAAAGCAATTTGAGCAACCCAACTACGTTTTTCTCATGGAATATTGACCTTAGAGCCATAAATTAGAGTAGAAATAGTGCTCGTCTGCATTTTGATGCATAGTTTGTAGAATGCCTCGGCCCCAGGGAGTTCATGGTTAGATTCATACAGTACATCATATATCACAGCAGGGTAATCAGTTTGGCTCTGGAGGTGGTACAAAGGGCCTGATGAACGATTAAGGATGCCAATAGGCAAATTCACATGGGAAAATCTGTCATGTAGGCCTATCGACCACAAGTAGGAGACAGCCTACAGTCCAAAGATATTAAATAGAACAAATGGAGCCAAACCGGACAGTAGTGAAACGCAAGGGTAAATGTCAAAAATTAGCAAAGGTAAGATGACTGAATTGTCGGGTTCCAAAATAAAAAAATAAATGTACAATTCAGCAGGCAAGGCTGGCAACAGAACCGGCGCAGTAAGTTTCTGTGTACTTGCTCTTAACAGCTTCTTGTAGTTTGGCTTAGCAGATGAAATGACGAGAACCTCCAAGCTAAATCGCAGTGACCACTTTGTCCGGTTCCATTGCTTACGCTGGGGTCGCTCGCCTCATGCTCATCTCGCCCGCCAGCTACTGGCCTATTAGTTGAATGCACCCATGCATAAAAAAAAGCGCTAAGTTGCCAATTCGGTGTTTGACATGGTATACGCGGAATGTGGGGCAAATGGGCGCCTGGGTAATAGTATTGAACTTACCACTTCCAAGAAAGCATCTTTTCATACTTTCTACAGCGCGACTTGCGTACCTGCTAGCCTCAAGTAGTAAAGTATAATAATCATACTGTATGTCGTTATGCACGCACTACAAAAACCGCCTATGATGATGATGTATACAAATTTTATTAAACCACGAACTAAACGCGGGGACCGTTCCTCAATGCTTTGATGTTTGAAAGGCCCAGAATTAGCTCATATTAAAAATGACGCAAATTTTCATTCAACTTTGAATTATTTATAGCCAGTATAGTCATTATTGTGTTTGTATTTTTACAAAGAATCAAACAATGAAACCAAAATGAGGAAGCCCGCGCCAACCACAACTATTGGGATTGGGCCCTAAAAACAACCTCAAGGCCCTGAAAATTGGAATAAAATATTTGTTTATTTACATTTACGTTTTAAGTTTAACCCACGCGATTTATTTTAGGTGGTACTGGTACAAAAAATTAAAATACGGTAACTAAACATGTTATTGGTGAATGAAAGACTAGTATTTAAATCATAAAACTTTTATCATGCCCAAAAGTAGTCCCAGGAAGTTAATGAAGACTAAGGTGAAACGTGAACATCATAAATGTGAATCAGGAATAGGTGCTGGGGCAAAATTTGACGCAAAAGAAACAAAGCCTCTAAAATTAAAAAGGTTATTAAAAAATGCTGATTTAAAGTGTGAGTCTAAGTTAACCAAGAACGTGTTGAAAAAAACTGTTGCTAAGGAGGCCGATGAACGTAGAAACCGACTGTACATTCGGCTGAAAAAGGGCTTTGATGGTTCTTCTGATGTGCCCATAGAACGACAAGCCATGGCCGTGCATCCAAATATTTTGTCTGTATCGTTTCCAAGAAGGGGTGGAAAGATGAGGTAAGTGACTAGAATGAATTTTTGGAGTCTTATATCTATATTATCTTTGGTAAAGCTATCCCTAATAAAATAACGTAATTTGGTTATTTATATAGTTTATTTAGCTTAGAAAATGCTAATTATTTACTTAAGAGCTTTCGCCTTTTATGTTGAACTTAGGCATTGTTAGGTATAGCCTAAGTACTAGACAACTAGAGTCTAGATTTACTTCATTGCTCCCAAGAATTTTTAAGGAAAAACTATCAAAAGTCATTGCAAATAAAAATCCTTTAAAATATAAATCAACTTGCTATTTTGCCATTGTCTGTTTGGTTTAGATTTTTATTTAGCATAGTAAACATGCACTCTACCCTCTTAACAGGTTGCGATGTTAGTCCAGTAAGTTCCTGGTATCAAACGGATATTAATTGATAGCTGTCAATTTATTCCCGTCTAAGGAGGAACCTGAACAGTCTTAGACTAATGAGTGACGTTTACAAAAAGACAGCAAATGAAATTAGAATTTATTACTAGGATCTTTGCAGGTTCTTTTATGGAGAATTCGAATCGGAAGAAATGGCCATGTCAGCAATGAAAGACCTTAAGCAACGAGGGGAAATCTACGTGGAGCCACCAACTAGTTTAAAAGTTATTAATAAAAAGATCACTAAAATTATAAAGAAGAAAATTCCAAAAAGCAAGAAAAACAATTTGAGGAATGTTTGGAACTGAAATGAATATCTAATACGACTTTGTTACATAAGGTACAGTATAATAAATGTAAATTTTCATACAATTTGAATCTTTCAATTGCCTATTTGGTCGTTTCTTTGTCAAGACTGGTTATCTTCCATGCATTCATATTCTAACCAAGTCCAGGTATACCTAAATTAAGTTTAGAACTGTTGGGTTGTGTGAACGTGGGCAGTTTCCCTCCAAGAATGCTTCCAGTGCCAGCATACAGGTCTCCCAAGCCTTGAGTAATTTTAGATGTGATTAAATCAAGTGAAGGACACGGATTTTTTGGTTTTTTGCCGGACCATAATGACATCTGGCAATCCCGAAAAGATGGCTTCCACTCCCATTTAGGCGTTATGGAAAGATACGATGGAAATGGCGATGGCTTTTGCGACCTGTAATAAAACGGATGAACATGACATAAAGCCAAATGTATGGGTTAATTCACTGTCATCGGGGATGATCCAGGCAGATGGATGGATGGACCAACTCACACTCACAAACCAGCCCTAGATAGAGGGATGTGGAGGCGCCATTGGCGTACCGCCGACCCCCCGGATGGGATAACACATTGACTGCTGTGTCCGCCAATATAACGGACAGAACATTTTCAATGCGCGCCATCCATGTTATGGTCGTCATGCTGGGGAAGTCGCCATTTTGATCCAAAAACACCGCATTATTCATTGTGGTCCGCTCTTTTTAAATATCGTAAGCTAAACACTGTAATATCCAACAAAATTGGTGGACGCAACCTTTTAGTTCCTACGAAAAAAATGCTGTCCGCCAAAAATGTCGGACATTGAGCTCTTCCGGAATTTTGATAATTTGGACTGGCAGTCAATGTGATAAGGCGCGGAGAAAGTAAATGTAAATCATTGCCATCGGGGATATACGGATGAATTGTCTCACCTTCGATGGATTTTCTGGTCATTCCTACACGCAGGCGGATTTCGTTTAAATCAGAATTAAAAATAACAGAAAATTGCTTTCACTATTAGCGGACATTGAAATATTCTTACCAATTGTCGGTTACAAACATAGAGAAGATGTTCAGAAAATTGTCTCTTACGGCCTGGTCATCAGGTCGGAGAGCTGTAGATTCATTAAATTCGGGGTCGGGAGTGCCATCCAATGATCTGATGTCGAACAGGTACGGCAAGTCACTACCGTGAGTTACAGCTACAAGAAATAAAGTATTGTACATAATTTATAAATTTAGCATTTGAAGTCGCCTAAGGTGTAAATTGAGCAGGAGTTGAAAACTAAACTTTAGCTAACCGTTAATGAGGCAGAGAGTGTGCCCTCGTTATATTTATAACTCACAACCTCGTTAGTAAAATAAAAACTGGCGATATGAACCATGTGAAAGAAGAAAGTATTGAATTACCTTTGAGCTCTTCGTCTTGACTATCATCCACCAATATTGAGCCTTTAAATAACTTTTCGGCTCCTCTTAGGAGACCCTTGTGTTCAAAACTGTAAAAATAGCTGCGAGCCCTCCCTGAAGTCCATGCGGAACTTTGTCGATAGGCCGGAAAATTGAACAGAGCATCAGTTGTCGCCTGAAAATATAAACTGGTCCGTAGGCTTCACTCAAGTATTCATGTCAGTCGTGGGTTTGTTAGTTCCGAGGCAAAGTTGTCTCAACGCATGCCCGTTGAAAGGCAGGGAGCTTGTGGCTCAATCCAGAGCTACCGTTCAATATTTCTTGTCTCCCTTCCTATAATTGCTCTGCCTGTAGAGGTTATCAACAAAAGATAATAGAATAGGTGGCGCCTAACTAGAAGCTAAGTAAGGCTGATAACGGTGAAACGTAAGGGGAAACGGCAAAGATGGTCAAAGGTAATGTCAGTTTGTAGGGTTCCCACATAAAAAAAGAAAATTGCGGCAAATGAATAGTACAATAAGTACTTGACCTGCAACCTAAATAGCATATTTTGACTTTAATTAGCTTCTTACGAGAACCTCCAAGCTTAATCTTGTACAATACACGTTTTGATTGATTGATTGATAATCTCAGTCACAACTTTTTGCCGCTTCATTGCATGCGCTGCTGATGCCCAGCTTACCCGCCTGCAATCAACTAATTGAATGATAATACCGTTATAAAACTAAACAGCTACACTGCTACCGTAAGCGCAAGGTTACCTCAATAACTTGGTTGAGAGCGTCAGCAATAGTTTTTGGTTTGATGCCTTTATAGTTAGCCGAGAGGAAGTTGAAAACGTTTTTACTGGACGACACAGCTGATTTTAAACCTTTTGTGGTTTCTTGAACCAAATCCTTCACAAGAACTGAAACGAAACAAATTTAGTCAATTACGGGCTCTGGAAGCCCCCTCTGGCTGCGGCCTTGACTTTCTAGGTTAAGACCCTCATTCATCAAGGGGTTTATCCAGTGAAATATGCCAAAACTGTCCCAAACAATGTGATCGAATTGAATACCTATTAATTTCAACATCGCCCTATTATGTGTCCACTGATCTGACGAATGAGCGACGGCTCTCATTACTATTTGGATTGTCTTGTTGGAGGGGACTGACTGTCAGTGGGGCCTTAAATTTAGAGGATGTCGAACGTAGAAAATTGGCACCTGAAAATCTGATGTTTTATTTTATTATTATTTTTTATTAAATTTACTAAGCAAGTAATTACAGATTTAGTTAATTCAAGTTGCAGAAAAAAATTTCGTACATCGTATTTTAAGGTATTTTTAATTTTAGGTGCACCAGTTCTTCCATGAAATTTACTGGGTAGCATACTAAATCCTCGTTTAAGGCTGATTTTGATTATCACGAAAGCTACCACAATTAATTTGTACCTACGCCTAAATAAGTGCACATTTTTCTAACTCGAATGTAGTTCAATGGTAAAAGAGCTTGAAACTAGGGAAAAAGCCCACCTCAAGAAAATTCATGAATCTAACATCAAAGACGCCTTCAGGAGTGCTTTGATTATAATTATGCGGAATAGTTAATTGCACGGCTGCCATACCATGTTGAATCCAGCGGACCAGAGCAGGTTCAAAGCTGCAAATAAATTGGTCGTGTGCACAGTGCCGGTAGGGAAACATGGTAGGACTTGTCCTGGTCACCTCCGAACTAATCGTGTGACTTCACTGTGTTTCCCAAGTGGTTCGGAATCCACTATAATCAGTGGCCTGGCCGTGGCCTGGGACTGTGTCAAACCATACTACTAATTGCACGGCTCTTTGTGGTACCACTAAATCAACTATACGGTGATCGATCGATTATTGGCAATCATTAGCATTACATGCTACTGTCAACAACAAGAGTAGCCTATAGTAATATAAACATCTAGAAAAGGTCACCTTGTTCAAAGAATTGCGGAATGTTTTTCAAGCCATCAAGTAGAGTGTTCTTGAGGCCTCCCGTGACCGCACCAGCAGTTTCATGTTTAGTGACGCCCATTAACAGCCTAACTGGCGTGAAGTGCTGATTGTCCAAGGCCACCGCCGGTTTTTCATCTAGATAAGGAGGTAATGCACGGCGATCGTCAGACCGCTCAGTCACCGGGGCTGGAGTTAGAATACTTTCCAGGCCCAGTAATGCTTTAGCTCCCATCCTTAGCTTCTGTAATAGAACATACACCAGGTGAATGGGAAATGGCGAAGGATTATTAAGTAACAGAGACTTGTAGACGCTTTAAAGTTTATGTGGCCTCCGAGCCAACGCTGTCATGATTAATACCAAAAAATAGACATTCGTATAGTTTCTGTTTTTATTTTTTAACATGCTGGGTTAAAATTCTTCTTATGTTGTTCACCACGGACGGCCAGAACTTATCTAATTATAACATTAACATACAACAAATTACATAATCAATTTAAGACGCATATATTGTATTACTAACCTCAAGAGCAGAGTCAGATGAAATGAGATGATCAATAGGAAGCTGTTGCAGACATTTGACCATACGCAATGGAGGAGACATTGGGCAACCATTTTCTTTGGCGAGTGCGCTGGCTGTTTCACCTGGTTCATTGTCTAATGCGAAGGGGGAGGTTGCAGCTCCGCTCATGGCTATCACCCCATTCATACGACCTTAAATGAATTGGGAGTTAACAAACGTTCACCAGTTACGTATACCATTAGTGGGTTAATTGTAAGAGTGGGCCGAAAGACGCAAATTTCGCCCGTATGAAAAATTAAGACAGTTTTCCTTATTCTATGTAGTATTATGTTTTTATACAGAAGATTCATCTTCCTTTAATGCCACTTCTATCGACGATTGACGACCATCATGGCAATTTGGGCCTTGGAGACTGCTGCTCTAAAAAGAATGCTCTTGCCGAACCACTGCCGCAGGTTTTTCAACCAGGATGTTCTACCGGGAGCCCTCTGTCCTTCTATTTTCCCTACGATTATTACATGTAAAAGGCGATGCTTTTCGTTCCTCATCACATGACCGAAGTATGCTAGTTTCCGTTTGTTAACCGTCAGCAGCAACTCGGCTTCTGTAGTCATTCGCCTCAAGACCTCAGCATTAGGGACACGATATCTCCAGGATAAATAAGTCAATGAGTGTATCCTTCAGTCACCACTGTGCATTACTTAACACATTGTGATGAGTTACGATCGCATGGCCCCATACTTATGATCCCTATAGGCTATGCTTATGTTATGCAGATAGTTACAATTCTATTTTTTTATTTCGCGAGTGGCAACCCTGTGTAGAACTGCATTTCCCTCCAGAAGTATGGAGACACACCGCGCTAATCACAGCATTGTGGAGGCCCTCCATCTTAGATTTTTTATAGGAAAGATCACCATTTACCTTGTGTTACATTTGAAATTGCCAGCAAGGAGGCACTGGAAGCGCCGGTGCCCTGCCCCGCAACTGTAATAAGATTGGGATCGCCTCCGAAAAATTCTATATAGTCTTTCGCCCAGGCTAGAGCTGCTGCTTGGTCGAACATGGCCGAGTTTCCGGGAAGTTCTTGCTGGCCAGTGCTGAGGAACCCGAGGGAGCCCAGCCTGTACTGGACCGTCACGACTACCAGGTCACGGCGAGTCAGGTAGCCACCTCCGTATTGTGATGCAGAGCCTCGCCGGTAGCCTCCGCCGTGGATCCAGAATAAAACAGGCAGAAGCTTCCCACCGTCCGGTAACTGTAAATCAAGAATCACTGTCTTGATAGCCTATTGTCGCTATCCTTTCTCCAATATGTACGTTAGTCTAAGTTCTGTGATGGTCGAAATTTTTGATATGTGCGGGTTCACTCGTACCGGTTCTTTTGGGTGGTGATCAAACTAAGGCGGCAATTCCACCGACCTCGTTTTGCACCGTGAGCGTGACATTAACGTGGTAGCCGACATAAAGACAGTCTAAAAATGTGTGCTCACGGTGCAAAACGAGGTCGATGGAATTGCCGCCTAACTTGGGTTGAAGGGGCAACCTTCTCGTTATTTAATTCGATTAGAACCCACGATGCCCCGGATAGGCATAGATCGTGGATCCTGATTTTTCTAAACCCTCTAATTTCGGTTATGACGCTATGCAGCTCCAGCCAACAGCAGTGGTAGGCTACTATGCTGTTATGCACTAGTTGTTGTATCCATGTATGCAGACTAGTTTGGAGAGCTAACCATATAGAACGTGCTCATTGAGCCAGACTACGAAGGTAGGTATTGCAATAGCATATCCCTAGCAGTCTCCATTTGAAACAAAAGTAGGCTCATTACCCTGGGAGTGAAAATGTTCAAAAAGAGGCAGTCCTCGGAGCCTGTTACAGTGTTAGGGGCGTCAGGATTAGGCTGCGGGCAGTGAGCACCGAACTTGAACGCGGAGATGTCTCCGGTGAGGGGAAGGCGGCGAGGTCTCTGAAATCTGAGGTGGCCGACCGGGGGCTCTGCATAGCGAAGGCCCAGAAAACGGTAGTAGCTGTTGGGGAACTTGCCGTCGCGGCGACCTCCAACTCGCGCCCAGTGGTCCTCCTTCAGGACGAATACTACGGGGTCATCCTCGATGGGTGCAGCGGCTTCCTGCCCACCTAAACGAAAATAAAGGAGCTGGATACAAATTTGCCTCGAAATTAGAACAAAGGATTGACGCCTATGTGTAGTAGCCCATTTAAGTGCTTCTCACTGGTCGTTAGAGTCTGTAGGCACTTCGCAGCCTAAGTAACAACAAAACAGTCCACAGCTATAACTCAGAGAACAGGTTTAACTTTCCAAAGAAAATTTCACAGTAGTCACAAACTGGATTAATTAATTGTTGTAGTCTACAGCGGTAATCGTACATACGATACCTGTTATAGTAGTCCCAACCGCATCCGCAACTCGTTCCTTATTTGTCTTTATTTGGAGCCCCGAATTTTTCATTTTTATGCACAAAGACAAATCTCTCATGAAATTTCAATGGTAGAGTCATAAATGAGATGTCATAAAGTAGGTATAAGAAATGTTCCTCTTCATTTTGATGCATAGTAGATGCTTGAGTCTGGAGCAGGTGTGTAGGTGACTTGCGACCATGGTCCCGGAGGAGCAGAGGGGACACACATCTGAGTCACCCCGACGAAAGAACCGGCAGAGGTGTGCCTGCAGGTAGTCGTGGCCAGTCTCGAGACGGAACCGGGCGACTGCTTCACTTCTCTCGAGGTTAGCTGGGATGTGGCCTGGAGTCGCAAGCTTTTCCCATACTTTTCCAGTGCTTAGGTTCTTGAGGATGTTTTTTGAATGTTTTGAGACAATTGTGTCAATTTGATTCCTTGCCGCCTGGAGGGTTTGGTGGATCTCAGGTTGCTCGGATTCTGCTCCTTTTTTTGCCATTTCATCTGCCTTTTCATTGCCATCGAGGCCGACGTGGCTTGGGACCCATTGAAGTCGAACATCCCATCCCGCATTGATTAGGTTAGCTATGGTGTTGCGGCAGAGAATAGTGCGATGGCAGTCCGTGCTGTTGTTGCTACTGAGGGATCGAATGGCAGCCTGAGAGTCTATTAGGAACACGACCTTGTTTGGTGTCACGTCGAGGGTTTGTATCTTCTTAGCCGCTTCGATGATTGCACACATTTCGCCATCGAAGTTGCTTGCGTTTTTTCCTACGTTATTTTTTACAAGTCAAGTGCAATAACTGATAGACGCGTTAGTGACGGCTACAAATGTAGGCCTATGCACAGAGGAATATTTTTTCCAGTTCATGACACCTCATTTATGGCTCTACGATCGATATTTCATAAGAAATTTGACAACACAAAAAATGGAAATTGTGGGGGCTCGATATGCCCCTAAGTCGAGCTTGCCCAATGGCACTTGTTGTCGGTGTGGGTTGACATTGATGAGTGAATCAGTTTGCCGAAAGCTCTAAAAAATTCATTCGGAAACAATGCCAATAATGTCCGAAACCCGATGGGGTCGTTGGCAGTGCAAGGTTCAATGGGCCACACTAAAAGTAGGCCGAAGTCCATAAGAAGCCCTTTAATAATAATAGCAGCAAACGGCAAATCATTCATATACCTACCGCTTCTGAAATTTTGATAGAACATAACACCTTTTTAAATTTTTATTTAGGCTAATTGGGCTGAATGAAAAAATAAAACTTACCAACGATAGCTCCCCAGTCACTTCTGAAGAATATTCGATCATCTTTTAGCGCAGTGACACATCCAAGGAAAAGAACAGTCCACCATAAGCATTCTATCATCGTCAACACGAGAAGACAAATAAAGGTCCTAAGCCAACAAAGCTTAAGCCCCAACTAGACTTGGTCCAGCTCGATATCTATTTGCTCACGAGATAGACTCCCACACAGCTCTAGCTTTGAAGGAGGTTACGCTTATCTACCAGAATTCGCAGACGTGGCCTGGCTATACATACTTGTACCTACTGTACATACAGACCGGAAAATTTCCTGTAAATGATGGGTTCATTTCCATTCATCCTCATATTTCTACGAACAGTGATGTCTGGAAACAGGTCACACATAAGCAGGGAGGTAAATACTTATTAACTTCGCCATAGGGTCAAAGGTTTCGTGCCCTTGAAAACCCAGAAGAATGGATATGACTCAACAATTAAAATCTGAACCTGAAGACACGTTTTCCCACGGGTGACTGAACGATACTTAATAATATTGTTGGATCATGCGCAGTTTTTTATTTTCTTAATCGACGGCATTATGCAAATTTAAGTTAATCGGTATAGCCTATAAGAGGTCAGCACAGCGACTTTAGGCATGCTACATTTTTATTTTACAGTACAGGCCTAAAAGTCATTAATTTAGAGACTGCACGACTCCAGTTTGTAACGTTACAGCCCAGTACCGTTAACGCCTGTTGTGTTTGCTAGCATCATTTCATAAATAATTAATTATCAATAATGTATGAAAAAAATGTCTACGCCCGACCCAAACAAAGTTTCAAATGAATTAACTACGGGTACAGTACCTACTGCCTACGGTGAATTAATGTAAAGCCGATGGAGATATTCCTCAGAGGTTAAAAAAATATTTTAGAGGTTTTTCAGGTAGGCTAAGTACCTGTTTAATGTCACGAATCCGGTACTTTCTCGCTTTTATTAGGGTATTCCACGAAGATTTTATGTCACATGGTTGGATTTATCCTCAATAAAAAATAAATAAACTTTTCGTTGAACGCTCACATACCATTCAGATTTTTCTTAAAATGAAAATGAGGCATGTCAACGTTGAAAATTCAATTAATCGTTTAATGCGAGGAATAATAGGTACAGGTAGGTCTACCACCACGAGATTAACTATAGAGTGGACCCTGTAGACTAAATCCCATCGCCTTGAAAAATAATGCTGCTGTTAATATGGTCTTGGGCCTTTATTTACAGTCTGAACTAAACAGTTACGTCTCCTCTCAGATTCTATTAAAGCCCAATCCAGGCCCCAATCGCCCTCCCCCCCCCCTCCCCTCCAACGCCACTCGATTTTTGTAATTATTGTAGATGTAGAAAAAGAATCTTAAGAATTAGAAAAAAAAATTGATACATGATAATGTTAGTCACCAAAACCGATTGGCCACATTCCTCAGAATTCTGATGATTGTAGCCAATCGGTGCCACTGATCATGCATCAAAATGTCGAGAATCATTTCTTCTAATGCCGAAAATCTTTTTTCTAGCTTTAAGATTTCACAATTCCATCTAAATAATTACACAAACTGTCTACTGAACAACAGAACTACCAAAACAACTATTTGTAAAGGAAGCTATCATCGAAATTAAAAAAAAAAAATCCCGGAAATTACTCACCACACCAACACTAGATTCATATCACACAATTACAGTTCTACCAGTATATGTTTTCAAATACGTTCTAAGGAAAGTGTAGATACCCCATATGTGTAGTTTGATGCACATATGTCCTTATTACCGATACAAAACCGCGGCCTTGGCGGAATAACGTACGGTAGGTGGGATTAACCCTGGTGGTCACCCGTATCCAAAAATTTTTATGGTATACATAACTTACAGTACGTATATCCATGTAATTGATGTAAAACTGTATTGTACAAATAAAATATAAAAAATAGCTTCAGGCAGTATTGTGCTAAGTAGGACTAGGACAGCCATCAGCTAAGAGTATGTAATTTTAACTTTACTAACTTTTATTTTACTATTAACTTAAGTTTTCATTTGTTGCTTCCTGAAAATGCTGTTGTTTCTAACGCCTGCTTTCAGCATTTCTGCTTTTTAAGCAACCCTGTCAGCCTGGCGGGGGGAGTGAGTCTGTTTGTTAACTTGAGGCACCCTAAGGGCAGACTCTTTCACCTCGGGGAAAGGGGAGTTGACTGACAGGGTGGACCTCCTGATTATAGTGGATTCCGAACCACTTGGGGAACATGGTAAAGTCACACGATTAAATCTGAGGTGACCAGGACTCGACTTATACTGCCAAAGCGCGTTATCATGTCCCACCAGGTTCCCCTGCCAACGCTGTGCACACTACCATGTTGCCGCAGTTTGAAACATGCTCTGCTCTAATGGAATCAACATGGTAAGGCCGTTGGCCTTATATATATTATATTTATACCAACAACAAATTAATTACTTGGTTGACATACCGCAAGGCACTAGCCCGTGTGCGGTTTAACGTTCCGTCAGGGCCTCCGGGTGGGGTTGTACCGAAAATAACCACCGAACTACACTTTCCCTGTAACCCCAGGAATACGCCCAAACATATTGAAGTATTTAAATGCTTCACATTCTGTTGATGTTCTCATGGGCCCACTATTTTTTTTTTTTTTTTAAGCTTCTAAAAAGGGCCTAGAAATATTTCTCCTTATTCCCAATTTAAGGTATATTCTTTTTCATGTTCCAGATTCAATTTCGTTCTACACAGAACTACCAACATACCAGGTTACACTAGAAAAGGGCAGCAAAAGCAGCACTAGGAAATGGGCAGTTCGATATCAATGGTTAATTGTAAGAGTGGGCCGAAAGGCTCAAAATTCTCCCATATGGAAAATAAAGACCATTTTTTTTCTTTCTATCCATCTTGTCAATTAACAAAACGTTGCTGTATAACCAAATTCTGAGTTGCTTTTTTAGTCTTCGCAGCCACCATAAAATTCTTAAAACGAGCTGGCCGTTGACATTGCCCCCCCCCCCCCTCCCTGATCACCACAAAATAGGTTGGTTCATATTTTTTATTTAATTTAATAATTAAGTTATAACGAATTCGTCTATTCAATTACAACGGGACTTTTTTATACATACGAGGAGTGCCTAGCCCTGTTGCAGGGTTTTTTTTTCTGTCCAACTGATAGACGACAGAAATTTATCCAATTTATGGAAAAATTATAACAACAATGAAAACACCTTATAATATGGTTCTCTCCCAATTGAATGGAGCAATGGTCAATCTCTAAAGGTTTTGATAAAAAATTAAAAATCCGTAACTGTTCATAAACATCAACCTGTATTGTATTAGATAATGCAAGAAGTTAAACGATTGTGAGACGGAGAAGAGAGACTCGCGCTAGCCTACAATATAATTTACTTCATTTCACATCTTCCTATCTTCTTATTCGCCGTCAGAGGCGACCCATGAATAAAATAATTTATGATCCTGAAACCAAATAGAAAGTAATTTTTATAAACCGTAGAATACAAATAACTACAGAAAATAATTTGCCTATCAGCCCAAGGCGAACGCGGCTTGAAAAATTGTCGTCTCATCTGATCTTACTTGAAAATTTAAGTGGTCCATTGTTAAGGCAGAGGTTTCATTATATTTTGTTAACCTTGCCATTTTCACCAAAATTCTTCTATCTACAGCCGCTTAGATATGAAATTGGTCTTATGAAAAATTCATAAAAAATAGAAGCTTAAAAAAAACAGATTATTTAAGTGATTGATTCACTACTTTTCTATAAAATCTGTAAAATGTACATTATGGTGTTTTGTTGGGTAATAGTATTTCAGGGGGGACAATTTAAATTGAAATTAAATGAATTTTTCACAAGATCACTTTCATATATGTGTGGCTGTGGAACGAGGAATTAATTTCGTCAAATAATTAGGTCATCTTTGGTTTATAAAATATTTTGAAATCTCTGCCTTAATACAGCTCGCAATATTTAAATTTGACTGATAATTCCACACGTGCAGCATCCTCTCAGTATGAAGTTGACATCAACGTACATCAAGAGTAGCAAATACTAATCACATCATTGAGGATGATAAAACTGCAAGCTGTGGCAGTTTTTGTAGCTAAAAACTACAATTTAATGTTGTAGCTCATGGTTGTTGCTATTATAATCATTATATGACGACCAATTGGGTTTTGTTGATGTTAATAATGACAACAATACGTGCGAATTTAAACAATTTTGAAACCCCCCCCCCCCCCCCCAAATAACAATAGTCTCGAGACATGATATTTGTGAACCTACACGCCCTAATTTCAGCAAAATCCAGAGTAGTTTGCGCACAAATCGACGAACAGGCAGACATTTCGTAAAAAACACTTTTGTTTTGTTCCTGGGACCTCAAACGTGTAAATCCACTGAATTTAGAATTCAAAAATTTCGACTATGTACAAAGCTTTCCTTATACTAACTTAACCAACGTTTAAATAGGAACGCATAGTGTTTTTTAATTAGGCTACGATATTTTTGCGCTAGAAAGAATTTACGAAGGGGGAGCCGGCATGTATATGGTATATTATTATACTTTAGTATTGCACTGCAATTAGGCCGGCAACATACGATCCCTTATCAACGTCCCGCCAAAAGGGACCGGTTTGAAGGGATGGCATGAATGCATGGAGTCTAATGGGCGCGGTCACACTGTTCCGGTGCCACCGTGCCAACCGCAATCGACCGGAGGGTGCTACGGCAGGAAAGGATGACCGGACAAATAAATAAACATTCAGTTGAGTGAGACCAGTCACCCGGTTCGACATCGACAAATGTATTGAATGTGTCCATGCGACTGATCGGATCAAGACTAAAATCAGCTATTTTTACGCGGTCGCACCGGACAGTGTGGCAGCGTCGTGTCATCCCGGCAGAACGCATCCCCCGCCTCCGGCAAAAAGGGATAGTATGTCGCCGGCCTTACTGTTGTAGATTCAAAAATAATGAAAATAAAGAAAACTTACCGCCCCACCAGTCCTTGCCGGAGCTTCCGTTGTTCCCAGCTGAGTAAGAACCTCCATAGTTATCGCTGGGACCGCCGTAGTGGCCACCTTGATATCCACCGCCCCCTCCTCCACTCCCGCCGTATGAATTGTACCCACGAGAGCCACCGCCACTACGAGTTGGTCCTGTAACAAAAAATTACACCAATTATAAAGGCGGCAATTTTACCGACCTCGTTTTGCATAATGCACGTGACATTGACGTGGTAGCAGACATCATTAATAAGTCTTTAATGTCTGCTACCACGTCAATGTCACGTGCATTATGCAAAACGAGGTCGGTGGAATTGCCGCCTAATGAGTAATATCATTTGGTAGTCATAGTCAGTTTTTTTTTTCTTCAATAAAACTGCTGGTTTTGAAGCCAAGTCCAATATTTTGCCCCTTAACTGCCCCGATGGAAGTCTTAGTCACTGAATAGAGTCATAATGACGAAAATAGCTGCGAAGCTCCACCAATTCAACAGCAATCGTTATCGTGTATTTTAAACAATACAAAAATATTGCTGTAATAAGTAAAGTCGTCATAAATATTCATACAACACAGTATATGCACATGTTTGGTGCCAGCCTAACAGAGAAACAATACAAGGAACTGTTGAATGAACCATTTGAGTTGCCTATTAGCAAAAGCAATCCTCTCCATTTTTTCAGTTTTGAGATATTCGCGCCATTTTTTTTTTATTTTTCAATACTCTATCCGATGAATCAGATATTGAGACGCAAAAGCAATTCTAATACTGTTAAAATTAGCTTTAAAAACAGTAATGTTATACCTCATGGCGTTGCGGCACAGCAGTTTTTTGCGGTTTCTGAAAAATCGACCTGGGTGGACAGGATTGCTTTTGCTAATAGGCAACTCATTATAATTTTCAGAGACCCAGGTCATTGACACCATTTCAAACTTTTTCGTAAGTAGTAAACATTTTTAAAAAATACGTTTTTTAGTTGATCTTTGTATTTTATCATTGGATGATGCCGGGCATGGGAAGTAAGTTTTTTATAATGCGTTATTGCTGCGTAAGAAGTGGCTTTCAGGTATTTCTCAGTTCTAATCTGTGCGTTCATGATAATATCATATTATGTTGATTATTATTTTATTATTATTATATATTTTATCGAATATTATACAACAAAAAATTTAATCTATTAGCCTATACTTGCTATATCTGCTCGCAACGGTTCCCGGCTGTCTCGTCGTCATTATCATGAAAATATTTAACAAATAAACATCCTCTCAGTGAAAAGTTGTCATCATCACTCATCAAGAGTAGCAAATACGAATTACATCATTGAGGATACGCAAAATACATGTTTTCGGTAAATCATCTATTCAAGAATTCAACGAGTCAAGCCATAAACATTTGGTCAAGTACAGGACTGCTGGCATTCTCAGCTCGTAGTTTTCTCAAATGAGTAAAAAGAAAAAAACCTACCTAGCTATGCAGTAAACCGAGCGAAAGCGAAAGCTTGACCAGCAGTAGAAACATAGGCAGCTTGTTTCGCCATGACTAAATACTGCAGTGTTTTCGAATTTTTTTAAATAGGACCGGTTCTAATATGCTCCGTATAAGGGTAATTTATTTATATATTGCAATCAATAACGGAATATTTTAGATTGTGTGCGCATTAGTCGATATTCTTGCATATATTATACATTGTCCAAATAGACAACACAAGAACACTTTACTGGACAAATTATATACATGGTACTTATAAATACTTGTATCTACTCATTGTGAAAAATAAGTTTTACGTTATAAAATAAAAAACACACAACCATACCGTTTTGTTTTTACTGTGAGCCGAAACCGGTTGTGTGTTTTTTATTTTATAACGTAGAAGTAATTTTTCACAATGAGTGGCAGCAAGTTTTACAAAGTTACTAAGGAGACTATTATGTATACTTGTATCTACACCAATAATAATAATTGCTCTTAATTAAATTTTAATGGGGTAAAAACGTACCTCCACTGCCGCCACCGCCAGGCTGCTGACGGTAATCGCGAGCACCGAATCCGCTGCCACCGTAGCGACTCTTGGAGCCTCCGCCACCACGACGTGACATCATGGGGGCGCTCATGTCATTAGCGAAACTTTCCAGCCAACTAGGAACTTCTTGATTTGTTTCTGAGAGAAGTTCAACAAGGTCCCGCACTATATTCCTATTTTTATCATTGAAGAAGGACGTTGCGACACCTGAACACAGAAAAATTACAACAAGTTAAGATAAGACTGACTTGTCAAATTCATGCCCATATTGAAATTAACATAAACTTGAATACTCTAATTGACATGCGAGCTTCATAAAACTCTACGTTTTGCGCAATGTAGAGCGCATTTCGTCAGTTTCGTTTTCAAGTTATAGCACGATTTTGATTAGGTGGTGCAAGAAAATGCCCCGTGTTAATGTTTTTATACTTTAACAACCCAGTCATTTGTCCAATGCCACCATCCTTTGGCCACAATTAGTAAGCTTATAGCAATCGCAATCTACTCTTTGGGAGAAGCAGGCTAGCAAGCTGGCCATCCACGGCTCAGTCAATCAACGATTCCTTGATCGTCACCCAGTGAAAGCGGGTGATTCTCGCCATAAATCCAATACAGTCAAAATCATGGTTTTAAGTTGGCCACCCGAGACTTAAGACTAAATTTCTGTTGTCATGTTTGCATGAGCAGCAGACAACGACAATTTGGCCAATGCCACCTAGGTTTTCCCGCTATTGGTCAAACGTAGCTGCTGCAGCCGGGTTATTATAATACTCGGGTTTATTTTTTAATACGGCAGTAGTAAGGTGTTAAAATATGCGCGGGAAATTCAAATTAATAATTTCAAAATTTATTCGGGAATGGCTGATGGGACGGGAAGAGGTGGAATCTTTGTTTCAAATTTGAAATAGTGGACTAGACTTATGTGTTTACGAGAGATAAATAAATAAATATCTACTTTTTT
Source organism: Psococerastis gibbosa (assembly GCA_963971405.1). NCBI lineage: Eukaryota > Metazoa > Arthropoda > Insecta > Psocodea > Psocidae > Psococerastis > Psococerastis gibbosa. Next base: position 29,480,168 of record OZ020489.1, on the reverse strand, counting down.
GTTCTATTAGTAAGCCAACCTAGCGGAGTTAGGGCTATAAGCCCTCTCTTACACTCAACTAGGAAAGCCCGGGACCACCTGCTTTACTGTCCTCCGAAGCATGACCAGAAAATGTAGGAAGTGTGGGACTCGAACCAACAACTTTTCGGAAGAAAGTTGGAGTCCATTCCACTACTCTAAATGTCCTGAGAGATTTGTTATTAATATGTAAGTTTAGCTTAATATTGTTTGTCAAACTGTATTTTTTTATTTTGTTTTAGGGTAGGGAAAATGGTTATAGATCTTATAGATATAGGCCTTACAATTATTGTGTTTAAATTGTTTCTATATTTAATGCCCGTTCATTTATTCATTAATAAATTATTAGAATACAAGAGAATGGTTGTATTGAGGAAATACTAGGAAGCATTGAAATGCACAGGCACAATTTTGAAATTAATAAGAATTTTATTTCATGTGCCTACATCTAAGGGCGAAAAAAATGAAAAACTCACCAAAAATATTAATTTATCAATTTGAATTTCCCGCGCATTTTGCATTCATTTGTTTAAAGCTATTGAATAAACCCCAGTATTATAATAATCCTATATGGCCATGATCGGGCTGCTGGTTAGGCGCGATACATTCTATTTTATTATCATTGTGTAAAGCCGCATAAGTAATTAAACTCACCGAGATTGCCCATACGGCCTGTACGACCGATTCGATGGACATACTCCTCGATGTCGGTGGGTAGGTCAAAGTTGATAACATGTGTGACGTGGGGGATGTCGAGGCCACGGGCGGCCACAGCTGTAGCCACAAGGATTGGCGTTTCCCCCGTGCGGAACCGGCGCAGCGCGTCCTCGCGCTCCCGCTGTGACCGTTCCCCGTGGATACACGTCACCTGGAAGTTATTGCTGCCGAGGTACTCTTCCAAATAGTCTGCACCCTTGCGAGTCTCCACGAACACAAGGGTAAGCTTATCATTAGCTGAAACAACAAGTATTACATTCATATTAGAATACACCAGAAACCTCTATTCCACCCCTAGCAAGATGGTAGTGTACTTACAATATCTCCGCTAAATGTTCTAATTATGATATTATTAATAACGATAAATATAGAGGGGGGGGGGGAGGCACTATATAAAAAAAACAGCTACTTACTAGTTACAAAAGAGGGAGTGTCAATTTCTTAGTGAAATCAGTGACAAACTTACCAGCAGAATTGTGGGCTTCCAGCAGATCAAGGAGAAAGCCTCGCTTATCGTGGTCTGCTGTCCATACGATCTTTTGGGTAATATTTTCGGAAGTACTTCCGACACGACCCACAGCAAGGAAAATATAACTGTCGAGAAAATCACGGGCCAATTTCTGAAAAAAATAAAATAAAAAAATAATAATAAAAATAAATAAATACCGTACCCCGTTATACAAGAGATGGCAGCAGTTACGGGATTTAAATTCCCCGGGTGTTTTACGAATAGAAAAACACGTTCAATCATATTAATACATCTGTCATTGAAAAGTCTTTTTTCTATTTTTCTACGTAGTCTCCGTTTACATCAACGTACAATGGATGGGGCCTAGGACCAACGAAGAGCTGAAAACAGAAACAGAAATCGACCCCTTACCCCCAGAAGCTTAAAAAGCCTGTGGCGCGCATGCTAAGTGCATTGATGTAAACGGAGACTACGTAGAAAAATACAAAGAAAACGCCTCACCTTCCCAATGATGTATGCGTTAATACGATTAAATGTGTTTTTATATATACAACGCCCGCGGAGTTTATTACCAAGGGTACGCCGCGTATTTTACACATTAATACCCACACCAAGGCAATGAAGAATTATTAATTAAAATACCATGACTGCACTTTGTCATATGAAATCAAAATATTAAAAAAAATTTAGCGTGCGTGTATCGGTGTACATACGCAAGTGAAACTTCCTAATGACATCATTTTTCGAAAAATGATCTACTACAATATATTTACAACTTTACAGAAATTGGTTAAGTAAAGCTAAATCAGATAAATTTTAAGCAAAAGGCTTTTATTATTATAAACATGTATACAAATAATTCAATTATTTTACCTTATTGTTCCTAAGATTATAATAGCATTTCATTAATTATATTGGTTGTAAGTCGGTTTACAGACGATAGTTTAACGTGACGCCTAAATTACTTAATCGTAATAATGTATGGCAGGAAAGAGAAAGAAATGTGGAAAAGCCCTTAAGTGGTTTGCATTTTTTAAATAGATAATAACTTTATAGATAATAAATTTGATGAAACTCGTGCGCACCCCCTGACGTTTCCACCCTCCAAAGCCAAACCCTTTGCATAATCACCACAAATATAGCATGCCTAAAAGAGGAAGAATAGACATGGGTATAATTTAAATTGAGATAGGCCTTCTACATCTGCCCAAAAATGAGCGTCATCCATAAGTACAGAAATCAGGATGGCGCGTAACCAAGATTCGTAACCAAGATTTTTCTCACTACGTTTCACTCCAAAAACCAAAATCTACAGCTTACCTGAATCACATCAGGGAAGGTTGCGGAAAACATAAGTGTCTGCCGTTCGCCTACAAGAGGCATATCCTTTTCAACGATTCTACGAATCTGGGGTTCGAACCCCATGTCAAGCATACGATCAGCTTCATCGAGAACAAGGAACATACAGTTCTCGAGACTAATTTTCCCGCGGTCGAGCATGTCACCCAGCCGGCCAGGCGTTGCTACGAGCAGGTGACAGCCCCTGTCCAGTTCCCGGAACTGTTCTTGCAGATTCGAGCCACCGTAGACAACGCAAGGCCGGAGACGGGAGCGGTAAGAGAATTTGCGGGCCTCGTCGTAAATCTGGGTGGCAAGCTCACGTGTCGGCGCCAGCACCAAACCCATGGGAAATTGTTTTCTGCGCACAGGGGGCTTGAACATTTGGGGCCCACGTTGATACATCTGATCCAAAATCGGGATCAAGAAGGCAGCCGTTTTCCCCGATCCAGTCTGGGCACAGGCCATCAAGTCCCTTCGCCCCATTATGATTGGGATTGCATACTTCTGCACCGGCGTTGGCTTGTCATATCGAGTAAGAGCTATATTGCTCTGTATAACTTCTGTCATCTTGATTTGATCGAACTGCAAAACAAAACTTAGCATTAACCTCCTAAACCAAAACACAGTCTAATCAGTTCAATAAAAAAACTTTGCCCTCAGATCTCATAATCTTACTGTCATGTAGACCGCGTCGCACAACGTTCCAACGCACAATGTTAAAGACTACGGAAACAAAAATTAAAAACAAGACAATTCAAAACACATCATGGGCTAGAAGTACATTGGCAACACAGCACTTGGTCAAGCGCTTTTTTCTCGTCATTGGGCAATGACATTCGGAACGAACTCAGAAAAACAGATTGCTTCTACTTGGTGATTATGACAACGTACCGAATCAATATGAGGGGGGACGTTGTCTCCAGTCGCTTCCACGGGTATATCTTCGTATTTGCTAAAGTTAATCCCCGTGTTCCCGGTGCCAAAGAGTTCGAGCTCCAAACGGGGATCCTTCGCCGTCGGTACAGTCCAATCCTCCTGTCAGAAAAAAAATCACCATAAGCTTTACAACTAGACCCGGCAAGGCAAATTAACGGGAGACACCCATTTAGTCTAACCAACCACTCTGCCAGTGTTTCATACTGAGGTAATGGAAAAATTGGGAATCCCTTGAAAACTGCCTACACTGTAAGAAATGTAATAAATTAATAGTGTGCATACCGTGTCACGTGAGCGTCCTCCTCTGTCACTGTAGCGGGACTCGCCCTGCGGCGGCTCCTGCCAGCGGTCATTGTGTACGGGCGGGGGCCCCTCGTCACGCCCACCGCGGTCATTCCAGCGGGACCCTCCGTCGCGGCCTCCGTCGCGACCGCCCCGGTTCCAGTCGTCACCTCCACGGTAACTGCTGCCCCCACTGCAAACAAAACAACTTAATAACTTGAAGTTCTTCAGAACAGCCCCCCAGATGGCAAGGGATGAGGTTAAAAATGAAGAGATGAAAAGAGAGTTCGGGTTGATAAAACCTTCGATCTTTCAGGTGAAAGTTGGAGTTAGGTGCCCTACTACTTTACATGTCCTGACATATACCTGTACACTGACTGCAAATCTACTAATCTGCAAAAGATTAATTTAAAATCATGCGAGCAATTGCAAAACCGGTTGCATAAAAATCGCTTGGCAATTAATAACAACTTTCAAAACCCTGAAATTACAACATTGATTTTAATAGGTATTATTAATACAAAAAAAATGTTCGCGTCCGCTAGAATTTAAGCTATGTAAAAAGACATCGACAAAAGAAACGGCAGCTTTTACAAGATCTAAAAATAGTTAAATGAATAATTCTTAATAGTAATTGCTCATGAACAGAAGGCTTTCAAAAAAAATCTGCCGTGTCTATTATCCAAGGATCAGCCCAAAACATAGCCACGCATCCATTTATTTGCCAGTGCAAAGGGAATAATCACACTTCATAATATAGAAGGGGATTAGGGTGACACTGGCCAATTCAAATACGTCATAACATAATATTAATTTGATTAAAAAAAAAAAAAAACACAGGAAGGCAGAACTTTACGAACTTCTCAGACCATCCTAATACTTCTGTTAAATAATCTATGACACAATCTTTGAAAGCATGACTAAAAACTAATCACATCGTGAAGAGCCCATGACGGTCACGCCTTGTCAAACTGAGTCTTAAAAACGAAATCGGCGGACCATACAGGCCTTGGGGCGATCAATTGTACGTTTTTGGAAAAGGTGCCCATTCCATTGACCGGCTAGGGCTATTTCCAAAAACGGTGACGTGGTAGCAAACATTCAAGACTTAGGTGGCGTTTCCACCGACCTCGCATTGCAGAATTGACGGAAATGTTTATTTTCCTCTACGCCATAGCTAAAATTGATCAATGATCATACAGTAAAATCACAAACAAACAAACTAAAATTAAAAAATGGCGTCATGGGATATATTAAGTACAAACATTTTAATAGATTTCTATAAAAAGAAAAATTCTAATTTCTGTCAATATCATTTGCATTCTGCAATGCGAGATCGGTGGAAACGCAACCTAAGTCTTGAAAGTCTGCTACCACGTCACTGTTTTTGGAAATAGCCCTAGCCGGTCAATGGAATGGTCGCCAAAGGCCCAACTTCAATTACAACGAATCTTCTTTCTTCTGGCTCTACAGCTCTTGATGGGCTTCGACCTGCTTAGGCGCGGTTTCCACCGACCGGCTAGGGCTAAATACAAAAACGGTGACGTTATAGCAGACATTCAAGACTTAGGCGGGGTTTCCACCGACCTCGCATTGCAGAATGCAAATGACAATGACGGAAATGCTTGTTTTACTTATTATAGAAATCTATTAAAATGTTTGTAATTAACATATCCCATAACGCCATTTTTTAATTTTAGTTAGTTTGTTTGTGATTTTACTCTATGATCATTGATGAATTTTAACTATAGCATAGAGTAAAACAAACATTTCCGTCAATGCCACTTGCATTCTGCAATGCGAGGTCGGTGGAAACACCAACTAAGTCTTGAATGACTGTCACCACATCACCGTATTTGTGTTTAGCCCTAGCCGGTCGGTGGAAACCGCGCCTTAACAACATTCCTCCAGTCATCTCGGTTTTGTACGACCATCTATCAAGTCAGTACAGTACGTCATTTGCCAACTCTGTACATTTTGTTCGGCATGCGGTATTCAGACATTCTTACAACATGTCCCAGCCATCTTAGACGCTGCGCTTACATGAAAAGAACTTCTCCATGCATTGCGTCTATTTCGGAGCTTTTCTTATACGCTATTCACTGTTTTCGTACAGGGGTCCATAGATTCTCCTCATTATCTTCCTTTCCAATAGTCGCAGTTTGTTGGCGTCGTAGGTGGTAAGATTCCTGATTTCTGAGCCGTATGTCTTATAAGGTTTTGTAGATCTCCATGGCACTCCCATGACATCGCCCGGCCGGGGAAGACCAAAGATGACACTCCCCAAAAAAATTGAACACGACCTGAGAACTCTCACGCTAATGAGAGACGACGCTCTCAACAGAATCGTCTGGACAAATGCGACGTAAAAGTCCGTTGAAAAAAATCAATGCATACCCACCTAACCCCCTATAATGAAAGTATAGCATGACTTCCAACCTTTTAAAGACTTTTACAAATAATGACCTAAAGAACCCTATGCCAAAGTCCCCCATTGTTAAAATTAATCACTTTGTATAGTTTTACGTAATAAAATAAAATTAAAAACATACACAACCGGTTTCGGCTCACGCCATCGTCAAGTGCAATTGAAAACAGATAAAACAAAAAGGTATGCAAGCTAAAACAAAACTCATTGTCAGGATAACACACAGCATCGCATAAAGTAAACAATTGAAATTGAACAATTAAACATTAACCAATGGAAGCGCCAACAAGGGGGAACTACTTAAAAAGGATATGGCATTAAGTAACGTTTTGTTTTTAACCATAGCTTCCCTAATCTCAATGGTTTCTAAATTATCAAGAAGTTTCCCCTTGTTGGCTACATGTAAGATTAAAATAATATAATAATAAAATAAAAATAAAATTATCGAAATCACAGGCATGGCTGTGGGTGTTTATATGTTGGGCATAGGCGGACTGAGTGTCGGGTTTTCTTACCCCCCGTCTATGCTCCGCTATTCTTTCTTTAAAACCTCTCCTAGTTTGTCCAATATATAAACTACCACAATCATTACAGTCTAGTTGATAAACCTCTGATTTCCTCCCTTTCTCCAATTTAGGCTTACAATTAATCAGTTGCTTATCCAACGAGTCCACAGAATAAAATGACACATTCTTGTCGACCTTATCTCCAATCCAAGAGGCCAACTCCAAACTAATCCTACCCAGATATGGTAACTTAATTTTATTTTATTACGTAAAACTATACAAAGTGATTAATTTTAACAATGTGTGACAGCAAGTTTTACAAAGTTACTAGGGAGACTATTATGTTTATCCAAAGTCCCCCCCCCCCCCTTCAGACCAGTCCCGGACGTACATAGGTTATTTTACCTCACTGTTTGACAGACACTTGCTCTACAATGGCACGCTGACTCGCTGAGACAAACGTTGGCAAGATCACGACTTAAAAATGTAAACGTTTTGCATATTAAATGTTGTTAGATATCTTAAGAACGCAACTTGTCTTGATAAAAGAAGAAAATGTATCTTACCCCCTCCTGTCCCTGTCGAAGTTTTCACCATTCGACGGGCGATCTTCGTAACGGCGACGTCCTCCTCCTCCTCCGCCTCCTCCTCGGGAGAAGCTTGAGAATGCCTCAGAAGATCCGCGGCCTGGAACAGTAAAACCAGTAATGCAGTGGCGAAACGTGGGATAATTGCGAGTGTAATGCCCCTGGCGTACTTAGTGATTTGTTTATTTTATTATACTTGACCACTTGATAGCGCCAGCCGAAACCGGTCACGAATTTTATGATAACAACATTAAACTGTACTAAGAATTTTAATTTTTACCATGATTCTGAATAACCTTAATATGCCAGTATAATTTATATCTAATTTGAAACAGAATTTATAGTGCAATACTGCAAACGTTCGGTTACCTCCGCGGTCGTCCCTACTGTCACGGTCTCGGCGTTCGAAGCGTCCTGAGTCGGGGGGCGGAGCTGGGGGACCGTGATTATTACGGAGATGTGGTGGCACGTAACGGTTGGCCGAGCTATTGGAGTTGCTCTCACCGCTCTGCAAGTCCAGACCAGCAAACTGTAACACCAAAACATAAGGAGTTTAGATGACTACTACTTCGACAACAGTGGCCGGTGGGACCTATCTTTAAGTCATAACCACCAAGTAGTATTCCTAAAATGCAATAAATTATTTTAAACCTATGCATAAGAAAAACTATATATTTAACGGTAAATGAAAGTAATAGTTTTGGAAATAACTCGTACACTGCCCTCACATTGAGAAAAATCCTTCAGTTGTTTTCTTTACTTTCATCTGATTCAATTAAAGGTGTATTTATTTGTAAATTTTCAAGTTCATTTTTTTTATTTCTAAAAAGGGGGTCATTCATTCTGCATTGTTTGGACATTATCGGGACGGTTCGCCACCTACCCATCACAGTATCTCCAAATATATTTTTCTCTTTCTTTGTTTGTACATATTTGTAATACATAATGTACTTTTCTCATTTTATTCATCATTCTACTAAGTACTAACCCTAGTATCGTAAAGATACCTTTGCGATTTAAATAAATGAATTTCTACTATTATTCGCTTCCAAATTGTTTAAATATATATTTTTTTTATCGCACAGTTACCTACACTAACATTGCTCTATCTCCCCACTTTGACAAGAGTACTTATAGTGGGGGGCTCTCCTCAATTCTTTCCGAGCTAGCGAGATTGACGTCAATATTTCTCTCTCCTACTTGATTGCCGTCCATCCGTGCAGACACGAGTTTCTCATTGTACAGGGTGGATGGCCTATCATGCAGTCTTCTTTCATACAATGTATTGTTTTAAATTTTGTATCAATGAATCCATATTGTAAACTGTCATTTGTGGAGGAATATCTTTTATCTTACTTTACTGTTGTTTCATGAACCTAACAATGCGTGAAATTTTAGTCCTCCATTAAGTTCATAAACTTAAATTATTACAACACCCAAAATTGAAAATATCCTATAATATTGTACATGAAGTAGTCATCTACATTCTACAACTTCCCGAGAACAAATCTTCATTACTTACATATGTAATTAAATTGAAAAATGACAACCGATATATGGGGTGACTAGTATCACACACTACACAAAATTTGTCCATTCCAAAGCCTTGAAAATACATTCAGTCTGCGTTAATGTTTTGAGAAAATAATAAAAAAAATAAAACTAGTAGTGACACACACACACACACATGATGATCAATAGGTCGATAAAAAGTATCATTATAATACATGGCGTTCCGAGTCGTTTATAGGCTGCAAGAAAAGCCTAGTAGCTGATAACAATTAAAAAAAATAACAGCCGTATTGCCTGTTGAATTTACATAGTTTTATTTAATAATTGTTACTTGTAATGGGACACTACACATACCGTTATGCTTTTAAATTGTTTTAAGAAAATGCCTATTCACTTAAAAGATGATGCGGAAATAACATAACGGGGTTTAATTTGGCAAAGCAGAACAGTTTCCGGCAGCTAAATGGCCCCATTGAGGTCAATGACAAATGAATCTTGATGTATGAATTTACTACATTCTTGTATGTTTGTCAGACTTCTGAAAACTTTTGACATGCAAGCATTTTAAAAATTAGAAAATGGATTCCACTTTCTTGCTGCAGGGATCAATAGGATATGCACGTCGGAAAGGAATGTATTAAATATGAGCGGTATATCATTTCCCCACCGTTTAAATGCTTTAAATAACACTGGCATACCTGCTGCTCTAGACTCTGTCCATTTTGGGGTGCATTACTCATAGTATTACGATACAAATCGTTGAAAATCCGACTACTTTTCCAAGCGTCTTTGAAAATTTTTTACACAAAGTGGCAAGTGCACAAAGACGAAAGACCGAAGAGGATTCGATTGTGCTTTCGTCATTTCCCTGCAGTTACAACATAAAAAGACGTACTTTCCCTATGATGGCTATTATATGTCCCACTTTCTTACACTTCCTCAGTCATTTTCATTTAAACAAGTAAAATAATGCTAATTTGTAAATTAAACAATATTGTCCCATGAAGCAGTATACGCAAAACATTATATATAAATATTATATATAATTGTAGCAAAAATTACTTTGAAAAGGCATTTTTGTATAAAATTAAAAATATTTAAGGAGTCTTATTCTGTGATTTATCGTATCGAAAATCGATATATCGAGTATGCGAGTATCGTCAAACGATCTATATAGACCATTCCAGAACACGTGACCTAGCAGAAGCTGCCACTATGCCCGGTGTGTAAATATCCGCCATTTTACTATATAATTTAATGAGATTTGGAAGCAAAGTTGTCTAAAATGAATTTAAAAATAATATTTGTAAGTAATTATGGCTTAAGCCTGCAAAATTTGGGGGTGGATATAAAGGCCCGGTACTTCTCGAAAATTAAAAAAATTGGGTTTGATCCCTTTTGGCTGCAAAGACGAGAGATGGCCCAAGGGGCATTTACCACATGGCCTCAGGTGAGCCTTGTCGACCTCACCTCATATTTAATTTTTAAAACGAGCTTCTTAACAGCAAGAGAGCTGAAAGCTTATAAGAGTCTCGAGGCTTTCAAACGGTATGAACGAGGCTGGCTGCAAGAAATTCTATGTTGCCAAGCCCTAGATGGAACGGTTGCAGTTGTTGGCACAGTAAGTAATAAGCCTACCTATTTATAATTATTTTTTGGGACATGTGAATCGAGTCGTGTGAAATTTCTTAATGAGACAATTATTTACCATTAAACTGTGAGTTTGATAAGGGTGTAGTGTTCTAATTGATCAAATAACAATGAAGTCGAAGTTGTTGGATATTTACTTTTTGACTTGCACTTAGTTGACTGCTGGAATGTTGTTGTTTTTGATTTGTAATAAATCATTTGAAGAATAGCTATTACGAAAAAGCATTTATTAATTTGACCCTGACATGCTTAAAATGAGTTAGAATACCTGTATCCTGCCAAATTATAAAAAACCTCGTACCTTCTACCAAACGTTGCTCGTTTCTAAAACTGCCGAAACAAAAAGTACCGCTAATTAAACGCACACAGAAACATGCCAAAGAAACTTACATGACGTCTAGAATAATTAAATGTAATCAGATTTTACGTGTAACTACGACCAAGGGGTATATCTTGCTTTAATTTTTGTCACCCATTAGAAACGCATGGGGTCCTCTTAAAACTAGGGCACTATGTAGACCTTGACATTTGCTTGCGTATTAGACACCTGTCCGGCTCATACAGTATTTTAGTGTTACAACTAAAGCTTTATTTGCTTTTATTATAGGTTAAACATTCCCAGAGAATGAATGCTCCAGCATTAACAGCTTGGGTGCACCTTACCATTGATGGGGCGGTCATTAGTGGTCACTGCAAATGTATGGCAGGTCTCGATGAAGTTTGCTCTCATGTGGCCACTATATTGTTTGCTCTCGTGCACAAGGCGAATGAAACATCTTGTACGCACCAGCTGGCGCAATGGCCTGTGCCAAGGTTGAAAGATGTCCACTATTCAAAACATGACGTGGGGGAAAGAAAGTAGGTCTTTCGGCACCACAAAACTGCCTAAGTTCGTACCAGAAATGAACGAAGAGGAGATAGGTGCATTCCTCAATGCAATTGAAGTGCAATCTGGTGAGTAATTCGCTATTCTCCACTGATTAGTACATATACTTGTTCATGACGCATTGATGATTGTTTTCGGAGTCGCAGGCTATATTACCTGCATTGTAGTACATATTTACATCATAACGTAGGTAATACACAAGACCTAGTCCATTCACAGCAACGTTAGTAATGTAATTACGTACTAATTATTATAAAATTACACGGCCAGAGTTACGTGATACTATAGTGCAATCCTTATACTTTACATACTCACACTTGGTTTTAGGAATAACGCCTGCCCTCTCCTATGTCACCGGACCACATTGTGACCGCTTAGCCGCAGCCCAGAAGCAGGTTTTGAACATGGACCTGGGAGACCTATTTGAGAAAGACTTGTTGGACTTTCCTTTAGTTTTGCTCCTAGAATTTTCACAAGGTAAATAGGAATTTAATTCTGACGATGGGTTCAATTATCGCCATTAGGGGAAAAACTTAATAAGTCTATGTAAAATAAGGAATATTAAATTGGCATAATGATAGTAATAATATCGGTAGCGCAACGAAAATGGAAGCAGTTTCGGAAGGATTGCTTGCCCAAGCCAGATTTTGGTTTTAGACAAAAAAAATATTTTTTGAAAATATTATGAAGTCGCTCCCTTATGCATTCATTACATTACATATTGTATTGATTTGTCTATTATGGAATATGCAATGACTGATTGACGACAACAGAAAGTGGCTGGAGGGCGAAGTGGAGGGGACGAGACGAAGAGGTATAAGAACCAGATTGAGGACGACCTCAGAAAGGCGGGAATGATTCCTGAAGAAGAGATAAGATGGCAGGGAGTAGTGGGGGAGACTCATAAATCACACAATAAGTTTATAATTACACACAAAATTGGACATTACGATGTATACAAAATACAAGAGGGACCCTGCTTCAATTTCAAGTATACCTTGACTGCCTAAAGCAGATTGAAACGACTCCTCGGCTTAACGCATACAGAAAACCAAAACCTTTTCAATTGGGCCCGGTACCTCCTACACAACCGGGTGGCCGGGCTCCAGGGGCGGAAAAGGGTCACTATGCTGCAGCGCGGCCAAAACTCTTTTTTAAGAATCATAACAATCCCATCTCCTTATATAGGGGACAGGACCAGCACCTCACCCTCCCTACCCGAGGGGGAGGAATAGGTGATAATTATAGTGAGGCATGAACGGTCCCAACTCTCTACCATCTTTCTTCGTGAGTTTAATTTATCGAAAAATGTAAGCTGGAACCCATAAGCCCGTCACTACTTGAACACGTGGTAATTTCTTTTGTTTCAGGTGTGAATATTAGCTTGAGCCTTGAGCAAGTTCAAGAAATCGAGAAATTGTCACGAGGCCAAGAAGGCGAGACGTGGCACCGGTATAGAAGAGGGCGTGTGACGGCGTCCAACTTCAAGAGTGCATGCACGTCTTCCTTGGAAAGCCCAGCTATTAGCACTTTAAAAAAAATATGTTATGCCGGACAAAGTCCGTTCTATAGTGCAGCCACTTCATATGGCAAAGACCATGAAGATGTAGCTCTTCGCGCCTATGTGCAGAATGTGCAAAATGTGCACCAGGACTTTAAGCTGAGGAAGTCAGGATTAATAATTAAGACGACGCATCCGATGTTTGGAGCTTCCCCTGATGCAATAGTGTCATGTCTTTGCAGTGGAGACGGCTGTGTAGAAGTGAAATGCCCCTTCAGCATGAGGAATCCAATATTAGCAACTACTGCGCTATGAAGAATGCTTGTCTGGAAGTTGGTAGTAGTGGCATAAGGCTAAAGAAAACCCATGCATACTATTACCAAATTCAGCTCCAACTGTTTGTTGGTGACTATAAATATGTTGATTTCATTGTGTGGTCTAACAAAGATATGTTTGTGGCCAGAGTATTACCTGATAGTGAATTTATTAAAAATAAGGTACAGAGGGCGAAAAATTACCACCAAAGGGTGATATTGCCGGAGTTATTAGGAAAAGCATTTACTAGAAATGTTTCATAAAAAAAAAAACATTGTGATATACGTGGAACCCCGTTAAAATGGTTTGAGAGGTATTTATCAAAAAGTAAGCATTTCAGACCAAGTGACCCTCTACCACTCACCTTCGGAGTACCCGAATGATCCATATTAGGCCCTGTTTTATTGCTTTCCAATTTTTTATATTAATATGAGTTTTTGATTCTTTTCCAGTGGATTCAAAGCAACGTTTCTGGCAGAGCCCCATGCAATTATACCATAAGAAAGAATCGACTGTACTATTGCAAAATAGACTGTTTTTATTGTGGTAATATGTCACGGAGAATTTTGAATAAATAAGTTTTTCTTACTCTGTGTGATAAGGCTAATATGTTCAGTCCATTTAAGGTGGCGATCGATTTTAACAGCAAGGTAAGTTGTTATTAGCTTTTTGTACTTCTCCACAAGTACTGATACCGTTTGTGCATTCGTGTATTGTCAGCTTCTCAATATTTATATTTGGGTATTTTTTGGGGGTAAAGTCATAAGATGTGTTTTACGTACTTACTGAAATAAAACAGGGCCTAATATGGATCATTGGGGTACTCCGAAGGTGAGTGGTAGAGAATCACTTACTTGGTCTGAAATGCTAACTTTTTGATAAATAACTCTAACTTTTAACGGGGTTCCACGTATATCACAATATTTTTTTTTTATGAAACATTCCTAATAAATTCTTTTCCTAATAACTCCGGCAATATCACCCTTTGATGGTAATTTTTCGCCCTCTGTACCTTATTTTTAATAAATTCACTATCAGGTAATACTCTGGCCACAAACATATCTTTGTTAGACCACACAATGAAATCAACATATTTATAGTCACCAACAAACAGTTGGAGGTGAATTTGGTAATAGTATGCATGGGTTTTCGTTAGCCTTATGCCACTACTACCAACATCCAGACAAGCATTCTTCATAGCGCAGTAGTTGCTAATATTGGATTCCCTCATGCTGAAGGGACATTTCACTTCTTCATAGCCCTCTCCACAGCAAAGACATGACACTATTGCATCAGGGGAAGCTCCAAACATCGGATGCGTCGTTTTAATTATCAATCCTGACTTCCTCAGCTTAAAGGCCTGGTGCACATTCTGCACATAGGCGCGAAGAGCTACAACTTCATGGTCTTTGCCATATGAAGTGGCTGCACTATAGAACTGACTTTGTTCGGCATAACATATTTTTTTTTTTAAGTTCAAATAGCTGGGCTTTCTTCACAAGAGGTACATCTTTATTGTCTTTGCCTATTACGCTGATGACACAGCCCTTCTCTTTCGTGGCAACACCTTGGCAGAGGCACTAAGCTCTGGCTAGTAAAATCTTGGTTGGATTCAAACCTACTAACACTTAACCTAAGTAAAACACATCTTATGACTTTTTCCCCCAAAAAGACCCTAACATAAATATATACGAGCTGACATTCAATTCAAGAGCACAGTCTATTCTTTCTTATGGTGTAAATGCATGGGGCTCTGCTACAAAAGTTTCTTTGAATCAACTGGAATTACAAAAAAAAATCGTATTATAGGTAATGTAGCGGTAACCTTATTTAATGTAAATTGTTTAATTTGTTCATTTAAACACCTACTAAGACGGGTATTCCATATACGTCAATCGTCAACGAAAAATTGAAAAATGACGTAAATTGACGTGGTAGCAGAATTTTTAGTATGTCTTTAATGTCTGCTAAAACGTCATTTTTCAATTTTTCGTTGACGATTGACGTATATGGAATACCCGCCTAAAGTTATGGATTCACGAGAAAATAACATATCGAGGAAACTCCATGTAGAACAATAAAAATATATTTTAATCAACATAAGTTAAACAACAAAATTTATTTTGTATTAACTCTCTTCTAACATATACATATTTACATACGTAACACACACACACCTGCACACCTTAATTTTATACTTCAGTTATTAGTGGTACAATTTATCATTTCATGTATACTTGTATTGCAAAATTGGAATAATTATATATTTGATTTGATGTGAAGTGAGCTATTTTAATTTTAATACCCATATCGTACCCTAATCTGTTCGGTTTAGATGCTCTATTATCATTCCCTTAATGTCCTCTTTAATAGATTAAAAAGTTTAATTGAATTGTATGACATACCTGATGTTAGCAAGCTTAGGCCATATAATACTTTAGGCACGACATAGTAGATGCACTGCATGAGAAATTTCGGGCACATTACCTCTTCTTTTATTTTATAATTTTGACAGAGGCGGGGTGCTGCGTGCGAAAATTTGAGGACTGCGCTATGGCCTTCTCAGGTGTTAGGCACCTGCGTTTGACACAGGTTAACGAGACATGCCGCAACATATACCTCTTGATCTGGAATAGAATAGTTAGTGCCAGATGTAGCAAGAGCAGAGAGGGGAATAGTACCCCTAAACCTAGTAAATTTTTTTTTCAAGCAGCCTATAACCCTCTCTACATGGATTCGGACGTTCGCGATGCTCCGCGTTTTCTCCACGTCCAATGGATGTAACTGTGATTTGCCCTTAGTAAATGCGGGGATCACTAGATCTGCGTGCTGCATTCTGACCTCATCTTCTATCAAAAACCCCCTGTCAGCCATTACGACATCTCCGGGGAGGAGCAGGTCTAATATCCCGCAATGGGTAGTCAAATGCTTGTCGCTCGTGCGACCCCCCCAAGCTTTTGAAATAAAGCATACTGTTCCTTGTGGAGTTATGCCAATGAGAAATTTCACAGTGTGATGATGCTTGTAGTTAGACCACATTTGAGCAGATTTTAACGGGTCGGATGATGTTTCAGTGAATACTTCAAAACAATCTAAAATTACAGTAATTTTTTGGCCAAAAGCTTTTTTGAATGATAACGGCATAGTTTTTCTTAAATTTTCCCTGGTTGCCCATACAATTAGACTTTTTAACCTATTAAAAATGACATTAAGGGAATGGTAGTAATTCTCGGAAAGGGTGTACGGAACCATGTCAAAAAGATATGATAAATATTTGAATGAAAAATTCAACCTTAGTTTCATTAAAACAATTAAAAGCATCTGAAATGGTGAAAGTACCCTGTTGTGATGGGTCGGGAGGTAATCTGCAACCTGCTGAAATATGAGAAATAAATGGGCTGACGTCGGCAATCCCGTATAAAAGCAGGTCTTCTTTCCGTCTCGATCAGCCTTGAATGAGTCTTCATTAAGGGTCAATGTGTTCACTTTCATACGCAGATCGTACACCATACTGGTGCGATTTTGAAGCTCATTCAACACATTTTGTACGTCAACACCGGTCCAATCAGTTTGGCAGCTTTTACTAGGCGCGGAAAAATCTTCATTGCTTTCAATGGCAGGTGATATTGGGCCAACGTCTTCCTCCTGACAAAGAAACATAATTTTCAATACGCATCGGCAACACAATAATTAGGAGGGTGCAAAGCTTCGACGAAAATACACATTTTAAAAATAAGTTTCAAAAACTACAACTGGTCCGGCACAACCTGCTATTGCACCGCTGTCTTATTAGTCGCTTATTAAATGTTTGGTGGCCATGAACAGGAATAACATTACTGTTACTGTATGCACTGCAGATTAACATTGCCGTCAGGCCCATAACCAGGGAAACCTTTTGAGGAGGGGAGGCTACCCTGGCCAATTGCCTGACTGGCTTATTATAACTTGGACGGCTTACCATGGCTGCTGCCCCAGTTGAAGATGGTTAACTCGTACTTGAAACTTGTACACCTTTCACTAGATGTAGGCCCTACTGTAGTTAAGTTATCAATCTACATCTGTAGCCGAGTTGGACAACTTACAATTCACTAATGGGTTTACTAAAATTTAAGTTCTAAACCTAATATAAATAAACGCTATATGATATGTAACGGAGTGGGCCACTTACATGATGAGTGGGTAAAGGTATCGGATCGGCACAAAGTCGTTTTCGAGCTCTACAGTGTCTAGCAACTTTTTCTGCGCTGGTCATTCCACCTGTTCTATTATAACCCATATTCTGCGATGGTACCCAATCAGGATTAGTATCATCCTCTAATGCGCTAGGTTTGCCTAAAACAAAAACATGTCACTATTTGTGCTAAATTATCAACAATAAACTAAGGAAATTAGCTTCATGGCTTCATGAACTTAGGACACAGCCCAGGAATTAAGCTTACAGCTAAAGAGAGCTTCAAAAACTACATTTTTTATGACTTGTGGGACTTCGTAACCCTAAGCTGTATTAGGTACTGCGATCGGCGGTCTTATTCGTTATTACACCATGAATCCATGATCGGCATATCGTCTGCAAACATTTCAACAAGTGAATTAGCAAAACTAGCCTGTATCTGTTCTACACATCACTAACAACATTTGCTGGACTAACAACGTCACCAGCGATGCCTTGGGAGAGAAAATTACATAAATATACACTAGGGAAAGTGCGTTTAGAATGGAGTTAGGACTGGCCACTAAACGATGATTAAAATTCGGAATAAACAGTCACAAATGAAGAAAGTCTACCTGATATAAAATGTTACGAACAGACTCTTTGATGTTTTGCCTTCAATTCAGTAAAGTCGTCTCTTTTGAAAACCGCCAACCATCGAGACCTCCGTACACGAGACAAATCATTCATTTCTTGTGTTCCGTGTGTCAAAATTGCTGGAATTCTGAAGAAAGAACGTTTGTCCCGTCTATTGTCTGCACCACAACCCACAACACAGCAGAAAACCATGATATTTTGAGTAAAATCTTTGAAATGAAATTCAAACATACAGGAACGCCATTTAAAATAAACTAAATAAAGTATTAAAGTAAACAAGTGCCTAAAGTGCCGCCTTTCCCTGACTGCAGCCACGGTCCCACCGAGTGGCGGCAAATTCAAATGCCGATTGCGGCCACTCTCCCGGTTTTCCATCACATTCCATGGGATCAAAGCCGATAATCCCATTTTTTTTATTTATCTTGCCTTCATGTCTACCGCTTATTCACATCCGTAAGAACTTAAGTCCATATTCATTTCAAAATTTAATTAAAAGCACGAAAAGTAAGATAAGTCAGCCAAACCCTATGGAAATACATGGAGTAATGGCGCCCTGACCGGCCCAACCAATCAGAGTGATCCAGAAGTGACGTCATTCTGGAACGCTCTATTCCCTAGATTGGAAATTAACCGTTATCAAATGACGGAAGGGGCGGAGCTCTAGCAGACGAAATAGTCTCCACAAGAGAAACATTAAAATTTAGTGTTCAGCTTGTGGAGACTATTGCGCACTTTAAAAGCTAAGCATAGAATCCTAGTTTTCAAGCATTCCTGGAGACCTTGACGTGTAAACAAAACATAAAAATAAAATGCCCGCTGTACTGCCAATGCGGGCTTTTTTTTAACGATGTTTCTTTTAAGTAATTTGCTGCTGAAGCAAATAAAAATGGTATTGAATGTAACTCAGTTGTCAGATAATACTTGTAAGTACCTTATTTTACTGGTATTGGCCCTATAATGCGTCATCGTCTGTAGTTTCTAAACCTAACCTAACCACTTCACCAATTTATTGTTGTTTTTATTGTAGTAGTGATTTGTAAACATAGTGCAAATATCTATTGGCGTGAAATATCTTCAGCAATCAGCCTACGCATTGCACAACCTTACTGTTTTGTTTAATGCAAACATGCATTACAGTACAATAATAATAATCATTATCAGCCTGATGCGAAGGCAAACATGAATGAGGGAAATCATAGCTAGCCTATGCTAATTTCATTTCAACATTTCACTTCTACCCGCCACCTGAAGTAACTTACTTATATAATTATGCAGTTAAACATTGCTTAACTTGAAACTAGTCTATAATGTTATGAAATGGGGTTTAACATATTTTACTATTTCAATAATTATATCAATGGCAACTCTACCAATGCATTTAATTAGGTCTAACGCTGAATCCATAATGGGTTCTGTCTGCCAGCCTCGGACATAAAGTACCTATACTCTACTTGAATACATTGTTATCATAACCTCGTGTAGGTAGGGTATGTACAAGTTAACATCATTTCCATTTATTGAACGTAACATTAATTAATGTTTCAGTTTTTTATTTGAGAAAACTATCTCGTTCAGAAAGAGTCGGTGGAGAACCCAAAAGAACAGCCTCCCCAGGATGGGATATTAGCTCTTATCTACACTAACGATCATCCCACGACAGGGTTCACTGAACACTTTGTACATGCCGATGACGCAGCTGTTGCAGCACAAGACAAAACGTTCGAGGTGGTTCAGCACGAGTTGGAACTGGCCCTTGGTACCCTAGCTTGTAAGTATTATAAGAACAACTTACTGAAATCAAATCCATCTATTTTCATCTCCGCAATAAGCAGTCTGACAGAGACAAAAACACTGAGAACCTCTGCACTCGGGCTTCGCTTCTCAGCGGGATAATACGCAGTTCCTGCGCGCACAACTCGGTTCATGCCGAAAGAGGTGGATGTAAACGAAACGGTGCGAATCATAACGGGATGTCTCAAACCTACACCGCTGAGCAAGATTTACCCAATAGCTGTAATTGCTCCCCCAACAATCAGACGAGCCACGGCTGCTGCTGCTGTAGAGAGGTTGAAACAGACGATCTGTATGAAGCAAACGTCAAAGCCGTCCAAGCTGCTCGATTTTGGACAACCCACTTAAATACTCGTTTTCATGGACTGGAATGTATATAAAGTTCAGGCTATGAAACGCCTAGCCCAAATGCAGGCTGAGTCGGTTGTCGCATCATTAGCAAACTCGGCAATTAGGTACTACAATGCCCTGCCCATCAGCCTTACTAATAAAGAGTTTTCAAGGAGAAGGAAGGAATGTCCACTCTACAGCTTGGACGAGTTCAGGGAACTAAGTAATAATCTCACATATCAAACATTTAACAACAGTTATTTGAGACAATCATAGAAATATTTACTATAGCATACTGATAATAGAATTTCGGTTTGCCGACGAGAACTATTCATTTGGTAGTTCCAATAGAATGTTTGGTTATTGTTTTAGGCGCGCGATGTCCCGCCAAGCCCATTCTGGATGCCAGTCACGCAATTACGTGCGACGAGGTGCATGAAGTCTTTCTCGGCATTTTCTAGCCAGCCTAACATTGGGATTACGACATTTCAAACGAAGGCAGCATAAGAACAAGACCAGTTTCAACCTTTTAAAACAAGTCAATTTAACAAAGGCAGGTAGCCTTACGTTGTCTGTAGTGTTAATAGTCATGAGTATGAGACATGGCTCTCATAGTCATGGAATAATTAGGGTAGAGGACATTGTCAGCGGGAGGGGGTGACATTTCGGGAGTGGGTGCTACTCCCAGCATCAGGCTAAGTCCTGATGGTTTCAATTGCTCTTGTATTCTACTATGAATTATTAAGTAAATCCGACCCCCTTGAGGATTTTCCTCGCCGAGCGCCGTGGTCGAGTGGTTAGAGAACTTGCATTTCGATCGGAAGAACGGTAGTTTGAATTCTCGAGGGGATGCGATTTACTCAATAATTCAGAGGAGAATACAAGAGCAAGGAGTCCGTTGGTCAGAAACCTAACCAGTCCTACTAAGGATGATGATGGGTGTAGCACCCACTTTCAAAACTTCACCCCCTTCCCCTGACAATGGGCTCCGCTCTAACTATTCGATGACTATCCTCTAATGACTATTAACAGACAGGCAATGTAAGTCCAACTAGCCCTTTGTTAAATAGTATTTCACCATTGCCATCAACCTTTACCAATAGAGAACAAGTCAAGACCCTAACCAGGCTGTAGCGCCACTGAGTAAGGTAAAATAATTTATTATATGATTAATCTCTAAACTTTTGACTCTATTATAATACTCTACCCTTTCTCATTATAAATAAATTACTTTGTTAAGTTTTACGTTATATCATAGAAAAAACCCAACCGGTTTCGGCAATGTCATGTCAATGTAAGAAAAAAACAGTAGGTAAGTAACGAAAACAATTCTCATGGTGTATTAACGAAGGCTTTCACGGCCGGAGTCTAACAAGGGGACTGAAGAATCCGGGCTAATAGGCCGTGGTCGAGTTGAAAGTAGGCTTCCAAACGTTCCATCAACAACTGCGGTCGACATCTTCAGTGGCAATACGTGCACGTACACTTCTAAGGATGTATCGCGGGGGTACCGTAGCAACTGACAGAAAGACCGGTGCAGGTGTGGTGGGTAGGCGCTTTCGTTTCTGGTTGGCGTCATTCTCTTTATTGCTGTTTTGTTGAGGGCTGGATACCATATTTACTTTTAATCCTTCTTCCTTTCTGTTAAAAGTTTTGCGGATGTTTATAAATTTCTATGACCTCCCTGTGTAGTCGGGGGTAGTACGATCAGAAACGAGAGCACCTGCGCACCAGCCAACCATTCCTGCATCAGTCTGTCCGTCAGTCACTACGGCACCTCCGCGATACAACCGAAACGTTTGGAAGCCTACTTTCAAATCGACTACGGCCTATTAGCCCGGATTCTTCTGTCCCCTTAATTTTCATGGTAATATGTAGGCTAATAAGAATAATTAACACTTCTCGTTGAAGCAAAAATATCGACATGTAAATGCGTAATACAGAAACAGTGGCGACATACTTATAATTTTTAGAACTTAAACCCCGACAGTGCAAGTTATAGAGAAATCTTATGAAAATTGATGTAACTACAGAGGCTTTCAATGCCGGAGTCGAATGAAGACCCAGTAGAATCTGGGCTGATGAATGAAAGTGAACTTACAAACGTTTCGTCAACATCTGCGGTTGACGGCTTAAGGTGAGCAAACTCTGGTATCCGGGCTGAAGAAAACCACAACAAAAAGGATGACGTCGGCCAATTGTGAAAAACAAGGTAATGGAAATTCCCCAGAGGAACATGTTAAATAAAATAAATATCGACTTTTGTTGTTCTATTACTAAGCTAACCTAGCGGAGTTAGGGCTATAAGCCCTCTCTTACACTCACCTAGGAAAGCCCGGGACCGCCTGCTTTACATGCCCTCCGAAGCATGGCCAGAAAATGTAGGAAGTGTGGGACTCGAACTAACACCTTTCGGGTGAAAGTTGGAGTCCGTTCCACTACTCTACATGTCCTGAGAGCGAGCAAATCCCGCTCTCAACACAACAACAACGTCCAGGTATAAAGGTCAGTGCGCAGCCCCCTACCCAGTCACTCGCTACGGAGGCACCGAGCTACAACCTTCGAAGATGTCGACCGCAGATGTTGACGAAACGTTTGTAAGTTCACTTTCATTTCGACCACGGCCCATCAGCCCGGATTCTACTGGCGCTTCATAAAAATATAATTTACGTTGCTCCTCCATTGGTTCATCGGCTCCCTTCGTTTGAGTAGGTCAAAGTGGCATTAATGGCGCCGTCCGACAGCTGCGCGATCTCTTGCTGAAACAATAGATGAAAACTTAAGAGTCGTTCGGACACCCCCAGAAAAACAGTTTTATACATTCAAAGCCGTATTATATCATAGTGAGATTCTCCAAAGTGATTTCATGGAACTTCATCAAACTTAAAATTGTAGAAAGAATGAGACGCAACTGACCCACAATAAAATATATTAACAGTGATCGGTTTCGGTAAGATACTATCATCAGACATAAACAAACAAATTAAACACGCCATTATATACATACCAAGAGGTGGGCGGGGTTGGGAACATAACATGTGGGGAGCAATTTGGGAAAATTGCTCCCCACTCGTAAGGTCATGTTCCCAACCCCGCCCACCTCCTACCAATTAATATTGTATCCCCCACCCCTTTGGTATGTACATAATGGCGTGTTTCATTTGTTTGTTTATGTCTGATGATGGTATCTTACCGAAACCGGTCACTGTTAACATATGTTATTGTGGATCAGTTCCGCCTAATTCTTTCAAAAATTTTAAGCCGTATTATATGCCGTAACCAGCTCAGATTTGCACAATTTTTGAGCTCTTTCGACCAGACATTCTCACCGACAGAATTTTTCTTTTTACAATTTTCTAGTTCAATAACTGTGGCTAATCATATTGTACACAAAAATTTAGAGTAATATATTTCATAAGATATACAGTACATGCATCTTGTGATCTTGTGTGTGGCTGCTATTGATTCCTGTTTTAAAAGTTAAAATATTGCCAGTACCTGAACTTGAACTTTTATCACTTGTGATAAAGGGACAGTGGTGAGAATATCTGACAGCGGCGCGGCTGAGCGACCTCAGACTTTTTTTTATTTTTTCCTCGCTTTTATCCCTAGGAGGGGTCAGCGAAACGGCATGTTCTTTTCCACTCTGCGATTCTGGGCTTCGACTGCGATTGCTCCTACAGTTCTGAGGTCTTGGCGGGCTTTCGCTTTTACCGTCAGCCTGGGCCGTCCTCGTCTTCTCTTTCCCTCGGCTTCGATACGTTTTATCCGTCTGATAAGCTTATCTGGCCGCCTTCTTTCAACGTGGGCCCACCATGATAGTCGCCGTTCCCGCGCTTTATGCGACTATGTTTGCGGTCTTCATTTCAGCTCTTATTTCTTCGTTTTGGCGTCTATCAGCTAGTGTGAAGCCCACGGACCGTCGCAGCATCCGCATCTCGGCCACATGCAGTCTTTGTTCTTCGGCCTTTCTCAAGGCCCAGCACTCTGAACCATAAATCAAGGTAGTTCTAACCACTTGCTTGTAGAGTAGCCCTTTTAGTTTTTGGGCATTTTCCTGTCTGTTGGGATACCACTCATGTCTCGCCACTTCAGCCAGCCTATCGAGATTCGACTGCAAGCGTCCTTTTCACACCCACCTCCCATTTTTAGGGTGGACCATAAGTATTTAAAATTGTTCATTTTTTCGAGCGCCTTCTATTTCAACAGTGTGCTCATCAAGTATCCCTCCACTTTCCATGTACTTAGTTTTTTTGCGGTCAATTTTTTTTTTCATGGTCAATGAAGGCTAGGTGGAGTGGTTCCTTTTTATCCTGCATGGTCCTGAGGTGATCGGTGGTCCCTTGCCCTTCAATGAAGCCAAGTTGGTTTTCTGTTATGTCCTTCTCCAGTTTGGATCTTACTCGCGCAGTCCACTTCATCGCATGGCTAATCAGTTTTATGGGTCGATATTTTCCGCAGGATTGCAAGTCCTCCTTTCTTTTCTTCATTGATCTGGAATTTGCGGGTCGTAGAGGATTTTGTTGATGAATTTGGTCATTATAGTTACTCCTGTTGCCCCAAGTGCCTTGAAAGCTTCAATGGGGTAGCTGTCAGGCCCGTGGTTTTGCCATTTGCCATGCCTTTTTAGTGCTTCTTTCACTTCTGCCTCTGTGGTATTGTTTCATTGTTACGTTCCTCAGCATTTAGGACCTGGGTTCTTGGGTTTCCAACATTCATAATTCCACTAAAGTACCCCATCCATTACTAGTTAATGGCCTCCCTTTGGGTAAGGGCTCTTCCTTGTTTGTCTTTAATACATATAACTGTCTGGGCAATGTCCTGTTTATCGCTCAGCCTTTTCTTAGCTCTTGAATATTTTTTGATCTCCGTCTCGGGTATTCAGTCACTCCTCAGTGGCTGTGTTTCTGGCTTCTGCTCCTGCTCTTTTCGCTCTTCGTGTAGTGACCGTGTAGCACTCATAGTCGGCCCTTGATTTCGACTTTTGCCATTCCTTGTATGACTTCTTTTTATCTGTCAGTTTGCTTTGCACATCTTCGTTCCACCATCACGTATCTTTCTGAACAAGCTGGCCACCTTTAGTCTTTCCCAGCACATCCGACCCTGAGGACAGTAGAGCTGCCTCAATGTTTTGCCATAGCTTCTTGATAGTTAACGCCTCCTATTGGTCGTTCAAAGTTGGCAGTTTCCTCGTGCCTTCCTGGCTGAAGGGGTCACGTATACCATCTCTGGATAGGTCAGACCACTTTATCTAAGGCTCAGGGGCTTTTAAATGAACAGAACGATCCGGGCTAATAGGCCGTGGTCGATTTGAAAGTAGGCTTCCAAACGTTTCGTCAACAACTGCGGTCGACATCTTCAGTGACACTACGTACACTTATACTGCTAAAATCGTATCGTGGAGGTACCATAGCAACTGATTGAGTTGGTGTAGGTATGGTTTGTTGAGCAGGAGTTCTCGTTTCTGATTGCTGTGATTGGCCCACTGACGTATTCTCTTTGTAAATAAATAATAAGGACTTTTTGTTCTATTACTAAGCCAAACTAGCGGAGTTAGCCCTCTCTTACACTCAACTAGGAAGGCCCGGGACCGCCTGCTTTACATGCCCTTCGAAGCATGGCCAGAAAATGTAGTTGTTTTGTTGAGGGCTGGATACCCTATTCTATTTAATTTTTAATCCTTTTTCCTTTCTTTTATAGGTTTTCGGATGTTTGTAAATTTCTATGACCTCCCTGTGTAGTCTGGGCTAGTACGAAGCCGTGGTAGAGAGTATTGTAGCCTGCTCAAAACTTACAGTACCTATGGCCTGTTTGTGTTAGCACATGCTCTGTAATTGCTGACCTCTCTGGCTGAAGAAGGCGACAGTTACGTTTGTGTTCATCTATCCTTGTTTTCAAGCTTCTTTTTGTGGTACCTACCTATGTAGAATTCTGTATACGCCTGCTGATGTCAGTGGGTCCCTGGCATCTTTGGCCTACCTGAGTAAGCTGTTTAGTTGTTGTGTAGGTTTGAATATTGTTTTCAAATTGTGACGTCGAAAAAGTTTACCTATGCGATCCGTCACATTTTTATTGAAAGGAAGTTGGACCAATCCCATCGTGGCTGCTGGTTCCTGCCGATCGGTTGCATTACGCGGTGGCCGTATCGTGCTTTTTATTTCTCCCTCTGAGTACCCATTCGATTGTAGTGCAATGTCTAAGTGGTTTAGTTCTTCTTTTAGTGCCCGGTGTTCACAGATTCTATTGGCGCGGTGAATAATCGTCTTTATCATGGCGCTTTTGGCTCGGATGGTGGTTGGGGTTCTTGTTTAGGTACCTATCAGTATGTGCTGGTTTACGGTATACTGTATGCCCTAGAGTTCCGCCTTCTTTATTACCAACACGTCAAGAAACGACAACTGACCATTAATCTCTTTTTCTATCGTGAATTGTATTTTCGGGTGAATCAGGTTCACATGAT
The DNA here is from genome assembly GCA_963971405.1 of Psococerastis gibbosa. Classification (NCBI taxonomy): domain Eukaryota; kingdom Metazoa; phylum Arthropoda; class Insecta; order Psocodea; family Psocidae; genus Psococerastis; species Psococerastis gibbosa. The sequence continues at coordinate 29,453,632 of OZ020489.1, read as the reverse complement.
TCAGGAAATTGATTAAGTTTTCTTGGCCATGACTCACAAAAGTATCATCCACATATCGAAACCAGCATTTCGGTTGCAGAGGAGCTGAGTTCAATGCCGTTTTTTCGAAGAATTCCATACAGAAATTAGCCACTACCGGACTTATATTACTACCCATTGCCATTCCGTCCAATTGGTCATATAAGGCCAAATTCCATTGGAAATACGTCTTCGTCAGCACATGGTGGAACCATTGGGTGATATCGTCAGTGAATTTTTCTTTTATCAATTCCAATGTTTCCTTGATTGGATCGACAACAATCGAATGGGTACTCAGAGCGAGATATAAAACACGCAATACGGCCACCATGTAATACAACCGACCGGCAGGAACCAGCAGCCACGATGGGATTGGTCCAACTTCCTTTCATTAAAATGTGACGGATCCCATAGGTAAACTCTTTCGACGTCACAATGTCAAAACAATATTCAAACCTACACAACAACTAAACAGCTTACTCAGATCGGCCAAAGATGCCAGGGACCACAAAAAGAAGCTTGAAAACAAGGATAGATGAACACAAACGTAACTGTCGCCTTCTTCAGCCAGAGAGGTCTGCAATTGCAGAGCATGCGTTAACACAAACAGACCATACAGCCTATACTGTACGTTTTGGGCAGGCTACAATACTCTCTACCACGGCTTCGTACTACCCCCAACTATACAGGGAGGCCATAGAAATTTACAAACATCCGCAAAACTTTAACAGAAAGGAAGGATTAAAAGTAAATAGAATATGGTATCCAGCCCTCAACAAAACAACAACAAAGAGAATGACGCCAATGGGCCAATTACAGCAATCAGAAACGAGAACGTATGTGCAACAAACCATACCTGCACCAACTCAATCATTTGCTACGGTACCTCCGCGATACAATCTTAGTAGTATAAGTGTACGTAGTGTCACTGAAGATGTTGACCACAGTTGTTGACGAAACGTTTGGAAGCATACTTTCAAATCGATCACTGCCTATTTATAAGCCCGGATTCTTCTGTCCACTGCTGCGGAAAGACGCAGTTCCCTGGAATCACTTTACAGTTCATGCATGCAGGTCTATCTCTGCGCCTCAGCATCTGCGCCTGGTGCGTTCCACTCTTATATGTGATTTAAGTGCTCTTGTCTCTCCTTGAACATGGTGTTACATATATTTAGTTACTGCGTCTCAGCCCATTCCAGGATCCTCTCGCCTTCCGTGTTTCTCGCTCCGAAACCTTCCCCACCATGTACTGTGGAGTAGCCAGTTCTCTCGTGACCAACATGCCTATTTAAGTCGGCTCTTAAAAAACCATTTCAATATCCGGTAGTCATCATAAGCTCATCGAAGTTCAGGTTGACTAGGATTTTCTTCTCGTTGCTACACGTATCCACTTATCACGTTCAGCACTACTGCTTCGTCAGTAAATAGAAACTTACAATGCATCACCCGGTCGCTCTTCCTGGTCACCTCAACTACTGAATTTTACAGGCTTCCTTCAACAATGACTCCAACTCTGCTTGAACTGTTGCCGGCTTGGCCGTAGTAGATTATTTTGTAACCTCTGACTGAAACAAAAAGCAAAGTAAGCAAAAATTCCCCACCTCTAGTTTCAGAGAATACCGATATGAAAATGGAAGTACTATATTTATGCTACATAGCATATACGACGACACAGCATTAGGACAGGGCTGGGCACTCGGGTCGATGTTTTGCGTTCATTTCACCTTTACACAGGGGACAGACGTCCGAAGCAAAGACCCCGATGCGATGCAGGGGGAAGGAAGGTAGTCGTGGCCGGTGGTGGTCCTGAAAACAGCAACGCTCAATGCCCTAGGCAGGAACCGGAGTATTGGCAGGTCTATGAGGGTGGCCCAGTTTTTTTCCTGCGCTTGTATGTCTGTGGCGGTTTCTGACCCATGCCCTTACAGCTCTGGCTATGGTGGATTTAGCGGAGGTGTATGACAGTGTACTGGCCGGCTACTCCAATTTTGGCCAGCTCGTCTGCCTTTTCGTTGCCGCCGATTCCTACATGGCTGAGAATCCTCTGCAGAACGATGTGCCATCCACCCTCTAGCAAATTTGATAGCAGCGTGCGGCAGTTTATTGCTATTTCGCTACTCAGAGCAAGAATCAATCAGGAACACTACTTTATTTTTATTGTCTCTTGTTTCTTACAATTTTTTAGCGGACTCATGCTGCTGCAATATCTCCGTCGTAGTTGGTCAGAGCCCAGAGGTGCACCTACAGGCACTGCGTCTTGGAAAGCTTCGGACACAAAACCTGCTCTTTTTTTCCAGATAAAGGATGGAGGGGCCATTGCAGTATATGTGGAGCCATTCTTTTGCTGCGTATCTAGTATGAATGGTCTCTAAAGCAGAGCAACATCAGTGGATACGTGTTTTAGCAGATCGTGATTGACTAGGTGCAGCTCAGCAGCTGGAAGCGAGGGAAAGGCTTGTTGTTGGCAGGGGGAAGGCGCTGCTTCACCCAGTAGTATGTCGTATTTTTTTTCTGATGGAGTCTGCCATGATCAGTAACTTGAGTTTCTTTTCAGCCGGGAAGCAGCTTTTGTATATTGGGTCCTTTTTAGGGGCAGTAAGCGTTTTTGTCTTTCTCAAAAGTTAAGTGCGGCTTTTTCTCTGTGGCATTGCATGGGTTCTATTCCGGTCTGGACTTCCGTGGCAGCTTAGGTGTAGATTTTGGGGCACCAGTGATAATTCGCATTGACGCATTTTGGGCAACATGCAGTTTTGGCGTAGTATTGGCACTCGCTGCTACAGTGGCTTCACTACCGTACTCGAGTATGGGGCGAATATAGGTTTTGTACGTGGATGTCAGCACGTCTTGAGTGGCACCCTATTTTGTAGCTGTTGGACGTTTAAATAGACAGCACCTCTACCCGGCTTTGTCAGCTATAGATTTCCACGTCATTTTCTTGTCAATCGACAGATATTTCGTTGCATCCTGCTGCTCCAGTTCCGCGACTTAGAGGGTAAGTTTGACTTCAGGCTGTTTCGTTGACAGGCTGAGTACCTGGCTGACCGTTTTATCGGAGCTAACGGTGAGACAGAGTCGCTTGTAGCCCCTTTCGCGAGGTTCTCAATGTTTAATTTAGGACAGATTCCTGGCTTTTCAGGTCGCTGCTGGATGCCCAGATGAGTAAGTCATCAGCATATACCAAAGCTTCAACTCCTGGCATAGCTCGGATGGTGTTCAGAACGTCATTTACCATCAAGTTGAAGAGTTGACAACTGATGACAGCCCCTTGGGCTAGTCCTTGCCGCTGCAAGCGGAGCTTTGATGTTTTGCTATGGAAAAGTACTCTTCAGTGCCATTAGCCAAGAAAGAATTTATCCAGTAGAAGATTTTACTAGAGATGCCATTTATGGACAAGAACAAGCAGATGCAATGGTTCGGCCACGTCCAAAGAATGGACGAAAACAGGACCACCCGGAGGTTGGCGGAAGCAAGGCCGCAAGGAAGAAGACCCATCGGCAGACCGAGGACAACTCTCGAGGAAAGGATTGAGCAACTCGCCTGAGCAAGAGGGAAAGCAATGGCCGAGCTCAAGGTGTTAACATCCGACCAGGGCGATTTCAGGAAATGGCTTCGAGGCGACCCTGCAGCTTTATTTTTCTTGGTTTGAGCAAAGGCTGCTTCTACCTCCAAAAATGTAAAATTTTCTAGACAGATGCACGTCATTTTTCTGTCGAGGCACTGAGGCAGGGGGCTCTTAACTAGTTCGGCTTTTGCCCTTCTGTCAATTTTGAAATTGCTTGCATAAGGCTTCTGCGATTTGCTTGTGAGACTTTGTTTCTTCCTCGGAATGGTAGCTGTTGTTGCTTATTATTATTATTCAGACTCGATACAAAACGGGTTGCTTTACTTACGTCTTTTCTAAAATCAAGTTTTCCCAAGAAGTCTTTGAATGCGTCTCTTTTGTTCGATTTGATGGCTCTGGCAGGCTTGCTCCTTTCGGAGTTCTATGCAGTCCAGCAGAGATTTGGATGCTTCTGCTTTGCGCCTTGAACGATTTCTCGTCGCCATTTTTAGTAGTTATACACTTAGGAGCAGTAAGTTCTGCACAACATACTATACACAGAAAAACCTCTTGACTCCTTGCTTCTGAAATAAGAGTTGAAGCACGTTATGCTGGTAAAGGTACAAAGTGCAGTAATTTGTTGATAGTCCTACAAGAAAATTGTTTTGAGGGCGTTTAGGAGTAAGCTTCTACTTAAACTACTAAGTACTGGTTCGGTTTTGAAAATTTTAATTTAGAATATGGACTCTCATGGAAATGGTGAACGAAACATGGTGGGTTATTGTAGGACATGATAGGTGTAACTTTAATCGAAGACAATTAGTTTAGCCTGATATTATGCACTTATTTAATTTAATCTACTGGCATTAACAGCCCAAAATAGCTGTAATACCAATATCAGAACAGTCCACAATGTAGTAGGTACGTACCACTAAATATCGTCGATTTCCTAACTACATTAACTAATTTGGCTCTACGTGGCGGGAGCATACATAGCTGACTCTCCGTTTTGTTCCCATATTTGGAATCCTGTAGAAAGCAAAGTAAATGTGTAAACATTATAACAAATTCATAAACTACAAGCCGACTTGTTACCAATTCCCAGGGACATAAGGCTTAGGTTCCGGTATGTACCAATGCAGTTTTTAATAGTCTTTAATCAGCAGTAATGTTATTGACGTCAAGGAAAGGAATTTATTACGAGTTAACTTGCATATACTGTACTTAATAAATATCCTACGTCTAGTCAATCCTTTCCGTTCCTTTTTGACCAGTTTTACATTTATAAGCTGGGCATGGCCTTAACCGTGGTACAATGAGTCAAGCATTTGTAAGGGCGGTCTTACTGACACCTTTGTACAGGCTGATTAAGTTTACCTTCAGGAATTAGGGTAGAGAGAGTTTACAAATCGCGTTATTGTAGCAGCACCCCTGCAATCTTCTTGGGTGGCTATTTGTATTACTTTGAATCTCACTGCAACTTGTGCAACTGTCGATTCGACTCTGGATGGTCAAGAATCTTCATAATTGTACTTTTATAAGAGGTTTCATTAAATCGGTATTAATAACATAAGATATAGTTTAACTGGATATATTAAAAATAAAACCTTTGCGAACATGCTTGGCCTAACCCTAACAGGTTGGCGCAAAACTGGCAAATTGCATTTTACTTACCGAAAAAAATAAGCATGGCTCGGGCATTTCGTATTTTTACATCCCACATCTTGCACTCCTTCCACATGGTGGTTATTTAATAAAGAAACTTCAAAGTTAAGACAGAATAATTCAAACATGAAAAATACTTTAAATAGCCACCGACACAACAAACGTTGCAGCTGCCATATTGTTGATTTTGATTTTTTTTTTACATCTTGGTGTCGCCTATAAGTTACATATGGGTAACGGCCCTCTCCATAATAGACCTTACGGGACAGCCCCGGGATGGTATCGTCATCGTCGCCGCCATTTTTGCGTCAGCCATACTTGTTTTGTTTTGAATTGGTAAGAAATATTTATCTTAATTTTAATCCACTTAAATCAAATTAATTCTTATAATTGGCTTGTTCTTAGTTTGTAGTTTAACATTTATGCGTCCATACTTTCTTTTCATTTCAGAACTTGTAGTTGTATAATCCCCTGAAACTTAACCTTAAAGCCATAACCGGACCCACTGACGTCTGCATTCTCTCAACAGCCTGCATACGCTTTCCTCACCTTCAAAAAGGAAACAGAACAAACACATTATTACACAGGTTACGTGGAATTTGCTATTATAGTCACATATTTTTTACTTTCAGAAATGGGTCGAGTAATTCGGGCCCAGCGTAAAGGTCATGGGAGTGTTTTCACTTCCCATACGAAACACAGGAAAGGAGCACCTAAGCTTCGTGCATTTGATTTTGCCGAGCGACATGGATACATCAAGGGTGTCGTAAAAGATATCATTCATGACCCCGGCCGTGGAGCACCATTAGCTGTTGTTAACTTCCGTGATCCGTACAGGTTCAAGACGAGGAAAGAATTATTTATTGCTCCCGAGGGGATGTGCACAGGACAGTTTGTGTACTGTGGCAAGAAAGCCAATCTCCAGGTAATATTTCATTGCTAAATTGTTAGTGGAGCGAGTAAGTTGATCGTTGCATGCAGATTTCCTATCTGAGACAGGTCGTTTCCGACCATCGAAACTTATCCAGCCGCTTAGTTATAGGGGAGCTTATCTCAACATAAGCTTTTGAGATAACCTCCCCTGTACGTAGTGGCTGTATTAGTTATGATGGTCGGAGAGGACCTTTGTAAAAGTTAGAATAACTTAGTTGTTTTGAGTATATCAAAGGAATTCTTTAATTTGTGTAGTGCAGAAAAAAACTGGCATATTCGAGACATCAATGGCATTGTCATTAATTGATAACGAATTTATTTTTTTAATCGGCTTCCAGTCATTTGACCATTATTTACGGTATCCACCCCGTACTCACTGTAAATTCCCAGCGCTCACTTCATTTGTATTAATCAGAGGTATCAATCCCGTATCATATGATACAGGTGAGAAATTTTAATTGAATGCAATAAATTTTCGTTCCTTTAATGAAAATGGTAAAAGTCCACACCTACACTTACGTTTTTTTTTTCTTTAAATCATTCTCATGTCACAAGATGCTTGTTAATCCTGTTTTTTCCTTTATTTTAAGGTTGGCAATGTTCTCCCAATTGGAGTTATGCCTGAAGGTACTATTGTCTGCAATCTAGAAGAAAAGACAGGCGACCGTGGTCGGCTTGCCCGAGCCTCTGGCAACTACGCCACAGTGATTGCCCACAACCCTGAGACTAAGAGAACCCGTGTCAAACTTCCATCTGGCGCTAAGAAAGTCGTTCCCAGCAACAACCGCGCAATGGTAGGCATCGTCGCTGGCGGTGGCAGAATCGATAAACCTGTTCTAAAGGCGGGTCGTGCATACTACAAGTATAAGGCGAAACGAAATAGCTGGCCTAAGGTTCGTGGTGTTGCTATGAATCCCGTCGAGCATCCCCACGGTGGTGGTAACCATCAACACATCGGTAAAGCCTCAACTGTTAAGCGAGGAACCAGTCCTGGTAGGAAAGTTGGTCTTATTGCTGCACGAAGAACTGGTAGAATTCGTGGTGGAAAGGTTGATAACAAGAAAGGAGATGATTAAACTAAACGTGACGAATTAAAAAATACATGGTTTTCTTTAACCAAATCTTGTTTTTTCTCGCCCTCCAGTCCGATTAGCTTTGAATTATTCGGAAAATAATTGTTTTTTACTGGAGCAGAATGGCCCATTATTGGGTGTAAGGGCACAGCCGGGTAAAAATTTAGAATTTTTTTTTTTTTTCGGTGGATTGAGACGGTTGGGTTGCGACTTGCGGTTGCGAGAGGGACACCTAGTAAAAGAACCGGTCAGAGTTCACTCGAACATGCTATCCAATTTATCAAAATTATTAGATAGAGAAAATTAGTAATTTTATGGCAAATATTTTTCCTATGGTTACATTTCCGATATCTCGGGGGGGGGGGGGGGCGGTTGTCCACCTGACGTCACTGGAAGTGAGGTAAATTCTCGATAGGTCAAACAAACACATTAATTACCACACAGCAATAATGGCAGGGCATGCAATGCATTTGAGCGCGAATTTTCTATCATTTTTTTCAAAAAATAATTTTTTGGGCAAAACCAAATATTTTTTTGGGAAAGCAACCTATCCGGTTTCGTTACTCAATTTAACACCTAAAACATGCTTGAAGGTAGAAATCATCGATAGAAAGGTTCGCATTTTTTCATTAAAATTTAGTTATTTTTATTTTTTTACCCCCAGAAGCAAACTATCAAGGGGCAAGCGACCCCCCGCATTTTGTCAACATTAATAACGACTACAATCTACGAGAATTTAAAAGAAATCGTTGGAGCCGTTTTTGAGAAATAATTTTTTTAGACGTTTTTTTGGAGTTTTTTGAAAATAAAACCCCCCCAAATTGAGTTAGCCCAAAAAAAAAAAAAAATTGTCCCGAGGTATGATTTCTGTGAACCTACATGCCAAATTTCACTCAAATCCACCGAGTAGTTTGCCCGGAAATCGACGAACAGACAGACCGACCGACAGACAGACATTTTGTAAAAACCACTTTTTTGGGTTCCTGGGACCTCAAAACGTGTAAATCCGTTGAAATCTCGGAATCGAAAATTTCGACCATCACAAAGCTTTCCTTATACTACGTATAAATTGGAAAGCAATAATTCAATATAACTAGCAATGGAAATACCTATTTATGTTACTACTTAAAAAGTAAGTTACTAGTAAAGCGTGCAGAACTTATTCATTGATCTTCAAATTTTCAGCCTGGGACAGACATGCAATTAGTTCTGTAGTATGTTTTATTAACCAGTTATCTGCAATTTATGAGAATTTTAATTTTTGACGTGACAACTGCTAATAAATCGATGAGCGCTGGTTGGAATACTAGGTGCATGTACGAAAAAGTGTTACTACTATAGGAGTAAATACACATTAATTTGAGTTAAAGATTTATTAATACAAAATACAGAAACACATTTTATTGTGGGCAACTAAACGTTCCCACACCATCCGCCATCTCACAACTGACGCACCGCCTTCTCAGTGTCGCCAACCTCTGGGGCATCATTTCCTACAATCGGCCGTCCTGCCTGGTCCCGACCCTGGGCACCACTCCTTCATGTACTCAGCAGTTGTAGTTGTCATTTTAGGCCCTGTTATAAAGTTAAATAATATTAATTAAGATATTTAATTATGTATTATAAAACACCAAGACATTCATTATTGTCGTCCATCTTGATCTAAACTACTCCCACGTTTTCCTACGTGGCATTAGCCTGACGGCTTGGCGCCAACTAACTCTCAACATCTTCCCTTTTAAGAGTACAAAATAAGTAAGTAAAACGGTCTTCCCTTCCTTTCCAAACTTAGATACTACTGTAAATGTAAGAAAAACATCGTCCTTATAAAGGTTACCCAAATCAAATGAAAAACAAACTCCTACTCTATCAAAATTAAACGAGATATGTAAAAACAAGGGGTAATTTATCTCTTATATGTATCTTATTTTAATCATCAAATCGCCGAGGTGGCTTTATAGTGCGTCCCGACTTCGTGCGCGGTAACTCTGGCGTGTTTTGAACACCCTGGGTTGGAGCTGAAGGAGTGAACTCTTGTGATACAAATTCATTGTTATAATCAGGGAACTCATTTTCTGACTGTATTTGAGTGTCGTTATCGGATTCTCCTTTAGCCAGCTCATCCCATTTTGCACGTATTATAAATTCCCTGTTTCTACGATACGTGACGCCATCACGCGTTTTTATGTCATATGCTCGAGGTTCTGCTCGTTTATCCACAATGGTCCCTGGAATAAATTTCCCGTCCGGGTCCTTCTTAAAAAAAACTTTATCATTGACATTTAGTTCGCTATGCTGAACCGACCCCCTGTTGTAATTTCTTCTAATTGATTCATGATATCCCTGAACTAGCTTTTCATGTTGCTTCATATCTACCAGTCTCGGTTGCAAAATTTCATGTCGGATGGGAATTGTTGTACGTAGCCTTCTCGACATTAATAACTCTGACGGCGCGCTAAATTCGCCCTTTTGAGTTGTTCGGTATTGTAGAAGACCTAGAAATGGGTCGTCACACTTTGCGAAAATTCTTTTCACTATATCGACTGCCTTTTCTGCCTGACCATTAGATCGTGGCATGTATGGACTGGACATAATATGCTCAATTTCCCATTTGCTGGTAAATTCCCGAAAAGCTGAAGAATTAAAAGGTGGGCCTCCATCTGAAATGATGACCCGGGGGATGCCATATCGAGAACAAATTGATTTTAAATTTGTTATTACCACCTCAGCATTACTCTTATTCAAAATGGCGATATCAATAAATTTCGAAAAGTAGTCCATCACTACTAGAACCGTCCTCCCATTAATATAACATAGGTCCACGCCTACTTTATCCCAAGGGAAATTACCCATTTCGTGGAAATGTATAGGAGATTTTCGGAGATTTTGCTTATTCTCGATACATTCCGTGCAATTTGCGATTTTTCGCTGTAATTCACTTGTCATTTTGTCACTTGTCACATTATTTATTTGGTGAAACTATAAAATAACTTTTATTTTATTTATTTTTCACACTCAGCACCATGTTATAAAGTTAAATAGTCATATTAATTAAGATATTTAATTATGTATTATAAAACACCAAGACATTCATTATTGTCGTCCATCTTGATCTACACTACTCCCACGTTTTCCTACGTGGCATTAGCCTGACGGCTTGGCGCCAACTAACTCTCAACAGGCCCCTCACCACTGATCCTTTCAACGTCGTAGCTGTTGTTTGCCGATTACAGTGTTTATACTTCGTCTTTATACTTCGTCTTTATGCATCGTCTTTATACTTCGTCTTTATACTTCGTCTTTATACTTCGTCTTTATATTTCGTCTTTATACTTCGTCTTTATATTTCGTCTTTATTTCAATACATTAGAATTTAGACTACTCACACGAGGTCATTTCACCAGCCGCACTTAGCAAAGAGGAAGTAGCTAAAGCAAACACAATGGTCACGAACGTCTTCTTACAGTTTTTATCAAGTTGCGTACACTAGCCTCAGTTATCGTCGGCCTCAATTATCGTCTCACCTACCACTCATCACACAACTCTAGTGAGCCAAGTGTACTCGACCGCGCCTGCGACTGCAGTGCATACCGCTGTCCATAACATATTTTCTTCATTTATAATTCAATAACAATCACTTTCACTTATTTAAAGCCGAGTTCACAAAGTTAACTTAACACGAATCCCACTTCTGAATTTATAGGAGTAAATACACATTAATTTGAGTTAAAGATTTATTAATACAAAATACAGAAACACATTTTATTGTGGGCAACTAAACGTTCCCACACCATCCGCCATCTCACAACAACTGACGCACCGCCTTCTCAGTGTCGCCAACCTCTGGGGCATCATTTCCTACACTACGATGGGTGATGTTCATCCATAACCCGGGTCCATGCCGCGGGTTTAAAGCAACTTTTTGGGATGATGTAGAAGGTACTATCTCAACTTAAATTATGCCCATGCCTTCGTCTATTCTTCCTCTTTCAGGCCACGCTATATTTGTTGCGATAGGGCAAGGGAGTGGAATCGTGCGCCCAAATTTGCCGATTTTCATCGAAAATAAGCCTTTTTCGGCCGCGTTTATGGGGGTGTTAATATCAATTTGAAAACTTCAAACTACTTGGTTCTTTTCCACCTTTCTTACTCTTTCCAGACATATTCAGTTTTACTATCAGTCTCTTCGTTCAGGCTCAGGTGAGTTTATAAGCCATCCGTGTTTCGGCGTAAAACAGGTTCAAAGGGTACTGTTCCAATTACATGCAGAATAAAAAAATTCCACAGCCTGCAATTTTCAACCGAAATGAATTTTTAATGTCTCATTAGAAGCAGTATAAATTAAGGTTTCAAACTAGTATAAATACATAGTTTCAAAATCACCCCTTAAACACGAGTGAACCTTCTAAAAAATGCGCGAAAAAAATTCATTCCCAGCAATCCCATTTGAATTGCAAGGGCGGGTTTAAAGCAATTTTTGAGGCTGATGAGGAAAGGCTTATCTTAATTTAAATTATGCCCATGTCTTTGTCTATTCTTCCTCTTTCCGGCCATACTATATTTGTTTGTGGTGATCATGCAAGGGGTTTGGCTTTGGAGGGTGTAAACGTCAGGGGGTGCGCACGATTTTCAACAAAAAGGCCTCTTTCGGCCGCGTTTTTATCTATTTTAAAAATGCAAACCACTTAAAAAGGGCTTTGCCACATTTCTTTCTCTTTCCAGCCATATATTATTTGAGTAAGATTTAGTAATTTAGGTGTTTTCACGTTAAACTGTCGTCCGTAAACCGGCTTACAGCCAACCAATTTTTTGAATTCATAGTAGGCCTAACAAAAAATAAACGTACCGTACATGTACCAATATTTTGTCTAGCTCCCATCCCCTCTGAAGCAAGTGTTCTCTTCAATCGCCATTTAAAAAATGATATTGGCACATAGTTCAGTATTTATTTCTGTAATTGTGTATCCACCCATCTATTTAGTTTTTTTCTAATTAAATCAGAACTTTATGAAAAATAAAATAACACTTATAAATATGTAAGGTGGTCCTACTGCAATGTCCCCGGGTTGTAGTACATCATGCGCCTACTTGTATTCTAAATAAAAAAGACATCGTAATTTACAATTACACTTTATAATATATTCTGGAGAAGTCTATACAATATTATTAAAACAAGCCAACGATACATTTACCAATATGGTAAATCGCAGACTAAAAACACTGGCCTAGCCAGCCTATCACTACAGATCAAGAAGTCACATGAGGTCTCAAAAACATTTTCTTTTACGTGTCAAATTACATTCATTCAGAATTATTTAAATGGTTAACAGTTAAATTACAACCAAGACTTACAACAGTCGACAAACTATTTTTCTTACACTTCTACTGCAGGCATTGAGGCAATAATTAACAGATATAAAATTAGCCAAGTCTAAATTTCCAGAAAAAATACAATAAGACCGGGAATATGAATTTCAACGCTGCAGTACTACTAAAACCTTTTTTAGGCTTCTATGAAGCAGTCTGCTGAATATCAACGTGGAAAATATCAGCCGCGCGCGAACCAAGTTCCTTCACATCCCCCAAAAAAAAACACGTTTTTTTATTAAAAAGTCAGAGCCTAGCGGAAATGAAAATTAAGGTAATTGTAACTAATGGTTACTTTATATATATCCACAACGCCGCCTCTTTTACTTTTTTCATTATTTAAATTTAAATAAAAACATTGCAGAAAGCGAGGCAAGGAATAAAGTTCAGTTGTGTGCATGAACGCTTAGCGAATAACAACCTTTAAAATAGGTACATAAAGTCATGTGACAGAATTTGTAAGATACATATTATCAACTGTTCGGGTTAAGAATATGTCTTACAAAAACATGGAGCAGCAGAAAGAGGCAGTCCCGCAGTCATAAATAAAATTGTTAACATATGCTAAACAATATACATTATAACACGAGTTGTGATATAAAATAAATCTTTAATCTTATAACAACGTTCATAGGTCAAGTTGGGCCTGATATAGGCTACTATTCAGCTTAAATTTAGATATCGTATCAAAAAACTGGCACCTAAGTGGAGATATTTTGGAAGGGCTTACGGCTAAATAGAATGGCTGCAATGTCAAGCTTGGTAACTATCGTTTGTATCCTCCGCAGAATTTTCTTGACATTACAAAAACTGTACAAGGCAATCTCAAGTCAGTCTATTAGCCAGAACCAATTAATTGCGTTCAATATTACGAATAAAATTTGTTTTTAGCTCATTTTACATATTCAAAGTTTAATAAAATGCTACTTGCTGTACATCAAACTCATGAAGCAGAAAATATTCAACACAGTAATAGGCACCTATAAATTAATGCATCTCTCGTTGCATAGCCGCCAAAATATGAAAATAACCTTTTGAAAAACCCGTAAAAAATTCAAACCATCTCAGTAACCTTGCAATTTCTCGCCTATTGAAGCGATAAACTGCAAAATTGTAGAGACAATTAGTTGATCAGTCTGCATGTTGATGAGAAAGCTTGTATTTTTATGAATTTTTCATCAGAATAATTAGATTTGTATCTTTGCGCCTATGGAACGAGGAATTAATTAAATACATACATACTTCAAAATCGACTTAGATGGCATGCGATCGAAGACGTGTCGTAACTCTACTAAGGCGGCTATTCCACCGGCCAATTTGCTTCGCTTGTGAAGCTGCTGAAGCAGTGAATTTTGTCATTGATCTTTGTTTTGTTTTAAGGAGACTATTATGTAGATACTTAACTTATTTAAGTTATAATATTATTAATGATGTCTGCTACCATTATAACTTAATTTATAATAGGTAAGTTAAGTATCTATATAATAGTCTCCTTAAACAAAACAAACGTCAATGATAAAATTCACAAGTGAAGCAAATTGGCCAGTGGAAAAGCCGCCTAACCTATAGAGGCGAATGAATGGATAACATTCATTAAATTATTTGTATGCGATTAACCTTTAAATAACAAATGACACATTCATCATTTGTTTACAAAAAATAGTGAGATCTCACTATACCTACTGCTGCATTGCAACAACGGTGAACACCAGTTGTCACAGGAATATGGGCTATAATAGCTTTGTTATTCAACTTTTTCAAAATTAAAAGCCTGAGGCTATAGGGCTGGGCTAATTCGAAAAACTAACTATTATGTTTTAGTTATTTGCCAACATTCAACAGGCTAAAGGGACGATATAGTTATGTTTAATAACGAGCTGATCTTTTGAGTAGATGTACGTATTGATAATCGCAATGTTCGCAATACAACATCAGCTCAATGAGTCGAGTGGATATTAAATTTCAGCACATCTTTTTTAGGGTATCTTCCCATAAAGACTTGGTTGCCCAGAGACATCGAAAACCCATTATTGTGCTATATTATCTTCCGTCGTGATGAGCTTACCACACACTCCATTATAATTAGATTTCTCATTTGATCTGGCCATTCGTACGGTTCCTCAGTATCGCATACATTCAATTACCATAATTAGGCCTTACAACAGCATATGCCTTCATAGTGCCATCCTCCTTGTCTTCTTATGATACTAAACTGACAACGCCACTCTCCAAAATAAGTTACTGAGGTTAGTGCGATAAGGCCCTTTCCCGATGTGGAAGACTTAATGCATTTAACTTAATCGACAGCCGTATGGGGAAGGAAAATGGTTTGATTTGAATGCAGCACAAATAATTCATTAAAATAAGGCTACAACTAGGGAAGTAAGACAACTGCCATTATATTTGCTTCATAAATGAGTCACAATGCTCAATTTAGGAGATGATCACGAAAACTACGAAATAGTACACTAAATCTTTATGAAACTTCAACTTTAAATGTGCCGGGGAGTATTCTGCATGAAGGGAGCACGTTATAAGGGTAGATGCAAAGCTGCTACCGTTTCATTTAAAAATAGTTCTTGGTATAAATAAGAGTACACAAATTTTTTAAGAGGACAAAATTACTAATATGGACTGACTAAGGATCTCCCGCTCCCAGTGACGTCCGGATAGCCTATCTATCGGCTATTCAGGAAAAATCATAAAACACGTATTTCTCATATCATTATATACCGACTAGGCGGGGAGGACTGTTAAGTTCTTTACTATTCCCGAGTTGGGCACTCGGGAGAATAGCAAAGAAAGAAAGAAAATTGTCTTTATTTTTTATTATGTTTTTAGGCGGCCATTCCACCGGCGAATTTACTTGAAAAATTGACTTTGTCATTGACGTTTGTTTTGTTTTAAGGAGATTATATAGATACTTAACTTATCTATTATAAATTAAGTTATAATATGGTAGAGACTTATTAATGATGTCTGCTACCATATCATAACTTAATTTATAATAGATAAGTTAAGGATCTACTTAATAGGCCTACTCTCCTTAAAACAAAACAAACATCAATGACAACGTCAATTTTACAAGTAAATTCGCCGGTGGAATGGCCGCCTTACTTGACGATGGCGTGAGTCGAAACCGGTTGTGTGTTTTTCATGTTTTAACGTAAAACTTTACTAAGTTATTTTTCATATGGAAGAATTTTGGGCCTTTCGGCCCACTCAAACAATAATTAACCCATGAATAGTAGCCAGTATGTACCGTGCCACCGAAACAAGCAAGCTATAATTAGCAGAGAATTTCTGATTTTAAATATTATAATACTGACTGGCTCCAGGATACAGAAATCGAACTCTCTTTACTATTATTGTTGTCATTATTTACTAAGCAAGGTAATAGCTGTCAGGGTGGATCGAATTAGTTGGTTATAGAAATTATTGTTGAGGACCATGTCACATACGTACCAAATAGCCTATCCCTCAATTTTGCAATTTCGATAACCGTCATTTCATAAGAAAGGGTGTGTTATCAACACAGGATTGAACTGGTTCGGCATTTGACACTTCTAAAATCGGAAAAGGGATCCCATATACAATTTCAAATGAAAATATATTCAATAGGGAAAGTTTTCAAGACGATGCAACTACCTGATTTTGGCTACGAGCATATCAAATACACCCAAGGTACCGTAAGTTTCCCTCCAGACGACCAGCTGTAATGTGCTGAATTTAGCGTTAAATTTATACTTTCATTTCATTTATTAATTAATTAACAGGGACTTGAGTTGGATCTACGCATCCCATAGGCCAGGCTAAATTGATTTCAAACAATCCAATGAGATTTTCAACTTGTATGTGCGTACAAGAGTATGATGTCGAATTCTTAGACGTTGACACCATTAAATAAACATATGGAGATTCATTAAACACCCTCTTTACAATTTTTTTGCTGAAAGAATGCATTTTGGACTTATCTTTACTTTGTTTATGAAACCGACAATTAATTATTAACGAAACATACAGGTCCTGGTTCTACGTAGCATCTATCATGTCTACTAGTCTACTACATTGTAACTGCCGACAGTGATAAGTTGTTACATTCCGTGATATATAGAATTACTGCAAGTGCATTATTTCCACCAGTCAACTATAATTGAGTGTTGCAGTCTTGTTTTTCCTTAAACCCTGATGTCAGCAGCGTCGCAGTCGACGACGCGCACCCGCGGCGTGGGCCAGCCATTTACGCGAATTTCTGGATCAGCGGTCACCTTAATCCTGACGACTTCAGACTCGGGCTCCATATTAATGGGTATAACGGCTGTTCCACTCTCCTGTGGCTTCAGAGTAGTCTGCTCCGATTCTTCACTGAAATTAAAAGAACCGCGTTAGTAGTGAGCAAAAATGAAATTTTTGTATAAAGAAACATGCACGCTATTGGTTTTTATAGCTGGTTTAGGTCAGCTGAAAGGAAGGAAGCTCTAGCCATTGCATTTTGGCACATCAAAATCCATACCCAACTCAAATCAAAATTAATTTCAAAATATTTTCAGACCATTTGAAATTCAAATTATGCGGCATAATTAAGGGACAATCAGACACCCCCACTGTCCAGTGGTAACCCTGTTGTAGGAGAACTGCACCACTCTCTATAAGATAAATATGGGGATGCAATTATAGCCTGTTGGATTTCATATAGGAAAGTTCTCCATTAAACGCATGCACGACTAAATGTCAGTTTAGCAATACAAAAAATAATAATATTAATAAAGTCACGTCGAATGTTACATTGATCAATCAGTAGACAACACAAGGTTTATTCACAGCAAACTAATTGTATGAATCGCTCTATAAAAGCGGACACTACTAACTTCTATTTCAGTGTCTATTAACTACTCTAAAACACCCAGACACAATCAAAACAACATTACAACTGCGTCAGGACAGTGCAATTGACAAGTGGGCTACCTAACGGTTTAAAATAATAAGACCGTTTGATTGTTATTGAAAAGAAAATTCAAATGTAGGCCACAAGAAAAGTCGCCACCGTTTAGTGCGAATGACCACTCACTAATCATTTGACACATTTAGTAGTTTGGGGATGGTGCAATGATTGTATTTGGTGCATAATAGTATAAGATATCAACTCACTGCATTGGAATGTTAGTATTTTCAGCAGAAGTTAAGAAAGCGGCAAATATAAGCGAGGATCACCCACCACTAGACTAACTTATCGTACAAGTACTATCGTAATAGGTAGGGGTTATGGAAAATGGTTCACAGCATAAACAAAATCCAAATCCGCCATAATCTGCAGCAAATTATAGGACTCACCAAGAGTTGTACGATGGCTCATCAGGGAACAGTGAAGGAGCCGAAGTTTCCTCTGAAGGTATAGAAATAGTGTTAAAAAAAAGTTATAAAAGCTGATGCTTTTTGTATATTCGTAGTAGTTACGATAAATTACCATAAATGAAATTCTATAAATATTTGAGGGGCCGTTATATACAAATAAAAAAAAAATAGCAGGCGTTTTTATTTGCCTTATATTTACAAGGAAGGAGATCCATCGCTCGTGAATAGGCTAGTTGGATTAAACTGCACATGGAGACGTTACGTTTACTTACTGCTTTCAGGGCGTTAGATTTCGTCCCCAAGCATTCTGAAAGCGATTCGTTTTGTTAAGGCTAAATTATCCTATCATTGGACCACTTACATAATGATGATTATTACTTTACGGGAATGTCAAAATAGCAATTAACAGTACTGTCATTTGAATAACCCTAAATATCTAGCACATTTAATAGTAGTACATTGAATGTTTTTTAGACACATGACCTTACGCTTCAGCTAAGGCTAGATTGAAGTTTCCTACTGTGCATGCCTATTACAACATTCAAGGAATTAAGGTAAGTATAATTCTTTTTGCTGTTCAATTTAGCTAAAGGTCACGTGGACTAGAACCAATCTCAATAGAACAAAAAATAAAAAGCACATCTTATTTTCATAACTAAGGAACTGCACAGTTGAGGAGCAAACTTTCAAAACGTCACAAATCCATGAAAATTTAAAAAAAAATATTTATCATCGATTTTCCATTTTGAAGATGTGTTGAATCAGGATTGCTAATCAAAACAAAAACAAAAAAAATTAACCCAGTCTTCTGAAGGGTTAAAATCCTATACTCCCGTTATAATAAAGCCAAAATAATTATGTTTCTCGTGTTTCCTGAACATTTTGCGAAAATTGATTAGTGCCGATTTGAAAGTTTGCTCATCAGTTTAAGTGTAGTGCCGAAAAGATAAGTTAGTTCTCCCTGTTAGCAGTATTTCTCAACTTGACTTGAGGCACCCTAAGGGCAGACTCCTTCGCATCAAAGAAGGAGAGTTGACTGACAGGGTAGAACTCCTAACTATAGTGGATTCTGAACCACATGGGGAACATAGTAAAGTCACACAATTAATTCGGAGGACATGCACTTAGACCGACTGGCAGTCGCATCGCGTTATCATATCCCACCGTGTTCCCCTGCCAACGCTGTGCTCACTACCAAATTTGCTGTAGTTTTGAACAGGCTCTGTTCTGGTGGATTCAACATGGTCTGGCTGTTGGCCATATATAAAAAAATGTCATATTCTATATTAAAACAATCGGAGGAAAGTTCTTTGTTGACATTGGTTCCAGGATATAAAAACATATTAATTCATTCATTGGAAACATGTAAGTTGATGCATTTCTAATTCATTCCACTATGATGACAACTAACCCTAAATCATGACAGGGTTTGCTATTCATAAAAATGTACCTTCACTTTTTCTGCCAATTTTTAACTGCAGTGATTTTTTTGACAGCGGTTTTCCACTTCGGGATCATATGGCGGGGTCTTCCAATAAAAAAATGACGTTAGTATCTATTACTTCCATTTTCATGTGCTAAACTGAATGCATGGAAATCATGCTCGCGTAGGCAAGCATAAAATTAATCCTGACTGGATGACACTCAGCTTATTGTAAAATAACTATGATGAAGCCGCCGTATAATCTGGGCTGATGATCTAAAAGCGTACTGTACGGTAGCTACTGAGTCAATGGCGGATCCACGGGTCATGACCCCCCTGACCCACTAAATGAGTAAATTCATAAGATACCTAGTAAAAAAAAAAAATTGAATAAAACTCAACTTTTCAACAAAACAAATTACCTTTTGAACTTGCAAACAACTTGTGACCCCCCCTAAATTTTCCGTTGGATCCACCCTTGTAATGAGCCACAATAGAGAGATAATGAGATACAATCTTAGAAGTCGTCATAATGTCACTGAATACATCACCATAGCCCATCAGCCCGGAATCAACTGCTTCATCATCTTGACTCTGGCCCTGAAGCCTTTGTAATTTTAACTAGCCATATATTTTTATTAATGAAATTCGAGTCACATTGAAGGTGGAGAAATGTAAGAAACCCCCCGTACACTCCAGAGCTCCATATACCAAGCCTGCATTATAAAAGAACTAAATTACCACCAATCCATCACCAACACAGGGAAGAACTACTATGTGAAATATTCTACCACCAGCAGACCTAATCCAAAGCTGACTAAGTGCCCGATTAATTACCAACATTATTTACAGATTTTGAACTCTGTCCTTATTAGTCATAAATGAATTCCTAATCAGAAATTTTGGAATACTCACAATTCTTCCGATGGTTCAGCACCTCCTTCTTCTGCGACCAAGAGCTCATATTCTTCAGCGGCATATCGCTCCCAGTCTGACATCTGAAAACAGGTTGAACGTTGCTTTTACATCTCAGTTACAATAGTCCGTAAGATACTATCTGCTCATACAGCTTTCCAAAAAATATCTTGTCTTTTCTGAGTTAATGTAGAACAATAAAAAACAGTCTTAAAACTGGTTATTTAGTAAAATGTTACAAAATAATTGCTCGGAGCTCATCCCAGGCAAAATAACGCTGAAATCGACAAAATCGAGCCAAAATTTTCGAAAGGCGATGAACAATATAAGCCATTTTGGATATCGCATTAAACATGTTCATTAATGATTTTTTAATGTTCACACTTGCTATCACTGATTAATGACTGGGTGCAATATCCCCTCATAAAGGCAGGTTATGAGTTTATTACTAAGTGAACCGAATTCATCTTATATTCCATTGTTCGAAAAATACGTCAATGGTACAAATCAGTGCTGTCCTCTCAGGTTTTTACATCCTCCTTCCATAAAATAGATTATTTGGCATTCGTCAAAACTCAAGCCTTTTTTGAAAATTACGGCATGTCGTACCGTAGTGTAATCACGCCACTAGAGAGGTTATCGACATTTTTTGTTTGCCTTACATAACTGAACAGTCAAACATAGGAAAACGTTCGCTCTACCTCTCAGCTTAAAGTAGCTACTGTAAATCAAGCCTAAACATACCTCAGGGTCATCACCATCCCGTTGAGTTGCGAATGGGTCCTTCTGTTCATGATCTAAGTATTTCTCTAAGTTGAAAAAGGTATCAAAGAATATGGGAACCATTTTGCAGTTCTTGAGGTCACTTAAAGCTATTTTCCCCTCAGCCTTTGGATGAATCATGTCCAGCATTTGACAGAGGCAGTCCTCGAACGGTAACGTCTCAATACCCAGAAATTCCATTCGCCGCAATTGTTCTTCATAGAAATATTCAAGTTCATACATTGATAAATAACCATCTCCATCCAAATCCATACACCTGAAAAGGAGTAGTATACGTACTGACCAAATGAATGATTACAGTTGATTAACATATTTTTTATTGACCTTTGGCCAATTCCAATGACCCCATGGATTTAATACTGATATTGTTTTCACGTGAGTTTTTGGCCATTAGCAAGCTGGTAATAAATAAATAATGACTTTTTGTTGTATAACTACGGAGTTAGGGCTAGAAAACCCTCTCGTACACTCAACTAAGAAGACTCAGGACCACTTGCTTGACATACCCTCCAAAGCATGGCCAGGAAATGTAGCTAATAGTGTGGGACTCAAACCAACCTTTCGGGTGAAAGTCCATACCACTACTTCACATGTCCTACTCGTCTATATGTCAACCAACACCGGCTACGAGCGATAGTGGACAAGCTGAGACAAGCTTACGATTGACAAAAAGTAGCAGGCGTAAGCAAGACTTCACAAAAGTATAGGGTGCGAATCGATTACAGTAGGTAGGTATCGTAAATGTATACTAAATACAATTGGGAAGTTTAAATGGCGCCCACTCGTTTGGATACGGAGATAATAATGGTTGACCCAGTGTAGCATAAGCGTAGTAGAAGCAACACCCAATGTTCGTCTGAGATATAGCAGACGATATTTACATTGATTGTATTAAAGATTTCTCTTGCGAGTTACTTTAATATCAACAAAAAAACATAATTTTGGGTTAATTGTAAGAGTGGGCCGAAAGGCTCAAAATTCGCCCATATGGAAAATAAAAACTTTCTTTCTTTAATTTTGAATTCCGTTAACAATTATTATGATCAGTTTTTTTTTCTTAGTTACGCTATATTTTAATATTAAAAATATTAGTTAAAATCTGATACATACCTAAACCAGTACTCAATGGCTGTGGGATGTTGCTTATCTTCCTCACTCAGCAGAAACCATACGAACTCTGTGTAACTCATTTTATCAGGATCAGGTTTGTTACCACCTCGAGTTACTGCCCCCGAAAATATCCTATCAATAATCCTAGTCGACAGCGCTGAAACAGAAATCAACAACTTGAAAATCAATAAACTACGTTTAAAATTGCAAAACTACTCGGAAAACATAAATTTTACAACAGAAAAAACTACCATTATGAAACCCGTGGTCAAGTAAATAACCCTAGCTCATCACAGAATGTTTTGCTTTTTATTTTTATTTTTTAAATCAGACCCAGGTCCGGCAGAAAATGCTTCCTTTCATGTGGAATCTCTACTTTCCACTTCATAGTCCCAGTTCTATACCAATTGGACTAATCCGGATCCCGGATACTCCAGGAATAACAACATAACTTTTTATAGGGCTCATGAATATAAAAAGACGCCGTGGCACGACAAGCCAATGAGGGTCTAGAACTGAGAACTGGTAGACGATCCCCATTTGACTACTACTCTATTTGGGATGTTGGACTCAACATGTCCGACAGCCGCGTTTTTTCATTACGGTTGGGTGGAAAATTTTTCCTTTAATGTCGAGTCTTGAACCCCCACCTTCTGTTTCATAGTCTAGTTCTCTACCGACTGGACTAATCCAGCCGACCACGGTAACTGATTTTAATACTATTAAAAACCCACCGTGATCATTGTGCCTTCCCAGGTCATCCCGACAAATGAACAGGTCATGGTCAAGATCTAATTCCCAGAATTTGCAGTATATGACGTAGAAATGCTCGTAGCTGAAATACTGCGTGACTTGGTTGATGTCCTCCTCCTGCTCTAAGGAACCAATGACTTGAAGGAGGTTGGACCGACGCAGCTCAGGCACAGATATCCGGCCGCTCCACGACCGATTGACGCAATAATATATTCTAGCAATCACCTAAAATAAAAACGAAATGGTCACTTAAGATATTTAAATAAATCCATAAGCTACAAAATTAACTAAAGGTGTGTGTGAACATGCATCGACCGAAATAGTCTAGATTGTATAGCACATACACACCTATTATTTATACAGCACCCCACGCGAAACCACTCGCAATTTGAACGCAGTGAGGAGTCAACAAGGTTAAGGTACTCCAACTTAATGCATGCACCATGTCAGTTCCCATATTTAGCGGGCCACGGTTAGAAATGATACAACTCTTGTAGGAAGGTGGGCAGCCAAATATATTCTTTCAAATGCTGAGATCCAGCCACTAATGACGTATCATTATTTTAAGTAAAGCACTTCAGAGCATCTTTTGAATGATTCTACACCATGACCCACCTGAAAAGTACTGTTATGTTTTTCCAAAAAAACTTTGTCATTATTTTACAATCTATAAGCTTGCTAATGGGGCAGAATTCAAAATTCGTGGGAATTGAAAGAATTATAAGGCACGATGGCTACCAACTCAGGTTTCAGAAGTAATATTTTTATCTCAGACACATAATGAGTATCATACTGCCTTATAGCTGCGAGACAGGGCATGTAGGGTAGTGGTACGGACTCTGACTTTCACCCGAAAGGTTGTTTGTTCGAGTCCCACCCTTGCTACTTGCTTTCTGGTAATGTAAAGCAGTCGGCCCCAGGCTTTATAGCCCTCAACCTGCCAGGTTGTCTTGGTAATAAAACAAAAAAACATTATATATTTATTTATTTCAGGCACAAGGTGCATTTTTGAACAAGACAAAAAATAAGCATTTGAAATGTGGTGTTATATGGTAGAAGAATGCTAGCAACATCATGGAGAGAAACACATAATGTGAAACGAAAACGTGCTACAAAGAATAAACAAAGGAAGGTCTCTAATAACCATCATATCCGTGATAGGTGGGGGGCATCTGACCAGAAATTAACGGCTTAACTCCACAGTAGAAGGCACCATTGAGATACCCATAATAGGGGCCGAACTCATGGAAGATATGAGGTGCGGAACCAGCTTGAAACTCAAGAGAACGGCCCAAGCAGGACAGAGATTAATGTAGCTGAAGATGGAAACATTTGTTGCAAACCAATCTATAGATTGCGAATGAAGAAGTATCAGTAGCTTTGTCTCCTTACCGTATGAACATAGCGTGAATGGAATTCAGTCGCCTCTTTGAGGAAAGTCAGTCCAGGATGTGTGTCCACCACATCTTGGACCAAAGGTATAAAATCTTCGGGGAGCAGATAGGTCCTAGACTCGCTCCTGACTAGAAGTCTAACAAAACGCGTTGCCGCATCGTGATTAACCAGAGAAAATCTGAAAGGAAAACATTAAAATCAATATGGAATTTTCCATGTGGCCTGGCAATTAAACATGTAGAGTAGTGGTACAGACTCCGACTTTTAACCGGAAGGTTGTTGATTCGAATCCCACACTTGCTACATTTTCTGGCCATGCTTCGGAGGGCATGCAAAGTAGACCGTCCCGGGTCTTCCTAGTTGAGTTTAAGACAGGGATTTGTAGCCCTAACTCTGCTAAGTTGGCTTAGTAATAGAACAAGAAAGTAAATATTTATTTATTATAGGATTATGTACATAGCAACTCATAGCTCTCTTTTTTAAACTCATGCTTATGCAATTAATTTACCTTATAATATATTTACATTATAATTTCTTATATAATATAATTTTAATAATTGTTTCATTAATTTAATTAATTACTATAGTTATATTATAATTTACTTATTTACATTATAATATACCTTACATTATACCTATGCATTTATTAGAATCAAACCCGTAACAAACGGGAAACAAAAATAGTTATGGCATGTATGGCCGTGCTCAGGGGGGTAGTCCATGGGGTCCGGACCCCCCCCCCCCCCGAAATAAATTTTTGTATGTAAACCTGTATGGTTTGAAGATTGTAAATCCATTAATATAGTAATAAATTACGTAAAACAAATTTTGGACCCCCCCCCCCCTCGAAGTCAAAACCTGGGCACGGCCTTGATGGCATGCATTTGTTTGGGCCCAGGGCCTCATTGGATGTTGCATCCGGTGGTAGGTACCTGCGCCGATATCTTCTTTGTAACGCACTATTTTTTTTCAATATATTTCCCTCACTCGGTGGAGTAACCCAGTGAGGACAAAATTAAAATAAAAAAATTAAAATTGTTTTAGCTTACTCCGTTTTTTTTTTATTATCCTTGAACAGCACTTGGTAACTGATTTTAAAATATGTTTCTCACAAGTCACAATAGTGATAATGAAAATAGAAAGCTAAATTTCACATAGAGAATTGTTATTTGCAACATTATACTGAAGAGGCCGCCAGATAAATTAAATCAAAATTGATGTTTTAAACAAATTATACGGTAGGAATTTAACCCAAAGACAAGCCACGTTGCCACACCTTACGCTAAACTAGATATAACACTGAAAGCAACATCAATCATAAGATGCGGAATTTAGACAACCTACTGCGCAATTACACAAATATTGTAACAAGCAGATTTAGACAAGGAAGGCCACACAGGATGTGAGCTTTCTCTGTGTAATAAGAAGCAGGCGGCGCATTATCTGGCAAAATCAAAGTATACTGTATTTTTGTCAGGAAAAATACTGCTTACTAATTTAGGAAAGGAATGAAAAATTATTAAAATGTTATTCCGGTCCACCACACAAAGAGAGGCGTAAATCAACCAAGCATTAAGTCATTAAACGCATTTTCCACATCAATCTTCATTAACTAACAAAGACGTTAATAAGGCCGTTTTGGCTCACGAATAAATAAACCACCCGCAGGACCAGTTTGCTGTCATGAGCAAATAATTGATCAAAAAAATGTTTATCAACACATTTATTTAATTAGTAATATATTTAAGAAAATGATTGAGGAAGTATGCTTTAATGGACAAAAGACAACATTAGCTGAATTTGGCAGAGTTGTAATGAAGCCAATGAGTTGTAAATAAACATTTCCTCCAACACAATTCACTAGCTGCCAAACTGTTACAAACAATCCAACATCATGCCTAACCAGTCAGCCGTCTGGCGCTTATTCCACATACGTCAATAGTCAATAGTAAATGTGGTTTTGACGTGGTAACAGACAATAAAGACATTCTAAAAATGTCTGATACCACGTCAAAACCACATTTACTATTGACTATTGACGTATGTGGAATATGCGCCTCTCCGCACAGCAAATACTACTACTTTCCTTATTTGAGGCGGCTACTCCACCGACGTGGATTTTGAATGTGAATGTGTCATAACGTGGTAGCAGACATCATTAATAAGTCTCTACCATATTATAACTTAATTTATAACAGATAAGTATCTACATAATAGTCTCCTTAAAATATGGCAGAGACTTATTAATGATGTCTGCTACCACGCCATGACACATTCACATTCAAAATCCACGTCGGTGGAATAGCCGCCTAAGCAAACTTTTAAGAGGATATAGAACGTAGATATTGGCCACCCCTAGATCACCCAACAATCAGTCAGTTTCTATTTGTTATTTAATTTCCTAGGTAAGGTAAGATTTGGTCTGCGGAAGTTGTAGAGAACGACTTTATTCACAATATCATTACAACTTAGGTACGTAGCAAATTAAATTACAAATAACAAACGAATAATTTAGGGGTGACCAATATCTTCGTCCCACATCTTTTTAAGCACTATATTCATTGTAACTCATAACTATTTCTGAAAAAAAAATCATAAAATATTAGACAAGGAATTGTTTTGTTTATTCAATTAACGTAATCTTGTTTGGTGGTCCGACGAAGACAACA
This sequence comes from Psococerastis gibbosa, assembly GCA_963971405.1. NCBI lineage: Eukaryota > Metazoa > Arthropoda > Insecta > Psocodea > Psocidae > Psococerastis > Psococerastis gibbosa. The sequence continues at coordinate 29,426,635 of OZ020489.1, read as the reverse complement.
AGTTGGTGTCAGAATCGAAATACACGCAAAAATAAAAAAATTTCCACCGGACTAGGCTCCATTCAAACCTAATGCGTATATGGAACCCTATCGTCAGGACTTTGGAATTTGGAATTGTGACTTTCACCCGAAAGGTTGTTGGTTCGAGTCCCACACTAGATACGGTTCTTTTTTCGTTTCAATGGCTCCAAATATCCTTGGGAAAGGATTGCTCAAATTATTTTTTCTGCTGACACAATTTTCCCTTTCCCCACGCAATGGTAACATTGTCAATAGAATTTATGATTGGGGCAACCCTATAATTTTATGTATTCCAATGATGAACAGAGCATTGAAAGAAATAGCGGATAATGCATGTGATTTCGTATACTTGCTCCCATAAAATAAATAGCTTCAGAAGGCCTTCCCACCTAGATTAATAAGATCATTTATAAGGTCACAACCACGCCAAATGAAAGTATTACAAATCCATCAAATGTCTGCTCCACTTTTATTCATACAATTATTCCAATCAAATGATGGAAGCAACGAAAGAACCGGCAAATAATCCGATAACGCCTGCGCAGTCCACAGCCTCCAACATAGCACTGAAGAGCCTAAGAATAGGCACCATAATCTTCATCTCAGGGCCCGGGGCCGGTCGCCCATAATCGGCTTATGCCTTTCGGTAGCACCAGAAATAGTTGACATTATCAGGCCATGTACGTCAGAACGAGTTAAAAGTAGTCAATCCTCTGACAGACGCAGTGCGAGGGTCTACGCCTTAAGTGAGGTCACGACACCATCATAAGGCCCGATGTAGGGCAGTCGATGACACACAAATTATTACGTGACAAATTAAGAGTGTACAGCCCAAAATTTAATACTTTTCATTTTTTATTAAATTTATTAAAAAAAAAAAAAAAAAAACTAAGCAAGTTATTAAAGATTTGGCTCATTTAAGTTGCAGAAGACTACTTCATGCATCATATAATAAGGAATTTTTAGTTTTCGAAATTGTTTAAATCGATTATGCGTGAAAAGCTATTGTTTATAAAATATTATCATGTTTATGAAAAAACTACAATTTCGAAAACTAAAAATATCTTATTAGCCTATATGATGCATAAAGTAGTCTTCAATAACTTTAATGAGCCAAATCTTTAATAACATGCTTAGTTAATTAAATAAAAAATAAAAAGTATTAAATTTCGGGCTGCCAATTTCCTACGAGCTGTACACTCTTAAGAGTGTAGGAAATTGCTAGCCCGAAATGTAATACTTTTTATTTTTTATTTAATTAACTGAGCAAGTTATTAAAGCTCATCTAAGTTGTAGAACACTACTTCATGCATCATATAATAAGGTATTTTTAATTTTAGAAATTGTAGATTTGTCATAAACACGATAATAATTTAAAAACAATAACTTTTCGCGTAAAATCGTGTTTATGAAAAAACTACAATTTCGAAAATTAAAAATACCTTATTATATGATGCATGAAGTAGTCTTCTACAACTTAGATGAGCCAAATTTTTAATAACTTGCTCAGTTAATTAAATAAAAAATTAAAAGTACTAAATTTCGGGCTGCCAATTTCCTACGGGCTGTACACTCTTAAATAAAAGTCGGTGTAGGCTAAGACTTTTATCAATGAGTTTTGAGGTAAAACTGCATGTAACAGATGGTAGATATTATTGTGTTTGTTAGGTAACAAATTTTATCGACATGTTCAGATATATTTATTTTTTGCACACACGATAACCCTGTATGAACATGCTGTAGGTACATAGAAGATAACATTAAAAAATACTTTTAGCAGGGCAAAACATTTTTTTGTGTCTGTACTAATGTCCATTCAGGCTTTAAGTAATAGGCTACAACGACTCGATCGCCAGTGTGTACCATATGGCCACATTTTGACTTAGTTTCTCAGTGCAGGATTACATGAGAGCTACTTACTGCTTCCAAAATTCAATGAAGCTCCTGGCTTCCACGTAGCCCAGTTTATCACCCCCGGCGGCAAGGAAGAGCGGAACCTTCCAATAGTGCGGAAGCTCGCAGGCACGGATAATCATGTGGAACTTGTCCCGATGAACGTGGCCCTGTGGAAACGTACGGAACTCGGCTATCATCTTCTGCAGTATGGCGTCCGCCTGGGCGAGACTGGGAGGACGCCCGCTAGGGAAATAAAACCTGCAAAAACCACAACGCAGCGTGAAAAAATAACCGATTGAAAGATGGAATAAAAGAGTGGAGTTCATTTTAAAAAACAAATTGTTTTCACATGTTAAAAAGGTTAATCGCATACAAACAATTTAATGAATGTATCCGATTGACCTCTTCAGTCGCCTCAGTAGGATAGTTAGTACCCGTGTTGAGTTATGACACGTCTCCGACCGCATGGCTTGTAGAGACTCGCACATGTAAAAGCACGCTACCACCTTGCCATCGAAGTCGCTTGGAAAGAGATACATCAGGAGCAGGAGGCTTTCTATGGTTTATATTATGCAGGAAAGCACTTTAATTAGCTCCGCGAACAGGGCCAAACAAACTTCAGCTACAGTGCAGTACTATAGTTTTTTCACCGACACTAAATTATCACACGTTAATAAATAAATAAATAAACCAACGAGAAATTATCAACAACAAAAATTAACATGCAGGCGATTGCTTAGAGTAGGTACTAAATAAAAATAAATATATACATATTTCTGTTAAATTATACAATCAAGTAATCAAAAAGAAAGTATAAGATAAAATCGGCAAAATATCGTCCTAATCAGGTAGTTCTGTCATATTCATTGCGCTAGTGCCTCAGTGACAGTGTAGAAAGCTTTCCTTAAGAGATGGTCTCCAAGCAAATTAGTTAGCAAGTTAGTTATGTTCGCTATCGTCTTAAGTTCTTTTCGACTTCAAGACCCCTTTTGGGAGAAGGTCTGCCCTTAACTGGACCCTGATGACTTGGCTACAAGCATAAAAGGTAGAATAGCGAGCGCAACACAGGTAAACTAACGTAGCAGAGGTAGGTACACAAAAATGTTGTCATCATTAAACGAAAATCCTGGCTCACATAAAAACTAAACGACATCATTTTTACCGGATATAATCACTTTATCTTTGCCTCGAGTAGCAATAAAAATTAACAAGCCCAATAAAACGACGCCTGTGGGGACCAAGGCAGGTCTCAGTGTTATGATCATGCAATATACCATCATTTTAATAGTAATTTTATGCATATGAATATTACCTAAGTGGCCGAAGGTACTAAGGTACTATTATTTTACTTAGTACAGAAAAACTATATGAATGCCTCTTTAGACAAGCCTCTGCGGTTTAAAATGACATTTTTTATATGACAGCTGTACCCATTATTTATAAAACTAGTCCTTATTCAGGATCACGTAAACAAGGATAATGTAAAACTACTATACTAGTTATAGTACTAATTGTGTAAAAAATAATTTCTTGTCCATAAGGACAGTCAGAAAAGTAAATGTTTGCCTTATGGCGTGATCTATCTATTCCCACAGACAAGCGTTTCATTTTAATTTAGCTCGTCCCAGTAGATCTGATGCGAGAGAGATTTAGATAACGTATTTCATTCTGAAAGTATGATTCATTTGTTTTCCATAGTATCTCTACAACTAACTTGCAACTACAATGAAGGTTCTTCAGAAATATGATTATTAATTAATTTAATTAGTAAATGGTCCATCTCAAACGGATTTACCTGGGTATAAGAACATTGTTACTAGCTTTGGTATGCCTCTGAAGTGTAGTATGGGCTGGGGGTAGTTGGGTGCTTCTTTGGTTTTCCTTTGTTCGCGTATAAGTCTGAAACAAAATTACCAAAAATCATTATACATTTGGTTAAAATTTAAAATAATAATGTACATACTACATAGACGTTCACCGGCAGTCAAATTTACAAATGTTGTCATCTGATTCCGAATTGGGGTGCTTTGTCGCCTTGCAGCAGCTTTAATAAAGAAACAGCATCTTTTTTTTTGCTAGTTCTCTACCAAACGCCAGTCCAAACCTTACTTGGACTTACTGTGCTATTTAACACCAGAAAGGTTTAGATTAAAATTATTTTTAACCATAGGATAAGTTTCAATTGTTTTTGCAATTCGGCGACAAGAGAATAATGTCGCAAAAACTTATGGAATAATGAATTGTTGTTGTTGTAGACAACTTAGAAATGTAGCACTTATTAGGTTTTGCAACAGTTGTGTGACTAGTAACCTGACATTATACTTCTCCTGTATTTAAATTGTTTCTTCACTTGCGAGTTACTGTAAGCTTTTGGTCATGCTATTGCTCGTGTGGTACGCCCACTACAATAATGTATAGTATTTACTGCAGAGCGAAAGTATTATGACAAGTGGATACCTTATTATATGAGCGGGGCAGCCGATGAGCAGGCGGTTCATAGGCGAACCGAGGGGGGGACACGCAGCGGGACTGCGCCCCCAAAATTTCGCAGGCGTAACAACCCCTGCGCGGCCTTGCTGGCAACGAAAACAGCGCGTTCACCATGGTCATGGCCCCCGAAGGCCCTCATTATGACCCACAATCACCATCCACTTAATATAGATCACCGCACTACAATATTCAAATCAGTCTATTCCTCTATGTGGAGAAAAGTTATAATAAACCCGGCTTTCATAGTACAACTACGCTGAGTTGAGCCATACGTCATAGCAGAAAAATCACGGTAAGTTGACTGAGGCATACTCTGCAAGTGTTACGCGATCAAGAGTCATCTTACAAACCATACTCGTAGTATACGAAACCTCGCAATCAATAGCAAGCTGACTGTTGACTCGTACTCGCACTTAGTTAAGTCATGCTTTCGCCTGTTTCATTGCCTCAATGGTAAGCTTGTCTCAGCTTGTCCATTATCGCTTGTAGCCGGTGTAGGCTGACATCGAGGACGCCTACCAGTTTACCAATGACCAAAAAGTCATAAGGAGACAATACAAATAATGTCTGTAATCCATGGGGTCATTGGCATTGGACAAGGGACCAAGCAGGTCATTATTATTATTAAGCTGACTGTTGTTCGCGTAACACTATCACAGTATGCCTTAGTCAACTTACCGTGATTTATTTACTGTGACGCATGGCTCAACTCAGCGTAGTTTTACTAAAGTAAGTTTCTTTATCTAGGGTAAAAGAAAAGCTGAAGGAATGATCGAAACTGTAAGTTTAAAACCCATTGAAAACGATATATTGCAATATGCCTATCTACAAACTCTTTGTGATGTGTGCATAATTTCAGCTCAATCATTATACTCAACTGGAAACAACATAATCTTCCCTCACGGTTTACTTTGCGGTTACAGCTTTGCCTCTGAGCCTCTGGAATAGTGTTAAGAGATAATCGAGCGGAAAAATAATCTTACAAGTGTACAAAATCAAATATTTCATGGAATATTGAACGTAGAGCTGCCAAAAATATTACATCCCTTGCCCCTTAGCAGAAATGTCCCTCTACAACATCGATTGACAATATCATAGAAAGTGATATAGCTACAAAAAAAAATGGCAGCAGCGTCCGGTGGAAAGAACTCCAAAAACTATGACCAATTGGTGACAGCCAGTGACGGCCACATATTAAGTATCAATATTTATCCTGATCTGAAATTTGACTTTGTCCAAAAAACGCTCAGTGGGCCTTTCTAATTTGCTCTGAATGGACCTTGTTATTTCTTTTTCAAATTTTCCTGAACAAGACACTATAGAAAGGAACTCATAAGCAGATGGATTTCCTTAACCCCAATGAGCATTGAAATAGGTATATTAACCAAAAAATATATTGTCCATAAAACGCTCAGTGGGCCTTTCTAATTTGCTCTGAATGGAGCTTGTTATTTCTTTTTCAAATTTTCCTGAACAAGACACTATAGAAAGGAACTCATAAGCAGATGGATTTCCTTAACCCCAATGAGCATTGAAATAGGTATATTAACCAAAAAATATATTGTCCAAAAAACGCTCAGTGGGCCTTTCTAATTTGCTATGAATGGACCTTGTTATTTCTTTTTCAAATTTTCTTGAACAAGACACTATAGAAAGGAAGTCATAAGCAGATGGATTTCCTTAACCCCAATGAGCATTGAAATAGGTATATTAACCAAAAAATATATTGTCCAAAAAACGCTCAGTGGGCCTTTCTAATTTGCTCTGAATGGACCTTGTTATTTCTTTTTAAAATTTTCTTGAACAAGACACTATAGAAATAGGAACTCATAAGCAGATGGATTCCCTAAACCCAATGAGCATTGAAATAGGTACATTAGCCCCACTAATTTTATAGGTCACGGCAAATGCATGAACAGGGAGACCAAAGAACACCAGGCAAGGCACCTTGAGGATGCGTACTGCCAGTACAGCCGTCATTACGACCTTCCCAAGTATTTCTGTCTAAACAAGGAATCCCATCATCTTTATGACTCCTAAATACCAGAAGTCTTCCATATAAGTCCATGCCGGTAATCATTCTCGATTTGAAGCAGATAGATTATCAGAGTCCATAATAGCCTAATTGACATGCATAATGGTTGGTCGGGCAGTTGCACGATGCGTATTATGCCCTGATCGGGAACTTCGAAGCTGCAGTATATCAAAAAGTAAAAAAGAACTGACCTCGATTGACAACTGAATTAAAGCCTACTTTATTTATCGAAATTTAGCGAAGGCAAATAAAGAGTAAATAAATAAATAAATAATGACTTTATTTTCAGCTGAGACCTCCTGAGTACATAAAATGTTGAGCCCCCTGCACACGTCCAAGTAAGCTTTACCTTAAACTTTACATGCGTCCCATATTTTTTCCATTACAACATATGGTATATACATTGTATAGTAGATTTTTAAAACCATTTTTATTACAAAAGACCACTAAAAACTGGTTTATACCCGACCGCATCAACCGGTTTTCACACAAAGTGCCACTTCGGGAATCAAGAGGAACTGATAACCGATTTAAACATCAGAAAGTAGATAACAAGTCAATATACGTCACTGAAGCTAGGTGGAGGGGGAAATCCGCCATCAGTTACGTTTATAACGAGAAACGAGTTACTGAATAAGAATTCATTGTTATTTTGTTAATTTAGAAGGTATTTCCTCAATTCTGTATTTCTAGCCCATCCAAGAGTTCGCTGCTCTTGAGACCAGCAAAGGAGCAGTAAATCTAAAAGCACAGTTAGGAAAAGATTCATTTATGGACGGAGGTGGTCGAAGAAGAAGTATTCCCCAATCATCCTCCGTATACCTGTGAATGTTTTTGATACGATTCTTGACAGTCCCTCTGGTTGGTCCCATTCAGTGCTGTTGCGAGACACAACTGACTTGCGGCTTTCAACAACAGTAATCATGGCTAATAATTTATTATTATTGGACATTCCTTCATGCCAGAATTATTCCCATACGCGTCCATTATCACACGTCAAAGTGACCAATGTTTGTTATAGCATTGGAACAAGCAGGCAAAAAATGCCAGTCTTTACCTGGCTAAATCAACTAGCTTCTTTCTCATTACTATAAGCATTGAGTAGTGCAAGTCTCCTTCCGCAAACACAATCAATGATCCAACTTCCGGACTTACAGTATACAGAGGAGAAACAATACCAGAAGTGGACATCGCTCAAGAATAGCCGCTTTGGACACAAGTGTCTCATTGCAACAAGGAACTGCACGTAAACACAATGCCACAGCTTTGCTTTTAATCTGTCACCTCACTGCATGGAGCTAATAAAACTATGGAGCCACCATGTCGTATTTCGGCTGTGCTGGAGGACTGAAGCCACGACCACGCCCCCTCATAAGTGCATTTTGGCGGGAAATTCAAATTTAATAGTTTTATTATATATATTGTTTAAAATTTAAATTCAAAGTACTCCAAGTTCTGCATAAAAATATTGCTGGTTAGCTGGCATGATTTTCCGTTCTAAATAATCTTTAAATAATCAAATAAAAAATAAAATGTTAACATGGTATCAAATGGCAAAAGGCTCAATCTGGTCCTATACTACGGAAATAGCCGAAGTCAAGCGGCTTCAACCCGAATGTTTACGATGAGTCTATAGTTTTACTATGTCTATGCCTCACTGACGCACTTGTGCATTGTTAAAATCCATCGACAATAGACAATGTCAGCAAGTAGAGGCACAATATTGTATTAAACGCTGCTCAGGATGCCGCAAAGATCCAAAGGCGCCTATTCCACCAACGTCAATAGTGATAGTAAATGTTGTATTGACGGAAATTTTAATTTTTCATTGATACACGCCATTCCACTGTTTTTTTTCAACTAATGATCACTTTTCTTCTAATGACACGTATGCGCCAAATTTTTGAAATTTGTTTGCATTTGTTTTTTGAAATTTGTTTGCATTTGTTTTTTGAAATTTTGTTTGTATTTGTTTTCTTCGTACACTTATTATTTTTAATAAAACCTAATAAAAGTATGAGATCCGAAGTAAGATCGACCTTCACCGATCTGTTTAATGGATGAAAATTGTTTTATAAACAATAAAATATAAAATGTTTGTACTTAACATATCCCATGACGCCATTTTAGTTTGTTATTGTTTGCAACGCGTGATTTTACTTTATGATCATTGATCAATTTTAACTATGGCATGAGTAAATTCAAATTTCCGTCACTACTACATTTACTATCACTATTGACGTTGGTGAAATGAGCGCCTAAGATCTGGATTAGAATTTTAGTCAATTTTTAATAGACAGCCGGTGGAGAAACCTCTAATTAGTGGCGTATATATAGGGACCAACCCCCCCCCCCCCTCCCCCTCCTGAAATGGGAAAATGTAAGACGAAATTAACTAATGTGAGTTCTTGTACAATGCGTAATTTGCCAGGTCTATTAAATGTTGGAGTCAACAGTGAGCGGTAGCCAGTTTGGTTGGTAGAATTCAATGTCGTCTCGAGCTTTTGACCACGGCAAGAAGTTGATAGCCTAACCCATGGACGATCTGGTCCCCCTCCCCAAAAATATATATGGCGTATATATTGTACTATGGCGCCCATTCCATTGACCGGCTAGGGCTATTTCCAAAAACAGTGACGTGGTAGCAAACATTCAAGACTTAGGTTGCGTTTCCACCGATCTCGCATTGCAGAATGCAAATGACATTGACGGAAATTAGAATTTTTCATTTTATAGAAATCTATTAAAATGTTTGTACTTAACATATCCCATGACGCCATTTTCTAATTTTAGTTTGTTTGTTTGTGATTTTACTGTATGATCATTGATCAATTTTAACTATGGCATAGAGGAAAATAAACATTTCCGTCAATTCTGCAATGCGAGGTCGGTGGCAACCCCGCCTAAGTCTTGAATGTCTGCTACCACGTCACCGTTTTTGGAAATAGCCCTAGCCGGTCAATGGAATGGGCACCTATATACAATATATACGCCACTGCACCTTATAGGTGTACAAAATACAATAACATTTCAACGGAACTTTAATTAATGGCTTTATAAGAAAGAGAATAAATCTGATTGTCTGTTTCTTTTTCCCTAATAAATGAAAGAAAGAAAATTGTTTTTATTTTCCATGTGGGCCGATTTTGGGCCTTTCGGCCCACTATTACAATTAACATATTGCACTATTAAAGTAGACTAGAATATTAAATGTCATTAATGTGACCCTATGTCAAGTAGATTTTCTTATACCGATGGAGAATAAAAATGAGAAACTTCCAATCTAATTAAGAGACTATATTAGAGGCTGTCCATTAATCACGTGATGTTTTTAACAGTTTTTAATTAACCTCTCCCTCCTCCTTGGTGATACGTCACATGTATTTTTTAGTACCTACAAAGAATCTTAAAATTTGTCTAAAGTTATTTTTAAGTACATGTATATTATTCTAGCAAATCTGCCTGGCAACGGCGAGTCAAGATCACACCGCTTTTCGGTTTAGAAATCACGCGTTTGACGAAAAAATAAATACACGTGATATCATATCATATCCCAATCCCCCTTGTGATATTTCGTGATTTTCGCCCAACCCCTCGCCCCCCCCCCTTCGAACCTCACGTGATTAATGGACAGCCCCTTATGTCGTAGAATCTGAATGGAAACTTAAGCATGTTCCGAAGCACGGTCATTTTGAATATATCTTCACCACCAAAGGTGAACAGCCTGATGCACCACGGAACTGCCCACACTTTTCCATTGTGATTGTCACCCATGCTCTGGCGCACCTTTGAGACAAATAATGCAATATTTCAAGTGACATTTCGTTAAGATATGCATCCATAATGCATGAATTAATTTTTAATAACAGTGAATTTAAGTTGATAAGACATTATTTATAATGTGAAATAGACAACGCCCCACGGCCGTCACTCAATAGCTGCACTCCTGCAGTTACTCGTATTTTCTAACTACACGGTCTGCACTCTTTTGTTTAAAACAATTTGTATCAATGCGAATTAAAAGCTGATAAGTTAAATGATTTTAATTTTATAAACCTAGGCCAACTTATTGGCCCCTTGTCTAATGCCAACGACCACATGGATTTTGGACTTTAATTACATTGTTTCCGTATGAACAGGTGATAGCATGACTTAACAGTAGAACAGATACGAGTCTAGTTGACCCAGTAAAAGCGTCTGGTAGAAATTTCAGCAGACAGGGCAAGCAGTCTAGGCGGTTTTCTAGTTTGTAAGTAAGTAATTAATGTAAATTAGTATTACCCCAGATAAATTAGTATTAGCCCAGATACGAATCAGGAGAGCGAAATGGATGGGGCATTTGCTAAGGCACGAAAATCTGGTACACACTATTATCGAGGGCACAGTAGAGGGAAATAACCGAAGAGGACGGCCGAAGAAGGAATTCATGGATCAAGTAAAAGAAGACGCAGGAGCAATATCATATCAAGAACTGAAGAGGAAGATCGAGGACCGAGTAAACTGGAGGACGATATGCAGGGAGTTGCTGCCAACCAATCGCTAAGATTGTAACCTTAAGAAGAAGAGTATTACTGTAAGTTTCAAGTTGCACAAACTTTTAAATTAATATTAGATACTCTAAATTTTCCTTCTGGTCATTTTGGCGCCCTTCAGGTTCAGGCACAAGCCTACTCGTGTCTTGCCCTACCTAGATCCAGCACTGCAAGCAGTCTGCGAAAAAGTTATTCCATATCTCCCTGACTTTTCTTAGTGGCTGTTATCACTATTAAAATGCATAAACATTAGATCTAGTAAATACACGTTTATTTTATTTATTATTATTAAACAAAGTCTACCATATTAGTTCTTATCCGACGAGTAAAAATGAGCGCAAGCCAACACTCAACATCATTATGGGAATAACGAATAACACGGTCATAAATTCAATGGCGACGTCTTCACACTTCTCCCAAGAAAAATTCCTCCGGTCATCCCATTGTCCATAGTAATGAGGTCTAGGCCGGTAAGGAAATTATGTGAGGTACTTTACTTTAATGCACTTAAACAAAAAGTTGTTACGAAATGAAGAGTAATTGCCTGTCTTAATGCTTAGTGGCGGTAAGAATGAACAATTTGTCTACATAGTCACATAATGATACTAATGATTTATTATGTGGAGGACGTGACCACAGTAGGTGGCTGCTCAAGGTTTTCAGAATGTTTGATTTAACAGGAATTTAGGATAAATTCATTAACTTACAGTCTTACACTTATTTTCAATAAGAGCGATGGAGAAGGAACATAGCAGAAAGGGAGGCCGGGAAGTGGCGGTTGTATTGCTTTTTTATGTATATACACATACATGGCCGTGCCCAGGGGGGTGGTCCATGGGGTCCGGACCCCCCCCCCCCCACGGAAATAAATTTTTGTATGTAAACCTGTATGGTTTGAATAATTTATCCATTCATTCATTAATAAATGACGTAAAAAAATTTTTTAACACCCCCACTATCAGTTTTTTAAACAGAAACCAAATTCACAGGAAATATCAATCGTAAAGTAATTAATGAGGTTGTACCCCTTACCAAAAATGCTTCTCTACGCTTTGATCTATGGTATGGTCAGGGTAACTAATACCCATTTGGCACAGTTGAGCTCGATTTGTATAAAAAATCTGAGCCGGTGGAAAGAGTTTCTAAAACTGTGTTAAATGTAGAAGAACATACCTCTAAAATCATTGTAAAACTGTTTTGAAGGAAATAATTTTTTTTTAACATTTCTTCCAAGGGATTTGACCTAGAGTGAATGATAGCTCTACAATCTATATTTCATTCAAGAACCAGTAGAATCCGGGCTGATGGGCCGTGGTCGAAATGAAAGCGAACTTCCAAACGTCTCGTCAACATCTGCGGTCGACATCTTCAAGATACAATCTTAGAAGTCTACGCAGTTCCACTGAAGATGTCGACCGCAGATGTTGACGAAACGTTAGTAAGTTCGCTTTCATTTCGACCACGGCCCATCAGCCCGGATTCTACTGGTTCTTCAAAATGAAAGCCTTTACTGTTACATTAAATCAATATTTTTTATGAACTTAGTTTTAGGACAACTAGAAGGTTTTCCCCTCCGGCTGGTGGTAACTCCCCTTCATATAGTGAAATTTCAACATTTTCCTTTTCCCATTCTCTTTGCAATTTAACCACGCATCATGCCTTGTGAAATTACGCATACCATCGATAGCAAACACAACTATTCAAACCAATAAAACCTCTTTGCCAACAATTCTGTGTCACAATGTAATGAGAAATGAATGAACGGCTCCATGGAGATTCAACATTAATGGATCAAATGAACTCACGAATTATTCCAGTCATGAAGAGGTCATCGCCATGCTAGCCAATTGCTTATGCCTTGTGTGTACCATCTAGTTAGCAATGGCTTCTATGATATCGCGCATTGTAAGAATTTAAATTAAATGTCCGAGATAGGCTACTGACCAGTGAGCCGGTGGCTCTGTTGCGTTCAAGTACCATTTACAGTGGGCGGAAGTAGCCTCTTTTGGCTTCTTCTTCCAGGGCATCATCAGAATTAATTCACGCCCTAGTGCATTGTCACAAAGGCCGTAGCCAGGATTTTTTTTTTTGGGGGGGGGGGGGAGGGTTGCTAGAAATTTCAATGGTATTACATAGTGGTTTTTATTTTTCCTCTCAAAATCCGATTCTATGTAGTATCAAGCCATTTCATTTCGGGGGGGGGGGGGGGGGGGGTTGAACCCCCCTTGGCTACGGCCTTGATTGTCACTATGGCTGTCATTGACAACTTGAACTGGAAATGTTCCATCTACCTACTGTAATTCGCAAATGACCTCTTCGATTCTTCATATCCATTGAGCATTTATATCTACCCCCATTTACAAATAATTTCATGCATTTTGCATTTAATTATATTTTGCAGTTGTATTTGGTATTTTTGTATTTTTGCAGTTTTGCATTCATCTACCGCCACGATTGTCACGTAAATAAATTAGTCTCCGGACAGTTATTTGCTAAAGTCCATATTATGCTACTAACTACATAAAAGCAATGAAGCATCTACCCGGAAAAAAAAATTGTGAATTTGCTTTTGACAATTAAAATCCGCCAATCGCCTTGTCTTTTCTCAGACCTCGCTATCACCTTTTCATACAAGAGCCGCCAGTCAGGCAAAGCTGTGGGGGATTCACAGGGGGTGAGGGGGGGAAGACGTTCATCCCTTGGTATAAAAAATTCAGGTTAAATTCCCGAAACCCTATCATTCGCACCTGTATTTTCAAAATTTTCCCCGTAAGGAGATTCTACCTCTATACTAGTTTGAAGTGCAAATGTGCGAGGATTGAAGTTAAAACGCGGAGACGAAGCCTCACAGAGATATAGCGGGTAATCTTCGCAACGGGGCGACCTACCGCGCAACAAGTAAAATCCCTTGAGCCAGAAACAAAATAAACAGCTCTAAACAACAAACGCCTAACATCGCCCACAACGCAACCAAACGCCTTCTACCACATGGCGCCAAGAAATAGACCTCCAACGAGAACCAGGCAATAAAGTCAAACAAACAGTCGCGCAATGTGGCGCAGACAACTCACAATTCACACGCTGCCGCACCCACAGCACGAGCCAAGGTTTCAAAACTCACGAGCAGCGGAAAATTCACACGGAATCGCACACGACCCGACACTAACACAAATTTGCCGGGACCAAAAAACATCAACAACAATCCCCGCACACACACACTAACCTAGAGGTGCGCGAAAAACAGTGCGTGGTTCTGAACTGAGCATGAGAGTGTGGGGGTCTGCGAGGTGAAACGGACTAAGCGCCAACAAGGCCGACCAGTGTGGGTTGGAAGCGAGTTTAGTAGCTTCCCACGACATGGGTGGCGTTTGGGAACAAGTGTGCACCCAGCGAAAGGTATTATACCGACAAAGTGAAAGAGAATCCGAGACAAAGTTGTATGAGAGTAGCGGGTGCTGCAGTCGACGGTGGAGGATTCGAATCGCGCGGACACCACTTCCGTATTTATTTCATTTATGCGGCTTTTCAATTTGACCGCTTTTAAGAGCTGAGGACGGTATGGACGAACAGAAGCTATCTCACGTACAACCGGTGAGCTAACAGGAATACAGGAAGTAGCCACTTAGCATGAAGCAAAATGAACAAGTCATAAAGCCATCTCCTAACTCCTAAGTCACTACACTGATGGAATCTATTGGAATAATGAGACTTTTTTTTTTTTTTTTTTTTACCTTCGTGGGGCCTACTCGTTTGAGTTCCTATAAGCGTCGACCTAGAAGGTCTTTTGCTTCCACGTTTGCCGTCTACGCCCATCTTATAACACCAGTCTTTTTGATAAATTCTAGTGTTTTTGTGATGGGATTAGATCGGATGGTTTCCTCTTCAGACCTAGGGTGGCCAAGAGTTTGGTATCGAGTTTTTCCCAGCGCTTCACATTCAAAGAGAATGTGTTCAGCTGTTTCTTCTTCAACTTCACACAGTCTGCATCTACTGTCGTTTTTCACGCCAACCCTATGCATGTGTTTGTTGAAGTGGCCGTGGCCCGTAAGCGTGCCAACCACCCTTCTAGCTTGCTCTCTACTTAAAGAGAGAAGCTGATCGGTGAGCTTTTTACTAGGACCCGGAATAACCTTCTTAGCAAATCTGCTTTCCGGGACTTTCTTCCATTCCTCTGCAGTTTTTCTCTGCACCCATTTTTGTACAGAAGTACGGGCCTGGCAATAAGCCATCCCATACTTAGGTTCTGCACCAATGAATGGCGTTTCTGCACCTTTTCGAGCCAGCTCGTCGGCTCTTTCATTCCCATCAAAGTTCGAGTGAGCCGGGACCCAAATCAGCGAGACTGAGTTTTCCCGACACACCTTTATTAGGAGGTTGATGCAGTGCCACACCATTTTTGATGTGATCTTTATAGCCTCCACAGCCTTAATCGCTGCCTGCGAGTCTGTATAGATAATAATGGTTTTGCCCTTGCTTTCCATTTCCATACACTCCTCTAGGCATTTTATAATGGCCCCTACCTCAGGCTTTTCAATTTGACCGCTTTTAAGAGCTGAGGACGGTATGGACGAACAGAAGCTATCTCACGTACAACCGGTGAGCTAACAGAAATACAGGAAGTAGCCACTTAGCATGAAGCAAAATGAACAAGTCATAAAGCCATCTCCTAACTCCTAAGTCACTACACTGATGGAATCTATTGGAATAATGAGACTTAGTCATTACGGTAAAAATACAAAAACAACTTTTGTGTTCACCAGTTATTGTATAACCTATATGCTGTCCTTGCCGGAGAAGCCCTCAACAAAGTAAAGCAAAGTACCTGGGCAGCACAATAGCAGAGGACAATAGCTCAGCAGGTGAAATAAACAGCAGTATTCAGCATGCGAAAGCGGCCTTCAATAAAAAACTTAAGATCCCGGAATCTATCAAAGACTAAGCATCATGAAACAGTTCCTAAAAACCTACGTATGAAGTGTTTTTATTATACGGATGTGAAACCTGGACTATAGCAGATAAGGAACTAAAGAGGCTAGAAGTGGTGTTGCAGAAGGATGCTTGGGATCAGCTGGAGCCTGGAGGTACCACGTTACGAATGAAGGAGTGCTAAAGCCTATTGCAGGAGAGATACAGCTTACATCTCAAATAAAAGGTAGAAGAGCGAAATGGCTAGGGCATTGACTAAGACACCAAAATCTGGTACACACCATCATTGAGGGCACAGTGGAAGGAACCAACGGAAGAGTGCATCTGAAGAAGGAATCCATGGGTCAACAGAAAGAGGACGCAGGAGCTCGAACGTACCAAGAACTGAAGAGGAAGGAGCAGGACCGAGGGAGCTAGGGGATGATAAGAGTAGGCAGGGAGTTGCTGCCAACCAATCGTTGAGATTATCACCTTAGAAGAATAATAGATCATTTTGTCCACAGGCTAGGATATAATAATTATATTACGTTCATTTTTATTACATAATAAAACACTGACACTCCGAAGGGGGGGGGGGGATGGACCTGGCCTAAGTCCGCTAGTGTCCTGTTGCTCTCGAAAACCAAAGCCCTTTCATAGATGATATAGAATTTTAATAGTCTAAGGGAATCGAAAATATATTATTGAGTGATTTCCTACGTAGTGCCGATGATTTGAGGTATGACACATATTCGTACGCGTTTGTCAGGTATATACGGTATGACACATATTCGTACGCGTTTGTCAGGTATATACGATATGACATGATGAGCAGGGACGGATCCAGCCCATTTGGGGGGGGGGGGGTAGCTGTGGGTCAAAACAGGAAAAACATATATGTAGGATCGATTAAATCAGAGCGTAATAAATTAATTAACAATAGATTTACCAAATTTTGGGGGGCAGCTACCCCCTGCCCCCCCCCCCCTGTATCCGTCCTTGATGAAGAGGACAGTATTGAAAATGGGAACGTAGCGCACCGAACCCGTAACTACGCCTGGAAATACCTAGCTATGCAATTGACCCGATTACCTTGCAGTGAAGTACAATAGCGCAAATGTGCAGGATTAAGAGACAATCCGAAGGGGAAAAACCTTATTAGTGTAAAAATAAAAAGTCTCATGATAAATATCTATGAATACCTCCTAGTATTCCACTGGAATTGGTGTATTTTATTGTGAGATTCCACCGAAATCATGTAAATTGATAAATTATAACAATATATACGAATTATTTATTTATTTATGTGTAAAATAAATACAATAGTAGTGCGGTAAAAAATATCAAGACAAACAGAAGAAAGTTTTCTAACCATTTTGATATAGCTAAACCGCTTTTTAACACAGCTTGGCCACAATTATTGCAATTGATTTGTTCAAAAAACGATTGGTGTGGTAGTTCCGCGGAAAGAGTTCAAAAACTGTGGGCAATTGGTGTTAATACAGGTTGATGAATCGAAATTTAGAGGAGTATTTCGGCTAATTTAATGGAAATTTTGACCGATCGATATTTCCTGTGAAAATTGACTATGGACAGAAAACGGGTAGTGAGGTTACTCCAATTTCTTCTTAAATGAAGGAAGGACGCGGTTACAAGAGCTGGGCACAATTTTTATGCAGACAGGTAAAAATAAGAATCCTGAACCAAGAGCCTCATAGTAAGCTTCTTAAGTAATTAGAACCTGAAGCGAAATATTCGAGATAGTGCGTTAGGGGTATTTTCCTCCTAGCTCAAGTTAAAAAGGAACACATTTGTGACACCTCCCTGGATTTTGTTAGACTTTCCTGGCCTGTATTGGCATCCCAAGGAAAAATTTTAATTTTGCACTATGATGGCCGGAGCAACTTCATGATAATGCTAAATTCGGTTTGGCGAATCGTATAATCAACTGTGACTTGAGCCCTTTCGTCTGCAGACCCCATCAATTGATAGCAAGTGATGATAAGGACGAGATGAGCGGACAGTACAAGACGCAGCGGCACGCCACACGAGGCGCTCCTACACGTGACGTCACTCCAGTCCAACAATAGGTCATAGCTATTGGCATGGAACCATGACAAAGGGCACATGCAGGCCACCTAATGCACCATTCGTTTGAGCTGGTACTCCCACGCCTAAACAGCCCTGGAATAGGCCAATAATATAATTAGGCGGGTACATGAATATGAACCCCCACACACAAAATGGAACTAACACATTGATATAGAAAAGGCTATATATGCGACATCTTCAAATACACCGATTATGATTAAAGTAGAATTGAACAATGAAATTTATTGCCTGTATCGCAGGCATAGGGGTACTTGCGAGTCCTTACTCGGGCATTTACACCTTCCCAATGGGCCGTTGGGGCCTTGCCAGTTCTAACCGTCTTGGCAAGTTGGTACTATAATAATTATTAGTTCACTGTTCAATGACCATTTGTTGAGAGAAATTCGGAGCGACTAATACAGAAGGCTGTTGTATTAAATATTGTGTGTGCGTAGTAGAGATGAACTTAAAATGAACAAGAGTCAGAAAGAACCCCCTAATTAGTGCATCGGAAACAGTTTAAGGGCAGAATGGTTCCTCTTAAATTGTACCAATTTCACTGTTTAACCCTTTTAGGGATGTTGGGTCACTCATTAATATTAATTAATTGTTTCTGGCTCCGGAACACTTGTCCCACGCTCAAACCACAGTGAAATTTATTATTATTATTTTTTTTTAAAGCCTGGTGGTCATTTTCACGGGAAAGTTTAGCATCATGTTTATTTATTAATAAAAAATTAAATGTTAGAGGGTTAAGGGTTAAGAGATAATTGGATGGGAAAAGACTTAATAGTGTAATAATCCAATTTCTTATGAAAAATCAATGATAAGAGTAGTCAAAAATATCAGGACAAACAGAAGAAAATTTTCTGAGTATTTTGATTTGTCACATATCATACATCAAAATGTAGAGGAGCATTTATCCTAATTTAATTGATATTTTTGACGGCTCAATAATCGATATTTCCTGTGAAAATCGGTATGATCAGTATTAGTATCAATAAAAAGGATAAAGGAACCTAACACTGTTGCATAATCAAATATCTGTAGTAGTTTCTTTGAGCTGTAGTAGTCAATGATATTACATTATAGTGTATTGTATTTATTAACGGTTGTGTTTTCTATCTCTTAACTTTGCTGTTCATCTATGTTGTGTTGTACGTACGCCTTATGATTATTTATAAGAAAAAATTTGCTGAACTGCCTACCTGCGCCCGAGACTGCAGTTCTGTGGTGCCTCGCCAAGAAGTAACAGCTGGTGCACTTCTCCTCTTCTCCAGAATTTCAGGCGGACACTTCTCAAAAATTAGGACTCGCTCCGCAACAGACCCGCGCGTGAGAAACGGGCGGACGGGGCTGATTCCACCCTGCCGCAAGTGCTGCTTCTGTTGCGCCGTGAGCTCGGGATGAGGCGCCTTCCTGCCATCGTCGTCGACAGGTCTTCGAACCTCTTCGGCGACCTGGTGCAAAGGCCTCTTGGCGTCGTCAACAACAGTACCCGCCTGCAGAGCTGCAATCAGCCGCTCTTCCTCCCTCGCTACCTCATCCAACGCACTTTGAGCACTTCCCGCATTCCGAACAACAGCAGCACGATTCTTCAATGGCCAAGACGTCGTCGTGGGCGCATCCCTACGAACGACCTCTTCGGGGTAAATCACTTCTATTGTGTCCACGGTATCGGGGTTAGCGGGGATGGGTCGGGAGATCTGTGTGGGCAGTGTACGAGTCTCAAACTTTTGCACAGCAGTCTGTATGGATGATTGGACACGGCGCCGCGCTTTGTCTTCGACCACGAACGTGTTAACAAAGCGTTCTAACTGCGCAGTTTTGGGGCGCAACGTGGAACCGAACTTGTCAGCGGCAGTCATGCTGCTGTGACAGTTGAGAATCTCTGTAGGAGCCAGCCCGCGAGATTTCCAGGTCTGGTAGATGGCCTCGGCGTGGTCGGAAATCTGCTTCGCGATGGCGGCGATGTCCTCCTCGGGTTCCAGCAACGCCATGGCCGTCACATCGTTCTTCCGCTGCTGCCGGACCAGGCTATCGTACGTGTTGCATAGTAGCCCAAATTCTTTCATTTCATGCCCGGCCCTGCAACCAAATACGAACAATTAATTATTAGCGTTGGAGGGAATGACAAGTCATTTAAATCAAGTATTATAGCCGGTCTGCAAAACTACTAATTATTGTGACATAAATAACAGAAATGTCCATTTGTATGCGGCAGATACACAGAAGATCAATATTGTCGCCTTAATAATTAGGAGCTTTTAAGGCCAAACCGGAGGGTTGTAACCTTGAACGTTGAGCGTTGAATACATAGAAATATAATAGAACTGGAGCGGCGGGAGCCATAATATACCTTACGAGGCACCCGTTAACCATAAGCCAACTATCAGAGATAAGTACCAACGCAAAAAATATCGAAGTCTTACACATTGCAGCATAGCAAAGCGGATACCTGGACCCGGTCAAAAACTCTGTAGTTTAGTAGTTAGCTTATGCATGCTATTTCCCCGCCAAATTGCGTACTTATCTTGTGCAGGCTACACTAGCAGCCATATTGATAACGGTCTACAGCCACGGGACGATTGAATATCCATTTTATAAACAAAGCCCCGAGTCACGTACTTGTTCCGTATTTGACTTGTATTATTTCAAATAATTGCAGTTTTACCTATTTCTGGCGCTTTACTGTCAAATTAAGTGTTGAGCTTCTGACTAAAGTGCATTATATTACAAAAGTTGGAGGTTTTTCTTCCCTGTGGGGCACGTAAAAATGTTCTAAGAGGTATGTTTTTAATTGCTTCATGCACAAATTTTAGACCTAATGTTATTGTAATTTTTGGTTCAGTCAATAGTGTAAGCATGTCTACGCGTATACTATACCCTTCTATCGATTTTTACTATACCCCTGCGGTTTAAAACATATATATTACGAACCCTCTGCAAAGACATTTCCAGGCCAGTCACGTGACCCCCCCCCCCCCCCCCCCGGTTCGGCCTTGACTAAAGTCACACTTCTGAACCAGATTTGACTTGGAGTAAACTACATGGTCCCATTTGAGCCACCATGAGCGGGGTCCCATTTGAGCCACCATCAGTGGGAATAAAAGCAAATGGATACAGAACAAGTAGTAACGAGCCGACACCATGTTCGGGCCCATCATCATCCCATTACGGAAATCACATGGACGTGGACCGCTACTTGTACATGGGAGAAATTTAGTCAGAATCATGCACCATGATAAAGCAAAGGTTCAATAAGAATAATGACTATTCGATACGGGACTGTATTCAAGCAGCGTTCATAAACTCAGTTAAGATATAACAGACGTATGTAAAAATATTTTAAACCTTATTTAAAAACTAAATCGCCTTCGTTTGGGGAACATAGAATGTTTGTATGCATTCTTATACATCCTAATCCCCTCATTTTTTAATATAATTATCAATTACGACTAGCAACAAAGTGATCTTAATCGGCAGTACACACATGTAAGTTACAGGCAATAGTCTTTAAAGAAAATTTCATCATAAAGCTTTCCTAATGCTAACGTATAAATAGCAAAGAAAAACACTACATTCTGAAAGCATCGTTCAACATGAAAACCAATTACCAATGATAAACTTTGTAGTATCACAAATCAACAAGCCACCAAACTGTTTACATCAACAGCAAACATTTGCCTCACCTAACACAATTGTGCAACACATCGGAGTGCTGTAAAAACATACAAAAATCAGAAAACATGCACGGGAAACCAGTGAACTGAACTGGACTAGTGCATGAGGAAGACTTGCGAGACGCAACAAAGTTCACAGCAGCGACTGACTACCGATTGCACCAGCAGACGGACGAGATAATGCTGTTGGCTGCTGTATTATTAGAAATCGGAATAACAAACAGTTCTGTCAATAAATAATTTTATGGTAATTCATTCATTCATTGAAACGTCTTGTGCGCGTTGGCAAAGATAAACTTGTGAGTTTGTGAGCAAATCGAAAGAACCGGTCCGAGTTTACTCGAACATGCTTTCCAATTTATCAATTAGTAGGGAGAGAAAATGATTAATTCCATGGTAAATAATTATCCTATGGTTAAATTTCGAATATCACGGGGGGGGGGGGGGGGGGGTCGTCCACCTGACGTCACTGGAGGTGACGTAAATTCTAGATAGGACATACCAACACATTACCACACAGCAATAATGGCAGGACACGCAATGCATTTAAACGTAATTTTGCTTTCATTAAAAAAAAAAAAAAATTGCACAAAACCAAATAGTTTTTTTTGGGAAAGCAATCTGTCCGGTATCGTTACTCAATTTAACACCTAGTAGAAGTATGGCTGGACACAGTCCCAGGCCACGGTGTGGGCCCAAAGGATTCCAGTGGACCTCCTGATTATAGTGGATTCCGAACCACTTGGGAAACACAGTGAAGTCACACGATTAGTTCGGAGGTGACCAGGACAAGTCCTACCATGTTTCCCTACCGGCACTGTGCACACGACCAATTTATCTGCAGCTTTGAACCTGCTCTGGTCCGCAGGATTCAACTTGGTATGGCGGCCGGCAATTTAACACCTAAAACATGCCCGAAGGTAGAAATCATCGATAGAAAGGTTTCACAGAAAAATTATTTTTTAGTCATTTTTCATTAAAAACAAGTTATTTTTATTTTTCTACCCCCAGAAGCAAACTATCAAGGGGCAAGCGACCCCCTGCATTTTATCAACATTAATAACGACTAGAATATATGTGACTTTAAAAGAAATTGTTGGAACAGTTTTTGAGAAATAATTTTTTTTAGACTTTTTTTAGGAGTTTTTTGAGAATAAACCCCCCCCCCCAAATTGAGTTAGCCCAAAATAAAAATAAATGGCCCCGAGGCATGATTTTTTTGAACCTACATGCCAAATTTCACCCTAATCCACAGAGTAGTTTGCCCGGAAATCGATGAACAGACAGACAGACATACATACAGACAGATAGAGCGACAGACAGAAATTTCGTAAAGAACACTTTTTTGGGTTCCTGGGACCTCAAAACGTGTAAATCCGTTAAAATCTCGGAATCGAAAATTTGGACCATCACAAAGTGTAATGTGAATTCCGGAAAACGTAACTTTTAATATTACACAAAACCGAACCAAAAAAAAGAAGCAAAATTATTTACCATTATTTTCAGAAATCCACAAAACAATAAACACCGCGACCTAGCTCGAGTCAAGAAGAGATGTTGGGTGTAGATCCTTTTTAAACTGTTTTAATTCTATTAGACTGCTAGCTTTTTGAATAGATCTCCGAATAAAAATCTCAACCAAAACCTTCCAAGACATTCAGGGAACGTGCCAAGCCAAGAACAACAGAAAATCTAATTTAACCCAATATAATAACCTTATTGTCAATAAGAAATAAGCAATACATGATATCACAATACTGTAAGGAAAATTACAATTAGTTGGTTAGTACATTTCACTAGAATTAAGTATTATCAGAGGAAAATACATGACTTATAATAATTTGTTCATCTCAAAATTAATAGAATGTTGGAAAGAAGAACAATTACCCGAACAGGGAGAATTTCTCTATCCCTGGCTGAACTTAAGCAGCTATGCTCAAAATAATATTAACTTAAAAAGGAGGACTCACTCAACTCCTAGGTTTCAAGAAAAGAAAGCAAAAAAGGAAGCAAAAGGTAAGCTGATATCAAAAATATAAATTTACTAATTCAGACTATTTAATTAAAACTAATGTAGTATTCAAAATTAAATTTCAAGTTTAGAGTCCGAATTTCAAAAAAATACTCCTATAAGGGCAACATTTCACTCACGCATTCATACTGGGGTACCTTAACAATAAACCCAATGGTAGAAGAGTTGCAGAAGGGAATTAGTAGACTAGTATCATCCATCATCAGCATCTAAGATCCCTGCATCCTTGCCACCAGCGTTTTAGGCCCGCACGGCCGTGAGAGGTTAAACCAGCATCATATCATCAATGGTTTCAAACCGCAGGAGAAAAACCAGCATCCGAGATAGAGAAGCAAACACTTGAAGCATCACCTTTGAAGTTAGGCATAATTTACTTGGAGAGATCCGAGGTGATGAAGGAGGAAAAAAAATGAAAGATGAGAGAAAATCAAAAGAAGGAGAAGACAGAAGTAGGAGAACGAAGAAGTAGGAGAACGAAGAACTTGGAGAACGAAGAAGTAGGAGAACGAAGAAGTAGGAGAACGAAGAAGTAGGAGAACGAAGAAGTAGGAGAACGAAGAAGTAGGAGAACGAAGAAGTAGGAGAACGAAGAACTTGGACCTGAAAACAAAATTTTAGTTCACAGAATTTTCGAACACTAATCTTAGCAGCATAGCAGCTTCCACATACGAGCGACTGGAGACGAATTGGAAACGTGATTGAAGAATGCAGATGCTTCTAACTAGTAGCCACAGAATAAAATTTAGAAACCTAGTCCGATTGGTTGACTCCAAAAAGGTAGACTAAGTTGGCTAATCTGCTATTAAGATCCATTGAGCTATCTTAATTCGCTGGTCAAGTAGTGACGTACAAATGGTAACATCTCTCTCTAGTTAAAAATGATAAATAGTAGACCTATAGCATTAACTTGTATGCATTAGACTTGAATAAAACACTTTCCGGCCAAAACCTCAAAATAGTTTGAACTAACTTGTAAGTTCAGAAACTTGCTTAAAGTTGAATAAAAAGGGAATCGAATCTTAAACGGAGCACACTAAATGTTTAAAAGTAGTCTCATGTGGTTGAGAAAAATATCGAGAA
The DNA here is from genome assembly GCA_963971405.1 of Psococerastis gibbosa. NCBI lineage: Eukaryota > Metazoa > Arthropoda > Insecta > Psocodea > Psocidae > Psococerastis > Psococerastis gibbosa. Next base: position 29,401,870 of record OZ020489.1, on the reverse strand, counting down.
AAGAGCTCAACGTAAATTGAGAAAGGGGGGAAGGCATTTGACTGCCTACGCCTCTGACGATTGCTCCATGAGGGCAAATCGTGCGACCCCAGTTAGCTTATCAACTTTTTATTCCGAAAACGAAAATATATTTCACAAGGTTAGATAAAGTACTGGCTGAATTTACTAAGAGCTTTCAAAATTAATTCAATATTGTCTATTCAAACATCTAAGCCTGTCGCATACAGTTAATACTAGTATAGCAAAGTAAGCTTACCAGACAGAACTCCTAGTTTTTTTTTATTGCTGGTTAGAACTAGTCCATGTTCAAAAAATTAAGTTTTTCCGTAGGAACCAGGTCAAGGCATCTCAACCTACGTTTTCGCAGACCCGAAATCCATTAGAACTCCACAATATCTGGGCCCTTGCTAGAATAAACCAGAGTTAGCTATAACACACTGTCTGAGCCATTCTATATTTTAATTAAAGATTGTTGGGAGAATTAATGTATTTTATTTAATTTAAGTTGTGTAGTTAAATAATTAATTTAGTCAGGTTTTAAATCTCTTTAATTTCGTATCCCACTACTAAGGTTAACCCATAACGCATAGCGACCATGTGAGCGGTTTGCAACAAAATTGGGTTTTAGTGAAGAATTAATTAAACGAAATCTGCCAAATTTCAGGAATCAACTGAACACAGTTGGAAAAAACATTTATCAGTAAAAATTCCACTAAAAGTTCAACGTTGAAAGTAATTAAATTTATTTCAATTGGGCCACATGGCATCGCACTTAGAGCAAGGCATGGTCCCAGAAATTCACTAATTTCTCAGAGAAAAAGTAGGTTAAAACAATGGATTTAATGCTTACCCTGTATCAGATGAAAATAAAAGTAATTAATAAATTAACATTGTAGAATTAGGTTGGTTTTCTTTATTACCAAGAATAAAAATCAAAAATTATACGGGCCCAATTTCAGGAATCGCCACCATATTTCCCTCTTCCGGAAATCAGTGTTTTCCTTTTTCTAAGGCACCGCTGGGCATACCCGTTGCCGCGAAATTGCTGGGATTTAAAATCTAATCACTTTGAATGCAAAAATTACTTTATTTGGTGCCATTTTATAAGAATTAGATTTATAAATTAGTTATTAAACTTACGTTGAAAAAAAAGAAGAGTTATTTCAATAAAATCAGTTTAAATATTTATTTGTTATTTTTGTATTAATGGCATAGACAAACAGTGCGCAGCCTTCTAGTTCATACCGACAAAGGAACTTATTGTAAACAAAAACATCGAATTCAAACATGGACATCTCCCTAGAGATTTTATCAATATTTCGACGCAAAAATAGGGAATACCTTCACGATAAGTAGGCCTAGACTAACCAGACTTAAGGAAGTGAAGTAAGACCATGTTCTTCATTGAGTTGCGAAGTCTTCAGGTACCCAGATGCTACGCTGGACGAGAAATAAATTCGATACCAGTGACAGGTAGGCTCTAAGAGTTGATAGATTGTGAATAAATTATGAGATTAACCGATTTTATCCAAAACGCTAGCGGATAAAATTCAATGGAGCAAAATTCTTGCTACAAAAGCTTTCCTTTTACTACGTATAAATTGGAAAGCAATAATGGATCATGCATGACTATAGGCTGAAATAAGTGACCTAGAGTCTACAACTTATAAATAACCCCAGGAAGACGATCCAGAGGGAAATATTGTAACGTTAGCAAACGTACAACGCATAAACATAGTTCTGAATGGCCAAACAGTATGGGAAATGAACCATTGATCTGACATTTGCACATGTAGTTATGTAGATACTGTGTATAAACAATACAGTGGACATGCTACCGCCGTTCCACCAGAATGGCACACATCAGGGCCATGAAGACTAGATTGTTCGCTCCGACTATCTTCTGGAATTAAAAATGGAACAGAATTTGTGGCAATCTATCTCCATTCCACAAAAGAGCTGCCAGAATAGTAAATAGTAGGTGCCTATTGAACAAAGGTAGGCCAAATACGGCTAGGCTTATGTCAGGTTAGATTTCTAAATGGTCCCCTTGGCCCTTTCAATTTTGCAATTTTTCCTTTGTAAATTGCTTTTGTAAATCAAAAAACTATCAAATTTACTACAGCATTACTATTGTATTTAACGTGTAGATAAGCTTCATAGTATCTGGTTGTAATGACTTTGAATGAATGGTGTATTGAGTTTGTAAATTATATTCGGGAATTTTCAATAGCCCTATGCTAAAACGTATAGGTACTGCACCTGTTTTCGTCTAATTTTTTTTTCCTGAGACTGACCTTTTAAGTACCACGCTTTTTTTTCTTTGTTTTCCCCTCCTCAGGGACTTTTCAATCTATCACAGTGACATAACTTTGGGCACATATAGGCGGCGCAACAAACAGGTACAAGAGGCTAACAGGAGCGTAGGGGGGCACGGCCAAGGTTACAAGACTCGCGGCCCACGAGCCACCTTAACACAGAGCCAGTGAGCTCTATAATTATGGCGTCAAGGCTACGAAGCTGGGTGGGGAGGACAGTCAACCTCACAATCAAATTGTCACAACAGCGCAGGACATGTCAGGGGGTAGGCTATAGTCCACGCAAAATGAGAAAAGCATGAACATGGAATGTTTTGATCCTGTGCAACACTATAAAAATATTCCTTGCACCATTTTGTGTTACCTTGTTGCATTGGAAGCAAGGCATTACGAAAATTGTGCAAAGAATATTTTTACAGTGTTGCACAGGATCAAAACATTCCATGTCCATACTTTTCTCATTTTGCGTGGACTATACCAAGTAACATAATATTTCTTTAAACTTCGTATGTTCCATCATCAATATTCGTAATATGGAAAACAGTATGTCATTTAACAATCATTGAACCGAGGAAATTTTAATAATACGTACACCTTATTTCCAGCAATAAGCGTACTAGTCGTCGCATATATACAACAATTAATTCAACTATTGGCCTGGCGAAATTAACCTCCAAAAACACAAATACCCCATCTGCCACAGGTGAAAGGGCCAGGGGGATTGGACAGCATTGACACAAAACCGAGCGCTGGTGCAACCGGCTCCAACAAATGAAATTTGGACGGCGGCCACTGAGCGTTCTAAAAATTAAACAACCCGTTCAAGTGCCATAAGATAAATATAAGCGCTACTTTCAATGACAAGGGGCATGCGTCAAATCTCTGCCAAATTCTACACTTAAACTTAACTAACGTACATCCTTCTGACTTGTAATCTTAACAAAACTGCTGATTTTTCAGTTGTATGTTTGCATTTTCAAGTCAATGATCCTTTCAGAATGATACTGCGTCACATAGAAAGTATACTTCCCAATTTCCTTGATACTAAAAACAACGGATATTTTCCAGAAGGGGGCATGACACCATAATATTATATTATAACTGATAACCGCCCAGCATGAGAGCATTGGAAAACAAAGCATTCAAAAACATTTTGGAAAGGTTATGTTTATAAACCCAACGTTTCCGAGAATTAAAATTTTACTTCATGAAACCTACAGAACACAGTAATGACATAATGACATTATATATTTTTCTTTTTATGGTGTAGCCTACACGTGTAGGTATATGTGAACGAGCACTATAGAGTGCGTAACTGCGAGTGCTCACTATATAATGGTATGCACACACGTACCGGTCCACTCAATACACGTACGGGATGGTACTCTCCAGGTCGACCTTGCTCATACCTGGACCGGACATTCCAGAAAAGCCCGAGGTCCACCTGCTGCGTGCTAGAAGGCTGGAACCACCTGTGGGAATCTGCCACAGAGGTCGCAGGTCACTATAGTTATCTTAGGCGGGCTAACAAAAATTATTATAATTATCATGTAATGCGGTGAATGACTGCTTTACATTTACAGACATCGTGTAGCTGACACACAATACTATAACGGTTCTATTATTACTTCGAAGCTAAATTGGTAAAGAACTTAATTACAATTTCGCCTTCATATTCTTCAATTTAATTGTTCCTAGATTGTGGGGAAAAAATGATTGAGGGCTCAAAGCGATTCAATGGTTCCATAAATTTTTGGTCCTGTGCAAGGCTATAATTGGCACCCAAAAATATGTTTGATTAACAAAGCAAGTTATTAAATATTCGGCTCATTTAAGTTGTAGAAGATTAATTCATCATAATTATAATAGGGTATTTTTAATTTTTTATACTGTAGGTATTTTATAAAAATGATTGGGACTAAAATTTCAAGTAAAATATAATTTATGGAAAAACTAAACCACGAAAATTAAAAACACGCTATTATATGATGCATGAAACTTAAATGAGTCAAATCAAAGAAATCTTTATTAACATGCTGAGTTCATTAATTAAAAATTGAAAAGTATTCAATTTTGGGATGGAAGTTGTCTACGTAGCATATACTCTTAAGATCCTCATAAGGATATGGAACGTAGATATTGGTCATGCAAAAATCAGCCAGTTCCTATTTTTAATTTAATTTACTATGTAAGCTATAAAGATTTGGTCTATGGAACTTCAAGAAGACTAATTCATACACAATATCATAACTGTATTAACTTACTTTTTGGTGCAGCCATTTCTCCATGAACTTCACAAAGCATCCGTTAAGATCATTAAATAATTACACCAAAAATTAAAAATTCCCTATGACATTGTGCATACAAAGTAGCCTTCTACAACTTCCACAGACCAAATCTTTATAACTTACGTAGAATATTAAATAAAAAATAACAGCCGATTAATCCAGGGGTGAGCAATATCCAAGTTCCACATCCTCTTAACGAACGCACACCTATTTTAAAAGTATAACCTTCGGCTTCAGAATTTTTATTCATGAGGTTTGTGAAGTGCACTGCAAGGAGCAATTCACCTGCCAATCCATTCAAGCTAGGCTACTAGTAGTTATCCACAGGTAGACCCGAGACAACGCATTCTTTCTTTTCCTGGACCATAGCAGATCGGCAATGACGCCACTTCTTTAGTAGGACATCCGTATATAACACTTCACATCTATATATATATACTGTATGAGCTACAATACAAGAGCATACATGGCTGTGAGTAAGACCACTATGATTCGTAAGTTCTCATAGATAATAGCAATGACATCATATAGCCTTGTATAGCCCTTCTTCAATATATAAGTCAACGATATCCATAATAATCTAAAAAGTAATGAACCAAGAGATACACAAGGAAAAATACCACCAGAAAGGCCGAAAGTTACACTGGCACGAGGCCGGCCGCCATACCATGTTGAATCCAGCGGACCAGAGCAGGTTCAAAGATGCAGATAACTTGGTCGAGTGCACAGTGCCGGTAGGGAAACATGGTAGGACTTGTCCTGGTCACCTCCGAACTAATCGTGTGACTTCACTGTATTTCCCAAGTGGTTCGGAATCCACTATAATCAGGAGGTCCACTGTCCTATGGGCCCACACCGTGGCCTGGGACTGTGTCCAACCATTCTACTACTACACTGGCACGAAAAATCGCCGGAGATTTGAGAATTTCGGGGCTCTCAACCAGTCAACCGAGAACGCATAGAATCTAGACACGGTGCTGTCGTGCTGCCTACCGTTCATGAGGATAAGGCGCAGTAAAAGTAAGTAATAGCATCCTTATTAACTTTGTAAAACATACTGTCATGGTAAAATTAAAAATTCTTAAAATCATAAAACAAAATATTGTTAATTTTACAATGTGTAACAGATTGATAATAATAACTGAGATGCATGAAAAGTCAAGGAAAAATTTGGTTCCCAACTCTTGTAGTCCTATGTGACTCGGCTAGTATTGCTATTCAGTAAATGTCAGCTTAAAGGGATTAAAAGTACGGGGTCAGCAAAAATAGAGCTTCTGCTGGCAACAGTATTTTTCATCAGCAATGCTGAGTGAAGCTGGGTGGCGACAGGCAAGGGGGCATGGCTCGCCTCGCTGAGGTTCAGATGCAACGGTCAAGTCAATGGAATCTCTAGTGCATTGTAGCAAGGTCTCTGTCAAGAAAAGCATCCATGGGTCACGGATCTTCCCGGCACAGTCTGCAGCATTTTCCCTTCCCTCGATATACTCGTAGGTCTGTCATCTGGAACAGTGGCGTGTATATACTAGATATAATATATGGGGGGGGGGGGGCGAGACCAGATCACCTCTAGCTATTAATGACGACGATACATTCCATTAAGAATTAACCCAACTGCTTACCACTCGCTGTTGACCCGAACATCTATAAGATCTGGAAAATTATGAAATTATGCATTACAATCAACTCACATTAGTTAATTTCGTTTTACATTTCCCCATTTCCCCCAGGGTCCCCCTACGCCACTGATCTGAAACCAATCCCAAGGTCTGCTCCTATGACAGGGTGGGGCAACCTCCCTACTGGTCCTTTCTCTTCAGTGAATATGGACAGTAGAAAATCGGCAGCACAAAATTTGGCATTTTTATTCTTTATTAAATGTACTAAACAATTTATAAATGATTTAAGTTGTAGAAGACAATGTCATACATATTATTACAACGACTTATTACATTTAGGTGCTGTAATTACGGGGCACTAAATTTCACGCATTGTAAAATTCATGGAAAATCACAACACCCTATGATATAATGTATGAAATAGTCCTCTACAACTTGAATAGACTTAATCTACTGTTAATTAAATAAAGAACAAACAAAAATTAATTTAGGGGTGGTCATTGTCAACGTTTCAGGTCTTCTTCAAATTGTGCTAAATTCTATACATTCATCTTGTAATTTACATCAACTTAAAGCCTCAGATTGCTCATTTTATTTGTTAAATTCTGTAAAAATATTATTGCAATATCTGAAGGTTAAAAAATTTGCCAGTAACATTCCTCGCAGTCATAATCTATCAGCGAAAAAAGCAAGCAGTTGTTCATATCAATCGTATACTGGTCACTGCTGTACATCTAATTTTCACCTGCCTCAACACATTTTCAAATCGTTATAACTAAGCTTAAATGTGAGCATCCTAGAGTGAAGATTTAACTTATTATCTAAATTAGCAGCAACTTCTATGATGAAGGATGGTGCTCACGTAATATTGTTAGAGGAGGTTCACATTAAATAAACCGATTAATAACCTAAATACCGTATATACACACACACTAAACATAAAAAATTTAATTAAGAGCACGTCAGACATCCCCATTACGCGTTTCTTGTAAAAACTCGAATTCCCCAGGAAATATGCATTATAGTAAATCTATATAAAATGTCGCATTCATTAGATGAAATACTCCTCTACATTTTGATAAATGATATGTGCCCGTCATTTATACCGATTGGGCGGATTGGTCTTAGTAGAACATCTTCCCCCGGACGCCCTCAGCAACGGTTTTTGACGTGATAACGTCTAATAAATCGATGAGCGCTGGCTGGAATACTAGGTGCTTGTACGAAAAGGGTGACTCATCGGTGACGCTGGTCGAAAACGCGGGTCAGTAACGCTGGTTTAAAGCAACGTTTTGGGCAGATGTAGAAGGTCTATCTCAATTTAAATTATACCCATGTCTATACCCCCGCCTATTCTTCCTCTTTCAGGCCATGCTATATTTGATGTGATAGGGCAAGTGGTTCGACTTTCGGGGGTGGAAACGTCAGGAGGTGCGCCCAAATTTTATAATCGAAAATATGCCTTTTTCTGCCGCGCTTTTGGGGGTGTTAATATCAATTTGAAAACTTCAAACTACTTTAGTTCTTTTCCACCTTTCTTACTCTTTCCAGACATATATTCAGTTTTACTATCTGTCTCGTCGTTCAGGCTCAGGTAACTTGGTAAGCCATCCGTGTTTCGGCGGAAAAAAGGTTCAAAGGGTACTTCAATTTACATGCTTAGAGTAAAAAAATTCCACAGCCTGCAATTTTCAACCGAAATTAATTTTTAATGTCTCATTAGAAGCAGTATGAATTAAGGTTTCAAACGAGTATAAATACATAGTTTCAAATTTACCCCTTCACCCCTTAAACACGAGTGGAACACAAAATTAGTAAACTGAGACGCATTTCCAGCAATCCTATTTGAATTGCATGGGCGGGTTTAAAGCAATTTCTTAGGCAGATGTAGAAGGCCTATCTTAATTTAAATTATACCCATGTCTTCGTCTATTCTACCTCTTTAGGGCCATGCTATATTTGTGGTGATCAAGCAAGGGGTTTGGCTTTGGGGGTGTGAAACGTCAGGGGGTGTGAAACATCAGGGGGTGCGCACGATTTTCAACAAAAATCGGCCTCCTTCGGCCGCGTTATTATCTATTTAAACAATTCAAACTACTAGTACTTTTCCAGGCTTTTCCAGATTTATTTCTCTTTCCAGCAATATATTATTTATGTAAGATTTAGTAATATAGGCGTTGTCACGTTGAACTATCGTCCCACAACCAACTTGCAGACAACCAATTTTTTGCATAGTTCAACAATTGTGGCCAATCAATGTTATAAATCAGGTATCAAAATTGTAGAGGAGCATTAATTATGCTAAGGGATGCGATGTTTTGGATATTTCATGGGATCTTGGATTTTGTAAATTTCCTAGGCTTTTTCCCGTTTTTCTGTCCCTTAAGGTCTGGGGCTTATGAAAAAAACATCGATGGATTGAGGAGTAACTAAGAATAAAATAAATGTTACGTTAATGATCAGTCTTGGGCATGTGTCTGCCACGTACAATTTGGCCTACGGCCAAAAAATTCTCATAATACTGGCTCGTCAAATATTCCATTTTGCCTCGTTCACTGCATCCGCGATCTTTGGAAAACGCTGTTTTTTACATGCAGCCCAGATTTCCACTAGATCCACTGGCCAGCATCTAACCGGACGATGCCTTTTGTACTTTATTAGGGCAAATCCTGGGGGCAGACACACATTCTCAGATAATGAGCTTCGCTGGGTAATATGTAAGTTTAGATAGATCCATCGCTTCTTTTCTTCGGACCTCCTAGCAGTAAAAAATTACGAAGCGACCTTTAAGCGTTCCAATTCTAACAATACATATCATTCCTCTCATCGTCTGGCCACACAAACAGAGTCATCTCGTTGGCAACCGACTTGCCCTTGGCCAAAAAGCAGAACACTTTCTACTAAATGACACAATGCTTGCTTATTCAGCGTGATAAGCCGCCACAGGCACAAAAATAACATAAATATAAATATAATATAAATATATATATATATATATACCCTGGGCTTTACCAAAGTAAGCTCATTACAAAAGAATGGTACGAGTGAACCCGTACATGTTTCCTACTTATCAAGTAGTATAAGTACCTTAATAGATAATATGAGTAAGGGAAAAATTGTCATAAGGATAAATTTTGGTTGCTTCGACTTCCCCTAAATCAAATCAGGTTGCTAGGTCTAGAACGGGAATACCAATATAATACAACATAGTAATTAATGGCAGGCCCCAGAACCAAGTTATTAAGGGGGAAGCGACTTGTTGGGTTTCGTTTACATAAATATAACGACTACAATATATGTGAATTTACAGAAAATCGTTGGAGCCGTTTTTGGAAAAACAAAAGTCATGGCAGTTTTTTTTATTTTTTGGAGGGTTTTTGGGTTCCTGGTATAGCTCGAAACGTTTAAATCCACTGAAATGAAAGGAGCCAGGATTGGTTATAGCAATATTCATCAGAAGTTCTGAGTTAAAAAGATATGCAGTTTTTTCTTCAGCAATGACACAGAAATCAAAATCTTCCATTTGCCATTTACTGTATATCATAATAAGACAAGCGCAGCCACCACAAACAGCCGAAATGTACAATGAGAACAACCATTGTCTATTCTACTTAAGAGCGACTACAATAACGGATATTGATATCGATTCCTAAAAAACGAGGCCAAGAATTTTTAATAGTGGCAGTAAAAAAAATGCAAGAATTATAAGCATTGGCAGTGCTCAGACTTATTAAATTAATAAGGCGGTAATTCCACCGGCGAATTTACTTCATTTGTGATTTGAGATTTTTTGTTTGTTTTGTTTTATGGAGACTATTATGTAGATACTTAACTTATCTATTATAAATTAAGTTATAATATGGTAGAGACTTATAAATGATGTCTGCTACCATACTATAACTTAATTTATAATAGATAAGTATCTACATAATAGTTTCCTTAAAACAAAACAAACAAAAAATCTCAAATCACAAATGAAGTAAATTCGCCGGTGGAATTGCCGGCTAATGCAAGTGAAGTTTGAACCGTGAACGTCAATATTTATGCCTTAGGCGCATTTTCCACCTACGTCAATAGTCAATACCACATTTACTATTGACTATTGACGTAGGTGGAGTAAGCGCCTTAGTAATCAATGACACAGAGTACAAACTCTTGGAGGATTTCTATATGAAAACAAAACAATGTTTGTTTGCAATACACAAGAGCCAGGAGGAAACGAGATGAGTCAACGACCTCGCACTTAGCTCGAAAGACACACATTTAGTATTTCCGGAGCCCGAAAGCTATAGATTAGTTTACACTTTACAGGGGAGAGATATTTTCGGATGAGTAATGAATCCTTCGCCACCCTCTTCTGTAGATGCAACACTCTTAAAGTAGCTCTACTTTGTTTTTCAATGTAAATTGTCAATGTGCGTTGCCGAAGACAGAGGGAATGAAAAAGCTCACTTGCCTGCTTAGTGTAGGAAATTCATAAATTACCGTACTCTTATTTACTTTTTACGCCAGTAAGTTTGATTACTGATTACTACAAAAGGGAGGATTCACCGGGGGAAGAGAAGGGAGGCCGCGATGCCGAAGTGGAAACTTAACTTAGGATACATTCACAGTAAGTCTGTACGTTACGTATTGCCAATGATGATTGTTTAAAGTTGGAACCAGACAACTATGTAAAGACGTAAAGTGAAACCTCAAGTCACAAAAAGGCTGAAAGGGTTACAATAAGCTGCCAAACCCGACCGGTTTCGACCTAAGGGGAAAAACCGAAACTCTGCCGTTGGTGACGGATCGGCATTATTATATAGGCATTATTATTAGGCAAATGACGGACTTTGTAGATCAAGGTCTAACCGTTGCTAAAGGGTTGTAAAGGTAAGTGAGCCATTTTTTTTTTCAATCCCCCACTAAATAGGTGGCGTGCTGGTCATCAATCAACCCAATATTATTATAGAGAAGCCAGATTGGAGATTCTATCATTGCGTACAGCCTTTTACCCAAATTGGAGCCCCCACCCAGCAGCAGATGTTTCATTAATCTGGATTACACCCGCCCTATTTACCCACGGTATCTTACCTCTTTCATCTATGCCCCCAATAAATTCCACTAAGATGCTATTTAGATCCAAATAAAAGGCTAGATGTGAGATTGGTAATGGGGCAAATTTATCCGAAGTAACTCTGGCTGAAGGCTACACCATGAAGCACAGAAGGTCATGGTTGGCCTATAAGCTAAGTACAAGTACTGTTCACTGAAATATTCTGTTACGGCACCTTTCTTATTGTGTGTGAGTACCAAGCAAAGTAAGCCACAATTTTTATTTGTTTAAGGCACTAAGTAGATTCAAAGCGGGAGAATGGCGCCAGTACTAGAGAATCTATACATTCGCCAAATACACCAATGCGAGATATTTAACATACTCTCGTTTCAATTCATCTTGGGCTACATTGAAAGTACACAATGAGATAATGGACATGATACGCAATAAGCAACAAGAAGTCAGCATCCATTCTTATCGCTTATTATTAAATGGTATAATTTGATAAATGCTTAAAATACACTTTATCTCAAGTTTATAATGTAATAAGGATCTTAAACAAATTACGCCACTTTTCCAAATGAATTGCTTAGTTTGAACTACAATAACTACAAATAAAATGGCAGACAGGGAGATCATAAATTATCGCCCAGATGCAGTGTGGACTATCAAAGCATTAAAGTACACGTAGGTAGGTAGTAATAATGAATTATTGTGAAAATAAATAAAAACTCACGAATTAAGTATGTCATCCCACTGTATATTATTAGCCTACCACGGATAGTTGCTGCACTCATACTAAACTACAATGTATACTAAGGAAGCGTACCACGACAGAGTTCTTCCTTCATTTAAGCAAGGGCACATCAGATAAAGAGGGCAAGAGCTATTTTATCATTAACATAGCAAGTGAAGTAATGAGCCCAGCTACCATAAAAGCATGTGCTTAACTTGTTGTGCCAAATGGTCGGCAGTTCACAATATTCTCCGCTCGCAAAGTCAAACTAACTATACTGTTCCAAGCATTATACCTCATAAGGAAGAAAGGGAAATTTTTCTTAATTAGTCTTGGAATTGAATGGATAATAACAGTAATGATCAAGCTCATAAAAGTAAGTATACTGTTAAAGGTTACCTTGGCAAGTGCTAAGGTTATGTTCAAAGTCAAAGGACAATGAAATGTTTTAACGGGTATTATCACCTCATATAAAAGAAACAATACCACCTCCTTCACAAAATATAGTGCTTACGAGTACTGTCGTCTAATTGGTCATTACAGGCACAGATTAGTTCTTCAGCAATGAACATAGTTTCAAAAATTTTAGGTCATGGTAATGAAATTATAACCTATAGTATTTAGAGGCGAGGTAGGAAGTGACCTGCGAATCATGTCAGTGGCGGCTTACAAGACCAAAGAGCGGGATGAGTGGAGAAAGGAGGTGCGAGAGCCCAAAGCTCACCTCCACCAATAGCGCTCAAGAAGACGAAGATGGCACTGGCAGAGGGACGTAAAGACTCTACAATTGCTGAAAATCGAGGTAAATTCGAAGATGGCACTGCCAGAGGGACGTAAAGAAAACTTCTACAATTGTTGAAAATCGAGGTAAATTCGAAGATGGCACTGGCAGAGGGACGTAAAGAAAACTTCTACAATTGTTGAAAATCGAGGTAAATTCGAAGATGGCACTGGCAGAGGGACGTAAAGAAAACTTCTACAATTGTTGAAAATCGAGCTAAAATTCGAAGATGGCACTGGCAGAGGGACGTAAAGAAAACTTCTACAATTGCTGAAAATCGGAGGTAAATTCGAAGATGGCAGTGGCTGAGGGACGTAAAGAAAACTTCTACAATTGTTGAAAATCGAGGTAAATTCGAAGATGGCACTGGCAGAGAGACGTAAAGAAAACTTCTACAATTGCTGAAAATCGAGGTAAATTCGAAGATGGCACTGGCAGAGAGACGTAAAGAAAACTTCTACAATTGTTGAAAATCGAGGTAAATTCGAAGATGGCACTGGCAGAGGGACGTAAAGAAAACTTCTACAATTGCTGAAAATCGAGGTAAATTCTTTTCCAACTATCCAACTAACTTAATCCATTCAAATCTTACAATGCAGAGAATCGCCAAAAATTAAGCAATGTCTTAGAAGAAAGGATAACTGCGAATGAGCATGGCATTATTAGCTGCATCAGCAACGTTAATATAATAAATAATAAAATAAATCAAATAACTCCGCCAAGTATTACTAAAAATTATATACTATATTAAGTCCTGACCTGACGATGAACAAGTGCCGAAACCGGTCGCTTTTATACATAATTTTGAGTAATACTTGACTGTTCCAATACACGTTTTTGATTGATTTGATTGATTGATTGATTGAAGTATGACAATAATTGACAAGTATGATTTCTTTTAATTTTTTACTATGACGAAGTATTATTGTGCAAAGTGAATGTGGAAAATATTACTGAAACATTGATATAAAACTAAATAACAAAATTATTTCAAAGTAGCTTTTTGCATTTTAGCCAGCCTAGTGCCTTTTTATTTATAACCGCACAATATAAAAAGTGAAGAAGCTATGAATAATGTTACGTTTTCCCACAACTGCAACCTAAAATATGAATTTAAAATAAAATATGGCACACATCAAAATGTTTTTAAATACCAACCACTTTTATGCATTAACCTGTCCACGCAAGTAGGCCCAATAAATTTACAGTTTGTTAATAAAACTGCAGGTTCCAGTGGTACAGGTACCGTTTAACAGTTATATTTCCATGTCAACTGTACTGTGTTCACCCGGGACTTGTCCCCCAACAAATCAAAGACTTTCCTGATTGCGACTGGTATAACATACTGTTCTGTTTTTTATGAAAAATAAAACTACAAGGAATACATGGAAATAAGATATTAATTATTTGTAGGTATAAAAAAATATAGTTCCGCGTTAGCCTAAATGACATATAAAAACTAGGATAATACAATACTTTACTGCATAGAGTAATATTGACACATTCTGAAATTTCGGATTTTTTTTTTCTTCATATTTTTCCTCTACTACCATCAATCATTTTAAGAAGGAGAAAGACCTATATCGCATCCTGGTTTCGCTAAAACAAGCGCTTGCTTACATAATTTTTAAATCATTTTCATCATTTTCTACATCTATTCTGCCGTCTTTTTTTTTCTTCACTAAATCTCCCAGACTCAGACAAAGAAGACACTCAGTTTAGTAACAGACATTTTTTTCGGTGCCGACGAGGCTTGATTCACATTATACTCGCTTAGTAAAGGACACTATATCGATTTTAAGAGAACATATTGAGAATTTATTCTTCTAAAATGGAGGGAAGCTGACTTGCCCACAGGTGGAAAGAAAATCCCTCAATTGCTCACTAGTACGAATGAAATTGTTGACATTTTATGGGTTAAATTGACCCAAAATTGAGAGAAAATCCCTGACTTGCAGTAAAGTCAAGAAAAACCTAAATCGCTCACTGGTACTACTGGAAAAAATTAAGAGATTTTATGGGTGAAATTGACCCAAATATCCAAAATGGAGTGGAAATCTTTGACTTGCAAATACAAAAAGAGAAAATCCCTTACTGTACTGATTGACTGTAGGGGAGAACCTTGGTTACTTCTCTTCTCTTCTACTAACCTAGTTCGACTGTATTTTAAAACCGTTTAGATTTTATAAAGTGAATACTGCATGAATCAATCTCAATAAACGGACCATTATGTTAGGCAATAACGCTTCGTCCACAGGAACTCGGAAGTCGGAAATCAGAACTCCTAAACAATAGTATGAAACGCACTAGTATCAATTGAGTACAAGTCCATTTATTTGATTCATGAGTAATATGGGAATACATAGCCATTCAACTCGACCAAAACGATTTTCCCTTTCTTGGTCGATTGTGCGGCGTGTGCAATGAAATAGAACAAACCGAGGATTCATTATCTTCGGGTGGTGAGAACATTTTTTTTTTTTTCATGTAGCCTCAAATAACCACAGTGAAATCGCCATTATGGTACAATGCTAACAAGATTGTATAATAGTTCAAAGAACCAGCCATTGCTACAAATTATATTGTAGTATAATTCAGGAGCATTGCTAAGCTTGCTCTAATGAGGGCTTGTCTTAATATGGAAATAAGCACTTCTTCTTATTTCAATGCCTCTTCTGGTGAAGATTGGTGATCATCATGGCAATTTGGCATAGGAGACTTCTGCTCGCGCACTGGCCAAACCACTGCCGCAGTTTTTTAACCGGGATGTTGTTCTTCTGCTGGGAGCCCTCAGCCCTTCTATCCTCCCATTATAACATGCAGGCGATATTCCTCATCGCATGGCCAAAGTATGCTAGTATGCTTTTTAGCCGTCAGCAGAAGCACGGCTACGGTATCAATTCGCCTCAGGACCTCGCACATTAGGAATATGATCTCTTCCAAGATAAGTACTTGTCTGTATATCCACATTTTAAATGCACTGATTCTGTTCTCCGTAGCTTGGGCCGATGAGGTTCTGTAGATATCAGATATGATGGTTAGCTGCGAATAAGATGAATAAGCAGTCCCCGACCAAGCAGTACCGAGTGGGGTCCGGTTAAAGATCCCCACCTAGCTCCTTGGAGCACCCTTTTGTCCATGGGAGAGAAAAAGCTCCCTAAAGGCGGAAGAATTCAACTTAGGAGTCAACGGCATAAGGATGCAGAAGGCAACGGGAAACCACTGCATTAAAGGCCCTTCGGGGCATCCCTTGTACAATCATCATGAGCGAAATTTTTTTTTTTTCGCTCATATGATCGCCAATCTTCAACGTTGAAGGGACACGAGAAGAAGAAGAAGGGACAGATTTGGTCACTAGGTTCGCTGACGACAAACCGATATCCATATTATTCAAAATGGCCGCCGTTTGAATGTGAAAACTAAGCTCTTAGCATCTAATTAATTCTTTTAATATTTTTTATAATATTTTTACAATGCCTGGACCTTATTTCGCTGCATATAATTTAATAAATATATATTCTCCATGATTTATAGAAAAATATCACTTTAAAATAATACGTAATTAAAAATCATTTTAAAATAGTTTTGAGGCTTATGGAAAAATCAACGCTTTGATATCATTGCAACTGGTGCTGCCATCTACAAAATGTCGTCACAAATGAACCTCATACCATACCATACCATATAGAACGATTGGGAACACATAATATAATGCTTTAAGCAAGCACACCAACATATAATCATCTTCGTCAACAGCATCTCCTTGACTTCGCTCCCTAACTTTTAAGTCCCAATAAAACTTTTTAAAGTTTAGTCAGTTTGAAATCATCATTACAGGGGCAAGAATGGTTTCTACCAAGTAGCAGAATTCCGATAGACCTCTGCAACTCTTCTTTGCTCCGTCCGGTTTGACTTCGAGCCCACCTTTTCGTCTATATTGTAGTACATAGTATTTTATTTCAACAACCGCGGCATTTTAATACCAAGCGTCGCTCTACAATCATTGTAAACCCAATGAGGCCAGTCGGATAACTATAACTCAGGGCAACAAATCAACCACGTAGCAATCAAACACTATATTTACATCCCAACTTCACACCTAGAAATACCTTGACCACACCTTGCAACAGATGACGAAGATAATACGAGGATTATGAGCTGCGGAACCTTACAGGTCCCGGCTTTGCCAAGAAATGAATGAGTGAAGCCAAGTCACGATGCTATCGATAGGCCTTACTATAGAGGCCAGAGGTAGGTTGGAGTGCGTAAATCTATGATGGGTCGAAGGTGAAGCTGGGAAAAGGCAATACGAAACTGTGGACTACGCGGAGGGCAAGGCTGTTGACCCTTATTATGGTTTCGAAGTCCCATCTTAATGAGATCTGAGGTAGCAATTTATTCCGTAAACGATTGCGTAAATGGACGCTGTTTATTGGAACCGATAAATCGAATGAAGATGGGGGCAGGAACAACAGAAGGCTTTATTTTCACTTCAAACTTCGACTATCGACTTCGATGACCAGGTGGTAGCGTGCTTGTATTTGTGCAAGTCTCTACATGCCATGCGATTGGAGATGCAACTCAACACGGGTACTAACCTACAGAGGCGACTGAAGAGGTGAATCGGATACATCCATTAATTGTTTCTTGGCGATTAAAAACTTTCTTAACAGCAGATCGGACATCTCACTTCACGTCTTTTGTTCTAAATCAAATTTCTCATAAAATATCGATCATGCCAGAAATGTAGAAGAAATTCCTCCACATTTTAATTTTAATACATCGTATGTAGCCGACACTAACACCGTTTGGTCAGTGTTTGAACTTTGAAGGCGTGAAAAAATTCTAGGCCAGGTTAGGTCCATAGCTTCATAATCTGTGGCCGAACGGTGCTATGTGCCGGCTACACACAATGTAATAAAATGTACTATCTACTACTCATTTACGGCTTTAGGATCGATATTGTATGAGAAATTTTACAAAAACGTCTTGGGGAGGGGGGTTGTCCGGTTGTCACTTAAGAGGGTGCGAAAGAGATCATTAGGGACTCTTATCAGTTCCTAGGTTAACCAAAATACTGATAATGTCATGTAATAAGGTTTAGGGACCGCAGTTGGGGATAGCTAGACGGTTACATTTATGTACTATCAGATCTGAAATAGCTGCAAAACTACTTTTTGCACATTAAAAATAGGCAAATAATTGACGTTGTTGGACCTGTCATTATGAAGCTGATACATCTACCTCCACGCAAGACCGTCTGCCTAATACCTATAATATTGCAGCCCAATGCCAAAACTAAGAAAAGTAAGTAATTAACATAAAATTGGGGTTACTTGGAGCTAAGAACATTTGCATGAACTATCGCAGTTCCATTCTAAAAACTTTACCCTAAGGCGGAGATTCCACCAACGTCAATAGTAATATTAAATGTTTTTTGACATGGTAGCAGACAGTTTTAGACTGTCTAAAAATGTCTGCTACCACGTCAAAAAACATTTAATATCACTATTGACGTTGGTGAAATCCCCGCCTAAAGTCTAAGCCAAGCAACTGGCAGACCCTCGATTATTTATCTGTTGACACGTTTTACCCTTTCCCAAAAAATAGAAAATAGCCTAGATCGGAAATGAGTGTATGTAATATTTCCGAGCACTGGTGGAAGCCCCTCTTTGTGCAGCGAGCAGGAGAAACTATAGTCAACCTTTTGAACTAATTTATGTGTTTTCCTAATTATCATTACTTGTAACCCGATTACGTCATAACTATGAACCTATGTTTACGTGCCATTTTTCATGTTAGAGGGACCGAAAATTTCGCAAAAAAAACTAGCTAAGGATCTTGGATTGTTTCACAAGCTAAACATAGGAATCGTTAGTATATAAGCTGGCGTTTTTTCATGTGTTGTTAGTCTGATGATGGATTTTATCCGAAACCGGTCACTATTAAAGTATTTTACTGTTGATCATTGCGTTCCTCTTCCTCTACTCATGATAGGAATCGTTAAATGGCAATCTATTCTAACTTGAACACCTCGCCTTTTTCATCATAATGGCATTGAAGAAGATGGAAGAGTTGTCTGAAAGGTATGCCTACTCTTATTTGCACTGAAAAAGAGCGTAAATCGATGGGCTATAAATATGGATACCTATTAGAATGCAATATGAAGACAACACTACCGAACCGTTACATGGGGGGCATAAGGTCATTGTACAATATAAGGTGTGATAGGAAAGGCCCCGGGCAATTCCATGGCATGGTGTAGCATACACTCCGAACCACTAATGCTTAATTGGGCCCGACGTCCATACACAACTCCCTATATAATGAGACACAATCTCCCAGTTTCAATCCTGTATGTTTTATATACAAATCCGGTAACGGGATTACTAGGAAGTGTAATAAACCTATTGTAGGAACAAATGGAATGCGGGTCGATCATTGACATCACCTCCCGAAAATACGACAGGTGCAGGCTACACATAATCTGCACCCATGTTTCAGTGCACTTTTTAAGAGGAATCTTAACGCTAACATTATCCAACATTGGTCACCTCAAAATAGGTTTATATTTTTGCTTTCCAATTTATACGTAGTATAAGGAAAGCTTTGTGATGGTCGAAATTTTCGATTCCGAGATTTCAACGGATTTACACGTTTTGAGGTCCCAGGAACCCAAAAAAGTGGTTTTTACAAAATGTCTGTCTGTCGGTCGGTCTGTCTGTTCGTCGATTTCCGGGCAAACTACTCGGTGGATTTGAGTGAAATTTGGCATGTAGGTTCACAAAAATCATACCTCGGGACCATTTTTTTTTTTTGGGCTAACTCAATTTGGGGGGGCTTTATTTTCAAAAAACTCCAAAAAAACGTCTAAAAAAATTATTTCTCAAAAACGGCTCCAACAATTTCTTTTAAATTCTCGTAGATTGTAGTCGTTATTAATGTTGACAAAATGCGGGGGGTCGCTTGCCCCTTGATAGTTTGCTTCTGGGGGTAAAAAAATAAAAATAACTAAATTTTAATGAAAAAATGACTAAAAAATGCGAAACCTTTCTATCGATGATTTCTACCTTCAAGCATGTTTTAGGTGTTAAATTGAGTAACGAAACCGGATAGGTTGCTTTCCCAAAAAAATATTTGGTTTTGCCCAAAAAATTATTTTTTGAAAAAAAATGATAGAAAATTCGCGCTCAAATGCATTGCATGCCCTGCCATTATTGCTGTGTGGTAATTAATGTGTTTGTTTGCCCTATCGAGAATTTACCTCACTTCCAGTGACGTCAGGTGGACAACCGCCCCCCCCCCCCCCGAGATATCGGAAATTTAACCATAGGAAAAATATTTGCCATAAAATTACTAATTTTCTCTATCTAATAATTTTGATAAATTGGAAAGCATGTTCGAGTGAACTCGGACCGGTTCTTTATTTAAGTTAAGAGTATACTATTGTCCCGTAGGAAAGTGGTAGCCCGGAATTTAATACTTCTTATTTTTTATTTAAATAACTAAGCAACTTATTAAAATATTGGTTCATTTAAGTTGTAGAAGACTATGCATCATATAATAGGGTATTAATTTTTGGTTTTTGTAGTTTTTAAAAAAAACTAGAAATAACCTACTTTTTATCCTTAGGCGTAAATTCCACCGACCTGGTTTTTTATAGTTACCGTGATATTGACGCGGTAGCAAACATTAAAGACAGTCTAAAAATGTCTGTTACCACGTCAATATCACGGTAACTATCAAAAACGAGGTCGGTGGAATTTTCGCCTTAACAAAAATGTTGTAAATAATTACTTTATTATTTTTTTTTTAAACATATTATGCACAAAAAATGCATTTAATGTACACGCGCGCGGATATATAGGCATTTGCCTCAGTTGCCTATTGGTAAATCCGCCACTGGAATGTTCCATCGCTCTCATGCAGAACTCTACAGATGAGCTTAGCTTACGTAAAACACCCCTAGGGTATTTATTATACAGGTAAGTTGAAGAACAGACGACACACCTGAGCAATTTGCAGCCACCTATCTTAACATATTGTATACTGTAAGGAGCTTGGTAAGTGACGCAGAACCCCCCTTCCAGACCGATGAGTGATAGATGTTAACCCAAGCTATGGAGAACAGAATCCGTACATTTGAAAAGAACCGGTCTGAGTTTCCTCGAACATGCTTTCCAATTTATAAATTAGTAGATAGAGATATTGTGTGATTTCATTGTAAATAGTTTCCCTATTTCCCTATGGTTAAATTTCGGATCCCTCGGGGGGGGGGGGGGGGTCCATCTGACGTCACCGGAGGTGAAGTAACCTCAATATATTAAAAAACCCTTTAAACTCCATTCTATGTAGTTTACGCTGCAAGCACGGGGGGGGGGGCGTTTCAAACCCCTCGGAGACCCCCTATGTCTACGGTTTGGATATCCCCTATCCCAAAGCAGTGAATTGATCGATGGGTAACAAAGCTTTCCTTATACTACGTATACATTGGAAAGCAAAAATATGTTGATATACAGACGAATGTTGCGCAAATCTTAGTGACATCATGTCCCTAATGCGAAGGTCCTGAGGCGCGTAGATACAGAAACCGAGACGTTGCTGACTAATAACATACTTCGGCCATGTGACGAGGAACGAAAAATATTGCCTTCTACATGTTATTATAATCCAAGGGAAGAAAAAGGGGCTGAGGCCTCAGGGCTCTCGGCAGAAGAAGAACATCCTCGTTGAAACCCCTGGGGCAGTGGTTAGGAAGGAGCACGCCTTCCCTTTTCAGAGCGGCAGTCTCCAAATTGCCACGATGATCGTCAATCTTCGCTAGAAGAGGCATATAAAGAAGAAGCAGAAGAAGAACACTCACTCATATGTATTATACTTCCTTCCTTCTTATCTACAAAGCTATGAATAAGAGTTTAAAGGCCTGCAGAGACAGGAGTAATACCATAGGGCATAGACTAAAGAGATACTAATACTACAATACCACTATTGTACTATCTTAACTCGTATACACGTGGATACAACCCACGAGCCTCACAACAAGACTATGAACAATAGCCTAACAGACCTTCAACCTTATATTTATAGAGGTTCTCAACTAATATTACGCCATGTGGATAAAAGGAAGCGTGGGCCGAGGAAACGACGACCAGATTAATGACCTGACGTCACACGTCACATCGCGTTATGCTACTAATTATTATATGTATCGCGGATGATTGACGCATCATTATCTTAAGATTATTATAAGTTAGGTTATTTTGTTGATAGAATGCGGAAGTTGAGCAATGACAACGTACCGTCAGTTTCGTGTAAATAACATATTACAATAGTAACTAAAAATTTAACTAAATTCTGATCCACAATGACATATCTTAGGGTTATAATGCAGTATTATATGGCATATATAAATAAAAAAAATGAAATTGATGCTGTTGCTGTTTCTAACGCCTGCTTTCAGCATTTTTGCTTTAAGCAACCCTGTCAGCCTGGCGGGGGGAGTGAGTCTGTTTGTTAACTTGAGGCACCCTAAGGGCAGACTCTTTCACCTCGGGGAACGGGGAGTTGACTGACAGGGTGGAACTCCTGATTATAGTGGATTTCGAACTACTTGGGGAACATGGTAAAGTCACACGATTAAATCGGAGGTAACCAGGACTCGACACGCATGTCCCATCATGTTCCCCTGTCAACGCTATGCACACTACCAAGTTTGCCGCAGTTTGAAACATGCTCTGCTCTAATGGACTCAACATGGTAAGGCCGTTGGCCGAAAATGAAATTGAACAAAACAATGACTCAACAGAAAGAAGAAGGGTTCCTCTATGTTACTTAAAAATAATTAGGTATCGGTACTTTAACTTTACCTACCTATGTTATGGGTTAGTTGTAAGAGTGGGCCGAAAGGCCCAAAATTCGCCAATATCGAAAATAAAGACAATTTTCTTTTTTCTTCTTTTTTAAATACCATTTGCACAGTATAACACTGGCATTAAATAACATTTGTTCAATAGGTAACCTCCCCGTTATAAACGAAATTAGAGGAAATAGAAAGAACTGGACTTGGCTCGAACCCACAATCTACGCCTAACCGGGGCGTCGTCTTAACCGCTGGACCACAAGCCCTGACAAGAACAGTTGTTCATCTAAACTGTAAATCCTCTACTTGGAGCTTGTGGTCCAGCAGTTAAGACGACGCCCCGGTTAGGCGTAGATCGTGGATTCGAATCCCGCCAAGTCCAGTCTTTTTATATCCTCTCATTTCGGTTATATCCTAGGGTAATTGAATTTAGATTGGTGACGTTTCACCGCCTTACCAACACCCGACGACCACACTACCGCTAAAATAATTTTAAGAACCGACACATGCTTTACTATTTATAGGCCTCATTGGATGTTGCATCCGGAGGTATCTGCGCCGATATCCTCTTTGTAACATACTTTTTTCAATATATTTCCCTCACTTGGTGAAGTAAAGACAAAATAAAAATAAATAAATAAAAAATAAGCATAGGTACAGTAATTGATAATTATTAGTACTATAGTACAATGGTAAATAATTGTCCTGGAGTTAAATTTCGGCTGCCTCGATGTGATTTTGGAAAAAATCGTTGGATCCGTTTTTTTAGAAATAATTTGTTTAACTGATTCTTTTTAGTTTCGTGGGATGAAATTCCTCAAGATTGATTAAGTCAAAAACATAAAAATCGTCCTGAGATATGATTTTTAGGAAACTAAATCCATCGAGTAGTTTGTCCAGAAATCGATGAACAGACAGACATTTCGTAAAAAAAAACTTTCTGGGCTTCCTGGGACCTCAAAACGTGTAAATCCACTGAAATCTCGGGATCGAAAAATTGTACTACGCATAAATAGAAAAGCAATAAAATATACTGATTAGTGTAAGAACCACAGCATTTACACTTAT
The DNA here is from genome assembly GCA_963971405.1 of Psococerastis gibbosa. Taxonomy (NCBI): domain Eukaryota; kingdom Metazoa; phylum Arthropoda; class Insecta; order Psocodea; family Psocidae; genus Psococerastis; species Psococerastis gibbosa. The sequence goes on along the minus strand of OZ020489.1, from coordinate 29,378,166 downwards.
TATTAAGGCGGGGTTTCCACACACGTCAATGGTCAATGAGAAATATGATTTTGACGTGGTAGCAGAATTTTTAGTATGTCTTTAATGTCTGCTAAAACGTCAATTTCACATTTCTCATTGACCATTGACGTATGTGGAAACCCCGCCTAATACGTATATACTTACTGTACACTATACAATACAATACGTATATTTTGTCCCATTTCACAGCATTAATTAATAATTAAAAACCTCTCTAGGGTACGAGTCACAATCAAAAAAGATAGCTCAGACATTTATCTTAAGATGTCGCCGTCTCAGCACTGTTTGCTGACATGGCGACAGGAAGCGCTATGAACTGATTGCTCCGATGAATTCCTCCATACTGTATGGCCGTATGGGACTTCATCTTTAAGTATCTGTCGTACTTTTCTAGAAAGCCGCTAATAAATACATTTCATTAGGTTTATAAGTGTCTAATGAGCTCAAAAACAATGCAATAAAGTAAGATAGGGGTATCAATGTTTAAGCATTTATTTTATTGATACTTCACTTTATTTTAATCACGAAAACTGTCTGGAATATTTAATAACCGTGCTCTATTTAAGATTTGAATCGAACCCCCATGCACAAATTATTTGTGCAGCTATACAATGAACAGTATTTATACGCCTATACTGTGTTTCATAAATGAAATAGGCTCATTTTCATTTGATAAGTTTTCGCCGTATAGGTATATAATAGGGTCCAAATTCTAAGGCAAGGCGTACACAAGAAGACTCAAGAACAGTATATAAGACATTGTAATTCTCAATTAACCCAGCTAGGAGTTGACGTCAAGGGGCGGGCGGAAACCATTTAACGTTAAAATAGTATAATTGTCTGTAGGCAGGGAGACCAAATTGGAGGTAATTAAACGACCACTAGGGTCTCCCCACCGTTTGGTCCCTACAGTAATTTAGCTAACTGACCACAGTTTCTAATGCTCTTGTAATGATACCTGATGAAATCAAACAATTTAAAAATAATTGTGTGGCTGTATGGCGAAGAATGTTAAAAAGTTATTCAAAATTGAATTGTAGTAATATGACTATTGCATGGGGTTCTTCCATATCCACTCAACATTGGCAGAATTAGAAACGAATCCAGCATTTATTAATTTAATTTACAATACTAAGTAGCCTAATTTGAAGGAGTCATGACCTGTAGCGTAGTGGTACGGACTCTGACTTTCACCCAAAAGGTTGTTGGTTCGAGTCCCACACTGGCTACATTTTCTGGCCATGCTTCGGAGGGCATGTAGAGCAGGCGATCCCGGGCTTTCCTAGTTGAGTGTAAAAGAAGGCTTTATAGCCCTAACTCCGCTAGGTTGACATAGTAATAGAAACAATAAAAAGTCCTTATTTATTTAAGGAGAATGGGACAGAAATCGGAGGAAGCTCTGTATTCAGAACTGGAAGGACAGGGGGAGTGGAAGAGGCTCATCAAACCCGGGCAACTGGAGCTTTATGTAGTAAAGTTAAAATATTAAACTGAAATGCATCATAAGTAAGTAACTTAAGTAAGTAGGACTCGTATCTGTACTTGGTTAAGTCATGCTTTCTCCTGTTTCATTGCGTCAATGGTAAACTTGTCTCAGCTTGTCCATTATAGGCTGACATCGAGAACAGATGCCAGTTTGCCAAAAATTCAAACGGGAACAATACAAATTAATAATGTACTAAATCCATTGGACAAAAAGTCCTTAAATAAATAACTAAAAAAAATTAACTTAAGTAAGTTGATGTGTTTCTGAGATATATGACACGTGAGCGCAACAATAATAATAGCAGCGACAAAAAATTAAATTATCCTAGTACGACGCAACGGCACGTGGCAACAACTGAAGCTTGAAGAATGTCCAGTGAAGAGGGACGGCCAGTCTTCCGCAAAGATTACGGCAAAATTAGCCAAACACGGAAAATAATGAAGGACACTCCGAAGAAGTGCCCTGCAAGGCTGAAAATCAAGTGACAATTATTTCCATGCAATTCGTACATGGCTAAAAGAAATAGGTTAGTACTATGTTTGTGCTGGAATTCCTGGAAACGCCGTATATCTACACCTGCAGCCCGACCATGGCGATTTGGGATTATTATAATTCTGGGGTTTATTTTTTAATACCACAGTAGTAAGGTGTCACGTGAAGGTGTTAAAATATGCGCGGGAAATTCAAATTAATAAATTATTAGAATACAAGAGAATGGAAATTGTTTAATAAATGAAGGAAGTACAAATAAACATTAAAATGTACAGATTGAATTTTGAAATATAATAATAATTTTAATTAATGTGTCTACATCTAAGGGGAAAAAAATTAAAACTCGCCAAAAATATTAATTTATCAATTTAAATTTCCCACGCATTTTGCACCAATTTGTTTAAACAATTCAATAAACACCGTTATTATAATAATCCCATATCGCCATGATCGGGCTGCCGTAGCAGGAGTTAGCAAACTGCAGTTCCCAATAGTTCTATATGGTATGGGGGTTGGACATTGACATAAGCTATGGAGATCAGAATCAGTGCATTTCAGATGCGGATATACAGACGAATGTTGCGCATATCCTTGAGAGATCGCGTGCTAAGGTTCTGAGGCGAATAGGTACAGATCCCGAGTTGCTGCTGACGGTTAAGAAACGGAAACTAACATACCTCATGATGAGGAACGATTGGCCCTGATTACACAGTCCAATATCCAAAAATAATTTATTCAATCCAATATTTATTCGATCGAAGAAATATTTGGTATGCTTGTGTTGAGGTATCCATACGATTTGAATCTGAATTTAGGTGTTACACTTTAAAAATTTTCTTAAGCCCTTCGTTTCTTTTCCTTTTCCGTGTCCAAGCAAACGTCCCAAAATCGGATGAAGCGCTGTTGGCCCAGGCCCACAGGCCTTGGACCCATATTTACTGGATCGAATATTCGAGTGTGTAATAAGGCGGGGTTTCCACCGACCTCTCATTGCAGAATGCACTTACGTTGATGTGGTAGCAGACATTCAAGACTTAGGCGGGGTTTCCACCGACCTCTCATGGCAGAATGCAAATGACATCGAATTTTTCTTTTTATAGAAATCTATTAAAATGTTTGTACTTAACATATTCCATGACGCCATATTTTTATTTTAGTTTGTTTGTGATTTTACTCTATGATCATTGATCAATTTTAACTATGGCATAGAGTAAAACAAAAATTTCCGTCAATGTCATGTGCATTCTGCAATGCGAAGTCGGTGGAAACCCCGCCTAACTCTTGAATGTCTGCTACCACGTCAACGTAAGTGCATTCTGCAATGAGAGGTCGGTGGAAACCCCGCCTAAGAGGGACTGGCTAATCCGACCCCTGGTATGTATGTAATGTACAATACATGGACTAAAAATATAGGTAATACATGTACGGTATTTTTCTCTATTAAGGATTAATAGAAACAGTGGAGCCATTCTATATCGAAGGGGGAAGACATTTGAACATTGTACAAGCCAAAACATTCTCTTTTATTACCAAATTCTGAAATAGTACCCATTTCACTATGCTGTAATACCATTAATTGTATTTTATTAATTGCCATTTGCCACATCCTCTTACATGTACGGGCATGGCTATAGTTCGATTGGCTTGATTGAAAGGCGGATCTTGTATAATTTTCCTATTGGCGTCTTTCGCCTATTACATGGTTAAATTGTGTTCAACAGCCATAACGAATCTTAATTTACATTGTTATTAAGTAGATTCCATGTGTTACCACCGGTGCCCATGCCCAACCTTTCCCTTAACAGCCAGGAATTGTAACGTAGTGGTACGGGCTCTAACGGGCACCCGAAAGGCAGTTGGTTCGAGTCCCACACTAGCTACATTTTCTGGCCAACCTTCGGAATGCATGGAAAATTGAGTTTAAAAACGTTAAGCCCTAAATCCGCTAGGTTGGCTTAGTAATTGTACAAAAGGTCAATATTTATTTATTTATGTAAACAACAATTAACCGTATCTAGATTAAGAGGTGGAATTTTATCAACTGATTGAAACCTTTATACAGGTAGGCACAGTAGGCTATCTATACCTAATTTAAAGAATGAGTGCATAAGGACGTGGGGAAAAGGGCGTACCATCTTCAACTTAGTTTAAACGTAATTAATCATAATCCTTGAACGGTCTATTAAATCAGTGAGTTGAAAGCAGTTATTACGTAAAAGCTATCGATTCATGGTAAATATAGACTGGGCAACGAGGTGAATTAGTCATTTTTAACAGTGAATGTCACTTAAACAGTAGATGTGACGAAAATGCTACATCCGCCACTACTAACGCATGTTAAGTACAGTACACTATAATTTCTTTCACTAGTGTCCATAAGCTAATCATTGGGTTGGGACACTCTATCTATTCAATTTAACATGAATGGTTCTCTCCCTCTTCTATATGGGACAAAGTAAGTCACGCATACCTTGAACCTGGCGATGGCACCATTCCATAAAGGCGCAGCACCTGCTGTACATAGCAATCTAACTGGTGGCATGTCTCCCAATCGTTCATAACTTGGTGCCCACACGTAAATGAGCCAAGGTCTGAGTAGACTACAAATCAGTAGCCTACCACTAGGAAAAGTAACAGGAAGTCCTGCACCAGGTATACAACGAACGTATGCCAAACTTTCAGTTTGACAGTAAAAAAGAAACTGATCCACGTTGCGTACGACATGAAGCCCTAAAAAAGCTACCCCTAGAGTTCTACAATATAGGAGAAATGGGACATTCGAGCTCACCCAAAAGATTTTTAGTATTGGATATATTTTATTTTAAGCCTTTTCCAAAGTTAATAAAATATAATAGATGGCGCCTAACCATAAGCTAAGTAAGGCCGAAAGCGGCGAAACGTAAGGGGAAATGCGCGGCAAAGGTGGCCAAATGAAATTAGATGGAGTTTGTCGGGTTCCAGCATTAAAAAGAAAATGGCGGCGGCATGAACAAATGCACAATCCAGCAGACAGGGCTGACAACAGAAAAGGCGCAGTAAGTTCTACGCAGACTCGTATCTGTACTTCGTTAAGTCATGCTTTCGCCTGTTTCATTGCGTCAATGGCACACTTGTCTCAGCTGGTCCATTATCGCTTGTAGCCGGTGTAGGTGGACATCGAGAACGTATACCAGTTTGCCAATGGCCAAAAATTCATAAGGAAACAATACAAATCATGTCCGAAATCCATGGGGTCGTTGGCATTGGACAAGGGCCCTATGGGCCACAATAAGTAGGCCTGGGTCCATAAAAAGTCCTCAAAAAGAAATAATAATAAGTTCTACGCACCATTTTCTTACATATATATATATCATACACAGATATTTTCATACATATATTTTTTTCATTTACATTTTTGTCAATCAATCAAAACGTGTATTAGAAAATAGAAATAGAAATACACAATACCTGTAGGGCCAGATGGCCCATAACAGTAACAGACTATAAAAATAAATAATTTAAAAACAAATTATTCACATAGGCTACAGTATATTTGCACTGTATGTAGTAAAATATCGTTTGTTGCTAATATTTTCGAGAATCACATTTGTTCCCACGGACATACGCTTTGCAACAGAATGGACCCCGATAGCGACAAAAACCCCCAATTGGGCAATTATCTAAATTTCTGGAGATTTCAGCTTCTCCATGCCATACAGGACAATGAACCTAATTTTTATTGGTAGTGTTACTCTGGAGAGTGGAGAGATGACACGTATGCATTAATATTTTTAATGGCATTACTAATGAGCCGTGATACTACAGAATAGGCACGGGCTGACCTTCATGTCACACAACAATCTAACATCGCCCCTACCAAGCCCCCATATACAATTATAAGCCACGTCTTTATCCAAGTTAATAACACCAAGAATGCATCAATAGGAGTTGCCAAACATGAGTCGTTCGTGTTTGAAAAATTAAAGATTATACAGTTGTCATTCAATGCTATCTCACCATTCAACCCGACCGCAAAAAACCATTAATAGTAGGCCCGGATTCACCACCAGGCCTACTATGCACGGGTTTAGGCGGGCCAATTGCTAAGGATCACACAATAGTATGTTCAGGAGCACGTTAATTTTAAGAGTGGGCCGAAAGGCCCAAAATTCGCCCATATGGAGAATAAAGACAATTTTCTTTCTTTCTGGACCCTCAGAAATTGAAGATTACAGAGACTACAATAACGTAATATCAATCCTACTGAGTCATGTATATTTGGATTGCCTTTATTTTACAATAATAATTATTGTGTGAAGTCATTCCAAAGTCAGAAGGGCGTAACTAACATTTTTTTGCGAAATTGAATTACGTTCAGATTTAATGACATTGTCATGAGCTCTAACGTTGCATAGGCCAAAAAATTCAATCTTGAAAAATAAGACTGAGATTTTCGATAAGGAGGGCTTTTCTGACTGTAGAAAACTAAACAGTCACACAAATGCAATTCCCTCAAAGTTGTGTTTTGATGGTACGCCCCCCTTCTGATTTTCTTAGTAGAACGATATATTGAGTGACAGAAGCAAACTGGGCAAGGTCCACAAATTTCTGAAATTGAGTTTTGACACCATCTGGTAGAAATCCATCAATGGAATGTACTATTATCAGCAGCTAATAATGCTGGCATAGTGCAAATATTAGATTTAGAAGTAATCACAGGGCACTTATGTACTACAGCAATAGTGTTGTGGCTCTCCTGAAAATTTCACCGAAATGCCCGTTTTTTTTTTTGCTTTCCAATTTATACGTAGTATAAGGAAAGATTTGTGACGGTCGAAATTTTCGATTCCGAGATTTCAACGGACTTACACGTTTTAAGGTCCCAGGAACCCAAAAAAGTGGTTTTTACAAAATGTCTGTCTGTCTGTCGTTCTGTCTGTCTGTGCGTCGATTTCCGGGCAAACTAATCGGTCGATTTTGATGAAATTCGGCATGTAGGTTCACAAAAATCATACCTCGAAACGATTTTTTTTTATTTGGGACTAACTTAATTTGGGGGGGGGGGTTTATTCTCAAAAAACTCCAAAAAAACGTCGAAAAAAATTATTTCTCAAAAACGGCGGCAACGATTTCTATTAAATTCACATATATTGTAGTCGTTATTAATGTTAACGAAATGCGGGGGGTCGCTTGCCCCTTGATAGGTTGCTTCTGGGGGTAAAAAAATAAAAATAACTAAATTTTAATGAAAAATGACTAAAAAATAATTTTTCTGCGAAACCTTTCTAGCGATGATATCTACCTTCAGGTATGCTTTAGGTGTTAAATTGAGTAACGAAACTGGACAGGTTGCTTTCCCAGAAAAGTATTTGGTTTTGTAAAAAAAATTTTTTTTTGAAAAAATGATAGAAAATTCACACTCAAATTCATTGCGTGCCCTGCCAGTATTGCTTTGTGGTAATGTGTTGGTCTGACCTAACTAGAATTTACCTCACCTCCAGTGACGTCAGGTGGACAGCCCCCCCCCCCCCCCCCGAGATATCGGAAATTTATCCATAGAAAAATTATTTACCATGAAGTTACTGATTTTCTCTATCTACTAATTTTGTTAAATTGGAAAGCATGTTCGAGTAAACTCGGACCGTTTTTTTTTTTTTTTTTTTTTTTTTTTTTTTAAAGATTAATCGCATGCAAACAATTTAATGAATGTATCCGATTGACCTTTTCAGTCGCCTCTGTAGGTTATTACCCGTGATGAGTACGACACGTCTCCGATTGCATGGCGTGTAAAGACTCGCACAAGCGCATGCACGTTACCACCTGGCCATCGAAGTCGAGTTTGCTCCTAGACTTATTAGAATAATCCATAGGGGCACTAAAAAGCTTAATTCGGCCCTGATTGTGAGTGCACAATTAGGACTCAGGAAGGAATGAGGCAATCTAGGTTTTCATAAAAGAAGAGATCAAAGACACTAAAAAACAAAATTCTGAAAGCATCCACTGCGCAAACAGTAGGGAGGGTAAAAGAAGATTTTTTTGAAAATAATCCTCTGTAAATGATTTACGGTACAACAGCGTCGTACAAATTATAGTAAATTAACCCCTCATAGAAGCAAATGTCAGCGCCCAGCGTCAAAGCTGCCGCTGCCTCCCCACATTTGAAGGATCATTGACTTCCTGCGACAGCGATGCCTGCAGTCCCTGCATCACTCCAGTTTTGCTGCTCATGCTAAAAATAACTCCGTTCAAAACTCCCACAACCAGAGAGCTGCGACCCGAATATTTAAGACATTTGCGTAACATGACATTTACACATTTGAATTTTGAGTACTGTACTGCAATTAAAAGCCATGAAACACAATTTCTACACTTTCAGATTTTCAATTTTCATATTCAATATGTTAATTTTGCTATTTAGACACTGTGTTTCATGGCTCTTAATTGCTGGCTAAGCTATAAGTGACGTTAGCCGATAATACCGGTTATTTAGTTTTTCTATTTGAGTAAAATCTAAATTATAATTGCTTACACAAAACGGCCACCCTTGTGGGCATGTAGGTCCTAGTATATTGCGACATAACAGTGACACAAGTTAAGGGCAAACCGGAGTCGCCGATATTCCATTTTCTGTTCAAACTTCAATTTCTCATGAAATATGGAACGCAGAACCATGAAAAAATGCTGAATGGCAAGAAGAATTTTTCCTCCTAATTTTAATTTTAACTAACCCCAATTCGCCACAGTTGATGAACTCCTTCAGCTTAAACTCCTGAGTGACCGTTATTTTTTGCTTATCAAGTTCACTAGCTATAGCCGATCGGTATTGATGATTGCAACGTACTATATATCAAAATTAGGAGAAAAAATTCTTCTTTCCATTCAGCATTTTTTCATTGTTATGCGTTCCATATATCATGAGAAATTAAAGTTTGTACAGAAATGTAATATCGGCGACTCCGGTTTGCCCTTAAAAGTCGCTTAAATTGTGGCAACTTTTCTTGCCTTTTGCTGATTTGACCCTAAATGACGAAAGATAATCGACTTGGTACAGTTCTCCATGTCCAAGTGTCACCATCAAGTAAGGCATCATGGAAGGTAGAAAGGAAGAAGAACCGGTCCAAGTTTACTCGAACATGCTTTCCAATTTATCAACATTAGTAGATAGAGAAAATGAGTAATTTCATGGTAAATAATTTTCCTATGGTTAGATTTCCGATATCTCGGGGGGGGGGGGGGGGATTGTCCACCTGACGTCACTGAAGGTGAGGTAAATTCTAGATAGGTCAGACCAACACAGTATCACACAGCAATAATGACAGGACACGCAATGCAGCGCGAATTTTCTATCATTTTTTCAAAAAATAATTTTTTGCACAAAACCAAATGGTTTTTTGGGAAAGCAACCTATCCGGTTCCGTTACTCAATTTAACACTTAAAACATGCCTGAAGGTAGAAATCATCGATAGAAAGGTTTCGCAGAAAAATTATTTTTTTGCCATTCTCCATTAAAATTTAGTTATTTTTATTTTTTTACCCCCAGAAGCAAACTATCAAGGGGCAAGCGACCCCCCGCATTCTGTCTATAATAATAACGACTACAACATATGTGAATTTAAAAGAAATCGTTAGAGTCGTTTTGGAGAAATAATTTTTTTAGGTTTTTTTTTGGAGTTTTTTGAGAATAAAGCCCCCAAAATTGAGTTGGCCCAAAATAAAAAAAATTGTCTCGAGGTATGATTTTTGTAAACCTACATGCCAAATTTCATCAAAATCGACAGAGTCGTTTGCCCGGAAATCGATGAACAGACAGACAGACAGACATACAGACAGACAGACAGAGCGACAGACAGACATTTCGTAAAAATCACTTTTTTGGGTTCCTGGGACCTCAAAACGTGTAAATTCGTTGAAATCTCGGAATCGAAAATTTCGACCATCACAAAGCCTTCCTTATAATACGTATAAATTGGAAAGCAAAAATTATGTCCAGAAGTTAGCTGAATTCTGTTAGGCTTTGAACCTTCAACACGTACAACTTAGAACTACAGCTGTACATACTGTATTTGCAAACTGAACCTAGCTAAACGTGTCCTATGGCGGGGATTCCACCGACCGGATATGGCTAAATACAAAAACGGAGACGTGGTAGCAGACATTTAAGACTTAGGCGGGGTTTCCACCGACCTCGCATTGCAGAATGCAAATGACATTGACGGAAATGTTTGTTTTCCTCTATGCCATAGTGAAAATTGATCAATGATCGTACAGTAAAATCACAAACAAACAAACTAAAATTAAGAAATGGCGTCATGGGATATGTTAAGTACAAACATTTTAATAGATTACTATAAAAAGAAAAATTCTAATTTCCGTCAATGTCATTTACATTCTGCAATGCGAGGTCGGTGGAAACCCCGCCTAAGTCTTGAATGTCTGCTACCACGTCACCGTTTTTGTATTTAGCCCTAGCCGGTCGGTGGAATCCCCGCCTAATGACATTAATTGATGCACGTCACCTGAGACAAGCTCCAGGAATCTAACAAGAACAAGTGGATGAATCGGTTTGCCTTAAAAGTCAACCAGGAATCAGACAAGGACAATTATCCCAGGCTCGGGGTCCAGGAAAAAAAATACATATAACGGCATAACAATGGGCTGTAAGTCGGGTTTAATAGCTGCTGTGACAGTTTCCACAACATTTTTTTTTTTTTTTTTTTTGTGGCAGTGTGTGCAAGCCCCAAGTTTGAAGAATCTGACGGTATCCCAGGAGTTTGTACTATTACAACACAAAATATGTACAAGGACTACGTAAATTGCTAACTTTTTGCTTTTAAAAAAATTACTAATTAGCAAGTCTCTTATTTTAATAATAGTAACACAATTAAGTGATAGCAAATAGATTTTATTGAACAAATTACATGGAAGGGAAGAATTTGGCAGAAAACAATATGTGTTGTTGCTTCTAACGCCTGTTTTCAACATTTCTGCGTTAAGCAACCCTGTCAGCCTAGCGGGGGGAGTGGGTCTGTTTGTTAACGTGATGCACCCTAAGGGCAGACGCAGACTCTTCCACCTCGGGGAAAGGGGAGTTGACTGACAGGGTGGACCTCATGGTAAAGTCACACGATTAAATCGGAGGTGACCAGGACACACACGTAGACTGACTGGTATAGTCTCAGCGCGCTATCATGTCCCACCATGTTCCCCTGCCAACGCTGTGCACACTACCAAGTTTGCCACAGTTTGAAACATGCTCCACTCTAATTGATTCAACATGGTATAATGTTGGCAGAAAAAATATGTTGAAAAATATCTGTCGCCATGGATAAGAAGACTGTTTTATATATTATACAAGCGGGGCTTGGGACCGCTTCGCGACCCCGCCCCCCTTGCGCCTGCCTTGCCCTTCGGGGCCTCGCATGGTTCCATTGGGCATTACGCAGCTCGGCCCTTCGGCGCTCGCATGACACAACTTCAATTTCCAGAATTTTTTAATTTTCCGCCCATTTTTTTTTGTCATAAGAACCTTTTCCTGACAATAACATAACAAACACAACAACAACAACAAAAAATAGTGAAATCGGTCCAGCCATTCACGCGTGACCAAGGGAAATAGGGATTCATTTTTATATATAGAGATATTGTTTTTGTAAAGATGGAAATAAACTATTCATTCATTCATTTTGGTAAGAGAAGTACATTCGAGAAGCACAGCAGGATACGCCTGTATAAAATTATACAGTAGGACCTTACCCCATCTGTTCTAAGATCGTTCATGTGTAGCATCGCAGATATTAAAGGTTCTGGCAATTTTCAATTGTTGGATATCCTAGGGCAAACTAACCGAAACGGTCCACTGCTCAACGAAAATACACAAATTATGTAGCAAAGCATTGGCCATAACTCCAAGGCTGAAGTAATTTTCAAACACCACAAACAGGCGTGGAGCAGATTGAGATTGGAGTTAAAGGTCCCCCGCAACCGGCATTTACTTGGTTTCCAAGTGTTGGACAAACACACACCAGTTTACCACAGATTTAGGATCACTACAGCGACTTCTGGCTGATCCTAAACAGTGTTTTCTGAATGTGAAGTATGTCTAGAGCCCATGGCTTGCTCTTGGTATCGAATCGCATTAGAAAACAATTTCCGGGTCATCTGACTCCAAGCAAGAAAGGTTTATTACTTAGGCGCCCATTCCATTGACCGGCTAGGGCTATTTCCAAAAACAGTGACGTGGTAGCAGATATTCAAGACTTAGGTTACGTTTCCACCGATCTCGCATTGCAGAATGCAAATGACATTGACGGAAATTAGAATTTTTCTTTTTATAGAAATCTATTAAAATGTTTGTACTTAACATATCCTCACATATGTATGATCATTGATCAATTTTAACTATGGCATTAGATTAGATTAGTAATGGGGCGATGCTGCTACTTGAGCTTGGCTCACTTTGACCTTAAAGATCTATTGTGAATCCCCGTACTTTTAGTCCTGGTCAGTCAGCAGGTCCCGTAAAAACCTGCACAACTGCCCAGGGGCCAACTGGCAAGCCTCCCTTGGTGATAGAAACCAAGAGGACGTTGCTAGCAGCCGTCTGTTCTTTACTGCCGGACACGAGCAGATGATATGCTCAGCAGTCTCAGCCTTTTCTTTGCAGAATCGGCAGGTGTCATTCAAGACTTTACCCATGTTCTTTAAATGGTAGTTCACGTGGCAGTGTCCTGTGAGTGCACCTGTAAGTACCAACTATGGCATAGAGGAAAATAAACATTTCCGTCAATTCTGCAATGCGAGGTCGGTGGAAACGCCACCTTAGTCTTGAATGTCTGCTACCACGTCACCGTTGTTGGAAATAGTCCTAGCCGGTCAATGGAATGGGCACCTTAGTACAAGTAGTACAACTTTATCTTTAGTCGATACTACAACTCACCCGTTACCAGGAGAGAAAACTACAATGATTAAAAGCTGTCTCCTTACGAGGACTACCAAAAATGAGAAGTACCTACTTTTTTATTTTGTGAAATACCGTAGGATCAGTTCTAATAAGTCTACGGCTTACCCATTAGCTAGAGGGCCCAGGACCTAAAATACATAAGTTAAGTATCATCTTTGCCATTTCCACCCTTGACCATTAAAAAATTTCAGCAACTAGACGAGTTAGGTTAAATTATTATTTGGGTACTGTTTACCAGCAGTCTCCAAATTAAACGTCTATGGGTCTACCAACCCAGAAGCCCCAGGTGCATAGGCTGTCTATTTATAAAGTGCGATGTCAACATTGATCAGTGGGTGTCTTTGTCTTAGCTTCTTAGCTTTATGAAGAATAATAGTGTTGATAAATCATGACATCACAGTGGGAGAGCCTTTCCCTGATGCTAAATAAAAATGGCGTCACAATAAACGTATAAATAAGCACTGACAACCACATCCATATGCCTTTCAAGGACATATTACTTTGAGCATACAGTAGCTTAGCTTCAGCCTGGCTGGCTCTGCAATATACTGTACAATAAACCGTACAGCAGTTTTTTTTTTCAATTTAAGTCATATATTTTTTTTTAAAGAATGGCGGGAACGGGATTGATGGCCAAAATCAATTTAAAAAAACGCGGAAAAAATTGTAAAATTGTAAAAATTGCAAATTTAGTGAGTCGCGATGCAATTTCCTTATCATTTAGGAGTCCGCGACGAAAAAAGTTTGAGAACCTCATGGTCTAGATTTGAAAGCATTAAAAGTAATGCAATACAAAGAAGCCAGGGCGTCGTTAGTTGCTAAACTTTCTTATAAGTATTTTAAGGGCGACTCCTAGCTTGGGCTTGCTAATGCGTCCACCGAGTTGTCTGTGAAAAGTTGTTACATTGTGTGTTGTGCGAGATGTATGGGCTAGCCCTAGCGTGTAATTTCAGTCAATCCTAAGGAGACGAACAAAACAAATATGAATTTGGCAACAAAGTGCAGTTTCATTAACCTCGACAAATCGAATATGCAAATGGCAACACTGACAGTTTCTCTTTACTCACGTAGAGCGCGTAGATTTTTTTTGAAACTATAATAAAACATTCTCATGGCAATTTAAGTTCAGCCTAAATTAAAAATTTCGGTAGGACCAGCACTAAAGCATACAGTATGTATTATTCTGATTATTATATTTTTGAAGGATTTTTTATGGATATAACTCACAGCCTTTAATAAACTTTAATAAAATTGACACATTGAACCTTGTTTCCGAAAATGAAAATGATTAACTTCAATAGAAAACTCATTTAAAGAAAGAAAGAAGAAAGAAAATTGTCTTTAATTTCCACATGGGCGAATTTTGGGCCTCTCAGCCCACTCTTACAATTTACCCATAAAGAAGCAAAATACAAAAAAAAAAGTAAGCCCACCTGGATTTATCAAGCCATACAAAAACTTTAACGTGAAAAGCTTTAATAGTATCAATAGGAGGATAACATGTAATTAAAAAATCATTATACCATCATCCTCAATGTCGACCTTTCTGAAGTATCAGATTGCGCCGCAACATTAATGTCTTTCCTTCCAGACACATGCACTTTATAACTCATCAGCCGTGTTACTATAACGAGATCTTTGTGGTCACTTCGAAACCCATTCGAGTATAATATACTAGGTATGGCCGCAGCAATGAAGAAATTAATATTGGAAACGCCACGTTGCAGACAGGTTTTTTGCAAGAGATATTGACAGAATCTATCTTCAATTCGACAAGTCTCATGTCTGATTTCAGATTAGCAACAAGGATGAAAAGCTTCATAGGTTTTTTTTTATTTCGGCTTCGGGGATATACAGCCATTTCCATTCTATTGGTTATAGGTACCTATGAAGTCCGATTTAATAAGTCAAAACTGCTATCAAGAGCGCACTGGGCAACAAAGATACACGAGCTCCATAGGCGGTTATTCCACCGACGTCAATAGTGATAGTAATGCTGATATTGACGTGGTAGCAGACATTTTTAGACTGTCTTTAATGTCCGCTACCACGTCAATACCACCATTACTATCACTATTGACGTCGGTGGAATAACCGCCATACGAAGCTACACAAAATTAATTTTGACCAATTTTCATTTATACCAAAGTTACCTTTACCCCAGTCAAACTACCAATAGTAGGCTGAATTTCCTTGTTTGCTGAGTGAAGTTGAATGAAGTTGAATTCTACCAACCAAACTGCATACCCCTTACTGTTCATCCAAACATCTATTAGATCTAGATAAAGGGCATTGGATGCATCCAATTGACCTCTTCAGTCGCCTCTGCAGGTTAGTACCCGTGTTGAGTTACAACACGTCTCCGATCGCGTGGCGTCTAGTGACTCACGCAAGTACAAGCACGCTACCACCTTGCCACCGACCGAAGCCAATGTGAAATGCATTACTACTATGATTAAAAGAGTACCTAAAGACCCATTCTCCCGCACCTTCATGGTTCATGAACATTGAAGATATTAATAGATAGTCGTCTATTCACAGCAGATGTCCAGACTTCGGTCTTTTATTAGTGACATCTTGATTCCGCAAATTCATTGACACGAGCCAACATCTTTAGATGGGTAGCTATCCGCGTAGAAAGTGTTCCTGGTATATATCCCTCTCAATGGTAGCTGGAGCTCTTTCGCTTCGCAGGTGTTCCTGGTAGTGACCAGTGGACCATGTGTTGGTAATGCCATGTAATTCCATTGTAAACACTGACATTTCCGACGAGCGAGCAGCCATGGATCATTAACAATTATTATTTATGACCTTCTATTTACCTTTATGGTTTACGAAAAATTAGCATTTCAAAAGGATTTGATTAAATTTTAAATGCATGGGTTTTCTGTCCATACAGTAGTTAGATAATTCGAGTATTTAAAAAAAATACAATAGCGTGTAAATTTTGTGTACCTCAAGCCGGTTTGAATTGAATTGAATTGAAAATGACTTTATCAAATAAAAAGCAAAACAAAAGGCGAACAATAAGACTATAAAGTCTTTTCATGTAATTGCACTGTTGAGCTATTATGGGCACTATTTCAACAAGAAGAGGCAAATTGATGGGGCATATTCTGAGACACGAAGGGCTCCTCAAGAAGATCATTCAGGGTATGGTTGAAGGCACCAACTCAAGAGGACGACCGAGTTAGGAGTACCTTGAGGATGCCATGAAGGCAAGGCCGTAGCCAAGGGGGGGGGGGGGGGTTCAACCCAAATGAAATGGCTTGATACTAAACAGAATCGGGTTTTGAGAGGAAAAATAAAAAATACTATGTAATATCCAATGAAATTACTGAACCCCCCCCCCCAAAAAAAAAATACTGGCTACGGCCTTGCATGGAGGACCTAGGGTGCGACACCTAATAGAGGACTGAGAAGAACCGCACAAAACAGACAAGAGTGGAGGAGAAAAATGCAACATTCGCTGATCCCTAGATTGCAACTTAAGAAGAAGAAGCACTATTGAGCAAAATTATCAATTTTCTTATTATGAAGTCGCGTCCACAAATGGGGTGGCATTTGCATGGAAATAACCCCGGAAATGCTGGTGAATGTCAACGAAAAGGTTATACATGAAGGGGGCAAGTGCATAGGAATTTACCCTCCCGCAGCTCTTTCCTTTAAATTGTACTTTAAGGCAGTGTTCCAAATTCTTGGCAGCTGTGGGGTGGCACGAGAAATTAAATAATTTAGTCAAAAATACCTTGCCTTCGACGGTATTTACAGTAGGTATTCGAATACTGCGTAATTAGAGACAGCAGCTATAAAGATAAATACTTCTCACGATAATTCACTTATACTACAGAACTACTGCGGTAAACAATTACTTTACCAGCTTCTCATTTAATATTATAGGAATTTCTTATTTACCTCTGGATATCCCATATATGTAAATCCTACTATTCAGTCAATTTCTTTCCCGGCCACCTACCACCAGAAATAGAGCAAGGGGGAATGAAAAACTGTCTTCCGAATGTACTTTTTCAACCTGTCGATGTTCTTAAGCCGGGTCCAGTGGCAGACTATATATATGGTTTTTCAAGGCATTTCGAAAGATTAGAAGGTTACCTAATCAGCATGAGTGTGATCTACCTCTTGAAGTGAAACTAATCGTCAAGGAATTAAATTAAATTAAATTCTAGTGCAATTTAACATACAGTACAAGTAGCTGATGAAAAAAGTTGACTCTGTAAAGTGCAATTCGATGTAAAATCTAAATAATATTTGTTCAACGGCCTTGCACGAAAAAAAGGAACTTGATGACAATACACGATCAATCTTTAAGAATGCCAAGCAATTGTTTAATTTTACACAGAAGCCGACCATGCCCATAATTGGTAACTTGACCCACAAAAACAAAAAATGTCATTGTCCAATAGGCCTTGGGACAGTGAAGAGTGGCAACACTTACCTTATAAGTGAAATATCCTTGGACACAAATGAAAATCCAAGCCAAAACTGACACTACACCCAAATGTGAAGCACCAAAATAAAGCACTGAATTATTACTCGAAGGCAATGCTCACCAAAAGAACTAAAAGAACAAATCAAACCAACTATCCGAACCACGATCGGCCTACCCACTACTGACGGCTTGCGCTCTGGCCGCGCTTAATGTTCCCGAGATTTCTTTAAATAGAACCGCCTACTCCGTTGGGAAAGGGGGGAAGGTATGTCATCTTACTCTACGAGTTCAGATTTTTTATTACATTAACACGATACCAGACCAGGGGATTATTAAAGGGGTCCATTGTAAATTTTGAAGCCAGGCACTATGGAGGAGGAGAAGAATTTTTGGTGATTTGTTCGATACTAATTGTATGTGTCATAATGGTAGTAAAGAAAACTTACAGTCGTACAGGTATTCTCTCTGAACTAATAAACAACGCATGAGAGGAAATAACAATAACCTGTTGCCAAGATTATTTTACCTGCGGCCCGATCATGGCGATTATAATACCGGAGTTAATATAATACCCTGGTATTAAAAATGTAAACAAGATAATTTTACAGTGGAAAGTGCTATTCAAAATTTGTTTGTTTACAGTTTTAACCTGTACCAATCGCCATAATCAGCCCACTGGACTCTGAAGGAAGGTTGATATAAAAGGAATTGGCCACCTAATCCCAAAATAGGTTGGTTTATATATATATTTTTTAAAGTTAATATTTAAGTGATAACATTTTCAGTCTCGTAAATTGGTTGAGGACTATTTAATACACCATAATATATGTATTTGTTTACATAATTTTTCCATGAACTTCAGTAAATTTCTGTCGTCCCCCAGGGACGGACACAGCGACCAGCACTACGGGCATTGCCCCTCTCCCCTCCCCTTTGTAAAGCAGTTATATTCTTTGCGACTAAAATCTAAGTGTTACTACACTCAAAATGAGTAACACCCCACTATGTCAGGAATATTTTTCAAACATTTTCACCCGGGGGGGGGGGGGGAGACCCCCGGGCCCCCCTTGCTCGCAATACTTGTATTAATTGCCTGTAAAATCTCAAAGTTACTGCTTTCAAAATGCATAAAATCGAACTATTTCAGGTCTGTTTATTCCCCCCCCCCCTTTCAGGTCTCCTGAATCCCCTGGCTCCTACAATAAGGTCATTAAAGCTGTATAGTATGTATGAGAACGGTTTTCATCCCTTCGAAAACCTATCGTTACGCCACTAAGCATTGCTATTACTATCTTTCGTGAACTTGCCAGGATGTGTGAAGGGCGAGGCTTCTGGAAGATTTACAGATTTACAGTTTTTTTTATATTTTTTATTAGGGGCTTAGCCCCACCCCCAGACTTTTTGAGATTTTCCGCCAATGCTATAAGTGTCACGGGAAAACCTCTGCACCAAAACTAAAAGTTTCGTCGTAGTCCTAAGCCTGAAATAATCCTCTTTACCTATTGAGTGGACCCAATCTTTATAACTTTAAGTATTAACTTAAATAAAAAATATAAACCGACCTATTTTGGGGTGATTCAGGGCTGGCAAATGTTAATGTTCCTCTTTTAAAACAGTAAAGTCCAATTATTAATTTATGGAGATTCTATGCGATTGGACATATTAAGAACTCTTCATGTCTTCAATAAATGACCGAAAGTCAAAAGCGTCCCTTATACATGGGCTGTCCAAGGGATGGCATGACGGCAAGAGCAACCAAACTTCCAAAGTTGATTTATTGGTAATTTGTTTTCATATCAATCAATCAATCAATCAGTCTTTGTCCATGACCCACCAAGGTGGGATATAAACTAATAATAAAATGCACCTAAAATCAAAAAAAAATATCCTTCGAGCCGGATTTGAACCAGCGACCTATGGATTTCTGTGTCTATTCCTCTACAGTCCACCGCTCTACCAACTGAGCTATCGAAGGCGCTGAGATCGAGTAGCTAAATCCAGCTACAAGACTTGACAAATTGTTATTATTGGTCTACTTATTTAAAAAAATACTTAAATTTGTGTAATTTGAAGCAAAAATAGTATAAAACTACCAGGTGAGCCATAGACAACAGATAACTAGACTCGTCACCGGGATAGGGATTCAGTTCGCGATAGCAGCGCCACGCCGCGCAGCGGAAATTTTTTCTCCGTCCACTTTCCTTGAACAACAGAGCTCAAGTTAAATTCTTTTGTAAATATTTAAATGTCAAATTAAATATTCATGGGAATAAAATGTATTTTAAAAATTGTAATGATTTTTTTACAAATTCTGAAACTATCACTAAAATCTCAATTTGAAACTTATTTTCAAAAAGATAGTCCAAAATCAAGGACTGATCACTGAAGGACGCACGCCATCCAGCCTACCAGCCATTACTGAAATTGTTTTGTTTGCATTTTCAACTGGGCACTATTATATTTTAGATTTTAGTTTTAGTAGAAAAATGCCGAAAGCTAGCAAAAGAAGAGTCCGATATTGCTCGGTTGTGGGCTGTTTCAATTCAATTAATATGCCAGTCAAAAGGGTGATAAGTCCTAGGGATTGAGAAGGAATAGGTAGTAGTGGGACGACCATTTGTACATTTTGTCCATGTTGAGCATGGCTCATTCTCTCATAGTGTCCATTATCCCTCGTATAGTAGATAGCATAAGTTGACATCGAAGACGTTTAACGGATTGCTAATGGAAAAAACAATCAATTTTGGTCGTTGGTATTAGGCATTCGACATAGGACGAATGGGTTACTAATAATAATCTAGAGTAATAAACAATGTGCTACGTACGGGTTATGAAAAAGTTTTTTAGGACATTACGGGCTCTAGACTGTAGTGCCAAAGAGTAAAAATAAACTACCGTATTAATGGGAATGTTCAGTACAGTATAAAAGTATATGAATAAAATTGAAATGTGGAAATTTAACGTTTGAACTGCAATTGACTAACGCTGCTTACTGTATTACCGATACTTATCTACTTATCATACGTAAACTTATTAGACTTTACACTGCCAATGGCACATTACATAATATAAGCGTTGAAATACAGTCAACTGTCATTATAATGGAATATAAAAAAAATAATATTAATCTCCATTGGAATATGGCAACTAAAATGTTACAGACCAAAATTTGAATTTAAGCGGGAACGCTGCAAGCGCCGCGGTGCGGAAAAAATTATCTCCGTCCACTTAGCAGAAGACGGTTCTTAGTGGAAGAAAGGCAAAATTCCATTTTATACAGCGTTGACAGCCCCCTGAGGTGAGCTCTGTGCGGTCATAGACTCCCAACCCAATAACAGAAGTTTAATAAAATGACAGTATTTGAAAATGTTATTCATATCATTCATTATCTGATGATCCTAATATATTCTAATAATTCTATGGTGACCGACCAATTCATGAAATATAATGTAGAACATGTCTTTAAGAATAGGAATGAAATAGTAAAAAAAATTAAAATTGGTACAATTTTTTGTCCAAACACAAAATTCAAAAGCATTTGTTTAAAACTTACCGGTCTTAAAAAAGAATTCACGGATTAGGGCGTATTTCCTTTAGATTAATTAACCTAATGAGTCTTTAAAACAAAAAGCCACACAAAAACCTGCAATGCACAAAACAGTAAAACACCGAAAACGACGCGTCGCCATTTTAAAACTCCGCGCCGTGTTTGGATGCCTAGTTCTCGAGCTTTCCGATAGGCTTATTTTGGCGCAAATTTCAAAAAAACGTTCAAAGTTTTTGGTTTCATTTCCATGAAACCATACTTATTATAGGCCCATCCGTGTAATGAAAACTTGATTCCGCCCCAAGTAATGAAAGTTCCACGAAGAAATATTTATTTATGTAAATAGCAATAATTATATAGTGTAAAATCTACTGTATATATATAAATATATATACGATGCTTATTCCACTATATCATTTTTGTAATCTGATAAATTTTCTTATTCGCTTGAGGGACACAAAATTTACATGTATTTTTTATAAATACTCGAATTATCTAACTACTGTATGGACATGAATTTAAAATTTAATCAAATCCCTTTGAAATGCTAATTTTTCGTAAACCATAAAGGTAAATAGGTCATAAATAATTTATATAGCCTACTTATATCTTTTTCAACGCAAAGAAACGAAGGTTTTACTTAATGATTTGAAGACGTCATAAAATAAAACGCACAAATATTACTGAATGATAGCCTATTAATCTTCCTTAACTTGGGCTCACTTTTTTTTAAGTTCCCTCTGCAATTCCGCTCATATTGTTATCTTCATGAAAGTCCGCTTAAGCATAATGAGGAAATAGTTTAATTTTTAGACTAAGTAACTTATTTTCACTCCACCAGCCGTGCTTTATGCTTGGTATCCTACTAATCTTATTGCTAGTCGTTATGAGAAGTTGAAACTTTTCGTCATGCCTCTTAAGCCTAAGTGTTCAAAATGTTTTGTAAACAAGAAATTTCGTAATTTTTTGACGAAATTAATTAATTGCTCGTTCCACAGCCACAAAGATATAAAAGGGAAACAGTTGAAAAAATCATAATTCATTTATCAACTTTACGGTAATATGGCTGACATCAGGACGGCGGTGGGACAATCGGCAGGCAAAAAATACCATTAACAACATAGGATGTCCAGAAAGTCCATGTCGAACGCTACGCCAATACGTCATTGACATGATGAAACCTTGACTTCCAATCTATTGGCAAAATACCTATCACCTTTGACCTTCGCCTCGACAATGAGAGGTATGCCAGACGCGCCTATCATGACTGCATAGTGATATCATTAGGGTAGGTAACATAACACACGTGGTCGTGTTAAAATAGTTACTCTATTAATAGCGATCCAAACCAAGAGAATGCGAATGTTAGACATGATTATGATTCAAAGAACTCTCTTTCCGACTAAATAGCCGAATGCGACCCGGATGCTGAGTTGCACTATTAACTACTTCCATCCATCTGTAAAAATGAATAAAATTACAGTTAAATGAACAAATTAGTAGAATATTGTAGACTTTCCTCTAATTCGCAAAGGCGGAACAGAAGTAGAACAGTGTTCTTCAACCTATCTTACCGGCCTGTGTTCAACCAACTGACTGTTACATCTTATTCGCTTGTTTTACATGGCGAGTAGTCAAATATTGGATATTATATTATATTGTGGTACCAAGATGGGACCTAAAAACGCACGATGTCACACTCTTAAAAAGAGCCAAACGGTTTAGAACTCTCGGATATTTCATGGATTGTAGCATAGGTATATCAGATTCCAATGTTTCGCATAATTTGAGTATCGATTCTCGTTACCTTGGATATTGTATCGAATGAGTTAGTTACTAGTTGTTGAAAAGAATACAAAGTAATCCGCCAACTGCTTTTTGCCTTTATCTAGTATATCAATCACAAATATACAACAGTTTATACCTGGAAAATGTATACTCGCTTTCTGCTCTGAAGTAGTATACATGGTTTTTGAACTGTAGTTTAAATACATAGTCTTTATGAATTTCGTCGTTCTCGTTAGGGACGGTAATAGTGTATCCGAGCAGGGGAAGACTTGCAAGGGGAGACTCTTCCTGAAAAAGCAATGAGAAACATATTACATTACGTATGCATTATTTGGAGAGATGCAAGCTAAAACAATCCATGATAATTTTGCGTAATCTGTATAATAATTATTTGGCCCTCGACAAACCCCCTTTTTTAATATACGAAAAAACTCAAAGCCTCCCAGTTCTACTGGATTTCCTCTAGTCACTAACTAGATGAACATACTTGGTCTTGTGTCCAGTTTCTAGAATACTTCTCTAGAAGAATAAAACTGACGCAGGCATTGCACTTGGAGAAAAATCTACTTACATTGTGATTCTTATAGAAGAAAAGGCAAAAATGAGTAAAGACGACCCAGAGCTTTTGCCAGCCATTGCTGTTTTTGAACTTGCGCAGTAGAAACCCACTGAGCTCATTGGACCTCGCTCGTACATGATCCTTAAGAGAAGTACTCGTGTTTCGGTGCCAGCAAACGTGGACGGTGGTGTTGCTGCGCTGCTGCGAACTCTTCTCCCTGGCAAGTGTATCCTGACCTACCGCCTCCATACCTTCTTCACTACTACCTGAAAAAAAAGATGGTAAAAACTGTTTTAGATTACACATTTTTTGTTGCTTGATTGATGAAGTGGAGAGGAATCATATCAAGGATTTAGTCTTCAAACATCATATATCATTAAATGATTATCGCCCGCGCTACAGGCGACATAGCTAGGGTAATCTCTTATAAGGGTACCTTGATCCAACCTTGCCCAGTTCATTATTAACATTATACATTTTTATTTTTATTTCACGTCATGAAAAGATTAATAAGCGCTTTTAATAAGTTTGGCCACGTAGATCAGATCATCAGTTTGTCCCGAGTATGACGAATGTCACCTTTTAAAGTACGTATGTAGCAAAAATGTGAAATTTACCATAACATAGATTTCACTTACATAACATATGCAAGTATAGCATGTCAACAGAATTACTATGGCAAGTGAAGTGTATAAGCCGTACGAAGCAAAAGCGGTTAGAACATTTTAATACTTACTGGAAGATTTTAGACTAAGGTATTGCAATAATTTTCCATCATTTCGCTCCCTCGCCACATTGATGGCTCCGAACATGTCTTCTAACCATTTGTCTTTTTCTTCTTGGCATGATGCAGCAAGCGCGAGGGTCCTGTAATCAAAATCAACATCAACAAGAGTCAGAATCAAACACCAAGGCCCTGTTTTTTACTGGCCTTCCCTCACCCTGAGCGTATTACCATATTAACTGTTAGTTGAGATTTTCCCATCCACCATAATATTAAATCAAAGGCGCAGCAACAGTCATAATTTGGATATACATTGTCAAGTAAACTTAAAATGGTATGATATTTTGGATTGGGGAAAATCGAACAGTTTACACTTTACAATACAGTATTTCTGGTATAAATAAATCATAAATAACATAAATGGTGTAAATAACGGGAGGTAGGAGTATGATTTATTCTGTGTATTCGGATTCACTCCAAGGGTGGGTTAGATTCCTGGTTATGATTGACTATCGCCACTTGGAAATAGCCTGTTAACTTATGACTATGCAAAGCTCCATCTTTTATTATCTGTTATCTGCAATTTCTTCGAAGCCTCAGGTCAGTTTAATTTGTGAGATCCAAAATTTGCGGATATTTTGTAATATCACTTTCCAGTTTATCATTATTCTACATTAAACTTCTACTGTTTATATTATATACGGTATATCCTCACCTGTTACCCCCAAAAAGTGTAAAAGTAAACTTGCAACCGGGTTGATTGTCATTTTCGTCCACCATAACCCCCCTGAGAGGCATCTGTCCGTGAACTTTGAATTGTAAATGGGGAGTCGTCGTTCTATTTGTGTAAACTAGAATATCAGAGAACTGTGGAAAAATAAAGGCTTGTATTAGAAATTATATGAAACAAGGATGCGCCCACATTGTAACTCATCCAGTGGTCGGTCAGGAACATAATTAGAGTTGGCACATTCAAGCGCGCCAAAACTATTTTTTGTATCCTGTGGCCGCTTAATGCCACGTCTATTACCAGCCATTGAAAAAACGAACCAGGTGGCTCCAGGCTTCAAAAAATATTTTTGGAGCGCTCGAATGTGTCCCATCTTTCCTATTTAGAACTCTAACAGTAAATATGAACCGGAAGCTTAAGAGTTTGAGCAATGAAGTAAAATAAAAGTATGCCCCATATAACCGAAATTAGAGGATATGGAAAAAACTGGGCTTGGCGGGATTCGAACCCACGATCTACGCCTACCCGGGGCGTCGTCTTAACCACTGGACCACAAGCCCCGACAAGTCCAGTAATCGCCAAATCCTCTACTTATGCTTAAATTGACATGATTCGTGTTGCTAGACAGGTTAGCACAACTACACAACTATCTAACCGAACAGGTCTGTGAGCTTACTTAATTGCATATATTTGTATTGTTCAAGAAATAGCGTTCTGTTTTCTCCATAACAAAACTTTGCTTATACCAACGTATAAATAGGAAAGAAATAAAAATACCAGAAAAAACATGCGTTGTTGGAAGCCTTTGCGGGAATGTTTGAGGAGGCAGCCCTGCCTTATAAATTCTCGACCACACTGCACAAGCCCTTCAAAGCTCGGCATATCTCTTTGGAGTTCACAAAGTTGCACAAAATTTTCCTGGAACAAAATATTTGCGTTTTTAAATTAACAGTGAAGTGAAGTGAAGCTGGCGTCTAACCATAAGTGATAGTGGTGAAATGTAATTGGAAACATCAAAGGAAACATGACTAGAAGGAAAATTGCGGCAAATGAACAATTCAACAGGCAGGAGAGACAACAGAATCCTGCGCAGTAATTTACAGCGCACTTGACTCGCATTCTAAATAGCTTTATTATGACTTATGACGTGAACCTGCAAGTTTCATCTCAGTCAAAAATTTTGCCACTTTATTGCAAACACTGCGGATGCCCACCTTACAGCCATATCGTATTTCTTTATACTGATTGGACACTAAACATCTTTTAGATGCACATGCTGCTATGTAGGTATGTATGATCTAGGAGTCGGGAGAATTTGGGCCCATAGGTCCCCCAGTTGTTCCAGTCCAGTTCTATTCCTATTGCGAATCTTGCTATGACAGCAGGTTGGACAACTGTCCCGTCTTTAACAACAGCGCACGCTAGATGCTCAGATCATATGGCATTCAGCAAGAATGCGCCAACCACATTCTGTCTCCATCGCAATATATCGGTACAGATTGTCCACTTGTACAACAATCCGCGCGAGATGATTTCTGCAACTCCCGTGCCCAGTGAGCAGGACTATCCATTTCCAGCAGACTTTTAGCCCTTTTGGTGTCTGTATGTTTGAAGAGGCGCTTCGTATGAGGGCATGCAGTTTCCTCCAACCATCGAGAACGAAATTTCCTTTTTATATACTCTGGAATGAGTGCTCGAGTAGTTGAAAATGAAATGGGAGTTTACGTTTTGGTTCAACTGATTGTATCTCTGATCCTAGACGAACGCATGATGCTAACCATAACAACTTAACTAGTGAGATGAACGAACTTTTATTTGTTTTCCAACGCCTGCTTTCAGAAACTCTGTCAGCCTGGCGGGGAGTGAATCTGCTTCTAATTCTCATACAAATGGTGAAGAGGTATGTATCATCATAGAACGAAGGAATATTAGTCCTTCAATATGCTGTTTTTTTTATTTTTAAACTTAATTACAGCAATTTTAAGCTATATTGAAAACTGTCATACTTACAGTAACTTTGAGATAATCAGGAAGAATATCAAAGAAGGGGTTGAGTTTGGTTAAAGCTGCCTCACAGTCTTTTAAGTCAATATTGTCTTTTGAATACAACTTGACGAGT
Source organism: Psococerastis gibbosa (assembly GCA_963971405.1). Taxonomy (NCBI): domain Eukaryota; kingdom Metazoa; phylum Arthropoda; class Insecta; order Psocodea; family Psocidae; genus Psococerastis; species Psococerastis gibbosa. The sequence continues at coordinate 29,351,310 of OZ020489.1, read as the reverse complement.
CCTGAAAAGTAAAACTAAATTAGTTTCCAAATGTGCAATGATGTGCTCAAAGAAATTATAAGAGAGATCTTCACGGATTTAACCTTTTACTGAGTTAATTTATGGCCTGCACTAATATTCAATTCCACATAATCGTCATTGTTATAGGTGTTTTACCAGTTACACCTGATTTGTATACTATTATTCCTATTGGCAAGTTAGCTTTATAGTAAGATTTGAGGATTTCGGTTGTTTTCCAAGATCAGTTTCAAGGTTGTATAAACTCCCTTAGGTGACGCTTAGATTTTTGTTATTTAGGGGAATTCAAAATGTGTCTCCCACAATGGAGCAGGGCAGCCAGTTTGATTTCCAAGGCAGCAAGGTCACTTTTCACCTTCTGTAACAGTATCAGGTACCTAATTGACTCATTAATGGATATATTATATTCTCCTCTAGGTTACTTGACAATTTGTTGAATAATCGTAACTAGCGGCAGGCCATTCGAATGAGCCATTATTATATTGATTACTTACTATCCGTCAAGTTATGATAATGAAGTAAACGCTGAAGAGGTTTAACGATAAAGCAGGAAATTGGAAGATAGCAAGCTCGTTGAAGTTCAAATTCTCGATACATGAGCTCGAACTTCTTATTCTTCCGAAAAGCCGCATCAAGACGTTCCAAAACGAGTGAATGGTTCTCAATGTACTTTTCATAATGCTGCAATATGGAAAGAAAACATTAAATAGTGACACGGTTTTGTATAAATGTAAGCAGTCATCAGATCGACATGTTCAACGTTTTCCAAAAGCATAAAAGTCTAATACGATCGTATTTAAAATGAATTAAAATTAAATATATTTAAAAAACATAAATTAAAGAAAAAATATCAACGTTCAAATATAATTCTGGCGAATTTTGAGCCTGTAATGAGTTAAGAAATAAAATAAATAATTCCAGCCACATCCATTATAGGCGCTATAAAACTATCAAAATCATTAGCATATAGCCCAGACCCTACGTATATTGGGTTTGAATGGTTTAAACTTTTCTGTTCTAAAATAACTAGTAATACCGTAGGTACAAATGGAAAATATGCATGAAGATATTTTTGCTTTTTACTTACAGGTAGTACAGACAAATGTTTGAGAATCACATCGCCGATTCGATTGGAATCGTCAAGTGAGCGAGGCCTCTCGCGTCCTTCCCATGTTGCAAGCCGTCTCTCCAGCTCCATAACGAATATGGTGTGGGCGTCTGCTAGAGGGTCCACAAGAGCAAAGAGACCTGACAAAACGTCATCCGGCATTCCATCTTGCTCCGCCACTTCCCTTTTAAACATCTGTAATGAAGAGAGAATATTCTACAGACTTCTAACTTTCTAGTTCAGAAAGGAGAAGCCGCATTGTTCACCTGTTTCCTGACCATCAATATGGGTGAGTCTTATGATGTTCCGTACATACCGTATTTATGACTTCCAGGTCTTTTCGGTATGTCCTCTCCGTCGCAACGAGTTCTTTGACAATGAAGTATGCCTTATCAGAGACTGGTCGCTTCTTTCTCATCTCCGTCCCCGTGCCGTCGACAACTGGGCCATCTGGAACTGTGATAGCAGGGACGGGCGGTCGGACATCACTCACGTCGCTGCTAACGGGAAATTCTCTTCTAGGCTTGACTGGACTCGGTCCGGGCGACCTTGTTATATGATTGCTAACCAAAAAAATTAATAAAGTGTTTAGTTAAAATGCGTAGGTCGCATTAAATTAAAAATATACCGTCGAATGGCAACCCAATGAGGGTCTAGCTCTGAGGACTGGTAGATGACCATGGCATTATTTGGGGTGCCGTGGTCAGCAACATGCCCGGCAGCCGCGTTTCTTCGTAAGGTAAGTTACCCATTAGGGATGGGTGCACCCAGGCCAGGCGAAAATATTTCTTTTATTTTGAGTCTCGAAGCTCGACCTTCCGTTTCATAGACTAGTTCTCTACCAAATAGACATAATACTGGCTATCTACTATACAAGCTGTGAAAAACGAACGGATATGGCTTGTATTAAATTATTAACCCTACTTTACCCTCCGAACAAATGCCTGTACACGCTCGAGATGATGGATTAGCTTATTTAACTATTAATATAATAATTATATTGACAATTAGAGACACAGAAAGGGTATTCACAATGTTTTAGTTATCGAGTTACGGTGTTAAAAGTGTTATTCAAGTTACCACACATCGGGAGTGGACTTCTGGAAGGGCTAATGACTAATGTACCAAACCGGAACAAGCTGTCCACTGTCCAGAATGCTTAATGTTGGTTGGAAAATTCCAAGACTGTTGCTATCAGTCTAGACATATTCCATTCTTCATTGAAATGGTAAACATTCGGGGCTTCACTACCGAATAACTTAATTGACTTACATATTGCTTATTGTTCCATTTGATTTTCCATTAGGCAGGGGAGTTGAGGACAAAATGTTGTTATTTTCTTTCTCCACTTCAACGGTGACTTGAACAACTTCACCATCTCTATCTGCAAATAGTAATAAAATTATAAGCATATTACCAAGATGTACCAATAAATAAATCACGTTCGCACTTTTTTAAAATAACGATTAACCTTTTTTATTTAGCTACAAATTGTTTTTAATCTATTTATACCTGGGGTGGCAGACATCAAAGCTGTAATATTAATACAGCCACATTTTCGCCATCAAAACAAAAAACCGAAGCAATGATTTTACATGTATTCACGATTATAAGAAGTGAAACACAATTATAAGAAACTAAAATATATTAACAATGTCATGACATAAAAAATATGCAATACTTAGATGAAAAAAAAGAGTTAATAAACCAAGATTACCGCCATGCGCACATTACAACAGACTTTAGAGCATTGGTAAATAATAGTGTGCATATTATAAAAGTAATAAAAATGCAAAGTAAGGAGTTTTATCACAGGCATGAATGAAAGGGGCTAACTTTATCTAGCTGGAAGACAAAACAAATTTTTGGGGTTAGGAATTTAATTACGGCACATTCCAACTACACATAACTTTAGTGGATTGCAAATAATTAAAAGTAGAACGAAATAAACTAAATAATAAACTAATAGCTAAAAAAAATTACAAATTTATTTGAATGACTAGTAACATTATGACATCAATACTGAATAAGAAAATTAACCATGCTTCATAACCGGTATGTTTACATAATAATACTCACACAATTCCTAAATGTATGCTAGTTTCACAAGATAAAGGAATAGCACAAATATAAAGTGGTGTTAAGTTGATCCTTAGAAAAATAATGTACGGAGTATAAGCAATCGCTCATTTAAAAAAAAGCTACTTTTCATACCGTGCCAAATGTTCAAGTGATAAATTAAATAAACCATTCAGTTCCCAATCAATAGGCCATTTAGTTACATAGGGCTCAGTGCACAAAGGCGATTTCTACGCGACAGCTAAGCTCTGACATTAGATCCGACATGGATTTAATGCAGCACATTTTCCAACCAGTGAAGGACGCAATATTTTTTAAATGCATTTATAGTAATCTAAGAACTTTCCGTATTTATTTAAATTAACAAAATTTGGAATATTGGGGGATTCAACATGTAATTCTGCGAGGCTGCGAGCCTACTATTCCATTTAGTAATAGCTTATTCTTGGGGTTAAAAATGTAAAAAAAAAAAAAAACAATTTTTAACTTTCCATTCTACAATTACTTTGTTTACATTTTTAATCTCAGGTTAAGATAATAATATAAATAATCGCCATAGTAGGCCCGCTGCTGCAAATGAAAATGGCAATTTTTTTTTCTTTCAAATTTACGGGTTTTCGACAGACTTAGCGAAATTTCAGTGCCGTGCTAAATCATCAATTTTCCGCTGTTTTCATTTACGATCCATACCAATTTAACTCATTTAACACGGCTTAGCATACTAATAACCGGATAGTAAATCCCCCTATTCTAGAAGTGAATCTAAGGATCACTCATACACACGCTATTTTCGAGATGTACAACAAACGTGTTCCGTCGTTTTATTAGAGAAATTTTGTAAATGACAATGAACGAAGTTGCTAAAAACAATTTTCTTTTGGTGGTCTCTACAATTGCGGTTTTCAAACTATTGTTAGCAGCCCTCTTGCTCATGGTATAAACACAATAAAATAATGGCAAACCGCCAATAACCCATAGTTAACAAAATAAATGAGGAAGTATTTATTTTCAGTGAGAGAAACGGAGCTCAAAAAGTTTGAAAACTACTTGACAAGAGCTTATCGTCAAAAATGACACAACTATTAAATTAATAAACTAAAATTGTAACATTTTAAATAAATAGGACCATGTGCAATTTCATTGCACACAAACCATGTGGCAAGTATTTTAATGTCAATTTCATGTGAGATCAATTAAATACTTCCATAGCTATGTTATAGATAAAATTAGCCTACAATCACACAATAGTAAGTGGGTCTCTTTATCAATATTCTGTTGTGGTCCTACTTAATATTAACAATGATAAGGGAGTAGGGCGTAAAGGCTTGCCGTCACTCTAAAGCTAACTACAACATAATTGAAGACACGAGTGGATGTAGGTGTTAACTAGGTAACATTTTCATGGTTTCGAGATAAACGCATCTAAAGTTTTATCACTCGGGATTTTTCAATGCACATAGCACATTCATTGACTCTAAATACCACTGTTCCCGATTTTTCTGCTGATTGATAATAGTGCCATGATACAGAGCGTCTCTTAACACCTTCATTTATGCAATAATCAGAAAATCGAAAATTTGGTTGTTAACACCTACATCCACGCGTGTCTTCAATTAACGATGTTTCATATGCATAGCACAATTAAATTAAATTTTGCAAATTTTTACGCCTGTAAGTCATCGTTGAAACATGGTACACTTTTTACAAAAAGATAGATTTCTATATAATTTCTATATAAAAAGCTCATCAATTACATATGCAGTAAAACCATAAGAACACCCCATGGTGAGTGTCTTCAGAGAAGTCGTGGAACTTGAACATTAAAAAATAAAAAACAACACTGTTCAAAGTAAAGCCATTATTAAAAAGACAACAACGCCTACGACAGCCCCCACTCTAACAGTGCAAATGTCCTCAAGGATCCCGGGCCTAAATTGAAAAAAAAAGGCGATCACTGCGTCTATTTAATATAAAACTATTGTACCTAGGTATATACACGCCCCAGATCAAATAGCATATGGTGAAAAATTGTTATAGTATTGTAGCTTCTAAAGGTTGTGCAATTTGCATCTCCCAAACAGTAGAATACAATATACAGTAGGCCTACTAGTGTTTTTATTAAAGGAAAGAACCATACAAATTGGAAGGGTTTTTACTCGCGAAAAAACTGAAGGGAAGACAGAAATATTATTTTGGCACACATTTTTTAATACTATAATCGGCGAAAAATTGCTATATTTACTCGCTCGATTCTATAGCAAGAAAGGAAATACTGAAAACTATGGAATATGTGCAGTAATATAGGTTGGCTTGGCAGATCCTATCTATCGAAGGCAAGCTAGCAAAAAATTAGACGCTAAGACTTTGAAATCAAATGTGATGGCAAATATTACCCATAAATCAAAGAATTAATAAATAATGCATACAAATCGGGTTACAACCAAACAATTCGGAGGAAGTTTAGGTACACTAACTCCATGATGAAGGCGTTACAATAACATACAAAATTGGCAACGGACAAAGGTGATGATTTCTAGTGATGGTGACAAACAAGCATATGAGCATATAAGCTGATTCAGGACTGCAGCTACGTGGATCAAGTCATAAATTCTCCGAGCTTGCGCGATTTAACGAAAAAAATCATGGATTTAGCATGAATCTACCCTTTTTCCCACAATTAATCGGAATATGCGTACTATGGAAGGAAGTGCAAAGCTAGTGTTGTCTTGTAACTTATTTGGTTCGTCGTGCAATCGTAGAACGCGAAAACAAAACTTTCAACTTATTTAAGAAAACTCATAAGTGTTTTCCACTAAAACACTTTGGAGAAGATACTATTTTTCATTGCGCAGCGTTGCTAAGCACTAAATGATCATAGAACGTTGTCAAACCCAGCGCTATGCGGAGCCACAGTACAAGTAAAAACATTAGCAAAACGGGAAAGACATTAACAATTCGGCGCATACATTAAAGGAGAACTTATGCCTTTGCATGCATTGATCATACTACAATGAAGCCAGAATTTAAAAAAATAGCATGGCTGGAATATATGCAGAAGTAAAGACTTACTAAACTTCGGTGAAGTTTAGTAAATAATGCTTTCAAACAGCAATTTGACCACACTAATTTTAAATGTTCAAGCTTTATGCGGCCATAGTCTGCCTAAGAACTTTTGAATGAACGGGGGGAGCGGTCAGGAGACAATAATTTTGATTCAAAAATTGAACGAAGTTGTATGTTACAGACGGCTCGCTTTCACTATACCTGCAGCCCGATCATGGCGATTTGGAATTATTGTAATACCTGAGTTTATTACTGCACTAGTAGGGTGTCACGTGACAGAATTAAAATATGCACGGGAAATTCAAATAAAAAATTATTGGAATAAAGAGAATGGTTGCATTGTTTTATAATTGAAGAAAATACTAATAAACATTTCAATGTACAGGTAGAATTTTGAAATATAATAAGAATTTTAATTAATGTACCTACATCTAAGAGAGAAAATTGAAAACTCACCAAAAATAAAAATTTTAATTTCCCGCGCATTTTACACGCATTTGTTTAATACAATTGAACAAAACCCCGGTATTATAATAATCCCAAATCGCCATGATCGAGCTGCAAGCGCTTAACGTCTAGTCCACAGTGTTCGGGATCGACGGTATACGATTCCTAAGGCGGGGTTTCCACATACGTCAATGGTCAATGATAAATGTGGTATTGACGTTTTAGCAGACATTAAAGACATACTAAAAATGTCTGCTACCACGTCAAAACCATATTTACCATTGACGTATGTGGAAACCCCGCCTAACAGCTCCGTCTTCTTCGGAACACTTTTTAGTTAATCTCCTGCTGCTCCGCAACATAGGTGGCAAGGTAAATTCTTAGACAGACATGACTGACACCTTGCCCCTGGCAGAGGTACATGTCACAGAGCTATCAACAAACCAAGAGTTCAAGAAACACGTGGTGGCGAGATCAAATGCTTGTAATCCTACACATTCCGGCAGCAATGATTTAAGAGCTAAAATATGGGTGGCTAAGGGGAGTCTCGTCAATTAAATATAACACTCTTTAGTAGTACGATAGTAAGCGGAAATCAATACGCTCATTATTTCAAAGAAGAAAGCCAGCAGAGGAAGAATTTTGTTTCTAAATCATTTTTAATATGGAATACTAGTTTTTCTTACTTTGAGTTATTTATGGACATTTGACTCGGCAGTAAAAAACCAAACCGTACTCTACGATTACATTGAATGGCGGTGGGGACGGTGCTGAAAAGCGATCAAAACGCATATTTAAAGTTACCACAAATTAAACGCCTTGCTTTATAGTATTAAATAAAATAAAACTGAAAAAAACCTAAGCTGATTAAGAACCGTTCAAGAATAGACTGACTTTCTTCCTATATAAGTAATAAAAACTTGAATTTCACATCTAAGGTAATTTTCAATGTTGTTTAAAAGACGCCGGTGTTTTTCAGTGCGTCATACCTGTCCAGGGTCATTAATAGCAGGCTAAAAATTTAGCTAGGAAATGTGACAAAACTTCCATGGAGGGACTGCGGAAATAAGGTGAATTCCAAGCGAGGCACCTACAGGGTGTGACGTAACAAATGATGCGATCAAGATGCAACTATCTAACGATGGGGTGGACACTCAAAAATAATTATACTATTAAACAAATTTCTCAGTTTGTTGATGGCGTCTATAGCTAAGCAAAACTCTCAATCTCCTTAAGAAGCTTTGCTCGTTCCTCAGCTGCCATGAGGTCAAGGTCCAGAGAAAGCCACTCCATGAAGAAGCTGAATTTAACCCAGATAATATGCGCTCACGCAGTCAGAATAGTGCCAAGGCATCACTGGAAACATAATCAAATGTAACTTATTTAATGACGTAGGGATCCTGTACGTGAAAGCACAAGATTTTAAAGGTTTTTCCACCAATATACGGTACGTACGTGTCCGCGCATACTGTTGACTCTGAAAGGGTCATACATGAAAATGTTCCATTAAAACACAGCAAATCAACCAGCGCTATAGATACAAAATTAACAAACGGCTTGATGATTTGGGTTTTCAAAAACCAATGCTTTTTTTGAGCTTTCCGTTCCGCCTCCTGTCTGACATATCACGGCAATTTTGGAATGGCCCACTTATACGGTAATACGATTAAAATTTGTAAATATTGTCGTGCCAAAATTTTTAGTAAATAATACTGAACTTTTACCTTTAAAATAACAAGAGTTCTGTATTGGAGAGAAATAACAAGTTTAAAATGAATTTACACTAGACCAAGTACTGTTTGATTTACTTTATGGCTCCAAGAGAGAATCTATAGCTGACTTGGTTAACAATTAATTACATTTAAACTTAAATACACACGCAGTACTATTTATCACAACAAAAATTAATAATAAAATCATAAAAAGACGAAATAAGCACTAACCAATGTAATTAATAATTAATGTTAAAGAAATCTTTGCTTTTTGCCTCCACGGTGACATTTATGCTCTTGGATAATAATTAAAGCTGCAATTAATTAAGTAAAATATGATCAATGAGTGTTTTGCTTCCTACTCCTAAATAGAGCAACGACAATGTTTGTGTGGAGCCATGATACACATCTTGAAATTGAAAATAATAATAATCTATACATTTTTTTAAGATATCACTTTTCTCATTCATGAAACTCTGGAAATAATCTTTTACATAATAAATACCACTACGAAGAACAGGCGACGTTGCAACAGAGTATTTTTAATACTGACGTTACGTTGGTTGTCAAAGAAAGCATGGACAATTTGCATACTGGGACCACAACAGAAGAAGTAGAAAGAACAGCACACATCACATGAAATTAGAGCTAACATCAAAAACTGATATCACTATCGAAGGAGAAAACGGATAAAATAAATAAATGTAATAACAACCACGTCGGTATTCAAACCCGTCCCTTAACAATCACCCAAAAACGAATTACCCATTTACTTAGGGTTTAACCAATTGAATTTTGGTCAGTGGCAAGAGAAAAAAAACCGATCGAAGTTTTCGCACCATAAAGATATAAACTTTTCTAACCCTGATTCCTAATGATTATCTTAAGCGAAGTACAGTAGGCTGAATATAATTTTCGTCTTTTTTATAGTGTTCATGTTTTCCTTGCGGAATCAGAAGTCAAGAGACAAAAGAATATTAATTTTTACGCGACTTGCAATGAAACAAATGCATCAATTCAACAGTACGGTACAGATAAACTCGTAAATACGAGTAACTGATTTCAATTAGTTAATATTGAATTTTTTTTTTTACTATCTTTTTAAAAAGATTAATCGCATACAAACAATTTAATGAATGTATCCGATTGACCTCTTCAGTCGCCTCTGTAGGTTAGTACCTGTGTTGAGCTACGACACGTCTCCGATCACATGGCGTGTAAAGACTCACATAAGTGCAAGCACGTTACCACCTGGCCATCGAAGTCGATTTAAAATAAACATTCAATATAAATTACTGTACTGATCATTGGAACTATTGTAACTTTATAACATCATTCTACAGGCAATCTACAAGTATAAGTTTCCGATTCGTAACCGACGTAAGACATCAAGGTTCTTAATTTTCGAGAGTGCGAGTCCCTTCTTCGTAAACAAATCGACACCATGGAACATAAATTATTATACATCCACCAGATGAGGATGTTTCAGTCTTTTAATAATATTTTTTAATACTTTTATTTTACAAAACTTATTTTATTCAACATATTATGATTTCATTTCATTTAAACAGATCACATACATTAGGCCTAACTATCGGAGAAAAAATATCGTTAATTTTAATTGCATACCAATTATTATGGTTGTGACTGAGAGATTTCCTCCATATTATATTTGAGCATATTTCCACAGTTATTTTTTTAGTTAGAATAAATATTGTGTAAACAAATATTTACTATACTACTAATCGTCAGAAATGGTGCAATGAAATGAGTAATAATTAAAAACTGTACGGTGTTAGATCCTTTGGCAAATTGTAGTTTTTTTTAAAAACTGTAATAGAATTAATACTGTTTACCATTACTTTTCTTCTAAATCTAGTCACCATTTCAAACATCCGATTGTTTTTTCCCGCGACTATGAGCGTGGCGGATCTCTCTTGGTGAGCTTTTGTCAGAATCGGAAGTTTCAACAATCGTTGCTTTTGTCTCTGGAGGCGCTACAATTCGACCATCGCAAATTTTCAAATCTACGGCTACCCGATGTCTTCTTTTCTTGGATGCTCGCGGAATTGTATTGGAAGCAGTAGGGGGCGCAGTTCCGTTGCTCGAACTGTCATCATCATTAACTTGAGCTCTTGCAACAGAATAATATGAGTAGCATTTCCGACTCTGACTAATTTTCGTTCTTTCCAAACTACCTGAATCATACCGATCAAAATAACTTCTTTCGGAACCGTCAATTATTTTCGAATAGTATGGCGTTTTCTTTCTTCTTCCAGACTCTTTAGGTTTCGGCGCTGTTTTTTCAAAAAATTGAAAATGAGCGGTGGGAGAAAGTACTTTTGACACAGGGGTCTCGAAGCAACTCGTGGGACTACGAAGTTCGTCAGACATTGAATGGGAGTGTGATGGATGAATGACTGTACCGTCCTGTGTTGTAGTTGTAGTAGAAACTGACAAATTGTCACTGCTTATATGTAAGAACTCGGCTTCATCGTGCAACGTCTGATTATCGTCAGAAGAGCTCCCGTCCTGATTCGGGTCAGCGACAGTTACTTTGAATGCCTCCTCGGGTTGTATTTCCATGTAGAACGTTTCCACGTGACTGATGACTGGTGTGTCTAGAACACTCGAGCTTTCAGGAGGCGACGGCCAATCGTCATCAGGCAAAGGAGGTGGTATAATGCCATCAAAGGGCTCTCCTTTAGGAGAGGGAGGATCACTTGATAAACTAGGCTGATGGTCAGAAGAAAGTATGCTCTCTTCTTCGATACTGACTGAGTGAGAACTAGGTTTAGTAATTTCGTCCTCCTCGCTTCTTTCCTGCTCAGAGGTCGTTGAACGCTCACTAATGCGACTCAGTGTTCTGGAGAGGGCAAATACGCTATTGTAACCGCCTACAAGCATTTCAGCATTAGATAAACTAAGATTTGCATAACCAATAGTGTTCGGATAGTCAATATCATCATGAATGCTGTCGTCTTGTTGATTGTTCGATGTGCTACTTGTCTCTTCTTCGTCTGCCATGTGGGCATTGTCGTCCGGAGGCAACCAGCCTTCTTCAAGACTGGAAGACCCTGAACTCTCCAGTAAAAATGGCCTCCATGTTGACGAAAGCTCCCGCTTTGGCAATGGGGGATTGCTTGAAGAGCTAGAAATTTCCTCAGCACTATCTCTTTTCTGAAATTCGGTTATTTCTTCCATTGAGGTTCGGTCGGGGGTTATTTTCGTTATTACTTCACCATAAATTTTAACAAGGGGTAACGCCACAATGGAGTCGCGTTTTAGGAATCGACCAGTTTCAGAGAGATTTCGGCGAGCAATTTGGGTTTGAATGTAAGCAACCATTGACACCGAATTTAATCGTTCAGCCTCGCTATCTTGCGAGCTATCCTGGCTTACATCGGCAAGACTACCACTAGAATCTGGCCTTAAGTTTGGCACAACCTTGGTCAATTTTTTATGGCCTGTTTCGGAAGTTGGTGAAATAGGTGTCGGGGACTTTTGGGAAATTTTCGGAAGCGTGTGACGTAGTTCTGACGGCAGAACTGTTCCTGAGCTCGAAAGAGGCAACGTTTTTGAATGATCATCACCTTCTTTCACCAGCTTATCCAGAACGGCAATTCCTTCATTTATCACAAGCAAGGACATGGCGTTGCTAGCTGTACTTTTCCCAACAATAATTTCGGGCGTGCTCCCTCTTTTATCATCTATATATCTCATTTCATCTGCCTCTGATGACTCACTTCTTTCAAAGGAACTTGGCAACTTACTACTCCGCTTACCTCCAGATTCATCAGAGACTTCTCCAGCCAAGCTATCCGCTATATCTTTCTCTTTGACAACATCTCTGAACTCTTTAAAATCACCTTCTCCATAATCTACGCTATCTTCAGTTTCACGGGAAAGTTCACGTTCAGCTTTGGGAGGAGCTAAATGGTTTGAATCACTTTTATCTTCCAAACTCTCCACCTTTTCTTGTGAGCAAATAGGAGAAGCCGACTGCTCATCTTTCACCTCATCTACATCAATAATAGGAGCAGATTCGAATACGTCTTTGTCATCTTGTTCAAACGAAGAACTACATTCTTGTATTCCCGGAATCATATCATCCGATAGGCTATCAACGCCAACAGAGCATTGTTTTGTAAGTGAAGCGCGTTTTCGCCGTGTTTCATCGGTGCTGGACAATCGGCGTCGCGTATCTTCTGAAATTGACGTTGAAAACCTTCGTGAATCTTCAGAAATAGAATATTTTCTAGAATCTTCGGACATGGACAGTCTACGTAAGTCATCGGGGTCATCTGAAGCGGACAATCGCCGAGGATCTTCAGAGCTCCGTCTCGAAGAATTATCGTAAGGGGATAACCGTCCAGAATCATCAGTTACTCCTCTCTGGTCTTCAGAACTTCCTCTAGAGCCATCATAAGGCGATAGTCTACCGGGCTCATCAGAAGCAGAAAGCCTTCTCGGATCTGCTGAACTTCGCCTTGATCCATCGTAAGGGGATAATCTTCCAGCTTCTTCAGCTTCTGGCAAAGCAGCTGTCACCGCTTCAACAAGTTTATCTACAGTGTCTCCTTCAAAACGGATTTCCACAGGTTCGTTGCCTGAATTGTACGGCTCATGGTCTAATAACTCCTCTTCAATTTTATCTTTAAACTCTTCTGGGACAGAAATTATGCTCTCTTCCTTAGAAACAGAGCGTCTGTAAGAGCTATTGTCGTCGTCCCAAACGACTTCCCGCCCTTCTGATCCGTCCCCCATACTCTCGTCAAGCACTACGACAAATTCCTCTAGGTCATCGTCGTCGCAGTCAAGTAAACTGATATCCTTAACGTTACTAACAACTTTACACTTCAAATAGCTGTCTCTTTGCAATGACTTCATGGCAAGTTGATCTTTGGGTATCTTTGGAACATTTTCATAAGAAGAGCTTTTGTCACTCACATCCAATGTTTGAGATATCGATAGAGTATGCTTTAATGCGTCATCTTGGAAAACATGTTCATCTAAACTTGGATTCTTGACCGTACTGCGTTCCCTTAACCGTTTTTCTGTCAATTCATAAGTATCTAAGCTATGACCTTTGAATTTTTCACTCGGCATTATTGGTAGTGGCATGTCTTCAAAGCTAGTATTAAAAATTTTGTCATCTACTTCTATCGTATCTAGATTCAATTCTCTCTTTAATTTCTCATTCAAAATTTTTTCACGCAGGATTTTTTCTTGCTCCCTTAGAAATCTCTCCTCTCTTTCGATGGCTTCAGGAAGATCATCAACAGACACCCAGTGCTCCGGACTACTTTCTTTCATAGGGGTGCTTAAGTTATCATCGTCAATACTTTGACCACAACTCCCTCTATTGAGAAACGATATCGTCATCCCTGTCGCCGAGTCAGGTATAACGGGCCCAACATAAACAGCACTGTCATCCCACACATCATCATCATCATCTTTGCTATCCCAAACGACGGATTCTTTCATATCCGGATCCTCTCGACCTGTGGACCTCCGAGGTGTGCGACGTTTTACTCGGACTTCCTCCCAAACCTCTGATTCTTCAGAAGTTTGGCCCGACATTTGGCGAACCGATGGGAAACGCACGGATACTGGTAGATCTGTCACCTTCGATTCGACAGGTTCAACGCGTGAGCTATCAACTGTACTTTCACTGTCAGCAGCATCTACACTATCGATCTTACTCAAAAGTCGCCTACTCCGTACAACGTCTAAAACTTTCTCATCAGAGTGCACCATTGGAAGTTTAGGGGCACTTTCTATGGTCACCTTAAAATCCTCTTCTATATCGGGAACATCAGCAACATCAACAACCGGTTCAGCGATATTATTTTTCTTGGGTACTTTTGGCAGTTGTACATTAGAGTTTTCTGCAGCTCTATTCATTAACGGCTTTGCCAGTACCTCATCTTCGATATCGAGAGTATCGTCTTTGCTGGAAAATGCATCCGCTGGTGGCAAGCAATGCACACTTACAACAGGCGCATCTAAAGATTTCGCACGGCGCTGGGAAGTTGGGGAGGTAACATGGCCTTGCCGAGTAACTGGAGCGAAAGCTGAACCCTCTGATAAGCCAAGTCGCGTCCGAGCAAACAAAATGAGAGATTCTTCACGTTTTCGGAGAACTGTACTTGGGATTGTTGGGATGTTGGGTAGTACAAATGGGACTACTTTACGAGGATCCTCCGGTGCAGGCTCGGATTTCACACCGGATTCCTTCAGTTCTCCATCACACGCGTTTTTTGACTCCACTGGAGTAGGTGGTAAACTCATATCTGATTCCGGACTCTTGATAGGAGTAGGCTTAATCACAGAAGAAGTTCTTTTTGGAGGGTCTGGTGGAACCTTTTTCGCAGATTCGGCATTTGAATGTGTTCCTTTGAGTGACTGTTGATCGTCAGACGAAACTGGCTCATTTGTGGACTTCAAAGAGGAGGAAGTTCTCTTAGGTGGCTCTGGAGGAGTTTTTTTCGGCGTTTTATTTACTTTGGCATACAAAGGTTCAGCTAATGAATTTTCGGAGCTGGAAATCTTTTTAGGACTAGAAGAAATCACTGGTTTCTTTGCTATAGCTGGTTTCGGTTTGGGTAATGGACGTTCAATTACCCGTATAACGCCATCATTAACATTGTCATCCATGTTAATAATTTCTACAGGAGTACTTCGTTTACCAGGGCTTGCGGAGCGTGATCTAGGTGGTTTTGGCCCTTCTAAACTTGATTTTTTAGTGGGTCTTGTTTTAGTTTTTATCGGTTCTGGAGTTTTAGAAATATCTGACAGATCTTTGGCAGTACCATTCATACAATGGCGTTTGTGTAATGTATACGGTATGTCATGCTCACTCTTGGAAGCCCTTTTACCCAAGTCTTCATTGTCGTAGTCTGAGGTAGTTTCTCCTGAGTCTTGAGGAGTAAGATCAATACTTATTTGGTGCATCAATACATTTCTCCTCAAATTTTTACTATTTGATTCATAAGGATCGCTCTTCGTTCGCTCTACAGGTGCCTTCCACATTTTAGGACTTCCCAAAACTGTGCCTGCCTTTGTTTTTACGTTGTACTCATGAAAATGTGGCTTACTGCCTTGCCTCGCCGCTTTTTCATTTTCTTCTAATTCCTTAGCTATTTTACCGACTTGACAAACCTTCTCATAATTCTCTACAACCTTTTGCTCTTGCTTCATTAATTCCTCTTTCGTTAAGAATTCGGGATAGTTCCCAAAATGGTTCGCTACTACTCGCTCATACTTTAACTCTTCATTAATGTATTGCTGCTTCTGAATCTCTCTTTCTTGAATACCCTCATGAAATCTTTCTTCTCTTTCGACATGCCCCCTTCTTCTACGCCTTTGGTCCTCTCTCATAAACTCTTCTTCAGAATCCATCATAAAAATCTCCACTTCTTCTCGACTTCGACGGCGTTCCGGATATCGCCGTCTTTCGGGAACAACAGCATCATCGTCGTAATCCTTACTCTTTCTTCTTTTCTTTATTTCTTGTTTAACAATTTTACGTCTGTCCAACGATCGGAACTCAACAGCTTGATATTTCGTTTGGCGTCTTTCAAGAGACCGATAACCATTTTTTTCGAGAGGATTCTGATCGATAGGACTAGTCGCTTTCTCTGAACTCCAGCTGCACGACCTAGTATGGTCATCCACAGACTGGGCACTACGAGCGCGGCTTCTATACGAATCGCTAGTGTCATTTAAAATCTCATAAGAGTCATGACTGACGTCTTCCTGTGAATCAGCAACGTCAGCACCAGGGTCATCTGTACCTACATCGCACATGTTATTAGATGTGCCAGGATAGCTCCTCGAATAAATTTTAGATGAATCGATAGGATCGTGCTTATCATTACTTTCAAAGCTTCCTTCTATTTTAGCGTCATGTAAATCTTTGGAACTCGCACTCTTTTGCCACTCATGTTTTTCTAGTATTGGTTCAATGATATCAGTTTTTGGTTTAGTTTCATTTTGCTCGCTTCTAACATTTCTAATTGACTCATATGATGTGGAATATACGTCATTGACAGTCGAGTAGTCCGGACTGCGGAGACTAATAGGATTTACTGAGCGGCTGGCAACTGAGACACTCGTGGTGGTGGCAGTATTTGGGCTGGCCTGGCATGAAGTGGTACGATGCTGCGGCACCTTCGAATGTGGGCGACCTACCACCAGACCATTATCATACATACCCGGCAATTCAGAAAACGGGCACAATATTTTAAGGCTAGATTAATTTTTGTAGGCAATCTACATATTTTTTGTTAATAGAATGGAAAAATGAATTCCATGGAAAAAAATTAATACAACTTTTTCTTCTTATGGACGCTTTACTTCCAGGTAAAAATCGGAATGGTCCCCTAAATCAGATATGCAATTTTGCATTGAAAATTTAGGGTTTAGAGTTACAGAAATTATATGTAATATGAAATGTAGGAAGTTTGAAACTATCCCCTAATTGACAATTAACAATAATAGGTGTATAAGTATAAACTAAACGTTACAGCAGCAGCAAGGCAAGACTAGTTCCAGAAAGCATCATCCTTACCCAATATACAAGGGAATAAATTAAAGCAAGACATGGAAAAATGGGTAGAAACGGGATTCGAACCCAAGTCGCTACCTTGCTGGGGTGCTACGCTGACCACTGCATCAAAACCGTCTAGAAATAAATCTTTTGAATATCAGCAACATAGGAGCCGCAAATTGCTAAGCGATGACAATGGCAATGAGCTACCACTCCGACTTTACCTTAATAAATACGCCAGCCGGTATGGAAGTACTAAGCGAAACGTACAATTCTCTAAACAACGAAAGGGACGCCCTACAAAGAAATATGTGTTTACGCAAACTATAATGTACTTACCAGTCCGGCGAATCTGGGTCTCGTTCGGATAAAAATGCTGCGGACTGGAGGTGACAGACGTGCTTGGAGAGAGGGAAGTGGTGAGCGGAGGAGAGGGGGAAGTCCCGCCGTGGATGTCCACTACATGCAAGGGAGATGAGTTCAGCGTCATCGATCCGCACGACAGCGATGCCGGAGTTCCCACTGTAATTTACATAAGACAAATATTATAATAAGTAATAAAGATTTTTTCAAAGAAACCATTCGGAATAATGGACAACTTTCCTATAGAATTACGTTCTGGGATTGGGTTGTCAATTCCCAATTATATAAAATAAAATACTGTATATAAATATAATGTGGATAAAAAAATTATATAAAATTAAAAGTGATACGTTATGTCCCTCTTCAAGTCCCTCATAGGCTCTATGTTTGGGAATTGACAACTCAATCAGAGGATGGCATTTTGCCACATGTTTTTTCCCTTTCTATAAGTTGTCCATTAACGGTCTTCAAAGGCCACAGGAGCGTGTTTTTTGTTTGTTTGTTTTTTAAAGGCAGCATACCAACAATTTAATTAATTAATTAATTCGATTTACCTCTTCAGTTTGGGTCGAGTTACGAGTTTCCGATCGCAAGGTGTGTAGAGACTCCCACCTGTATAAACAAGCTGCCACCTTGCCACCGAAGCTGATTTATTGTTCTCATGATTTTAGTTGCTCCTTTTAACCTACTCTTCGTGCTATGGTGCTATCACTCTTTATAAACTCTAGGATCGTTAAGCTATTTCTTAGAACACCCGCATTAATTAAATTTTTAGGGGATCAACTTACCTACAGCATTATCACCAAGAGGTAGTAACGGGTGAGCGGAAATACTGGCCCCCACGTTAGCGACACTCGAGTGGACCGAGCTTGAAAGTCCAAATGACTGGGACCTAGGAAGAGAAGAAGGAATATTAGAAGCAATCCTCGGCACATCTAACTCAATGAAATAATTTTGCCGGACTGCTTTTTAGTAATAATTACGAAGAACATTTAAAAAAAGCCTAAAAAAGTGCCACAACCAAAAGTGCACTGTTAAAAAATGCTTCTGCTTCTTCTACAGGCCAGAAATAATAATTAAAAGGTGCAGAAGCCAGGTGACCGCAAACAATAATTTTTTGTTATGAATTTGAAAATATCCCTCTTCCCTTCCGTCTGAGACGCTAGCTACTAGGTGACACCAATCAACAAACTGGAAGGGAAAAGAATATAAAAATAAGACAAGCAGAGACGAATAGATTAAAAACTGTTTGCTTCGGATGAAAATACAAGCAGTAATTTTAACTACGGATTATGGATTTCAAGAAAGCCAGTCAGCGGCATTCATGAACCGTCATGCACTCAAATAATCACAGTATCTCACTTCACTAGTCACTACGTGCATAATAACAAACTGCCAACCATTTAATGCATGTATATACAAAAAAGATCATTTTAATCATGCCAAGATGTTGAGTCTTAAAGTACTTTGCAATGAGAGAAATGAAATAAAGCTAGGATTTTTTAATTATTTGAAAATTAACCCATTCATGTTTCAGAGCTTAAAATGGTAAAGACAGAATAATTGAAAATGATACATAACCCTGGCCACTTACCGTTCAAAAACTACTGATTTGTAATCTACCATTTTGCAGGATTACATTACAGCCAAATAAAACTGACAATGCATTGCACTTTGCATTCCACTGTTTTCAAACAATGGCCGCATTATACGGCCCAAATCCAATCAAATATCAACATAAATTCATTGCTTCACATACACCATGGATATTTCACGGCAGCCATTGTTTAATATGGGAAACTCTATTCCATAAAATATTTATATAGATTTTTGACAGTGTAATACTAGCAAATATAAGATCAGCTGAAGCCTAAGTTGACTGTTATGTAATTCCCCCAAATATGGAAAGAAAACTTAACAGACAATTGGACACTGCCACAGTCCATGATTAAAATCCAATTTCACAGGAAATACAGATTCTAGGGCCATAACGTGGAAATGTTTCACTAAATTCAATGTCAAGACATGTAGCGTAGTGGTACGAACTCTTGACTTTCACCCGAAAGGTTGTTGGTTCGAGTCCCACACTGGCTACATTTTCGGGCCATGCATCGGAGGGCATGTAAAGCAGGCGGTCCCGGGCCTTCCTAGTTGAGTGAAAGAGAGAACTCCACTAGGTTGGCTTAGTAATAGAAACAATAAAGTCTTTATTTATTTAAATTTTGATACATGTTATGTGGCCGTCACTAACACCAATTGGCAACAGTTTGGTAACTCCTTCGACCTGACATTTTGAGTGTCTGTTATTTTTTTACAAATCAAGTTCAAAAACTGTGTCAGATCGGTGTTAGTGATGTACATCAAAGTGAAGTGGAACATTTTCCGACTGTACGGCACCTCAATTATGGTTACGATGGATATTTCCAGAGAAATTTGATTTTTTTACACCCGTAAGGTTTCTTCCCACCACTTGTCTCTTAAAGGGAAGATTTGACATATTTGAATGGCTTACCGAATAAGCTGAAATATTCAATATACGTATAGATTTTTCAGTTTAACTGTGTTTTAAACTTTAAAAATAATTAATTATATTTCAGATCTTCCCTTTACCTTTCTGTCAATGCTATCTTTCTCATTCAATTTTCATATTTCTAAAAATTTGCCATCAAGATGGAATGATATCGAAACTACAACGAAGATTGTTCCATTTAGTATGCATACTAACAGACATGTCGTCGACTCATCAAGATGTCCTCTGGCAGTGTGCAAGAAAATAACACAAGGTCAGAAACAGTTTAAAGGTAAAATAAAGCCACGAAATACAATAACTATTGCATAAAAGCACTAACAATCCAACTATATTATGCCTTAAAATGTAGGTTACTATGGCAAGTAAGACCTTCGCACACCGAATTCGATAAAAAAAACACCTTGATTTTTGTGTCTTCGGCAGACAAATTATGGCAATACACTAGCATTATTTATTGAATGGAATTACATTTCGCACAAAATATTAAAAATTATTATGTCCTTCAATGTACACTAATATTAATATTGCTGTAATTGAAAATGAATTATATTACAACCAATTTAGAAATTATTTTCTATTGAACAATCTTCTCGCCACAAAGAATTAACAGGCAGACTAGGTATATCTTTCCCCCTCTCTTTAAAACCACTGGCCACTTGATCCATAGACACCCGTACAAATGGAAAACTTTTCTATTTAAAAAAAAAAATTCCCTCCTGTAATTAGCGCCGGAATGAACTTATAGAGAGAGGTTTAGTTAAATTCTTAGTTTTCGCGAGTGGCAACACTGTTTTTTTTATGATTTTAGTTCTCCTTCAACAGGGTTCCCACTCTCAAAAACTAAAAATTGAACAGCACCCCTCCTCATAAACTAAGTCCGGTGATACGTAGTGCCAATTGCAATATGGCGGAGGCCCTCCCTGTTGAATTTTTTAAAGGAAAGTTCTCCATTCGTGGCATAAGCTACCTATAAGAATTTTGTTGAGCGGAAGCTGTGACAAATGGAATAATTGAAAGCATGCACTCTTAAAACTGCTTTACTGACCTCTGAAAGGTTTGCCGCTTGACGTAATTGTCTCGAACATATTCAACCATTTGCTTCTGTGTCCGACCGCTATACCTGAGAAATAAAAATGTTCGTTAGTAGAACTGCGCCGACTCATAGACGGATACAGAGGGGGGGGGGGGGGGGGGTATTTAGTAAATCTATTGTAAGTTAATTTATTACGCTCTTATTTCATCGATACTACATATTTTTATTCTATTTACTACTATATAACTACCCCCTCCCCCAAAAATGGGCTTGATTCGCCCCTGCGCCGATTACAGGGGAGGGGGACAACATTCATATTGAAAAACAGTATAAAACCCCATAACTTAACTAATCTTCACTAAATTTGGTGAAGTACCTGAATGAAGATCCTCTTGAAAGAACTCTTGTTTTCTGGCGTGGTACTCGTTTTACAACAGAACATCGGAAAAACCCATGATTTTCAACACATTTCTTCCAAAAATTCTTACATTCGTTTCTACCTTCAAAGAAGAATTCCACAGTATCTTTGTAATAACCCTGCAACAACAAATAATTAGTTAATATACTACGAACAAACGAACAAGCATAGTTAATTAAAACAATTAATTAAAATGCTTACATATCCTTCAGGGTGAAGTTTCACCAGAAATCGCTTTCTTTTAAAGGACAGCTTCCTGATTTTGGCCCATGAGAATGTATTAATTTTGGTATAATTTTGGAACACCAGAATTCCCATGTGCGCAACAGCTAAGTTGAGAGGTACGCCTTCGTGATCCTGAAAATATAATTAAGTGAAAAATCACGCATTATCATCCATTAATTTTGTAACGTATATTTTACTTTACTTATTCCCTGGTTCTTTTCGGCAGCCCCCGAATTCAACGTTTTGGAAATGGAATTGGAAATCGGAGTGCGGTAAATATTTGTTGTAGAGCTAGAAAATATATTTTAGGCATTAGAAGAAATATTTCTCGACATTTTGATACATAGGGCTAATATGTTGCCGTCTCTAACACTGGCCCCACATAGAATGTATCAATTATCGAGAATTATTTCTTCGAATGCCTTAGATCTTATTTCTAGCTCTGAAATAAATATTTACTATGAAATTCATTTAGTACAAAAAACAAGTAGCATTGGTGCCCCGCGGGAGGGGGGAGGACTCTGATTGGGTCTCATCAATATATTGTAGTTAGGCGGGGATTCCACCAAAGTCAATAGTGATAGTAAATTTAGACTGTCTAAGAATGTCTGCTACCACGTCAAAAAACATTTACTATCATTATTGACGTTGGTGGAATCCCCGCCTAAGGCAGCGGAAACTGCAACACATTGTAGCTGTCATGTAGTTTCGGCAAATTACAGTATATCATGTCAATTTAAAATATGGAGTTAACTATATTTGGTTAGGTCATGGAATTGCAAGCAATACAATAACTGAGCCATACATTATTATTATTATTGTGACAGATTTGTATAATTACCTTGGCAGGATGCATTTTGATACCGTAGAGCTCACACCGTCTCGCCGTTTCTAAAAGATTTAAGTCCGCTTCAGCCGGAGATTGTCCTCTAAAAATAATAAAGAGATATGCTTAAAAAATCAATCATTTAGTGTTTGACATAGTTCCAAAATCGTAATATTGCCGGAAATAGTACTAATAAACTGTCTTTTATTGGAATAAACACTTCATATCGGAAGTTGGAGGTTTTGCATGATCAAAATATAATATAAACTATTTCAGCACACGCTGTAAGTTTTCCGTATTATGGGCTACAGTAGACATTGGAATGTAGGTTCCTTGAATACTGTTAACTTCATTGAAGAGAAAGTATTTCAACAGACAGCGTATATCTTCAACCCAAATTCTAGAGATCAACTCACACATGTTTCTTGTGGTTTTCCATAATTTTTCGTTCAAGCTCGTCGTCCTGATTTGGTACAGATTTATAGGTTTTCAGGTACCGGTGGTCTGGGTAGTCCTCAACCACATAGTCCCCGCATTCAGCTGAAAACGTTAACATTACATTAATACAAATCATCATCATCCTCCTCATTTCAAGTCCAGTCTCCCCATGTCATGCGGCCACTTTCGGTCAATTCCCTAATAACCGAATGTTTTACGTAACGGAATATTCTTCCTCTGCAGCCAGATTCATTCCCCCAAATCCACACACGCTGCTACACCTGATAGGGGACGGTTAAACCGGTCTCATAAAATTTAATAAACACAGCAACACAAACCGAATATACTATTAAGATTCCCGCGCCTAATTATTGATATAAGAAACTGTACAAAGTACTGGTAGAGATGCATTTTAAATCTTTTTGTAGGTGTCATAAGAAGGTAAAATACTCTTATGATTGATCCTGTCATTTTAATAGCCGATATCGCAGTCCCCTACAATGTAGGCTGTCTAAAAGGAACAAAAGACGGGTTTGTAAGGGTATACCTTGGACAATATAAGACGCCATTAAGGCAGCAGTATTGTCGTTGCACTGAAGGAGGCCTTGAGCCAGGTCCCGCTTGAGTTGCAGGCAGAACAGGTACCGTGTAAACTCTTCCTCCAGCTGCGCCGGATCAGGAGTGTAGAACTTGACGGCGAACCTAACCAGCGTGTCCACCAGAGACAGTCCGATCTGCCGCGACAGAGGCTTCTCAAGGTCCAGCCAGTACTGGTGGAAACCAAGAAACGGAATAAGAACCATACAGTCTACGCACGCTTTAGTAATTACTTAATATACCATGTTGTTGTTTCCAATGCCTGCTTTCAGCATTTCTGCTTTAAGCAATCCTGTCAGCCTGACGGGGAGAGTGAGTCTGTTAACTTGAGGCACCCTAAGGGCAGGGAAAGGGGAATTGGCTGACAGGGTGGACCTCCTGATTATAGTGGATTCCGAACCACTTGGGGAACATGGTAATGTCACACGATGAAATCGGAGGTGACCAGGACTCGACACGCACGTAGACTGACAGGTATAGTCTCAGCGCGTAATCATGTCCCACCATGTTCCCCTGCCAACACTGTCCACACTACCAAGTTTTTCGCAGTTTGAAACATGTTCTGCTCTCATGGAATCAACATGGTAAGGCCGTTGGCAAGTATACCCTCCAAACACGTAATTAAGCCGATTGTAGGACTAATTTTATGAGTTATGTTGTTATATTAACTCCACACAAAAACGAAATACGCCAATCATCCTTCTACCTCTAAATTACGAGCTATTAAAGCTATTTGTTACCGCTGAACAAGAAACTTCCAATTGAGAAAGCCCAAACGAATTTTTAACACTGCCTAAAACTGCAGTAAGCGGGATATTCCTAGAGGACGTAGGTATTTTATACACCCAACGCATTGCATCGGCACCTTTCATGTTGAGTAGGCCCATATATGGAATGCCTATGGTCGCACATTCCTAATACTAAAACGCTGTCAAATTGATCGTTCCATACCTTTGTGCCATTAAGCTCTTGATATTCTAGACCGAAGTAATCGGCTTCCAACAGGTTGAGCTGCTTGCATACTTGTTCAAATAGCACGCGGCCTAGAGCTTTCGCCTAAAACAAACAGAAAATATATTACCACACAGTTAGATAACAAGGCAACTGAGACCCATGATACCGCGACGACGACAGTATCAAAATTGATGCAGACTCTTGCCTTCACAGAGAAGTTAGGCAAGGTCGGGAATTTAAAATATTGCTTGGTTTGAGTACTATCAGTGGTGTTGCTTGCGTGCAAGAGGTTGCATGACAATAGAAAAGGCGGAAAAGTCATAAAAATTATCCGAAGAACAAGCCCATTAGTGGAAAGTAAATGACGATTGTTGGCCATATAAAACAGCGTGAAGTACATGTTAAATTCGTCAATTGACCCATTATTCATTTAATTGAAACAGGCCCGACATTTGTTCAATTTTATGCTGTCGTTCTTAACAGACAATCTCCAGTATTAAATTACTAGACCGCAGCAAATTTTACAGTATATTATTAAATTTCATGCATGTCGTTTCAAGGCGGATTCATTCATCTATAACTATAATTATGAATGTACGATATGTGCATTCAGCGGATAACCAATATTGCGTATTTTTTAAACCTTAACAGGGGCTATTATAATTAAAATAGGCAAGACAGCCAAGATGGTGCAACACAAAGAACAGAATAATTACCAAATAAGAAAAACGAGACCCAAATAATTTTAAATTGGTTTTGATATTCAAATATTACTAAGAGAGCATAAAATGCTACGTGACTACTGTATAATTCCTAAGGTATGCTACTTGACATCAGGATACTTGTCTTCATAGTCCTGTCTAAAATTTGCTTTTTGTTTGCTTTTTTTAAAAATTCTATTTTTAATTCTTTACTTAATGTTGGGAATTTTACACAGTTTCCAAATGGAGTTCTTCAGTAATACAAGTTGCAATCCAACGAGTGACACAAAAACACGTTACGGCTGACGATGCCATAGTAAAATATTTAATAACATACGATACGGAGATTTCACATGTAGCTTCAAAGCGTAGCATAGAATTTTAAATTACAAAGACAAACACACCACAAGCAAGGGCCTAAATAAACACAAACCTACAAGTTTCGAATATTAAATCACGTGGTCTAGTAATCTCTAGCGAACCCTTTTATCACAAAGACTTCGGATAGGCTGCAACATTACACACACAAAAAAAAAATAATGGAAAAACAGAAAGCATGACATGGAGGAGAAACCTACATTTTAAATGACTTTTTACCATTGTAGAGTAATTCAGGTCATTTGAAAATAATGATTTTAATACTGCCCATTTCAAATACCAATAATAACGCAGGTGAGTTATGATTTTTAACGCTTCTCGTGCCGCCATTTTCGTGAGAGGTAAAATGGATCATTTTTTGTTGTCTCAGCCAAATCAATATACAATGTAATTTGCAGTAATATAATATTGTAGTCCATAAAACTTGATTAGACACGCGACGAAAAAAAGAATCCACATATATCAAGACATGTAGAGTAGTGGTACAGACTCCGCTCGGATGGTTTAGTAATAGAACAAGTCAATATTTAATCCTTCCCTTAAAAAATTGTAGTGCACAATATGAAATTCAGGAGGGGAGCAGAGCCCCCCCCCCTCCCCCTGTCATCGGCTACATTATAAACAGAATATAGTGGGGAAAACAACAGCATAGCATATAAACGCCAAGGGACGACGTGCTCAAGCCCCAAACAGCCGGCAAAGGCTCTTCTACTCGTAATCAATACCTGGAACCTGGGACACGTAAGAAGACGCAACAGAATTAACCCGACCAATAGACTCCCCTCTCAGTTTACGGTGATCATAGGATCAGCTGAGCTGTGAAGCTGTAGGGCTGCTACTTATTTCATTTAGCCCATTGAATTTGGGTCAAAGCGTTCATAATTAAGGAATTGCGTTACAATGCTACATCGTCGGAATGTTCAAATTTAATGCTTGTTAAATTCCCATTCATGGGCCATTATGAATTTTAATAGACAACCAACCCTTCCTATATGGAGGTTTGTATGTATATATATATATATATATTTTATGCACTGCGTGACAAGTGGCAGCTCTTCATTGAAAGCTGCGGGACAGCATAGCAGCCTCACCAAAATTGTCTCTTACATCGGGATGCTTTCTCAAAAATGGCTCCAACGATTTTCTTTAAATTCGCAAATATTGTAGTCGTTATTAATGTAAACAAAACCCATTAGGTCGTTTACCCCTTGATAGTGTGGTACTGGGGACAAAAAAAACTCAACTTTCATGAAAAATGACTGAAAATACATTTTCTGTGGATGCTTTCTGACTGAAATTATGGATAATTCTTGCCCCAATACATTACGTACCCTGCCATTATTACTGTGAATTGGTCTAGCCATTCCAGACTATACAATCATCCCATCGATGAATTCAGTGTTTTGGGATAGGGAAAATCGAGGCAACGGAAATTTAACCATAGGGCAATTCTTTACCATGGAACTACACATTTTATCTATCTCGGTACCTATATACTAATTCATAAATAGGAAATCATATACGGGTTCACCCATATCGGTTCTATAATCTTATGTCCAGCGTTAAGTTAATCTGTAAATAGCATTGTAGGGCTGGTGGTGAATACCTTTGCGCATTGTCTATTATTATTTAATAGCAATGTCTAGCAAGCATGCAACACTCCTAAAATACCAGTTTTCATGTTGAATCAAGAAAAACAAATAATTTTTGACAATTAAGCATACATATATTATTGCTTCTTATGCTTCTTATTAGACACACAGATGCAATCACTTACGGTATGGCCAACCATGTGAATTATGCACAATTTGGTATTGAAATGAGGCAAAATAAATGCAAGGGAATCATAATATAATCGTAGTAAGCAATGCTCAGCAAAACCAAAACAAACAATTCGTTAATTGAATGCAGTATCTGGCACTACTGCGGGTACGACGGAAATTCACCGTGAAATGAGGACGATAGCCGTAAAGTCATTGGTAAAGATTATGATTTCAGCCTTAGGCGCGGTTTCCACCGACCTCTAAGTGCAGAATACGCATACGGTGACGTGGTAGCAGACATTCAAGACTTAGGCGGGTTTTCCACCGACCTCTCATTGCAGAATGCAAATGACATTGACGGAAATTTGAATTTTTCTTTTTAAAGAAATCTATTAAAATGTTTGTACATAACATATCCCATGACGCCATTTTTTAATTTTAGTTTGTTTGTGATTTTACTCTATGATCATTGATCAATTTTAACATTGGCATAGAGTAAAACAAAAATTTCCGTCAATGTTATTTGCATTCTGCAATGAGAGGTCGGTGGAATACCCGCCTAAGTCTGGAATGTCTGCTACCACGTCACCGTATGTGTATTCTGCACTTAAGAGGTCGGTGGAAACCGCGCCTTATTAATCAGAGTGTAGACTACAAACTGGGTCTATCTAACCATGTATCTACGACTATCTACATATTTCAATACAAGATACTCCTTCAAGTTACAGCCGACAGGCTGGTTGGCAGCAACATGTGGCATCGATGCCCCCACTCCCATTGACTCTGGCACTCTTCCGATACAAGATACAGTAAGAGGCAAATGCAATAAGCCAGGTAATACAATACAACCTCCATAACGCCACTAATGCAAAGTGTGATAACCTACACTAGTGAAATGACTGCAAAGTTCAGCAGTATTTGATACTGTGTTTGATTAATAAATTCCACATTACTGCATCTTTTTGCCCCATGGTCAAGGCAATTCGTAATGTTCTCATTAAGCGCTTATTCCACATACGTCAATAGTAAATAGTAAATGTGGTTTTGACGTGGTAGCAGACATTAAAGACATACTAAAAATGTCTGCTACCACGTCAAAACCACATTTACTATTGACTATTGACGTATGTGGAATATGCGCCTAATTGGATGATTTTATTTTTAGCTGTTTCTCCATCTGCTGCATTAAAAATTTCAACACTCCATCCAGAATGAACGATAGCGTAACAGAAAGCTAATAAAAAGCCGAAAACTGGGCTTGGCAAATCGTAAAAAGCACCCTCGGGCGTCAATCACTTGGCGATTGCCTTTTACAACCCCTTCCGGCGGACCGGACATTCACAAATTTCCTCCCCCCACCCAAACTCAGCTTTGATTTTTGGTTTTTACTAACTTCCCGATTTTGAAAGCAGCCGCCTATAGTGTGCTTAATCGTACTATGAAAGTAGACAATCCGTAATAAGGTCAAAACCCAGAGTGTTGCCATGGCAATGTGTCTCCCAATCCATCAAGCAAGCTAGCGGCTACGACAGCGACATTAAATTTTACTGCATGGTACTAATTAGAGTTGAATTAGAGAACGTAGGAGAGATAGAATATTAGTTTCCCGCCAAAATATATTTTTTTGAATTTCCATGACTATTCCTATGACCAGCCACTGAAAAAAAGTAGCAGGTGGCCCGAGTAAAAAAAATATGTTTGGCGCGCCCGAATGTCCCACCTCTCCTATATAGAACTCAAGTGCTAACATACTCCATTTTTATAATAACGAAGGATAGGAAATTGTGGCAGCAGACAAATTAGCCCCTCTAAATAAGGTCATAGCCCAGAGGAGAGAAATCGCAGCAGTGAGCGAAGAAGAATAATTTGTGTACATTGCGGGGAATAGTAGAAAGGGAAAAGGGAGCATTATATAGCTTGGGCTAATATCTTGACTAAGCTAACATAGTTGTTGAGTGAAAACCCGGCTTAAGGACCCCCTCCTATTGGAACGGAGTAGAAGAGTAGAAGGTGGGGGTTTGGGGGGGGGGGCGTGAAACGTAATACCCTAGCCTCAATATGTCACCTCCTCCTTCCGATGCAAATTCCATTCCAACTAAGAGAGAACAGTTTCCATATACAATTTATACTCAATGCATGGATGCCTGTTTCTATTTAATCGATACGCGGGGCATGCTGTAATGGAAATGGTGTATTCTCACTGTTCTGTGAACTCAATCCCTTATTTACTTTCGGTTGAGGGTGATGATACAGCTTACAGAAACCGGTTATGTTGCGTGATATTTTAACGAAGTTTTCTGTTGGCTATTCCACTTGTCAATTTTCCATCCATGATAGTGATTACTTTTTTGTTATACCTGTACTCTGTCATTGCCCATTTTAATTCCCGATGGTTAAAATTGATCAATATTCATATGAAACACGTATTCCAAACAAAATTAAAATGGCAACGTCTTAAGATGTGACGAACAATTTCAATTAATTTCTTGAGAACGAAAGAATCCCTTCATAATGATGGTCTCGTATATTATAAAAATAAAGCAAAGAGGGCGGATAAACTTAAAGAATTGAACAAAAAAAAGTCAATTATTGAAGACAAGTGGATGGGGTACAAAAAATTTATGCTATTTCCGCCAATTATATTGATGAAAAATTGACAAATAGAAGGGTCCCGTATTTAAGGCAGAAATTTCAAAATACTAGTATTTTGGAAACAACTTGAGACCATGCCATTTTGCCGAGATTAATTAATTCCTCGTTCCATAGCGGCAAAAATTTGAAAATGATCATACGAAAAACGCTAAAAATATACAAACTTTCCCAGTAATCTTAGCTTACATTTTCTCAACGGATATTGTGATGACACAATAAAGCGCAAAATACAGAATTTGTAGAGAAGTATTAAATCAGTGAGGGAAATTGTCTGCATGTCAGGAAAGCTTGTATAGTTTTAATGAATATTTTATAAAACCAGTTTTTAATCTTTGCGGCAATGAAACGAGCAACTAATTATTAAAAAAATATATATATATTATTATCTAAATGCCACGGTCATGATTTGTATACAAAATGTTTTGAAATCCTTCCCTTAAATTTAGTCCTCCTTAAGAACAAGGTCAGTTTAGAGGTTGGCACACTGCCTAAGCAAGGTGAATACACGAGTTCGAGTCCCGCATTCGTTAAATTTTACATGTCTTCCCATCCCTTCTTATCAATATTTTACTAGTATTATCGCTCTTTCATCAGATTAACAACCTAATCATTCCCACCCACTGTACCAATCTTATTCTAAGCTCACAGACCAGTGGCCTTCAGATATGAAAAAAAAAACTGATAATAACTCAAGGGTGTCAGTCATAATAATTGTAAGCGTGTACAAATGATAATTTCTTAATTAATGAATTTGAGGTAATAAGAGTACAATATTTACTTAAACCCAATTTTCTACCCAAACTCAATCCCGACAAGATTAGGTTTCTGAACTTTTTTTTAAACTATGAAATGTACAGTATTTACAAGACATGATTAAATGGTGATTCAGGATTAAAAGACCACTGTAGTCTGTACTATACCAGTATTTTTTCCCTTCCTTCTACGAACCATCCTGGAACCGCTCATCAGCATTACTTCGGGATAGTCCTGACATTTCTCGCTGCCATAGCTGCTAAATCTGGGCCCTTGTTTTTGTTAATATCTTTCCCTTTTCATCTCGAGCCATACCAATTCCTTCCCAACGCAGCCACCTCTGACTAAACCATTTTCCGCACTACGTTCACATTTAGAGCTTCGATCTTAAGAGTGTACAGCCCGTAGGAAAGTGGCAGCCCGAAATTTAATACTTTTTATTTAATTAACTAAGCATGTTATTAAAGATTTGGCTCATCAAAGTTGTAGAAGACTAATTCATGCATCATATTCAGGTAATAAGGTATTTTTAGTTTTCGAAATTGTAGTTTTTTTTAATAAAATCTTTAATATGTGAAAAGTTATTGCTTATAAAATATTTGCATGTTTCGGAAAAAACTACAATTTTGAAAAGTTGTAGAAGACTACTTCATGCATCATATTATAACATGCTTAGTTAATGAAATAAAAAACAAAAAGTATTAAATTTCGGGCTGCCAATTTCCTACGGGCTGTACACTGTTAAGTAGTTATACAACTATACTACACTAGTATTATCCCTGATCAACAGCACATCCCTCAATATGCCTACACTCGGCATCAACCAACTGTAAATGAGAATGGGCGGCCATATTAATGGAATCAGCCAACCATAGTCAGAATGACAACTCCCATTAGTATCTCATTCGGAGAGATGGGATTTCAGGAGAAAAAAAAACAGTATCAAAAAGTGAAAATGCTGAAAGTTGATTTTGAAAGTCCAGTGGACACAATTTGGGGAGCATTCAACCGGTGCTATCTCATGCTCCTGTCTGTTCTCCTCACCCCTCCCCCTCAAAATTCAAATGTCACGCCATATTTGTAAGGGGAAAACACTTTTATGTACAAAGTCGAATTTCTCGTGAAATATGGATCGCAGTGCCATAAATTAAATTGTAAGAAGTAGAAGAAATCCTCTCCAACATTTTCATACATACGTGTACGTATACAGTATATAATATGTATATGCACATTTAGCTACTAAATATAACAAGCTAATAATGACGCCTCGCATTTCATCAACAAATTGTCACATGCAATCTTAATCAACATTATGCTTTACTATTACCGTAGACTAAAGTTAATATAGATAATGACGTAAGAATGTGCAAGTCAACCATGGCTCAACCGACTACAAAAGGCTCAGTCATTAAATCCTCCTTCTTTTAAAGATTTGCATGAGGTGTGGGTCAAGTTGCAATGGGATTTGCAAAATGGATTTGATGTACTCTCAGTCAATACACAGAAGATGACAATTAAATATGTGCTCTCTCAAGGAGTCAACTTACAACTTCACTGTAGTCAATAGATTGTATTGTGCCTTTAAGTTTAACCAAGTAGGCTGTTCAAAAGTACATAAATAGGCGATTGGTCTGGTGATGGGGAAGTATTGGGAGAATGCGATCCACCAAGCCGCTTGAGGAATGACTTAGAAACTGACCTCCACGAGTTGGGAATTCTTAGATCATGCAAAACCAGACGATTTGAGGAGTGTTGTTGAACTGGCCAAAGCCAATCAGATTGTAGAGCCGGAAGGAGGGAATAGAGCGCTACAGAAATCGGGGCTAAACTCTACGAACCAACCGATGGACAAGAGCAAGCGAAGAACGCAGACTTCACAGCAAGGATTTTCGCCTTAGTTAAATAATCATTAAAAAAAAAAATAATGCCAGCGTCCCCAGAACAAGAGAGGGTGCAAGGAACACATTTTTTCCAATGCCAAAACTAAATCGCAGCCAAGATTTAGGAGGGAACGAGAGTAATATCTGTAATCAATACCGCTAACGCCTCAAAAACGAAAACGGAACAAAAATAAAAGCTAGACATCCATGCTTTGACCCATATGAGGCGGAGAGCGGGTCAATGACCGCAAGTGTGATGTTATGCATTACATAATCAGGAATCTTCAGCAAGTGCTTTAACTGGCAAGTTGGTTAGGCCACCACTTTTCCTTTACTGCTAGTATTGTAGAAGTATATAATGTAACTTGTAAGTAGTTAGGAATTCAATAATTCCTATAGTCTATTAGGAATAGTTCTGATGCCTGAATGCCGGATATGGCACAAATAATCAGTCTTATGATTGCTGGAGATACATGAAAAAAAAAATATTCATATTTGCGAAGGAATAAAGAACTAGATAGTGCTTTACGTTTCATAGCGCACCTGTGCTGTGGCTTGCATTACATTACATTGCATTGCATTACATTTTAGTCTGAAGTCATTTTTTCAGATAACGAATGAACATAGTTGATATGCAGCAAAAAACTCAATTTCTTTAATGCTTTCCAATGTACACGTCAGTATAAGGAAAGCTTTGTGATGGTCGAAATTATCGATTTCGAGATTCTAACGGATTTTGAGGGCCCAGGAATCCAGAAAAGTTGTTACGAAATGTCTGCTTGTGGGTCGATCGGTCGATCTGTAACTTGATTTGGGGCCAAACTACTCGATAGAATTTGATTAAATTCGAATTAGGCCCCAAGATATATCAAACAGGATAATAGCCTTAGCGTTAAACTCGAAATCTGGCAGATAGTTACTAGACTGTTTATCGGACTTTACTTATTTATTATTATTAGGATGTGTTGGCAATAACCAACTTCGACTCTAAGCTAGCCTGCAGATTCTGAGTTGGCGAAACTATGAACACTTATCACAAATAGGAACCTGCTAGTTAGCACACAAGAAGGTTTTTCGGACATTATTCCAATGGGGCCTTAGACAAAAAGCTCCCTCCAAAACGTGCAGAGGTGACACATCTATGTTAACATCTATAGGAGGCAGGCAGGAGTGTGTCTAATTACGTGACCTCAGTGTCACATGACACAATGTCTCTTACAAGGTTCCGTACAACATGTCATGGTCTAGGGCACAAAAAAAACAGTAACCAACATCAAGTAAAAGTACCTATGAAATTCAATAAAAAACAGTTCACGTCCCAGAGCAAAGGTCAACACCTATACTAGTAATAGGCCTCATTACTCAAGTTAATAACTTTCATTTTACTAATACAACGCAGCGAGACGAGAGCAGGGCACGTCTTAAGGAGTTTTCTGTCCATTTTTTCCAGGGTGTCGCAAAGAGGGCAGAAAGGTTCCGCTGCTACACCTGTACGGTGAAGATGTTTTTAAAGGTAGTCATGACCCGTTGTTAATCTAAAATCCGCCACTGGGTAGGTTCTTTAGCTGCCTGTCTTTCTTCTGCTTTAGGTTTTCCCAGCGCCAGCTGTCCCGCACTTGACCTGCTTCTACATACTACTTGGGCGCATATTCCACCGACCTGCTAGTGCTAAATACAAATACGGTGACATGGTAGCAGACATTCAAGACTTCCACCGACCTCGCATTGCAGAATGCAAATGACATTGACGGAAATGTTTGTTTTCCGCTATGCCATAGTTAATATTGATCAATGATCATACAGTAAAATCACAAACAAACTAAAATTAAAAAATGGCGTCATGGGATATGTAGTATTAAGTACAAACATTTTAATAGATTTCAATAAAAAGAAAAATTCTAATTTCCGTCAATGTCATTTGCATTCTGCAATGCGAGGTCGGTGGAAACCCTGCCTAAGTCATGAATGTCTGCTACCACGTCACCGTATTTGTATTAAGCACTAGCAGGTCGGTGGAATATGCGCCTTAGCTATTGAATTTTAATTACCTGGACCTGGAAGAGGGTGACCGTATCATCCAGCATCTGAACGCGGACCGCCAGCATTTTGCCGCCTTTCTTTGGTGTCCCAGGCGGTGTCCTATCAATACCTCCCGGCTGCGAATGCGAATGACTAATTCGCTCCGAGTCTACCATCTTCTACAGGCCCTGCAATTCAAGCCCATACAATGGAATTATGCAATAGACTGATATAATACACATGACACATAAATTATTCATACAAAGAAAATTAATAATAATTATTATTATATTACGAGAACAAACAGTACGCTAGTACCATCATCTGGCCAATGAGGCTTGACTGCCCCAGCTGTTCTATGGCCTATGTCATATTCACTGAATATCGGATAATCAATCAATACTTTGTGCAAAATCTTATTGTAAAGGAAATATTGATCGATTAATGAGGCCAGATGAAAAGAAATGTTCCTCCTCATTTTGACTATAGTATGTGGCCATTGATAGTGATGGTCACGTATTCTGTATCAAAATGCGAAATTTTATTATGTAAAAATTACCGGCTCTTAATAAGTAGAAAACAGTGGTCATCATACTAAGAAAAATTACCCTACACAGAAATGAAATGATATCGGAATTCGATAAAATAATAAGTCTAGTAGCAATCAAAGATTTAAATCTTGTTCTAAGCTGTGAAAGAAATACTATAATAGAAAATATAGTCAATGGTAATTTGGGACGCTGCCTGTAATATGTTCTTTAAATAATCCAAATCAATTTACCTTTGGCTACGTTGACGGGAAGCTGGAGGCGAGAGGTAAAAGGGTCCCAGGTGTGTTCGTATGGCACACACCCATCATGCTCCCAGCATCTGAAAATAAAATATTAACCATTTCAAACTCTTTCTATACGTGTCTAAAAACGCTAAAAAAAAACATTTCACACCAATAAAATAAAATGGAAACTTTACTAAGCCTATATTGGCTAACTTCACAACTTTGCCTATATTATTTCAAAATTAGCATTCCTCAAATTTGGTTCAAGAATTTACTCAATGCGGAAATTTGACACTACTCCATTTCGGACGCTATAGTCCAGCAGTCGCATTTTCCCCTACCGGTGAATTGGTGATGGTAAGGTACCCATTAGGGTTGTATGGACCCCGGCCCGTGTCCGTAAGAAAATTTCACCTTTTATGCCTCGAAATTTCCGTAGGTTAGCATGAAAACAAGACTTTATATAGTCTTATTGTTCGCCTTTTGTTTGCAATAAAGTCGTTTTTTCATTTCATTTCATTTCATTACCTCAGTTTAGTTCTACTCCACCACCTGGACATAGCCTACTAGAAATTACCCAGGAGTTACTTTTATAGATGATGATATGGGACAACAGGCAGCAATAAACCAGCTTTAAGCTGCGTCCCGACCAAGGGCAGATCCAGCGGAAAATTTAGGGGAGGTTGGGGGTCACAAGTTTTTTGTACGTTTAAAAGGTAATTTTTTTGTTGAAAAGTTTTATCAATTTTTTTATGAATTTACTCATTTAGAGGGGGGGGGGGTCATGACCCCCTGCCCCCCCCCCCCTGTGGATCCGTCACTGGTCCTGACTATGTCATGTGGTTTTGCCATGTGCCTTTGCCATGTGGCCTCTCGTCCGCACTATCGCTTTGTGTGTCCGGAAATGTTGGAGGAAGATGATGACGTGTTGTTAGCTGCTGCGCTGATTGTTGGTTTGTCATGTGGGTTGTGCAGAAGGACTGAATTTGGATTCGACCAAGACTGCGAGCAAAATATTAGTATAGTGCTTCTGATATGATAAAGGACCTAATTTTTGACTAATTTAACTAATTAAATTTGGAATATCGTTGTGATATTGGTTTTCGATTTTTTTTTCCAATTTAATAGTAGTGACTTTGAAAAGTTGCTTCCAAATTTAGCCCCGGCAATTTTTCGCAAAGATATTATGTTTAGAAAGGCTATCCTTGCTCATGAGCGTTTTGCATTTGCACTTCGACTTTTCGCTACTATACTACCGACTATTAGAGATTCTTAACCATCACTCATGTATACGTTTAAGATTTCAAAGCTGGTGATCACCTACTAGCCACTGGACATGCGCATTAGCAGAGTGGGCGAAGCATCCTCACTTGAAAGCCACGTGGCAAAACTATATGGCTTCCTTTGAGCGAGACCGACATGCTACGGGTGCCCTCACCCTGTGCCTTAGGGACCATCCCAAAAACAAGTCTACACTACACAAAAACCCACACATGGCAAAGCCACATGGCACAGTCAGGACACGGCTTAAAATGTCCTCCATGTAGCTTTAGATATTTCTGACACTATACGTGAGAATGATGGAATGCGATGATCATTAAAAGACAGTGCCGACACCCTATAGATTACAAACATCCGTATTTACAACGCTTTACACCAGATTAAGATAACGCGCGGGTGAGCTTTAATCAAAAGTAAACAAATTGATAAACTTTTTATAGGCCTACCTCTACTAGAAACTGAACACAGAAGCATCTCCCATTATTGAAACCAGCGAAATGTATCCTAAAGATTTGTTTATGACACTACCAAATTATAGGATGGTGAAAACTTATCGATCAAGCCCGAATTACAAGTGGAGTGGCCTGGGCCAGTCTAGTCAGTGAGACACGTCAAGATATTTTGTTTCGAAATTAAGATACTTCTTTGTATTTAATAGCTTACCCAGCAACAAGTCAGCATTTGTAAAGTATCGATGGCCCGACCCACACGTGAATGGGGCTCTTAGAAAAAATCCATGAAAAACTCACTTCGTAACAGCGCAGCGCAAGCAAAATTGAACGAGCTCGTAACACTAACAAAAATGTGATAATGATGGCATAAGCAACAAGAGCATCATTGACGGGTGTAAAAAAAGCCCCTCGGGATCTAATTTTAAGAAATTAGTCGGGAGTTTGCGTAAAAAGAGGGCAGGGAGGGTATGAGGTTTATTGTTTTTAACGTGTACCCCTTATTTAGTATCTTCAACCCTGAGCTTAAGCATTAATCACTTCTAAACTCTGTCCCATGTCTTCAAAAATCGATTAGTTGCTAAGGCACAGTCTCTTTTTTACTTCAAGTCTTTTGGTTTCGTGGAAGAGAAGTATAG
Source organism: Psococerastis gibbosa (assembly GCA_963971405.1). Taxonomy (NCBI): domain Eukaryota; kingdom Metazoa; phylum Arthropoda; class Insecta; order Psocodea; family Psocidae; genus Psococerastis; species Psococerastis gibbosa. The sequence goes on along the minus strand of OZ020489.1, from coordinate 29,313,656 downwards.
CGTTGCTGGACCAACGGAATGAATTTATATAATTCGTGTATTTTTTCTAAATTTGTTTTACACAAATACGAAGAAAGTCGCCCCCTCATGCCAGCGGCGTGCGAGGGTAGCACTCAATACCTATACCTAATTCACCCAAAACACTTTTACTATAACTACGAGTTAACAACTAATTTATACCTTCCCAACTACCTATACCTAACAATAATTTAAAAAAAAAAAATTACCTATATCTATCTAACTCTAATCGCTGATTGCTTAGGCGTGTATTCCACTTGTCAATATTCCGTCATTTGTGATTAAAAAAAGTTGAAATTTTTGTTTTAATGAGACTATTATGTAGATACTTAACTTATCTATTATAAATTATGTTATAATATGGTAGAGACTTATTAATGATGTCTGCTACCATACCATAACTTAATTTATTATAGATAAGTTAAGTATCTACATAATAGTCTCCTTAAAACAAAAATCTTAACTTTTGTTTAATCACAGATGACGGAATATTGACCAGTAGAATACACGCCTTAACAGTCATTGCCTCATGCTCCATGACTAATGTTGAAACACACAATATGTACACCTTTTTTAAAAAACACTGAACTTGCAATAGCGCTATACAGTATGCAGATGAATATGAATTACTTAAAAAGATAGTGAAAAATAACAGGACACATATGGACCCACTCTATGTTTAACCGGTTAAAAAGGCCAACGCGTATCTCAAACACGTCAAACATCGTAACACCAAAGGCTTTCACGGCCGGAGTCGAATGAAGTTGCGGCTGAGCCTCCAAGATACAATCTGAAGATGTCGACCGCAGATTGACGAAACGTTTGTAAGTTCGCTTTCATTTGGACCACGGCCCATCAACCCGGATTCTACTGGTACGTGAAACATCATCTGCTGATTTCCCACCAAATTTACCCCATTAAGAAGCTGTAACATTATTTTCTTTACTCTATGCACAGTTACACATTGCCCGCGCTGTCTCACAGTAAACCACCCACATTGCCTAAGGAAATCGCGTGTGAATACCATTAGCGTCATATTCAGTCCATGAGGACATTAAGAAGCTAAGTGAAAGACAGACAGGTCCCTCGGGGCCCCATACAACAGGCAGCCATTAAATCAAAGTTATTAGTAACGAAGCTTAATTGATAGCGGAGCTGAATGGAGAGGAAATGGTGGCCATGCGACAGAAAAGGATCAATAAATATTACTTTGAGATACTGCGTATTTCGCGTCACATTAGTGTTCAGAAACAAAATGGATGGGAAAACAGTGGAGTAAAAATGCAGCAACTGATCTCCTTCCACAGTTCCACAGCAGCGTTTTTGTGTGATTTTCTATTTATGCTTTTCAAAGCGGCTTCCTAGAAACTTATTAGCGGGTTTTCTTTTAAAAAATTTCCCCCGATTTCCTTTTGACCTTCATTCAACTTAGCAACTTGCATGAATAATAAATGTTATACGGGAAAGAAGCGTTCTTCTATAGACATGTTCTCAGTATTTTGAATTTTGTGTAGAAAGATATAATCGCGGAATAATCTGGTACATACAGCAACATGAAATGAAAGGTAAAGCGAGCTTATTAGTTTTCCCCACATATTTACTCAATTTAGGATGCGTTCGAAATAAGCGTCTGGCAAAGCTTATCGGACAGAGATTACCATTCAGTTATATGTACAAAATAAAAATACACGAAAGGCTTATTCAACCCAGTAAATGTTTCATTTCAACAACGAAAACACTATCAATAAAATGGGTCATTTCCAGACACCATAAAATAAGTTTATGCGCCTACAAACACACGCTGCACATAAAACGACGCTCAACGTGCCGAAAGGGGGCAACTTGCCTTCGTGATGGCCTACACAGTACTCGGGTTGTCAACTATCTCCTTTTGCTATCACTATGTACACGTTTTGGCATTTTGTCCATACTTTTCTTTTAGTGCACTACTCATAGAATGCAAGTATTACGAGTATGACCTCTATTTTACTACTAGCCCCTTTGATTAAAGTTCTTGCCGACATTTTTTGCTTTCCAATTTATACGTAGCATAAGGAAAGCTTTGTGATGGTCGAAATTTTCGATTCCGAGATTTCAACGGATTTACACGTTTTAAGGTCCCAGGAACCCAAAAATGTGATTTTTACGAAGTTTTTACGAAATGCCTGTCGGTCTGTCTGTGAGTAGATTTGCGGGCAAACCACTCGGTGGATTTGGCTGAAATTTGGCATATAGGTTCACAAAAATCATACCTCGAGATCAATTTTTTTATTTTGGGCTAACTCAATTTGGGGGGGTTTTATTCTCAAAAAACTCCAAAAAAATGTCTAAAAAAATCATTTCTCAAAAACGGCTCCAACTATTTCTTTTAAATTCACATATATTGTAGTCGTTATTAATGTTGACAAAATACGGGGGGTCGCTTGCTCCTTGATAGATTGCGTCTGGGGGTAAAAAAATAAAAATAACTAAATTTTAATGAAAAATGACTAAAAATAATTTTTCTGCGAAACCTTTCTATCGATGATTTATTTCTACCTTCAGGCATGTTTTAGGTGTTAAATTGAGTAATGAAACCGGACAGGTTGCTTTCCCAAAAATCTATTTTGGTTTTGTGCAAAAAAAATCACGCTCAAATGCATTGCGTGCCTTGCCATTATTACTGTGTGGTTATGTGTTGGTCCGACCTATCTAGAATTTACCTCACCTCCAGTGACGTCAGGTGTACACCCCCCCCCCCCCGAGATATCCAAAATTTAACCATAGGAAAATTATTTACCATGAAATTACTCATTTTCTCCATCTACTAATTGATAAATTGGAAAGCATGTTCGAGTAAACTCGGACCGGTTCTTTCTACTTTTCATTTTAATTTCCATAAGTCTACAACTTCAAATACAGGGTAATCCAGAGCAGTTGTAACACCCCCTTAACTTCGTTATTATGGGTAATATTGAGGTGCGGTAAAAAAAAAGTATTGTAGAATAGGGGTCATACTTTTCTATGGTCTTACAAAGGTCTGCATAGGCATACTAAAGGTACCACTTTTTTGGAGGCACATGGGGTATCGCATATCAAATGAAAGCATGGATCTAGTTCGGTGTCAAATGAAAACTATTTTTAACACCTTTCATTTGACATATTACTTATGTGCCTGGAAATTTAAGGCTATACATTTCGAATAACTTAACTCGTGTGCCTTTTTTGTGATTATGGATATGATACATTAAGGCTTAAATGAAAGCTAATTTTTAGTACACTACTACATGGACATACAGTTCAAATCATTTAATGACATTCATGTTCGAAATTAGAAATAACCCATTAACTTAATTTTAACAATAATTTGTATTTTTGGTTGGCAATAAATATGCTTGATACCATATACTCGTAATAATATAACATGTTTCATAATAAAACACAGTATTTTATTAGTAATCATTTCCCTGCAAGATCAATTTTTAAATATTTAAGACCCGTCTAAAACCCACCCTTCCTGCATCAGTGGAAAAATAACCAAGAGGCGTTCGTACCATTGTCATACCTTCAAAATCGTTACCTAAAGGAGCCTTAAATACTGCCATAATCGCTTCCATAACAACCTCAGATAATTGACACATTTCGCAAATTTCAAATGTAAAATGAACTAAAAGGAGACTGGAGTACACCGAAGTAAAATAGAAGCTCGTTCTAACTCTAATCGTTAGGACATTCTAAACAGTAACGAATCCATAATGAAGCTAGAAAGAAGTACGTGAGTTCCAGAAAGAAACAGCAACTTTAATTGTAAGATTTTAATTTAAAAAAAAGTTGTGTCATTTACAACAATGAAAGCTGGAAACTGCACAGCACGCAGCTCGCAAGGGAGAGTGAAATAAGAGATATGTCACTTTAGGATTGATTAGACACTCATGATAACGTCGGGCTTCCTGCTGTAAAACATTACTCTCAAAAGTGGGGCATCTCAACATCAGATATAAAGAGTGCTGCGCTCCCTACTGCCAAAGGAAACCGATATTCCGTTAATGGGAGCTATATACAGAGAAACTGGAAATGGCAACTCTTGATGCAGAGTACATATTTCCTTATTGGGGGTCCGGGGGAAATATATCGGTCTTTCATTATGTCCAGCATGTTCCTTTTTATAATGACTAGAGATACTAAGGGTCAGTTAGCCTAGCTTCTCAGAAACGAACGCGCTCTAATGCGTGACTATATAAAAAACGGAACCTATGCTATCGTGATAATTTCTTAATAATAACAACTCAACTGACTATTTAATTACTTCACCACAGACATGATAGGCTCAATGATTGAGATTGAATTTGGGACACGCGAAGACAATTTTCACCTTGATCGGTTATGAGACAACCGTAGTGTAGAAAACCTTACGAGTGTTAAGAAAAATCAAATTTCAAAACATAGAAGAAATGTTCTGTTGATGTGCATTATGTGGCCCACACCAACACAGTTCACCGTTCGGTCACAATAGTGTTATCGAACTTTATTTCTACAATAAAACTGTGGCCACCTGGTGCTAGTGACAGCCTCATACTTTATACAAAAATGTGGAGGAACATTTCTTCTGCTTTATGACACCGCATTTATAGCTCTACGATCGATATTTATTGTGAACTTGGATTTTATTCACGGATTGTGGGGTGGGATGTCCAATTGCCTCTCAACTTCTTCAGCCTTCTTCTTCCCTAGTGCCGGGGGGGGAGGGGGGGTCACCCCGAACCCATTTCCTGAACTCACCCCAGTCGGACGCAAACGCCTTGAGCTCGGCCTTTGTTTTTCCGCTTGCTCCGGCGAGTTGTACAATCCTTTCCTCGAGGATGTGTCTTCTTCCTTGTGGCCTTGGGGGCCTATTCTCGTCCATCCTTTGGACGTGGCCGAACCATTGCAGCTGCTTGTTCTCAACTTCTTACGCCTAAATTATAAATATTCGATTTTTTTTAAATATTGTTTATGTATATTCCTTATTATTTTTTATGCATTGTCGTATTAGTATTGGCCTAGTGCATGCCCTTTTGTAGCGGACCTATACCAGTCATCTTTCTGCGCGGCACACCACAAGCCCAAACTTAGGTGGAGATTCCACCGACCGGCTAGGGCTAAATACAAAAACGGTGACGTGGTAGCAGACATTCAAGACTTAGGCGGAGCTTCCACCGACCTCGCATTGCAGAATGCAAATGACATTGACGGAAATGTTTGTTTTCCTCTATGCCATAGTTAAAATTGATCAATGATCATAGAGTAAAATCACAAACAAACTAAAATTAAAAAATGGCGTCATGGGATATGTTAAGTACAAACATTTTAATAGATTTCTATAAAAAGAAAAATTCAAATTTCCGTCAATGTCGTTTGCATTCTGCAATGCGAGGTCGGTGGAAACCCCACCTAAGTCTTGAATGTCTGCTACCACGTCACCGTTTTTGTATTTAGCCCTAGCCGGTCGGTGGAATCCCCGCCTAAGGCGAAGACAAGATGAAGCGACATAACAATAAGCCAGGAACAACCATCGTAAAAATTAGAGACATATTGATTGAAGTCGGAATAGCAATGGCATCGGACATGAAAGCATGCAGGCCTAACGTAGACGGACAGGTTGCGATCTATGGTCAACCAACATCAAGAAGAATGCAACCCAACATTGGCGTATCAATGTAATATAGTAGAGAGGGGGACGCTAGCTCTTACGAACATGGCTTGATAGCAAAAGGGCCGATGCACAACGGGAAACCGTGCAACTTGAGTTCTATTTAGCCATATAGGAGATGAGACATACACTTTCCACCAAAAATAAAAATAATTTAAGGCCGTTGCCAGGAATTTTTTTCGGGGGGAGGGGGGTTGAATCCCCCTTGGCTACGGCCTTGCCACCAGCCATTGAAAGCAAGTGGCCTTCAAAAAAATAATTTGGGTGGCTCCGAATGTCCCGTCTCTCCTGCATAGAACTCTACGTGCACCAGCTGTAGCCGAAGATTAATTTATTAATTTGAATTTCCCGTTCATTTTGCACTGTTTAAAACAAATGAATCAATTGTGGTTTATTGAGAATAATTTTATCCGACTCTCGGTTTTAATTTAAACAGCATATTAGCCAATAGGCATAGTAGGGCTGCTGTCACATTTACGACATACGCTCGTGTTAAAAACCTTGTTAGTAGTGTTCCGGTCGGGTCGGAACCCGGGGGTTAGTCTTAGTAAATAAATTAGGGCAGCTATGTATTGTGGCTGCTGCGGGAGAGTGTCAGCAGTAGCCACGTGATGCGGGTCAGCCCCCGACGGTGCGCGTGCTGCGCGATGCCGTTCCCGGCAAACTAAGCTATTGGCTACTAGTAAAAAAACACATTAAAAAAAAAACGAATGGTGGGTCGGAAGAACGGAATTGAAGCATGATCGGATCACTCGGAAAATACGCACTCTAACAGTTTGGAACTGAAACAAAGCATTAACATTTCGACCTCCAGGGTCTAGGCGGATCCAGAATTTAGTAGGGGAGGCCGGAAGCCTGGAGGAGGAGGGAGGAGTACGTTACTGCCAGGTAATTTTGGACCCTTTGGACCAGCGGGCCGGGCCGTTTTAAAGAATAACTTATTCTGCTGTTGGACATTTAAATAAAACAATTTTAGAATGCAAAGTGCTATTCATAAAGTTTTATTTATATTTTTAACCCCAGAGTAAGTTATTCTTTATCGGTATACCAGGCATGTAGTTAAATAACGAAGAATAGACGTCATTATGTCTATTATATTAGTAGTACTAATAATCTAGTATTACTGGTTGTAACAATGACAAAATCGTAGTGGCCATAGTGCATTAAATTTTGAGACACTTTGGATCGCAGTTTCTATTTTTCACAGTAGTGAAACGGATGACTTGGCCCCTGCATATATTCACTAAATATCGCTATTTTGGAAGAAAAGGACACAGCTCTAGATCTATCAATTTACAGAAATTGAAGTTAATTAAAGTTTTTCTTTATAATGAATTAGGCTACCTGACGGTTCCCGCCCAAAAGCAAACGACACAACTGCCCTCGCGCGGAAAATATACACACTACATTAACGCAAGTATTTATTTTTTTCTTTAATATTTTAGCGTTATTAAGGCAAAATCGACAATTTTTGAGTTGTGTCTTTTTTCTTCCAAAGTAGCGGTATGTCCGTCCGTCCGTCTCCGGTACCGAAACACAGGGCAACGAGCTGAGGTAAACTATCGTGCATAATTTTTCTTTTTTATCCCCCCGAGGTTAGTGGAGAGGTTAGGAGGTTAAGATTAAAGATAAAGATAAAGAGGTACAATTTATTAATTTTGCAATATTACTGATAATGACGTAAAACTGTAGACAACCTATGAGACATTGAAGTATTGGAAACATTACGCCTATGTATGACATGACGTTTGAGGTAAGATCCAGTTTTTTTCTGAATTTTAACCTGCTCCTAGGGAATCGACCTTACTAGTGGAATCCACGTTGAATAAATAAGCCCTATTTCTTCCTCTCAAGTATTATTTATTTCAACAATTACATATCTGCAGCTATCCTATGATGCTGATAGATATTAGTAAATCTTTAAAATGTCATTTGTTTATTTATTTATCAAAATACACGGGTCTTGCCCATTACAATTTCTTTTATTGGTTGCTGGTTATTCCGTCATTTTTCTTAGCAATTAAACTGATTTAATATCCATCCTTCATCCTTACATATGAGAACATTGGATTAAACTTAACATGTAAAAGAACAGATGTAGTGATATAAGGCATCAGACAGCAGCAGCAGCACAACGGCAAAGAGATATTTAAATCGTCCGTGAATAATGTTTCCTCAGAAAAGTTCCCCTTCACATTCAGGGGTATTTTTGAAGAATATTTGAAGAGAATAATTTCTGTAATATTTATTGAGAAAATTCATTGGAAGAAATTAAGATTTTCTGATCAAGTACATATGAGTTGCCTAGTATCAAAGTCGCCAATATAATTTTTGACCAATTTTTCAGAAGCCAAAAAACCTGTAAATACAGTACAAATAATATACTGTATTAAAGTAAACTGATAGTTCAGTGACTGTACTGCCAGTTTAGTTTAATACAATATATGATGTATTTACCGTTCTTGTGGTTTCTAAAAAATTGGTCGAAAATTACATTGGCGACTTTGATACTAGACGACTCATGTATTACATACTTGTAAACGATAATTGATCAATAAGGCAAGAGGAAAATGCCACTGTAGCCTTCCTGCCCGGCGTCTTTAATAATAATAATTATTATGCTTAGTGCGCAGAAACAGTTGATAGAATAAATCAGAAAGAAGCTAACAAACAAATCTGAAGTGCTTCAAAAACAAATCTTGGAAAATTAGCTTCAGATGAGCAGTCATGCAAAACTTGAAGAATTTTTCGGAACAATAACAGTACGCAATTATTCTGCCTCTACTCTTATCTTTGATGATGAGTTTTTAAAAAAAGTACACGGAGCGTTTCTAAAAAAGTATATATATTACAACAAGAAATAACATATTACGTTATTTTTTGAATACTTCATTCAATATATAAAATAGTGCCCTATGTAACTTTGTAATATTTCGAACACATTATAATAAAAGTTGACTTGATAAAATATTGCACACAAAAAAACAATTAATAAAACATTTTTTTTTGTAATATTTTATTAATTCAACTTTTATTACAACTTCATTCAATTGCGACTTTTGAAAATTGTTTTTTTATCCTCGATGTAGCATAAAACCATTTTATGTTTCTGTGTGTAAGTTTCCTATTTATACTTTAGTGTAAGGAATGATTTTTGTAATGTTCGAAATTCGATTTCGTGATTTCAACGTATATATAATACGTTATGTGTTCAAAAAATAATAATTTTAATTCCTGTATGAATGGCAATGATTGTAGTAGCTGAAGTGAAGTATGCTCGGGTGTCAACATTTATGCCTGATTTTTACGAAATATCACAAATGAAATATAAAACACAACTGACACCAGATAACCACCCGACAGCTCTAGCGGCCCGGTCTTTATTTGGCTCACATCTTAAATCCCTTATATCGTCTATCCCCTACGCCTTTCCTACGCAGTGCGGCATGAGAAGAGATTTAAAATAAATCGTCCAAAGAAAAAAAAAAAACATAAAGCTTCCACTTAATAATTTGACCTTTAACTCTCACCGGATGAAGTAATGTAATACCGAACGGCAGACCATCCGAGACAACATCCGGTGGTGAAATGCCAGCACAGAGTCCCCCCTCAGCTCAGGGAGCTTTCAAAAATAAATGCAGCAGCACCCGACTGCCGTATGTGCCCCCATGGTAATAATTATCCCCCGATCATGACTAATTTCCAACATTGGTGACAACTGCCATCAGGTGCTATTCTTAGTGGAAATAGGCTACTTGAAAATTTTTGAAAACCTAATACACCCTTAAAATTAGTATTTTTTTCCTTTAAAAAAAAAAAGTTATTTAGCAGGAAAACAAATATTTTTCAGCATCAATTTAAGGTTGAGGGTTAAAAATGGTTAAATGGTTTAATGATTAAAAATGTGACGTCATTTATGATGCCGGGGAGTAGCAGTTGTATTGGTAGTGGCGTCTGAGTTTTGACTCTTGTAATCCACAGTTAAAAACACCAACATTTATATAATGCCTTATGCAGCATATTTTATTGTTACAATTATCAAATAGCCTAGTATCTAATACATTGTAGTATTAAGGGTCTTCACAGTGTTGGTGTTATCGAGTTATTGAGTTAGATGTGCTATCCAAGTTAACACACGATCGTGAGTGTACCTCGGCAGTGAGTTATTATGCTACATTTAACAGGGAAAACAACGTGGCAGTAGTCAGACGTTCGTGGCACGGTTTTAAAGAAAGTGGCAGAACTCTATTCTACTGCCACATTTGTTTATATTTTTTGTTCATTTTGGTTATTATAATTTTAAGTATTTACGGCAATTGCTTGTGATAGTAGATTATACAAATAAATTTAAATACTACAAAATTTTAAACGCGTGTTTCAAAATAATCAACTAAAACAAAGATGGCGGTGGTCAAACCTGTGCTATCGATCGCAGCGCAAGTTAAATAGCACACTTAACCAACTTGGAAGTGCGTTTAAGATAGCACGCTGGTTAGCTTGGTTATCGGGTTATCGGTGTGTTAACTTAACTTGATATAACACACTTAACTAGGTATAACTCGATAACACGAGCACTGTGAAGACCCCTATTATATGGTATATATAACACTGACATCGAATCAACTTTGGTGGAAGAGGTAACCTCCTCGTTATAACCGAAATTAGAGGATATGGAAAAAACTGGGCTTGGCGGGATTCGAACCCACCAAGCCCAGTTTTTTCAATATCCTCTAATTTCGGTTTTAGCCTACAATCGGATAATATCCCACGTTACGAAGTTAACATTCAGCAAACTTGCTAGTCAAACTTGCCTAATCACACCGGTTCAATCACTATCTGTTATACAGTATATTGCAGTATTATATGGAGTATATATAACACTTACATTAAATTAAATTTTTGGTTGAAGTTATAAAAGAAATTAAAGGATATATAAAAACTGGGCTTGGCGGGACTAGAACCCACGATCTACGCCTAACCGGGGCGTCGTCTTAACCGCTCGACCACAAGCCCACACAAGCACAGCTCATGTATATCCTCTACTTATAATATGCTCTTATTGACATGATTAGTAATGTTAGACAGGTTAGTACAGCGACACTACTATCTAACCAAAATATCCTTTTATTTCGTTTATAACTTCAACCAAAAAGTTAATTTAATGTCAGTGTTATATACTCCATATAATACTGCAATATAATGTGTAAAAAAAATTGCCTTGCGGGCATTAAAAGTTAGCTCACAGACTTGTTCGGTTCTGACAAGATGGCGGCCGAAGAAGGAATTCACAGATCAACTGAAGGAGGACGAAGGAGATCGAACGTACCAAGAACTCAGGAGGAAGACACAGGACTGAGAGAGCTGGAGGATGGTATGTAGGTAGTTGCTGTCAACCAATATTTGATATTGTGACCTATTGTGCTTGTCCCTGGAAACCCCTGGCCCATAGACGGTACTATTCATTTAAGAGAAAACAGTCCTCGGTAACCAAGGCCCCAAATACCCTAGCAACGCGCTGGAATAAACAACCACGGGCTCGACTGAAACTCAGTCAAATTCAAATAATCTAGCGGTAGCATGATCGCTCGCTTACCCGGGTGAACCGGGTTTGAGTCCCAGTCGGCGAAAATGTGCTTTTGAAGCACGAGCTTCCACCACCGACAGAGGCAAGCCTCTGCGCCGCTTCTGTAATCTTGATTAGTTTAATACAATTTTTATCAACTATTTTCATCATCGTGATAGCGACACCGGTTTACTCGAATGTAGCCGGTTGAGCTCACCCACTTAGGGCTCGCATATTTGCCGATTATTCACCGTGTTACGCGTCGAGCAGGCTCATGAGAAAGAAAGAACTGGTTCAACGGCTGATTGGCTTCCTGCCTAGGTTTAATAAAATAATAACATTGGGAACTAATTAGCGTTGGTAAGTAGTACAACGATGCCTACCGCTTATTATTCACAGGTCTATGTAATATATTGTAAACCAGTTCTAATTGCTGCTGTATAATATCCCAACTACATATATTATTCTAGTAAGGCTACTAGCGGTTTTGTACCGAAAATAATGGAAGGTGCTGGGTGCACTAAAATGCACACATCGGGTATCTACACTTTCTATAGATCCCCAGGAATACGCCAAATATTTCGTTTCGTTTTCCAGCGCCCGCTTCCAGCATTTCTACTTTAAGGAACCTTGTCAGCCTGGGGGCGGGGGAGGGGGGTGTTTTCCAGGACTATAGTGCCACGGTGATGATTGAGCTATCCTACAAATAATGCCCTGCATAATATAATGTGCTGTAGATTGCTGACATTCGTGGTAATGCACCGTCACATTTTGGAGTGACGCAACAATTTGACTGTTTTTTCTCTGAGGCAATTAACTGTGTACGCAGTGACAGTTTGGACAGAGAACGCTACAATAATTGTGGCAGCATGGGAGCACGTATAGATTTACCTCACATTGTGTTGCACATCGAGACGATTGTATTCTTTTCAGTTATTAGGTATTGTCGACTCCTCTGAGTATAGAATAAAGGGATGTTATTCTTTCTTATTTATGCGCTAGTATAGGGAAAGCTTTGGGGTGGCCGAAATTTCGATTTCGCGATTTAAATGGATTTACACGTTTTGAGGTCCCAGGAACCCAAAAAAGTGTCAGTCTGTTCGGCGATTTGTGGGCAAACTGTGGATTTGGATGAAATTTGGCATGCAGGTTCACAAAATTCATATCTCGGGTCCATTTTTATTTCGGGCTAACTCAATTTTTAACCCTCCAAAAAGTATAGAAAATTCAAAAAAAAAACGAACGGCTCCAATGATTTTCTTTAAATTCACTTAAATAGAGTAACAAAACCGAGCAAGTCGTTTTCCCAAGCAAAGTTTTGGTTTTGAATATAAAAAAATATTTTTGAAGAAATACCGTGCCATTATTACCGTGTTGTATTTTACAATTTTTATATTGGCTTGCCCGTTCTATAACATGCAAACGTCCCATCGATCAATTCAGTGCTTTGGGATAGGGAAAGTCGAGACAATCGAAATATAACCCTAGTACAATTATTTAACATAGAACTACTCATATTATCTATCTCGGTACCTATACTAATTAATAAATAGGAAAGCATGTACTGATTCATTCAAACCGGTTCTTTCGTTTAATGTTGGACAGACCTATTTTTGTTTTCGATGTCTTTTCGGCCGGGCCAAAAATTCAGACCGAATCAAACACTAGTTTCTTTTATTCATAGCCGAAACTACAGTTATTTTATTTCGATTTAAAAAAAACTCCGTGCTCAAGGATGGGGTACTGTTTTAACACCATAAAATATATGCGAGTTAGTAATGAGTAGCGAGTGATATCGTCAGCTTAGAATGACAACCTCGTTAGTCGTCAAAACCAAATTTTACAGGAGACGAAAAAAACTCGCATTTCGTCCACTTCGCGCCCATTTACGAGTTTTCCTATTTTTCTGCTAGAGAACGCTCCAGACCAGATAGAATTTTTTCCCGCCAACCTGCCGGTGAGTTGCGAGTTTTTCTTACTTATTCCACAGTAACCCGATTTTGTCGAAAACCCGACTTACACGGTTTTCATTCTAAGCTGACGATATAAAACTCAACACAATTCAGATTGTGATACTTGCCACGGGGGATTCAAACCAGGGCAATAATATACTAACACTACAACAATTATTACAGAATTTAATTTATCCAAGACAAATCCGAAGGATACTATTGGGAGCTGAAATTGTGAAATACTTTGGAATATGGGAAGACGAGGCCAAACCAAAGTAATGTCTTCTTGGCGGGAGGTGCGTCAAGACGACCCAATGGCTGCCTATGAACGTTAAGTTAGGCATCAAATTATATTGAAAAATTATATATTTAAGTACTAACCCATTGGACATTGATACTCAATGGACAACTGAAAAGACTAAAGCAGGCCCATCAAGTGAGCAACACGCTGTCCAGCTTCACGCCTACACAACTTTCGACATTAGAGAAGAGCATTGACCGCAATACCTAATGAAACATGAAGATGGAGTAAAGTGCTGTGTAAACTAACACGGTTTAGAAATATTGGGCAGTCTAATTAGAGCATGCATGATCCATGGACATACTGTATCGTATCTTTGAACGCAGACTTAATTATAAGTTTTAAGTCGACGCCATCTTTCACTGCCCAATAATTGGTACACCCGGCGTCTCCTAGCTTAAGGCCGGACGTCTTCATTCCTCATTTATGGTACAGCGAGGCACTTCCAATTGACCGATTCCAAAATATTTGGATTAACTAATCCTCATTGTTAAAATTAACTTTGTATAGTTTTACGAATAAAATTAAATTAAGAATTCACAACCGTTTCGGCTCACGCCATCGTCAAGTGCGATTGAAAACAGATAAAACAAAAGGTATTAAAGGATTAACTAATATACGCTACTCAAGCTCGGTACACATGGACGATTCCGCACGCCCAAATTTGCCGACGTCTTTCCTATTGTAGCCACAGGGCAAGCAGAAGCCGACGTGAAGCTGACCGCACGAATGTGCACGATTTTCCCCTAGACACGCCAGCTCATAGAAATCTTCCTAATTTGTCTCTGTGGTGTTGCACCAGCCATTCACCAAGCCCTACGGCTATAATGGAAAAAGACTTCGACTGCAGACGCGTCCATGTGTACCGGGCCTGCTGCGATGCTATGTGGAAAAGTAGGAACATTCAAATGCTCTAACATCAGTTTAAAAGGAAAGAAAACATCTAAAAAGGAAAAAGGGTGTTGTTAAAAACTGAAACTATGAAAAAAAAACTGCGCCGCATACTACTGCAATTTACGCATCCGCATCATAGCTACAGCTGTAAAGCTACAGTACATCACCCATGACGATCAAGCCCATAAACGCCACGCGGCCACACCCCGCGCCTGTTTATTAGTCAACTTTGGTTGATAACAAAGTGACCTCATAGGCTATGTTCCAATACTAAACTTGGTGTTAGTTTGATACAGCTGGACTATCTATTAGTATCTATCCTCCAAGTCCTACGAAGATGCAGGATTTCCGATATATTTTAAACAGTGGCGCCTTTGGGGTCCCAGGGCACTCTTTGGAAGGGCACTGCCAAGCGACATATAGGGGAGGAAAAAGTATTTTATCGGATTTCAGGATTCTGTCGATCAACAATGACAATGTGCTCCGGTCAATGTGCTTAATATGGAACGTCAAACTCGCAATCGTTTTCAGACAGACAATTCCTGTCTGAGTAAACCAATGTTCGGATTTAATAGAGAGGGTGTTTTTTTCTAAATAGAAATGAAATGTTTCGAAATCATTTACAGGTACTGCAGCCTTTACCTTATTACAACCCGAATAGCTTCCTTTTAGTAACCCGGGGTTTCACATTGTGTCCCTCTGGTTACACATTTTCTAAGCTCATGGGGTCATGGAGTAAGTTCTCTTTTTGCTTCGCTATAGTACATTTGTCCCTGGCGCCGATGGCTTTAATAGGGGTTGATGTTGCCCAACAGAGATGCCACCTCCCGTGCCAAAAAGATCCTCAATCCATGTGAGAGTTTCCTTGGTGACTTCGTGGAACTTGGAGAACATCATGAGTGGAGGAAGAAGAACGCAATGATCCACAGTAAAATATTATTTTTTTATAATCATAATTTTACTGTGGATCATTGCGTTCTTCTTCCTCTACTCATGAAGATCCTCAACCAATCCCCCTCCTTACTATCTTCCCGCAGCGCTTTTTCAAACGAAATCACTTGGCTTGGCAAGAAGGCAAGCTAGTTCGACATAAAACACTGGCTTACAGTGTTAAACAGCCACAAAGCTCCATTCAGTCATGAAACTATGGATTAAGGGATTACCGTACATATGATAATCTAGTATTTGGCACAGACCCAGTAATCGTACGTACTAATCTACAAAGCATGCTTCAAGCTGCAAACAGAAACGGCATTGTCAACGTGATTTTAATACTAAACAGGGCGGTAGTAAGCTTTGACTGGCTTCTTTAATTTAACATTCAAATCTTATATTTAGCATAACTATGACTAGGGTTGCCAGGTGTCCCGTTTTTCACCGGACAGTCCGGTTTTTTGTACCTCTGTCCGGTGACAAAATAAATGTTTTTTCACTCAAGTGTGCCAAAAATAATAATTCTGGAGGATAGAACAAAAAAAATTACAGTTACAGAAATTAAAAATGTCTACTGTCATTTTGCATTTTTATTTAAGTTACGGTAGGCTACGGCTAACTTGCTAACCACTACGATGGGAAGTTCCTCAAAATTCCCTAAATTTAAGACTCGATAAAATGACCTTTTTTTAGAAAAATTTACACTCCCTGTCCGGTTTTTATGTTTTGTAAATCTGGCAACCCTAACTATGACTCTGGAAAATATTATTCCGTTAGTTCCATGCTCAATCGACAGTATAGTGGAGGCATGTGATGCACGTGTTTAAACTGCGGCAAATCATTTGCCTAAGTACAATTTAATTATCAAATTCAATCTTATTTCCTACCCAAACGATTGGCCAATTTTAAGTACCATTCGGCAATTATTTAGAAGGATGGTCAGAGCGACCATTGGAATAAATTTATATTTCTCATCGTCACTGCAAGATTGCGACATTTTTTCAACGCAGCAAATCTTCAACAGTCAATACATGTATTTTTGTGGTTTGTTCACGGTCTACTAAAATTGACATTGGACAACCAATCGCTAATCATTTCGAAGCAAGCATCAGACACGAACTCAGTGGCATGTGACAGTTATTCGCACTAGCGGTCATAAGAAGCCTCACTGCCGCAATGAGCCGTACAGAAACTTCTGACGAAAATTATTATTATTATTTCTTGTATTATTTTTTTACTACGGCCACTCGGGTAAGCCAATAGCAGGCCGGGGTTAGGCGCGGTTTCCACCTACCTCTAAGTGCAAAATACACATACGGTGACGTGGTAGCAGATATCATTAATAAAGGCGGGGTTTCCACCGACCACTCATTGCATGACATTGACGGAAATTTTTGTTTTACCCTATGCCATAGTTAAAAATGATCAATGATCATAGAGTAAAATCACAAACAAACAAACTAAAATTAAAAAATGGCTTCATGGGATATGTTAAGTTCAAACATTTTAATAGATTTCTATAAAAAGAAAAATTCAAATTTCCGTCAATGTCATTTGCATTCTGCAATGAGAGATGAATGGAAACCCGCCTTTATTAATGATATCTGCTACCACGTCATCGTATGTGTATTTTGCACTTTGAGGTCGGTGGAAACCGCGCCTTAAGTACAAGCTTCGTCACGCCTAAATCGTGACTACATCGTCCAACTCCCTTGCAAGGCATTGCAGGAGCGATGATACCCCTAATTCAAGGCCCATCGCCACAGTGACCCTTACTTCCGTGACCGAGTCCCCCAAACCTTGACGAATGGAAACTGTGAGTACCAAGTTTGATTGACCCTCTGTAAATAATGACCTTCCTTCCGGGGCTTCTGTTTTAAAAGGTCGGATGATGGCAAATGACTAGGGGCCATTCCCATTATCGCCATAAATGTCTTAGAAAGGAATTCAGTGCGGCACCTCTGTGCTTTAGTAGATAGTGATGCCGTCATCAAACAAAGCATAGCGATGCCGTGCAATATTCTTCACAGATATTTTTCAAGCACGCCGGCACTCATCATCACTTGTAAAGTTTCGGTCTCGGGCCCGGTCCCAACCCATCATCGCTTGTTAAGTCTCGGACCTCGGGCCCGGTCCCAGCGCATCATCGCTTGGTAAGTCTCGGACCTCGGGCCCGGTCCCATGCCATCACCGCTAGTAAAGTCTCAGTAAATTATACCTGACGGCACTACCATCTACCAATGCATGGCAGTGCTGTGCAGTATTCCTTACCGAGACTTTTCAAGCGATGATGGGAACTCCCTTTCTAAGATCCACCAGACAATGCTTTAAAATGCTTGCGCAAACCCATTCATACCACATGAATGAAAATGCATAGCCTTGTGGATCTCATTATTATATTGAGTTGCGTTGCGTGGGTTTCTACTTAAGACAAGACAAGAGGATGTCATTAGTTTTTTGACATTCAACTATTCAGATTCATCTAGATACATACACTTGAGGCAACTGTTGGAATTGTGGGGTTAGTTATTAGAATTCAGATCTTTTCCAACAGACAGGTACTACCGTACAACTTGGTTTAAAAGTCGGTTTCACGTTACAATGTGGTAAGCTCTGGTGTCTTAAGTCATAAGTCATGTATTGGCCATTTTAAAAATACAATGGTATTCTCGGCGTCGTTACAACTCTATTATGTCAAACAGAAACACAGAAACATATAATACGGTACATAACATATAAACTTAACTGTTGTAGTTGTGGTCAAAAAATTCAGGCACGGAGTAAGGGCGGTTCACACCAAGAAGCCTAATCACGCCCTTCCTAAATTGGGATGGTGTTAAAGTTGGAAGCCTTAGGAGGCTGGGTAGGTGGTTATACAACCTCGCACCTAAGTGGTGGGGTGAATTTCCCATGGCGGCTGTACGGTATTGCTCCTGGTGCAAGTCACCCCCACTCCGTGTCTCATCTTGTCCACTGTCGGTTGCAGCCGGTGTAGGCTGACATCGAAAATTTGTAAGTTTTCTAGCGGCAATAATTCAAATATTCATACGGAAACAAAACCATAATGTCTGAAATTAATATTAGGTTGACCAAAAAATTTATAAAACTCATTACAGAGAAGTTCATGGATGCAACTTACATTGAATTTTATTGAACTCTCATGGTAAAAGGGGTAGTCAGGAAAATAAAATGTAAATAAATAAACATAAAATACGTAGGACTTTTTGTTCATTTATTTGTTTGATTTACCACTAATATGCGAGTACCCCAAATGGCAACAATTGCATTTGAAATCACCACAAGAAGTAGAATTTGGGCGCACCGTGCATGTTAGAATAATTTGAAACCTGAAGGGAACAGTATCAACAAGCTGCACAGCTTAAATTATATTTTTTTAAGGCGGCAATTCCACCAGCGAATTTACTTCATTTGTGATTTGAGATTTTTTGTTTGTTTTCTTTTAAGGAGACTATTATGAAGATACTTAACTTATCTATTATAAATTAAGTTATAATATGGTAGCAGACATCATTAATAAGTCTCTACCAGATTATAACTTAATTTATAATAGATTTAAGTTAAGTATCTACATAATAGTCTCCTTAAAACAAAAAATCTCAAATCACAAAACATGAAGTAAATTTGCCAGTGGAATTGCCGCCTAAACCAAAACACAACGTACACCTTGTTACAGGTACAGCTTGTTAGTCTGTCTGGTAATACAACAGTGGGGTGTGTGTGGTGGCCCCCCGTGAGGTTCGGCAAACTGCTATCCCAGATACGATCTTAAACAGTGTGCCTTCCTTTATCTGTATTAAATGTCAACCAAAGTCATATACATAATATATAATTCGGCATTTTTTAAACGTTTAAAAAACAAACTACAGCAAAAAAAAATAGCCTAATTTACAATTGGATAATGCGTTAAGAGACTGTCAATACAGTTGGAGGTCATTTATTAACGAAGACGAAGTTTCCTCCTACTCTTCAGATAATAACAATCTCAAGTAGTTTTACCGTACTTCCCAGTAGCTTTAAGGGTATTCACAATAATGAAGCGTTGAATACATAACATATTATAATATATAAATTATAAAATTATAATTAATTAAAATATAATTATAAAATTACAGACTTTCACGGTCGGAGATGAATCAGTAGAATCCGGGATGATAGGCGATGGTCGACCTGACAGCGTACTTCCAAACGTTTCGTCCACATCTTCGGTGGCACTGCGCAGACTTCATAGATTGTATCTCGGAGGGCCCTGTTTGGGCAAGAGGATCTGCACCGATATTTATACAAAGACGCGGGGAGGTGGGGTAGCTTGCCCAAACAGTTACTGCTGAGCTTCCGACACGCAATTTTAGAAATCTGCTACTGAAGATGCCGACGGCAGATGCTATCTGCAGAAATGTTTACTGAGTTTTGGTCATCCCGGGGTTGTAGACCGTTGTCAATATAGCGGGGAAGTGGGCCTGCACAAGATAAATACCCAATTTCGCTGGGTGAATAGCCTGTACAAGCTAAGTAAAGAGTTTTGACCGGGTCCAAGTATCCGTTCTGCTATGCTGCCATGTGCAAGACCTCGATATTATTTTCTACAATTCTGATAGTTGGAGCACCGCAAGGGATATTATGGCTCCCTATTTCTATTATAAGGGCCACTCCTTTTATAGTATGAAAACTCGATGCGGAATACTGCACGGCACCGCTATTTTTTTTTTTTTTTTTTTTTATAAGTTGGGGTACAGGTGTTACCTGTGTGCACTTAAGCCTATTGGCCTATTGTGCCCCCTACAACAAAGTATCTACATCACTTCTACATCACTTTCTCGAGGCCTATCTCCCTCACGAGAGCCAGGATCTTGAGGGGATTCAGAAGTGGTAGGTCTTTTACATGTAACTGCAAGCTTTCCGAGCATGCTGCTCTTCTTCGTGCGATTGCATCGCATCGCATCGCAGGTCCTCCGCACCTTCATTGCAGAATCTGCAAGACTATAGTTGTCTCCCTAAGAGACTCCAGATATTTAACCCCAGGACCAAAGACGCCAAGGCCTGTTCTTGGTTTGGTACTTCCTAGCCTAGAGCCATCAGTATACCACTTGATTGTGTGACTATTGAGAATTCCTGCTGATTCGCAGCATTCTTTCATTGTCCCTAATATAGTTTCGAATTCCCTCCTAAAACAGTATTTTGGATGGATTCTATCGCTTGGCATATCCAGGCAGTGGTCAGACGTAGTCAGAGAGGCTGAGTCTCTCTTAATTGCCCTTCCACTCCTAGTAATGCCATTTCTGCAGAAGTTTCCACTGCAACATGGAGGGGTGGGAAGTCCAGTACTATCTCCATTGCTGCAGTGGGACAGGATTACATAGCCCCTGTAAAGCATCATGTTAGAGAATACGGGCTTCTGAATGTAGCCATAATTTGGATTATTCAGAGAAAAATTCTCATGTGGTTTGATTTTGCCATGTCCATGAAGCCATGACCAATGATATGGTTACAGCAGGAAAAGACAGGCAGAACGGCACCGCTATGCATTAATAGATGGCTGTGCCGTCCAGTATTCCCTATAGATTCTTTTCAAGCAAGCGATGATGCGACCGGGCCTACGAGACAACCAAACCCATTATCCATTTTTTGAACAAAGTCAAATTTCACGAGAAATTGTAGTGTCCAGATTTCAGGAGAGATTGAGAACTTCGTCCTTACGTGAAAGGTCATTCGATTTAAAAAAAAAAAAATGACGTTTGTCGTAGTTATAATGTTTGTTTTTTATCGGACAGTAATGAAATAAATTGATGGATTCCTATAGTAGTAGATACTCAAAGAGTGCAGGGGTCGTAACTGACAGTTGCCAGTTGTAGCTGGATGTCGGATTAATATTCCTATCTACATAGTAGACTAGTGTGTTTACAGTTTACTTAATTATTTACCAATATTTGATGCGGCTGAGACCAGAGAGTTCATAGTCTGTGGTGATTTCTTATCTAATCCACCAAATATTAGGCCTATTTATAGCATAGCTAAAGCTTGAATTACGGATTTACGGGATAGTAACAATGACTAACACTATTGCGGATAGTACCTAAATGTAAAATGCAAGTGCAGGCTTTAGTACCTACTGTATGTAACTATTGGGATATACGTCTAGTTGTTCCTGCTATGTTTATCATGTGGATATTAAAATTTACAGCGATAGCTTAATGCATATCAAATGAGACATGAAAGAAATATTATACGGCTGTCTCTTGGTGCGATTGGCTAGCTAACTAATTACTGTCAAACATCCCAACAACCGCCCACGTATCTAACGGCAAGTTGCGGTTTGCTGCCCTACTTCCTTTCTCATAAAAGATGTATAAAAACATTAACCATGACTTACCATAATTAGCAGTCATTATTCTTTGTGAAAGACGTCAAAAATCCATTGCAGAAGCGAGCAACTTAGATGAAAACCCACACCCTCTTCTTTGGCGACCCCAAAATGTCGGGGATCAAATCACTATATTTACAAAATAAAACAGCCACAGGCCTTACAATGACACTAAAAATGATTATAAGAAACAATATTAAAACTTAAACACAAGGTTACAACTATTTAGCGAATAAAAATAATGCAGATTAGTAATTTAGTTTAAAAAGCGATGCTGCCCCGAGCCCTGCTTGCATCGTCAGCTCCCCGACACACTAGCGCACTTAGGAAGATTTACTGAACTACTGAACTGACTCCCGCCTTATTTCAAAATGAAGTTAACTTGAAGTAATACAAACTAGTTAAGGATTAGTTTAAGTGGAATTCTTTCGTATAGAAATACAAAATACGTGTGGCCATAGAGAAATTCAGTCCAAATGAAATGCCTAGATTGGTGAAAGCAACCAAAAGCATTTTCCTATAATGAAGTGGTCATTCGTGTCTACGCTTCGACTATATTTGAAACTGCAGTTATCTATTAGAACTAAACGGTTTGGTAGGCACTATCTGCAAAATAAGAGCCCATCGCTTCATCTCAACCGATAATACTGTATTTACAAAGTAGGTACCTACATAAATAGGCTAATTAGATTACTCGCGACTTCGTGGTATCTCATTTTAATAATAAAAAAAAAAAACTTAGAGTTTTAGAAAAACTTGTTATAACAACCCGAATTAGTAAAACCCAAATAATCGTTAAGAAATTAACTTTGTCTAAGAAACCCACTTGTGTTAGTATAAAACACTGAGCGCTTTCGGCAAGAACTGCCATCTACAGAGGGAAACCCACTAGCACAGTTACACTTTAAATTTTTTCGAAAATGTTGAAATCAAAAGAGCTTTACACAATAGGGAAAAATTAACAAACGACATAACATTCACACAATCATCCCCTTTAATAGATCTAGCTAGTAGGTATAGTTAATCTCTTAACGATTATTTGGGTTTTACTAATTCGGGTTGTTATAACAAGTTTTTGTTATTTTTTATTTATTAGGTACCTACTACCAAGCTTTCGTTTGTCGTTTCGTATGCGTAACCGGCGGCACTCTACCTTGATTGATTTTGTTGTTGGTAGGTACTGGAGACAGTATATTAATTAGGAGCTTGTACTGGATCTGACATTTGCTTAAGATTGTTAAGAAAATTATAAATTCGTATAATTGTTCTGTAGGTTCCTACTTAAATAAGTATAGTAGCAATGGAAGACATTTCTGACTTTTTTTCGTGTCCGAGAGATGGAGAAAAAAAATTCTTACCTATACTAATTGGTGGTAGCCTACGGCTTTCATTATTTCGTCGCGTGGCAAATAATTAAAATCATATTAGCCATTATCGAGCCTAACCAAATTACGTCAGATCTGATCTATCTAAGCTTGTTCCACAATACCTACGTTAGGTACGTTGACGAGTAATGTAGCCTACCTGCCATATAAAAAACACCGGAGCATAAGTAATACAGCCTACAACCTACTTTTATATTATCTCAAAGTTGGGTCTGCATATAAAAATTATAAAATACAAGCACCACGTGTCCACATGTGAATGCCATTATATCCATGATAAATGACTTGATATCCAACTCCACTTTGCATTTTCATTGGATTAACTCTCACGTGGGTACACTAGGAAATACTACAGCAGAGGCGGCAGCCAAAGAAGCCACAACCATTTTTTCCGACGCATGCTATAGAGGGAAATGAAAAATGAATGGCGGGACACCAATAAATACCGTAAATATTGACTTTTTATGTTCTATTACTAAGCCAACCTTGCGGAGTTAGGGCTACGAAGCCCTCTCTTACACTCAACTAGGAAGGCCAGGGCCATTTTTAGGGAAAGCAACCTGTCCGGTTTCGTTACTCAATTTAACACCTAAAACATACCTGAAGGTAGAAATCATCGTTAGAAAGGTGTCGCAGAAAAATTATTTTTTAGTCATTTTTCATTAAAATTTAGTTATTTTTATTTTTTTACCCCCAGAAGCAAACTATCAAGGGGCAAGCGACCCCCCGCATTTTATCAACATTAACAACTACAATATACGTGAATTTAAAAGAAATCGTTGGAGCCGTTTTGGGGAAATAATGTTTTTAGACGTTTTTTGAAAATAAAAACCCCCCAAATTGAGTTAGCCCAAAATAAAAAAAAAGGTCCCGATGTATGATTTTTGTGAACCTATATGCCGAATTTCATCAAAATCGACCAAGTAGTTTGCCCGGACATCGACGAACAGACAGAGAGACAGACATTTCGTAAAAACCACTTTTTTGGGTTCCTGGGACCTTAAAACGTGTAAATCCGTTTAAATCTCGGAATCGAAAATTTCGACCGTCACAAAGCTTTCCTTATACTACGTATAAATTGGAAAGCAATTATCCATAATCCATCTCTCATTGACACTTAATCATAAAGTAAGAAGGTCACGCATGAGAATTTTTATCAAGATCCTGCAAATATATCATAATGTTCTGGCAAATCATTGTCCAAATGATTAATTGACAAACCATGTGCTGTTTGCCTACCCAAAAATAATAATTTGATCATCCGAATAGAATTAAATTATTACTCTACAATAAAAGTATGAAAAACATTATATAAAATAGTAAATTGTGGCTTTCAGCAGTCTGCGTACAAAATCAGTCTCCAAATTGTGATTTTTAAATATAAATTGCGTAAGTTATTAGCGAGAACAATTTTTTTCCATATGCAGTAAGTCTCTACAAGGAGATAATGCATGAATGTGCTACATTATTATGCATTATTTACTACGGATGGTCGGAGAGACTCTAAGCAAGAGTTAAGTTTGTTATTACAGAACTCATGCAAATTTTTAAGGATTTCTACGCAACGAAGATTAGAGGTAAACCAATAAAAATAAACCAATAGGCAGATGCTGTTTTATTCCGCTGCATACGATTGACATGCTTTTCATATGAATCACAATATCAACGCGCTCAGTTCCTTGTTTAGGTCGGGCTCCTTTTTTATTTTTTCCAGTTGATTTAGTTCCAAAGGTTTTCCAGAATCTTTTAGTTCCTTTAATCTTGCAATTTCATTAAGTTTCTGGAATAAAAGAAATAAAAAATAACAAATGCCAGTTAATACACTAAACAGTGGACACAAGTTATTCATCCAATTTTCAGTATAATATTCTCATCAGGCACTTCAAGAGTAGCAAATACAATGTAGCATCATCAATAATCCTATTTGACAGTTAAATGTGGTGAGGGTACACAATTTTTCAGGCCAACTGTTCGTGACTCAAATAAGATCATGGGTTAAAGAAAACAATGACACTAGCCTTATGTCACCATTTTATAACTAGATTTACGTGATATAATCATTATTTGGTTGGCATGATGGTGTCTTCTGCGAGACAATATTCCACGCAAAATACGTTGTCAATGGCCTTCTAAGTCCATTAGTTTTTTTTTGGGTTCCAACTAAGCCAGTTATTATAAATGGTACGTACGCTTCTTAATTTCTTAATTTTTTTCAGTTTTTCTGGGTCATCAGGAAGGTCAACATCGGCAAGTCCGTTAGCTGGGGAAGAGTGATGATTACTTGTTTGCCGATCTGTAGCGGTATCGTTCGCCTTGGGCTCAACGTCGTCTCGTTTTGCTTTCCTCGCTTCCCTGTTCTTTTTTAATTTTATTGCGTTTTTCGATAGCTCTGGAAGAAAAACCACAGTTTAAAATAACTATTTAAAATAATAATATGTAATCATGGATTGATAAGTATTATTAAAAATGCTAATAATAATATTCTGTCAAGTATCTAACGGATGTATATTCGAATGGGTCAATATTGAAGTGGCCTCATTGCAGTTTTGTTATTTTTGGATGAGCAGGAACACACACAAATTCGAAAAGAGATTGAGAAAAAGTTGCGCTAAGTGAGGACTAGTCGAAGAACTCAGTCCAGATTGGTATAGACAGGTGTTTTTATTTTTTCAATCCTACTGTACGCAGTATAATTTATACCACTAAATTGGACTTGTAGAGTAGTGGAACGGACTCTGACTATCATCCGAAAGGTTGTTAGTTCGAGTCCTACACTAGCTACATGTTGTAACGGATTTAAATACATCTGGAAATGGCGGGAGGCCAGAGTGGCATGCGCAAGCGCGTCTGATAAGACAAACGGGGTTCAACGTGCGCATTACGGACTGAGCAGGTTTTCTTGAAAAATAAAACAACATTTTTCGTTTTTTTTTTCCTTAAAAGATTTTAAGTTAATTAATGAACATGCGAAACCATTAGGAATGAATGGAGTAGGGAGTAACCCTTGGCCCGTCGCTGCCTACGGGCCAGCAGCAGCAACTAATAACAAGATCTGAGAAGTAAGGGCCTCCAGTTCTTGATCCAACTGCCTACCACAAGACGAGACATAATAAGAAGGTACCGATTGCAATTTATATAGAGGTATCTAGTAAATCACAGCCTGCTTGGACTACTACATGTTATGTATCGATCATAGTAGTTGTTTAAGGCGGGGTTTCCATCGACCTCTCATTGCAGAATGCAAATGACATTGACGGAAATTTGAATTTTTCTTTTTATAGAAATCTATTAAAATGTTTGTACTTAACATATCCCATGACGCCATTTTTTAATTTTAGTTTGTTTGTGATTTTACTATATGATCATTGATCAATTTTAACTATGGCATAGAGTAAAACAAAAATTTGCGTCGATGTCATTTGCATTCTACAATGAGAGATCAGTGGAATACCCGCCAAGTCTTGAATGTCTACTACCACGTCAATGTCTTTGCATTCAGCAATGAGAGGTCGGTGGAAACCCCGCCTAATTATAGTTATTTTGACATTTTCTAGACTCTGCCCACTGGAAGGCAGTGTTCTATGTAGTAATATTATAACTTCAGAGTTAGAGATGATTTTATACAGATTCCGGTTGGCGCTTTAAAAGCTGTTCCCTTTACTAAGTAAATAATGTACTATGTTAAGATCACATTCACTTAATAATAATAATAGTAATATTAATAATAATCATTTAAATGAAATCAAAAACGACTTTTTTTTGAAAATAAACAAGAGGCGAACAATAAAACTACAATGTCTTGTTTTCATGCAAAATATTAAATTAACTCCTCCTTCCGCAATACTTCTGTGTACTTCTTTTCCCTGAGAAGTCTCTTGCTAACACTAAGGCCCCCTGATAGTTAATTTGGTGCCTCGAACTCTGAGAGGAAAGAAATTAACGGGAGTGTTGTCTACCAGCGGGGGGACTACATTTTGAGTCTCATAGGAGGTGCTACAGATAGACTACACTGACCTTAGGGCTAGCCTATAATCACACTGGTTTACTGATTGCTTGCTGCTTTGACATAGGAGCTTTTTATGAGCTAGAGGGCAAACCTTCCACCAGCTACCTATAGTCAAAGTGGGTATTTAGTAAGCAAGATTTGAATATACGGTACCAGATTGTTTTCAAAAAATGTTATTCAACTTAGGCGCTTATTCCACCAACTATTGACTATATGCGCCTTATAGTGGGAATGTTCTGTCCTACGGCAGTTGGAGATTTTCATATTTTCAAGATGAGTATATATTGCAGTTTACTTTTTTCCTTCTTTCAGAATATCAAATTCGTATATAATAGTTTATTAATTTACTTGTGGTACAAGTGGTTCATGTAAAAAAAAAAAAGTATAACTTATTTTACGTAATTTCTAATAATTTCATATAAGACTGGAGGTTTATGTAGAAATAATTTAAAAAAAAAAATGTTTCCTGCTGAGAGCCCCAGGCGGCAATGGGCAACTTATGAAAATGTGTTAACTCTGGAAAGCTTTGTTATTGCTAGCCATTGCGCTAATATTGTGATATTGTTGTTAATTAATTTTTGTTGTTGTGATAAAGGATTCAGCCATTCTGAGTTTTTGTTTTGTGTTTACAGTGGGAGGTTGGCGGTTCTGGACGGGAGGTTTATGGTCTAACTGCTTACCGACTATTGCCGTCGGATCGACTAAACGAGGAGATGTACGCTATATCTCACTGTTTGTGTTTTTCCCCCGTATTTTCCCTTAGGATAGTTGTGTCCCTATTTTTATGTCAAGATGGCTTTAAGTGGAAGTACAGATAATGAACGGACGTTGTCGGATGAATTAGCAGATGGTGGCAGCAAGAGTGATTGGGGTAGTGGTTTTCAACCAAAGTTGGTGGGCCTAATTTTACCCCTAGCATTGCACAATCTGGGTCAGGGGTTTGCCAGCAATCCCCCCAAGCATCTTTATCCTTTTCAGGCGGAGGCCGCACTCTGAAGTTGATAAAAAATGGCGCATAAAAGAGGTTGCACCTACGAAAGGTACGGAAAGGTAGCCCAGGGGATTTTAAACATAAATTAAAAAAAATTGGCTGTCATAACTGGGGTAGATTTGGACAAGAACTGGCTCATTTTAGGAGATCTATTTCTTTCCCCAGTAGACAGGTGGTTCGATTGGCACCACCGAAACTGGAAGACGCTCGATGATATGATACAAGCCCTCATGGACACATATGCGCCCAAGAGGTTTGAAACTCAGTCTTTAAGGGATTAAGGCAGCTATTAGACAGAAAACAGAAGCTGGCGGAGAGACCTGTACATTTTATTTCTGAAGTTCGGCTATCAGTGTCCTAATTGGAGCTTAAAATTGATCCTGACTTACTTATCGACATTTTTAGGAGAAATTTGCAACCTATTTATCAGGCGCATTTAGCTTTCTTAACTTTTCCTACCCTCGACAAGCTTGATGAATCTTGCAGGGCCATAAAAGAGGCCATTGACCAAAGTCAACCCCGCCATAGTACTAAGTTCTGTTCACGAGTACATGCCATGGACAATAGCAGTGAGTATTCAGTGAGTTCGAGACGAGACATATAATAAGAAGGTACCGATTGCAATTTATATACAGGGCTATATTGTAAATCACAGCCTGCCTGGACTCCTACATTTGATGTATCGCTCATAGTAGTAGAAATGTGAAGTATTGTTTAATTATAGTTATTGGGACATTTTCTAGACACTGCCCACTGGAAGGCAGTGTTCTTTGTTGAAATATTATAACTTCAGAGTTAGAGATAATTTTATATAGATTCCGGTTGGCGCTTTAAAAGCTGTTTCCTTTACTAAGTAAATTATCTACTATGTCTTCACTTAACAATAATAGTAATATTAATAATAATCATAAAAATGAAATGAAAAACGACTATATTGAAAATAAACACTATAAATAAAAACTATAAATAAAGACTATAAAGTCTTGTTTTCATGCAAAATATTAAATTCACTCCTCCTTCCGCAATACTTCTGTGTACATCTTTTCCCTGGGAAGTCTCTTGCTAACACTAAGGTCCTATGATAGTTAATTTGGTGCCTTGAACTCTGAGAGGAAAGAAATTAACGGGAGTGTTGTCTACCAGCGGGGGGACTACATTTTGAGTCTCATAGGAGGTGCTACAGATAGACTACACTGACCTTAGGGCTAGCCTATAATCACACTGGTTTACTGATTGCTTGCTGCTTTGACATAGGAGCTTTTTTTGAGCTAGTCAGGGGGCAAGCCTTCCAACAGCTACCTATAGTCAAAGTAAGCAAGAATTGAATTAACAGTATAACCATTTATCCGAGTAATGCATATTTCCTACAAGTTTCAGTTTTGAAGTACAGTGTAAAGCAGGCAGTCCCGGGCTTTCCTTGTTGAGTGTAGGAGGGGGCTTTATAGCCCTAACTTCGCTGGATTGGCTTAGTAATAGAACAGAAGTCATTATTTATTTAATTAAATTGACTTCGGCTGTAGAAAAAGGCCACCAAGAAAAAAACTGGAAAGAACGGGACTGAAACCCACGATTGTCTTTCAGGGGTATTGTGTTCCTTTTCTAATTTTCTGGTGAAAATACTCACTTTCAGGAGCTGGTATTGGCACTCCTTCGTCCGGTTTAGAAGGTTCTTTCCCCCGAACACTAGGGGGTCTATAAGGTGTCTTCGAAGGCACCGGTGTGCTGGGCTGAATGCCTTCGACTGGCTTATTTCGTATAACGGGCTCTTTGAATGTTCCAATGGGGAATTTTTGCCATGCTACTTCCCATAACTCTTCTTGTTTACTCCATGGCCTCTCATACATAAGGGCTCCACTGTAGTGCCAAATTTTAAAACTAAAAACAAAAAAGTAACGGATCATTGCTTACGACAATTTAGGATTTTATTACTTTCTTTTTGTTGCATATTTAACGCCGAGTAGTGAGTGGCAGGCCTCGATTTAGGGAGGTTCCCGTCATTGCTTGAAAAGTCTCGGTAAAGAATACTGTACGGCCCCGTCATGCATTGGTAAATGACGGAGCCACCCAGTATTCTTTTGATATTTTTGAAGCGATGGTGCGACCAGGGCTTAGTAGTGGGATCTGCAGCATATTACGATTACTGTAACTTAACTTTTTATGGAAATATAATTTTACTGTATTGTATCTTTCACTCAACGACCACCTAATACATTTTGCCGACTCCCAGGTGCACATGGTTCAAATTCTTCGGATACACAGTAATTTTTAATAACTAGACAGTGGGATATTTTTTTTAAACTTCTTACATTCATTATTTGTCAACAACGGTAAGACTTCTTCTAACTACGTAATGATTTTATCGTTGTGTGCATGTAAGTCTCAGTGACCATGTTCAGCTTCCTCTTACTTTCCATGTTAAAATTTTATTTAGTTCCTTCTTTCTTCTCTAGCCTTCCCCCTCTCCCGGCATTTCTGCCATATAGAGCCTGGCGGCCCAGTAGGTGATTGTTAGCATTCTTAAGTTCCAATCTTCTTGGACATCGCCTGTCACATTTGTTTCTTTGTAATTATACCCGGCTAATATTGTTTTTTGATGTTCGAGGACAATTGGACATTGCACATAGGATATTTTGCTTTCACTTGCAACTAAAAAGGGGGGTTTATATTGATTTAGCTGATTTGCATTTGGAATTACACTAACAACGGCCAAGAAACCGCTGGAAGGACGAGTTAGAGAATGACCTTCGCGAGTTGGGAGTCTCCAGATGGTGGAGCGTTGTGCAAAACCGAGAAGAATGGAGGAGTGTTGTCGAGCAGGCCAAAGCCCACCAAGGGCTGTAGAGCCGGAAGAAGAATTACACTAACAAAAAAAAAAAAAAAATGAATTGAAACGACATTATTGAAAAACCAAACGGTGAACAATAAGACTGCAAGGTCTGGTTTTCATGTTAACCCTAAAAATGGTATGTAATGTATTATTAATGAGTACTTAAAATTAAAACGAGAAGAAAGAAAAGGGAGAGAGAGAAGAAAAAAAGGTGAATGTTTTTCATTCTACTCCTCAATTACTGTAAGGTACGTTCGTAGAAACCCTGCGAGTAACTGCTTATTTCCACTAACATCTTTTTAAAGTGAAAGAAAGAAAATGGAAAGACATTTATTTCATGGCAACTAGATTTACTGCAAATTGGGATATACTGTAAAGTGGATGTTCTCTCAGTATTGAATGTCAACCAATATTTTATTATTAGCCTACATTACTTTAGTTATCTGCATGCAGAATTATTTTTTAGTAACTTATTACTTTTACTTAATTCATAATTTGTTTAGACACTAATTTTACTTTTACTTTTATATTTGTAAAGGGGGGCTCAGCACGGGACTTGTCCTTTGGGCCCCCCTTCCATTTGTAATATTGTAAGTTATGTACATAAATGTTGTTTTAATTTAATAAATTTGATTTGAAACAAAGTTGAATCCATTAACTACTAACCCATTTCCCTGTCGAAGTCGAGGGGCAGTTGTAGCGGTAAGAAAATGCTCTCCATCAGGTGACCATGAGAGCAGCGTAGTTTCTTCTGCTTGCAGTTGTGAGATGAGCCTCCGGTTATTCGCGTCCCACAGCTCAATCTGTCCCCTCAAATTGCCGAAACCGCCAAGAAGAAGTATATTTCCGAAAGGGTTGTAATGCACGGAATTACGGGCACCAGTCCCGAAATCATATACAGGCTCGCACTTCATATTGAAGATCTTGGCTTTGGCAGGCATAAAGCCAAATATGACGGTAAATTCTGTGCCCTTTGGGCTCCATTCTACACTGTGTACGGGACCTTCTGCATCCTTCCCTAAACAGAAAGTAAAACAATTATGTTAATTTGCATTATTGCATTGTCACAATAAACCTTTCTTGAGGTGTTTCAGTAAGTAGATATAATCATTGCACGTCAAGAGTAGCAAATACAATAGTCATCATATTTTCGAAGTAAAACATTTGAGCCGAACTCCTCCCCAAGGTCCCACTGGTCGCAAACAGCATTGAATACAATGCCAATGCAAAGTTTGTTCGTACAATTGTTAAGGAAACTGAAATAATGAATATGATACAAAATAGTGTATTAATGTAGTTAATCACAAGATCCTACGTAATTTTAAATAACGACATCTTAGGATTGCCTCTGTCGAGGCTCAAGTTTCAAAGGGGCTGGTTCATTTACGGTCCACATTGACACATACATAATAGTCTCCTCAGTAACTTTGTAAAACTTGCTGTCACTCATTGTGCAATAAATTACTTTGTTAAGTTTTACGTTAAAACATCTTGACAATGTGTTTACGTTTTATCTTGCATACCGTTCTGTTTTTACTGTTTTCTTACACTTGACGATGGCGTGGGCCGAAACCGGTTCTGATTTAACGTAACTAGTTTTCTGCCATGCATCAAAATGTGAAAAACGAATAGCACATTAATTGAAACTTCTCACCGAATTCATCCATAAACTAGTTATGTTTACGGAGTGACTTCAGTAAATTTCTATTAAATTTTATGGCGATTTGAATAAAATTAAAGCCTCGAATTTACGGTGAAATCAGGGGCGGATAAAGTACATTGTTTCTTTTACGCGATCTATCGCTTATAGCGTTATTTCTACACAAGATAGAAAACCATACCTAATGTCACCATGGCAGTTTCTCCTCGCGTTGATATAAAATGCAAGGTTTGTTTTCCATAGTAGCTAGAGCCGGTTCTGTCTACTTCTGTGCTGGTCATCAATAAAACGCCTGTCCCTTTTTTATTCCAGTACATATCAACCCTGTCAGCCTGAGAACATAAAAGAAAACAAAACATAGCAAAATTATACTAAATAAAAACATTTGACAAACAATGCCAAATTTTATTGTTGCCTATTGCAAACTATTATGCGAATTCATATTAGCACTCGAAAATCAGGTACATCATCACACTCACTAACTTTTAAGTTCGATAAGTAAGCGAATGAAGTCAGGAAAATTGGTCTTATGTTGGGAGCAGAGCCTATAGGTTTTACATGCGGCCTGGAGACCTCCCAATGGGGCAGAGAATTCAGTCAAATACGCAGAAACTTGCTGCAAAACGGGATAATTGGCGGAATTGGTTGGTTTCTGAGGTTGCTGATTAAAACAAAATGTTGTTTGAATGATTGACCCCTTGCTTTAAAACTATAGTGATTGTGACTGTATAAGCCAAATTTAAGACTATTACATCTCTGTGATTGTTGGTGACCTAAGCCCATTTTAGTAAAACTTTGTCTTAAGTTTTAAAAGTGTAACAGGTAAGAAATACGTTCTCATCTCACTGATTTTCATGTTTTTCTTTTGCGAGTACGGAAATATTCCACTATGCGTACCTGGAAGAAGCTCTTGTTAGCGAGGCAGCTACTGGCATCAAAGTTGGGATACTGAAACAATCGGCCAAAACTTGGTTGCCCCGATTGGCCGGGTAAAAAGCAAAGTATATAATGTGGTGCTGGGCCCGGCGAAAGACTGAAAGCTGCGACTTTGGCGGGGGAGCATTTATTAACGGATACCTCGAATGAACAGTTTTCGTAAAATAACACGTCGTTGTTGAGCAGGCGCGCGCACAACTTCTCATCCGAACTCCAATGTGGTTCCCTAAAACGATAATAATTTCAACTCAAACTTAGTATTAACAATAAAAATTTCATGACACGGCACCAAGTCTCACAGACAGAAAAATGCCAAGGAAGCTCAAGGGTCGAATATATAAGCAAGTGATCAGACCATGCATGCTGTACGGTGCGGAGTGTTGGGCAGTCAGGAAGCGAGATGAACACAAAATCCACGTGGCGGAGATGAGAATGCGGCGAAGGTCGTGTGGAGTGACCCTGCAAGACCGGCGCCGAAATGAGGACATAAGTTAGAGATGAAAACTGCTGATGTCGCACTGAAACTGAAGGAAAGAAGACTCAGCTGGTGGGGCCACGTCCAGAGGAGAGAGGAAACATCCCTCCTAAAAGCGTATACAGAACATGACACTCCCTGGACCCCGCCCCCGGGGAAGACCGAAAATGACAATTCCCAGAAAAATCAAAGAACACATAAGGAAGACGCTCTAAACAGAGTTGTTTGGAAACGCCGCTGCCGTGCCGCCGACCCGCCCTGTAGACAAAGGCGATGTAAAAGTAAAAGTAGACGTAACAATAATTAGAGGTACAGGGAACCTATTTAAATTTGTAGAAAACCTCTGCAGTCAAAGGAATCAGAGAATGGAAGGCATGAAAAAACGGACGGAAACTGGATTCGAACCCGTGTTTCACCCTTGCCGGGGAGGTATGCTGACCACCACTGCACCAAATCCGACGCCGTATAATTCTCCACATTTTTTGATGTTCTAGTTCCAACGAGAATGAATGAATGTTTTCTTTAGACAGATACAATTGTATCTACTACAGTCTAGTAGCCTTGCATGAGCCCCTTTAAGGCGGCTAATTCAATTGTCAGTTTTTCTTCAATATTGATAATGCCATTGACGGAAATATAAATGTTGCATTTATATTTTTACACCTGATACCACTTGTCTTCAGTAATTGACTATTTTTGTTTTCAATTTTTTTCTAATTTTATCTTTCATTTAATTTTATAATCTACAAGAAATTGATGATTTAAATTATGAAATAATTCGTTCGTTCTCAAGATATTAATTACAATTATTTATCTCCATTATTTAATTTAAGATTGTTATTATTGTTTGCAAAGCGTGATTTTACTCTGTGATCATTGATCAATTTTAACATGGGAAAGTTTTAATGGACAATGACATAGAGTAAAACAAAAATCTAATCAATTGTTGACGCACAAATGACGGAATATTGACAAGTGGAATAGCCGCCTAAAAGCAATACCACGCTTTATGGATATTTCAATAGAGTATGTTATCATATAAGAACAATATCAGTGTCACAGGGCAGAGTATCTATTTAACTAGAAAGCATGAACAGATAGAGGAATAAGAGAAAGGAGAACAGATTTTTTGCTTTCTTATTTTTACGAAATAGATTCGCATTTATTCGAACTTCATACAAAGCGGGACATATTATAGTATGTACTATTTTTAAGCTATGACAACCATACATAAAAAGCATGCTTGGAACGGAAAGAACATAATTTGCTCCATGCGACCAAGACTTGGCTTAGGAAATTGCTTTAAAGCTCAAGTCTAATTAATTTTCCTGTAATATACACATTACTTACCATCCCAATTGGTTTTTGTGAACAAATTCCCGAACCAATTCACCATTTTCTGATTTATAAAAGTGTAGATTCCGGTTTCCTTCTGGACTGTTCTGCGTAACTACGTAAGACTCCCATGTAATAAGGTAAGTTCCCAACGGCGAAAACGCCATATTACAAGTTTTAGGGCGCGCGATTTCGCATTGTATCTTCCATGAACTCGTACTAACAACTTTTACCCTGTAATAAGAATCAAAATGATTAAGATCTGAGTCAGTCTAGGGGTCCAGTCCTGGTCACCTCTAAATTAATCGTGTGGCTTTATTTTGCTGCCCAAGTGGTTCGGAACCTCCTCTAATCACCCTGTCAGTCAACTCGCCTTCTCTCTGAGGTAAAGGAGTCTGCCCTTAGGGTGCCTCATGTTAAGAAACAGACTAACAGGGTTGCTTTAAGCAGGCGTTGAAAAGCAAACAAACATTGTTTCAAATTAAGTAAAGCCCATAGAAAATCAAATATTCAAGGGAACCAGGGAACGTATACTTCCGTTATAACTGTGGTAGTATATATATTAAAGTACTTACGCCGCACCATTGACCCAAGCAAAGTACTTTCCATCAGGACTGTAAAGCATACTTTTACAATACTTGCTGTCATCCCTTGTAAATGACGGAACAGGATCGTAGCCGGGAGGGCCATAGTTCATAGATATTCCTGGGGAGCCCCGAACTGAAATACAAATAGAAATTGAATAACATATAAATTATTCTAAATTAAAACGGTTTTTTGCACTATTGGTGCATGAAGCAGTCGCATACGTCATACTTTTTAGACTTTTGGTATTTTTGATGGGCGGGATTTTTTTATACGGAGAAAATACAGCTAAAACAATGCCAACATGCCAATGAGTGTACGAACACAGATGACTGTCATACTGAGGAATTTTAATGTGACAGTTATGTTCTTAGGAGGGACGCAATAAAATCCGTCGATAAGGGCACACGCGTATAACTTAGGCGGGGTTTCCATTGACCTTGTATTTGAACGTGAGCGAGATATTGACTTGGTAGCAGACATTTTTAGACTGTCTTTAATGTCTGCTACCACGTGAATATCTCGCTCACGTTCAAATACGAGGTCAATGCAAACCCCACCTTATATATAAATTCAACTTCAATTCAACCGCTCCACACCGGCTCCTCTCGTCTTAGGAGCAATAGCGGAATTTAGGTTAACTACGGGTCATGACTACCTTCAAAAACATCTTCACCGTATAGGTGTAGCAGCGGAGCCTTCCTGCCCTGAAAGAGATGGACGGACAACACATTAAGACGTGTCCGGCTCTCGTCAGTAGCAGAGGTTTACCAGATTATGTGTTGTATTGGGCAGCAAGAAAGCTGATGACGGAAGCCTAATGCTATGGTGTAATTAAAAAAAAGGAGCAATAATATATTCGTCTAATATATAATTAATTATTGGCTGCCATACTAACAGCATTAGTGGGTTTATACAACCTCTATTACCGTTCATTTTTTCCAACCATTTATTATTATTTAAAAAAAAAAAAAAGAATCATATGATGTCAATTTTTTAGGCAGATTTTACAAAAAAAACATTATTAGTGCATTATTAAGTGGAAGGAATGAAGGTATAACGTCGAGGTAGACGAGGTCCAGGAAAATAAAAGACATCGCTCGCTTCACAAAAACACAAGACATTCGGTGGATTGGGAACGAGGACCGACTGGCTCAACATCGAGTTCCAAACTCCGCATACGGAGCGAGAACTGAGGGCAGAAGGACACGCTCTCTCTCCAGTATATACGCAGCATCCGAGTTACCCTCATTTCAAATGCACAGATTCTGTTCTATATAGATAGTCAAATTTCTCATTAGGTATAGAAGGTAGTCCCATAAATAAGTAGCCTAGTACAAGAAACTCCGTTTCACCAGTTTTTGAAGCCGTGGAATTTTTTCACACCATCAGAACCTGTACGAAGCGGTGTTAGTGCTGGTATACTATTCCTTCCTAATATTCCTTCCACGTCTACAACTAATTTATCGGTATTTTATGAGAAATTTGACTTCGTACGAAAAACGTGTATTGGTGAATGAATTCCAATTATCGCCAAAAATTTAACAGAAACATTGACGACTGATAGATGAAAAAAACAGATTCATGATACATTACGCCGTAAAAATTGTGAAATTCCGGTGAATTCATATGGCACATGCAAACATTAATCATAGGTGATAGTGTTTATACTTAGGAGGAAAGTTAAAATATAAAGTTGATGAAGAGATAATTTATTCGAAGAGTGTCATCTTTTACAAGTCAGACTGAAACATTTGGCAAATAATCTAAAATACGAGTTACGTAGCCTACATACATTATGGGAGCACGGACTTCAAGGTTTTCCACTTTCAAGCAATTATTTTAAAACAGTTTGTTAAATTTTAAGACACAGTGCCTGTTAAATACCAAATAATAGACGGCGGTAATAAATAATTTATTAATTTTATGAAACTAAGCTGACGACAGCATATTTTGATATTGCAAAATAATAACAAAATACATGAGCACCGTGCATTGTATTCAAATTTCACATTATTCTAATTGATATAATAGCGGAGTTTGAACCGTATGCCGCAGACACATGAAGATCCAGAAAAAGGCACGTAGCTTAGAGATACTGACAATCCAAAATATTAGCTAATATTCTAAAATTATAAGAAAATTCTTACCCGCAACTACAGGTACGGCGCCTGCCATTTTAGATTTTTAATTTTTCGTGGTTTTAGTTTCTAAAACAAAACGCCAGCGTGGAGGGTCTGCTATTTTATAGAATGTTGAAAAAATTAGAATTTAGGAAGTAAAAATGTAGTTAAATTAAGGAAATTTCAACTTTTTAGACAACAACTGCAGTAAATGAATAAAAAATCCAAAATAAGCAGAAATTACTTATTTTACAATAAGCTCACCGTGGCAGTAGATGTTTTGGCAAAGAAAGCTAGAGCCACGGTGATAGCTATAGAATGACAAGGTTGGGTTATGTTTGTTTACAATGATAATTTTTTGAATGCATTCTTTACTTTCTTTACTATACTTTTTAATTTATCTTAATAATTTACTCTACTTGTAAGGATAATGTGGCATACATTTACATCCTCCCAGAGCTATAGACTTCTTATAATGACGAGAAAGTGTTATGAGTTGTTCTCAAGACATGAAGTTGTCCGATGGCCGGTCCACAAGAGGCATATAGCACTAACTACTTTGAGAAGTACAAGACGGCGGAAAGACGACAGCCGATTGTCAACGTTATTTGTTCCTGTGCCTGTCAAACCTAGTCCTGATGACATTAACGTTGGTGTTGAATTAACCGGAAGTCTAAATAAAGCTGATCTTTTGAAGGTCCTCAATCAGTTCTTTCAAAAGAAAGAAGTGAAAGTGCTTGCTGCTGAAACAGGCTTAGACAGTATGTTTCTATATATAACAGACGTTAATCAGTGCAAACATAATGATAGCTATACTGCATATAGCCATTTACGTAACTTAACAGTCCCCGCGCTGGTGCTATTAGCAAGTCAGCACTACAGAAATGAAACCTAGTATAAATTTATAGCCTATCATTGAGAAAATCGAGTTATTTATTGCAGGTTTATTCGATGCAGGTCTTGGTACAAATGACTTGCTTTTTAGTAATTTAGTTGACGGTGAATTTGAAAGGAGACACTGAAACCACTAAACGATCTTAAAATATAATAATCTCAGTCTCTCAATAGAAAGAAGGAGTGAGAGAGAAAAGAGTAATAACATGAACAAATTTTTTTTAAACAGATTATCTCCTACATCAAGCAAACATGAGTTTTCGGAGATATTGCCTGGAAGCAGAAACTTTGCAAGCCGATCTCCATGTTGTAATATCTGACATTTTGCAAGGAGCAGGACATGTTACTGATATTTTCCCGTACTTTTTATGTCACGCCAAACAAATGTTCCCGCACTTGGATTGTATGGATGATTTAAAGAAGATTAGTGATCTACGAACTCCTGCTAACTGGTAATGAAAGCTTAATTAACTACTAGACTGATGAAGTTGCATATATTCGCTGATTTGTATATTTTAGAAGAGTTCCCGTACTTGGCGACGAGCT
Organism: Psococerastis gibbosa; assembly: GCA_963971405.1. Taxonomy (NCBI): domain Eukaryota; kingdom Metazoa; phylum Arthropoda; class Insecta; order Psocodea; family Psocidae; genus Psococerastis; species Psococerastis gibbosa. The sequence goes on along the minus strand of OZ020489.1, from coordinate 29,274,185 downwards.
AACGCCTGTGACAATGTTAATGATAAGCAAGTCTGAGCTTACCCATTGGCACTTGTAGTCGGCGTTGGTGGACAACCAGGAGTGAATAGGGTGGCCAGATTTTCAAAACAAAAAAAGAGTATAGTGATCATTGACGGAAATCCTTGGGGCGTGGCCATGGTTCACTCCTCAGTTTGACAACGACTAGAAATTCATTCGGAAACAATGCGAATATTGTGCGAAACCCGATGGTGTTGTTGGTAGGACAAGGTTAACGGGCTTCAATAATACAATTTTAAGGTTAACAAGTTAAAACAATTTTAGGTATCCCGAAGCGCGAAGTATGACGAGAAAAATTGTCTTCCATGCAGGCCCTACTAATTCTGGGAAGACTTATCATGCTCTTGAGCGTTTCTTGACGGCTAAGTCAGGGATTTATTGTGGTCCCTTAAAGTTGCTTGCCACAGAGGTTTATAAAAAAGCCAATGATCGTGGGACGCCTTGCGATTTAATAACGGGAGAGGAAAGAAGCTACGCTCGTGAAGACGGGGAACCTAGCAGTCATACCAGCTGTACAGTGGAAATGACTAATCTAAAATTGCCTTGTAAGTACTTGTTCGCGTGTCCAGGGAAACTCGCATTAATGAGTTGTCCAAAATTGAGCAGCTTAAATGACATCGATGGGTTATTTTAATGAATTATTGTGAGGGGGTTTTCCGCGTAAATGCCCGTATGAAATGTTTTACTGAACATGCCAACAAACACGTTAACACGAAATGGTTAATTGCTGTTGTGACATAGTTATAAAACACATGAGAAAATTTAATTCTTTTACAATACCTATAACTAGTTGACTCAATTACTGGCCAGATTCTCTTAGTACCCTTTCAAAGTTTTTTCGCGTTACCTTCCCTAGCCTAATTCTTAATGCTGTTTTACTTTTCTCAATGATTGTTCTCGTGTATCTTCTACTCTTTATGATAAGTATTTGCTCATGTACAGTTTGATGTGCCCTCCTATTTATAGTCTGATTTTTATTTAAATACTTTTACCCGTAAATCTTATTAACTACCAACGACAGTGGTCATGAAATCGTAGTGACTTGTAATGTGGTGCAAACCATTTGATTAACTTACGGTATCTCTCTTTGAAGTCCAAAGTAGGATTATGAGCCGGTTCAGGCAGCTAAGATTTTGTATATACTACTAGTACTTTTATTATAATGGCTTAAGATAACTAGTGCATTAACATTAGTTATGGTTTTGTATTATCTTCAGATGAAGTAGCGGTTATAGATGAAATCCAAATGATGAAAGACACTGGGCGCGGATGGGCGTGGTCACGTGCCCTCTTAGGGATTATGGCTGAAGAAATTCACGTGTGTGGCGAAGAGGGAGCTGTTGAACTCGTGTCTAGTCTTATGTGTACCACTGGTGAAGATGTTGAGGTTAGTATTGTACAGTTTTGATTATTTGAACAAAACGTTTGGTATACCATTTTATTACAATTGTACATTTTGTTTTACTTAGAAAACTTCCTAATAGACCAACGGTAAATTGAAAAAGTTTCGGCTACAAAAATTAAGATTGTAGCCCATTTGTGTTCATTTTTGTCAGAAACTGATCGATTATTGAAACTAAAGTAATGGTTTTACCATATAGAGGTGAGGTATGTTACCACTTTGAGGTAAACTATAGAGGCCACTTGATTTATGTTAGCTGATTCTAAGAGTAACTGCAAAGGCTTTCACGGCCGGAGTCGAATGAAGAACCAGTAGAATCCGGGCTGATGGGCTGTGGTCGAAATGAAAGTGAACTTCCAAACGTTTCGTCAACATCTGCGGTCGACATCTTCAGTGGCGCTGCGTAGACTTTGAAGGTTGTACGTCGGTGGCTCCGAGCTGTTTGGAAGTTCACTTTCATTTCGACCACGGCCCATCAGCCCGGATTCTACTGGTTGTTCATGATTCTAAGAGCCTTGGTCGTTGCAATCATGTCCCTCAATTTGTCCCTTAATGTTCCATCTCTCGCTTTCCTTCTAATTCCGAGTCTCAAGCTTGTGGGTGGCTGATTCATTTACTACTTAATTAATTTATTAATATGAAAGCCGCAATAGTTCATAATAATAAATAAATAAATGTTGACTTTTTTGTTCTATTACTAAGCCAACCTAGCGGAGTTAGGGCTATAGAGCCCTCTCTTACACTCAACTAGGATAATAATCATAATCCCACTGCTGTTGTAGGTACGGAAGTACAAGCGTCTGACTGAGCTGGAAATTGAATCGACGGCGTTAAGAAGTCTCCAAAATGTCAGGGACGGTGATTGTATAGTCTGCTTTAGTAAGAACGACATCTATCACGTGTCACGTGGCATTGAAGCTCGTGGGTTGGAAGTTGCCGTCATTTATGGCGGCCTCCCTCCAGGAACTAAGCTAGTACAAGCTTCTAAATTTAACGACCCCAATGATCCGTGTAATATTCTAGTTGCAACTGATGCCATTGGAATGGGCTTGAATCTGTAAGTAGTTTTATTCTAAACTCTTTAATTTAAAAAAAAAACGGTTGAATGAGTTAAGTTGCATTAAAAAAATCCCTTTCGAAACTGTTCTGTTAATACAGGGCAGTCTGGTTCCTCCTTTTACAGCACTTTGTAGACGACTCAACTTATGTGCATGTGTCACATCATTTTCACGTTGACTGGTCGCCATCTTAAAATCGTCGATTTGTCGTAAAAAGTGTTAGTTACTATTATCGTAGATAATACTACGGGCTTTAAGTCACATGTTATCCTATCCCCCTACGACCCAATGCTGCGTTATTAATTTGTTAAGTATTTGATCGGCCGCCATCTTGAAACAACAAGCGGATCACGCTGGTTAACTAGCTCGATCAAGACATTTGTATGATAAATTTTAGTGCGAAGTTTCCTCAAAATCGGGTAAGTTACAGTGTTACCTAAAATCGATATGCATACATACAGTATACATACTGTATATGCTAGTAGCTCTACTGTAATTGTTATACCTTTGTGCCTTCACAGGAGTATTCGACGAGTAATATTTTATTCCCTGATCAAACCGACAGTAAACGAAAAGGGTGAAAAGGAAATGGACGTGATCTCAGTTTCAGCGGCTCTTCAAATTGCTGGAAGAGCTGGCAGGTTCAATACTCAATACCCCAAGGTATGTACATAATGTCGGATTTACTGCTATTGCAAATTAGAGGTGTGCCGCTCCTGTTTTTTTCAGGAGCTTGCGTTACCAGTTCCAGTGATCCAAGAATAACGGTTCCTAATACGCATTCTTTTAGGAACCAGACCCTGGCTTAGGCTCAATCCCAATACTGGTGACTAGTAATCGTGCCTGTCCATACTCTGTAGGAACCAGTTTGCCAATGGCTAGCTTATGTAAAAATAAGTAAAGAAATAGTATCATTAACACTAATCTGTTACTAATTTTCCGTGGAGTAAGAACTTGTTAAGCAAAACTGACCGGAAATCCCTATTTAGAATTGCGTTCCTCAAGAACCTAATATATTTGTATCCGGGAGCCGTTGCAATTAGTTCCTAGCTCAAGAACCGCTCTTAGAAACGGTTCCAGTAAGAACGACCCACCTCTATTGCAAATCATCGCACCTTAACACAGGTATTTCTTGCATAGTCACGGTAATGCTGGTTAGAGTTCTATATAGGAGAGGTTTTTTGGTTTTCCAACGCCTGCTTTCAGCCTGTACCTGTCAGCCTGGCGGGGGGAGTGAGTCTGTTTCTTAACTTGAGGTTCCCTAAGTATAGACTCCTTCATCTCAGGGAAAAAGGGAATTGACTGATATGGTGGATCTCCTGATTTAGTCGATTCCGAACCACTTGGGGAGCATAGTAAAGCCACACGATTAATTCGGAGGTAACCAGGACTCGACATGCACTTAGACTGACTGGTAGTCATAGCGCGTTGTCATGTCCCGCCATGCTTCCCTGCCCACGCTGTGCACTCTACCAAGTTTGCTGCAGTTAGGAACAAGTAGGTACCCCGCACACCATTAGGTTAAGGGGTCCTACATATGTATATATATGAATATGTTGTTATGTCAATAATCTTGTGAAATACACGAATTATTATTATTATTATAATTAGGTTCTGGTGGATTGAACTTAGTATGACCTTGGGAGAGTTGGAAGAGTCGGGACATTCGCTTCCCGCCAAAAATATATTTTTGAATTTCAGGGACCACCTGTCACTATCCTATTATTAAAATCTATGGGTTGTCCCTGAAACCTTTGGGTGGGCTTGAATTTGAGATTCTCAAACTATGTACAAATAAGAGTGGGTTTTACAATGCCCACGTTAAGCTTATGAGGCACCCCAGTCAAATCAGATATGGTTCATTTATATCTTTTTTTTTTTTTTTTTTCCTTCGTGGGGCCTACTCATTTGAGTTCCTATAAGCGTCGACCTAGAAGGTCTTTTGCTTCCACGTTTGCCGTCTACGCCCATCTTATAACACCAGTCTTTTTGATGAATTCTAGTGTTTTTGTGATGGGATTAGATCGGATGGTTTCCTCTTCAGACCTAGGGTGGCCAAGAGTTTGGTATCGAGTTTGTCCCAGCGTTTCACATTCAAAGAGATTGTGTTCAGCTGTTTCTTCTTCAACTTCACACAGTCTGCATCTACTGTCGTTTTTCACGCCAACCCTATGCATGTGTTTGTTGAAGTGGCCGTGGCCCGTAAGCGTGCCAACCACCCTTCTAGCTTGCTCTCTACTTAAAGAGAGAAGCTGATCGGTGAGGGATAAGGGCTACGTCGTGTTGACCTGCCCTTAGCATCCTGGCTAGGTTCGCCGAGGCGGTTTTCTTATGCTGGAGATTGGCTTGGATGATCTTAATCTTTCCTTCCATCTCCAGGCTGCTTCTTATCGACGACCCTGAAACAAATGACTCCAAGGCCCAAACTGTTATGTATTTGCAATCGTATTTTATGGATGTTTCTACCATTTATTCGGATTAGTCGCGATATAAATTAACTCACCGAAAGTGGTCATTGTTTACTTTTCTATCCATTGCAATCGTGGCTGATTGCTCTTGTCAGAACTTGTATGATGCGTGACATCTTCTGCTATTTACAATAATATGTACATGACATCCCTCCCCTCTTAGGCGAGGCGATGGTATGGTCGACGCTCCCGCCTTGGTCGCCGGATGGCGAGTGGAACGTCGTCATCCTCAGGCGTACGAGGTGGTCTTTGAGGCGTCGACGGCGTCGCTACTTCTCGCTGTGGAGATACCTGGGTTGTCTCGAGTTCCCTACGAGGCGTTGGTTCCCTGTGAGGAGTTGACTCGTCAGGTGGCAGCGATTGCCGGTCTAATTGTATAGGTGGTGTCTGCGTCAGAGGAATAGGTACTTGCTGACGTAGTTGCGGTGTCATTAGACTTCCTCCCCCTGTACGACGGATATGTTCGACATGCTTGCGGTGTAGCACTCCATCAACCATCACTGTATACTGAAGTTGTCCGTCACGCGCGATCACCACACCTTGTTTCCACTTATGTAATGGGTTAGTGAAGCTGCGAACAGCGACAGATTCACCTTCTTGTAGCACCGGATCTTCGAACATGACTTCTCTCCGAGCTTCAATCTTGGGTGGTAGTTCGGGTCCAATGGACAAGTTTGTTCTGAGTTCACGTTTGATAAACAGAAGTGATGGACTTGCACCCGTTGTAGAGTGTGGAGCACGACGATATGATAGTAGAAAACTTTGAAGTTTTGCAGTAGGTGTACCTGAACCATATTGTAAAATTCGTAAGCACTGTTTCATTGAGTATACCATTCGTTCAGCTAAACCATTCGTAGCAGCGTGGTATGGTTGTATTGTTAAATGTTTTATTCCGTGCTTTTGTAAGTAAATATTGAGTTCACGTGAAACTAATGAAGACTGGTTGTCTGTAACTAGAGTTCGTGGAAACCCATATGACGTAAATAGTTGATCAAATATTTTGATAACTGTAGAAGAGTTCATATCAGGTACGATGTAAATTTCGGGCCACTTTGAATGAGCGTCAACCACAATAAGATATATCAATTTACCGTATGTTGCGAAATCCGCGTGTATTCTCTCCCAAGGCGCCATAGGGTATTCCCAGTAATGAGTCTTGGCAGATAGCGGTTTGCCCTTATGCAGAACGCACGCAGAACACTCCCGTCCCAAACGTTCTATGTCATGATCTACGCTTGGCCAGAATACGTGGCTGCGGGCCAGAGCCTTCATTTTAACTATGCCCAGATGGCCCTCATGTAGTTCTGCTAAAACACTTTTGCGAAATTTTGGAGGTATATAAGTGCGAAGACCTCTAAGTACACAACCATTTTGTAAGGTATATATTCCTTCGTGGCTTCCCATATTCACTCCTTCGCGAAGTTTCTGTATAAGTTCACTGCCATAGGGGTCACGAGCTGTTTCTCTCGCTAATTCCTTTCCTGATAGTGGTAATAATGTAATATTATTTACGTGTATTTCGTCAGTATAATCTGGTTCTTCCTGTTTTAGATCTTGTGACGTTTGTGGAAGGCGTGATAAGAAATCTGCATTTCCATGCTCTTCCGATTTCCTATATTTAATTTCAAAATTAAATTCTTGTAAGAAAAGTGCATAGTGCAACAATCGGGTAGCTGTCAATGGTGGCAACTTTTTTCGTTGCTTCCCGAATATGTACAAGAGCGGTAAGTGATCCGTGATAAGAGTAAACCGTCTTCCTATCAAGTATGGATGCAGCTTCTCTACTGCCCACTTGATTGCATAAGCTTCTTTATCTATTTGTGAATAGTTCATTTGCGATTTATTAAAAGCTTTGTGAATGTATGTAATAGGCCGTTCCAATCCGTCATCGAATAAATGGCTAAGGGTTGCTCCAGCCCCTGTAGGGCTAGCATCGGTGCTTAGGACGACGGGCCGGTTCAAATCGTAAGGTACGAGTACTCTGTCTGACGTAATCTCGTCCTTTAATGTTTTGAAAGCTTTTGAACAAACATCCGACCATAAAAACGTTTTATTTTTCTGTAATAACTCGTACAATGGTGCGGCGATGGTAGCCATCTTAGGAAAGAATTTGGAGTAGTAGGAAATCATCCCCAAAAATGTACGTAGGGCTGACACGTTCGTAGGTGTGGGTAACGCCCTGATAGGTGCTAGGCGTTCCGGTAGTGGACGTATTCCTTCCGATGAGACCTCAAATCCTAAATAGGGTACGGTTTTACTATAAAATATGCTTTTGTCTGCATTAATTTTTAACCCGTACGACTGAAGTCTTTCTAGTAGAAGGCGTAACCGTTCTGTCATGGTTTTGTTATCTGGAGCGGCAATCAACAAATCGTCAAAATATACTGCCAAATTAGAAAGTCCGTGCGTAACTTTCTCTATAAATTTAGTCCACAATACTGGAGCGGCTGCTAGGCCAAACATGAGACGCTTAGGCCTGAATAATCCTTTATGTGTATTTATTGTAAGTATAGCCGATGTACTTTCATCGACTGGTAGACAGAGGTAAGCTTTGCGGATGTCAATTTTGCTAAATATCTTCCCGTTCTTTACTGTAGAGAGTAAATCTTCCACACGGGGAATAGGGTACGTTGGAATCACTGTATTTGGATTTACCGTTTTTGAATAATCAGCACAAATGCGAATCGCGCCCTTTTTCTGTATAGGCACTATGGGTGTTGCCCAGGTACTCGATTCTACCGGTTCTAGTATACCGTCTTGCACTAGCTTATTTAATTCTGCTTCAATTCTATCTTTCAATGCGTAAGGTACTGGACGATGTTTACAAAACACTGGTGTCACATCTTGTTTCATAGTAATCGATACAGTTTCTTCAGTCTTCCCTATCCCGTCACTAAAGACGTCCGGGAATTCTGTGGTTAATGTATAGTATTCATTAATATGGTTTACGCTAGGACAATTATAAATTCCCAATTGTTTTAGCCATCCTCGGCCCATGAGTGGTTCATTGTCACCTTTTACCACAAATGCAGGCAGTAACTGTGTTTGCCTGTTGTAAGTTACTGACACTTTAACCAAGCCCAACGGATGAATGACCTTGGCGTTTTCTGTATCAGAGTATGGTTTGAAGACTTCTGTACACGGTTCCAAACCTGGAGGTTTTGGTAATGCTTTGTATACATTTTCGGACAAGAAAGTAACGGGCGTTCCTGTGTCTAATTCAAATGAAATTGGTTTTCCTTGTAGGAATACTGTAGTACACCAGGGTGCATCTTTATCAGATATTTTATGCACATTGCTAGATGTTTTCTTCTTTTGGAAGCAAACCTTTTCTACGTGCCCCTGGCGTCTGCAAAAACTACACGTTAGCTTTTCTTTGCTGCGACAATCTGAATATACGTGATTTCCTTTGCCGCAGGCCAGACAAATAGGCTTTTTCCCTGTCTGTTGCTGCTTAGGGTTGTAACTAGGGTTGTTTTCCTGTTTACCCCTTTTTGGTTTATCTGTATACCTGTTTAGCTTCTGTATTGGTGGCATTGGGGCCAATAATTTTGCTGCCGATTCTTCTGCACGTTCAATAGAAATAGCCACTTTGTATAATTCATCTAGTGTAGAAGTATCCGGTTCAACAAATAAGCGATCTAAAATTGAACGACTACGTATGCCGGCTACGAAAATATCTTTCAGGATTTCGTCCAAAACTGTGTTGGAATAACCGCATGGGATCGCTAGAGCCCTTAAAGATGCCATAAAATCTGGGATGGACTCTCCTTCATGTTGTTTTCGTGAACACAATGCATGCCTACTGGGTATGCGTAATGGTGTCGGCTTTAAATGTCCCAGCAATTTATCCTTAATCTGCTTAAAGGTAGCCTTGTCTAAGTCAGTAGGAAAAAGTAGGTTTTGAGCCAACTGATACATGTTAGGCGGTAGTTGTGCTAAAAATGCAGCTTTAGTTTTATCTGCACTGTAATTGTAAGCCGTAGTAAGCCCTTCAAATTGTGCACAATAATTTCCGAAGTTATCACCTTCATTAAATTTAGGTAAACTTGGTGTACTTCCCTGATTTGGTTTGACGTGTGTTTGCTGTGTAGCCAGCGCGGTGATAGCGTCTGCCATGGGTTGCTGTTTTCCCGCAAGTGCTGCAATAGCATCAGACATTTTCTTCAATGCCTGTGTTACCAAGGGATCCATCTCGTGTGTGTTGATGAATATTGAATACGAACAAACTAACGCGCACTCACGGTAAAAACTGCGTAAATTCGAAAAACTGCGCCAAATGTTATGTATTTGCAATCGTATTTTATGGATGTTTCTACCATTTATTCGGATTAGTCGCGATATAAATTAACTCACCGAAAGTGGTCATTGTTTACTTTTCTATCCATTGCAATCATGGCTGATTGCTCTTGTCAGAACTTGTATGATGCGTGACATCTTCTGCTATTTACAATAATATGTACATGACACAAACTTAAGCGCAAGTTATGCCCCCTGAGCTCATTCATCTCAGTCTCACTGAGGGAAAGCACCACCGTCGCAGTCTTGCTGTTTGCATGCAGCATGCAGCTGTTTAAGCACATCTACCATACGCATCTTGCTATAAGGCATTGCTAGCCTGGTGATGGCTCTTGTCCTATTGAGGACTTTGTTCGCTTCTCCCACTTGTAGGGAGTTGCCATTCCAAGGGCTGGATTCGGAAACCACCTGCTCAAGCCAAGCTTTGGTTTCCTTATACAGGCTAAGCCCCCATACCACGGCAAGGTCTCAGTCTCAGCCTGCATCACGCCCCACCCACTACCAAGCAAAAGCAAAGCCATCACATGCCAGCAGCTGAAACGTAAGACAAACATAAGCTTCAAGGATGCAAATAATGGGGGTTATTTTTGTTACTCCTCTTTTTTTTCGCCTATATTTTTGTATCCAATAAAAATGGCTTTTGTGGCGTAAAAACTGAATAGTTTATTCAAAAAAAATCATCACATACTCATTAATTACGTCTTTAGGAACAAAAGTTTAAACGTACAAAATTAAGGAGAATATTCGTTAGTCCATTGTTTAGCGAAGGTCAGTAGCATCGTAGTGAAGAGCCAACAAAACTCGGGAATCACTGAGTCTTTACTCCTTAGTTAGTCTTCACTGCGCTGACCATGATGCGATTGACTGCGCTGTAAGAGAAAATCTATTGTGTATTTATGCTTACAAATACGACCTTATAACTGAATATGGGATACATTGAGATACCGATAGTATTTGGTGTTGCCCTTGCTACAGAAAGTTGGGTAGACCGACGCTACTCATGGTAGGTACCCCGCTCACCATTAGGTTAAGGGGGCCTACAATATGAATGTTGATATGTTAATAATGTTGAGAAATACACGAATTATTATTATAATTATAATTTAGGGGTTAAACTAACTAGATTATGAGAAATTGTATTACTGCGAAAAAGGATGATTAAAAACGCCGCATGTATAATAGTGAATAGTACGTGTCTGTGTATATCAGAACTTCAGCAGATTCCTTTTAATCTGTGGAATAGCGAATGTGTGAAAAACAGTGGAAACATGACTAGAACGAAGCTGCGCCCGACCAATAATACATGAAGTCTTCTAGAAATATGAATTTTATCCATCAGTTTGGATGAACCAATTCCAAAAAAGCGGTCATGGTATTGCAAGTTAAGAACATTTCACAGAAGGCTTTGAATTTAATAATGATACCTTAAGCTTTTTCTTCTGTGACACCAGTAGCACCAGATGCTACAGATGTGTGGTCGTCATTGGAAGATCCGCAGACCAAACTAGGGAACTTCTTCTCGAGTTCAGCGCGGTATTTGGGATGGCTGATGCCGTAGACGATGGGGTTGTAGACTGCGTTGGCTTTGGCAAAGACGGATCCCCAGATGGTGAACAGAGGGGAGATGGAGGCAGTCTCGAAGATACCGGAGAAGTTAATGACAAGGTATGGAGTCCACGCGAAAAACCAGAGGCCGATGGTCATCAAGGCAACCTGAATATATCAAAATGTCACATTATTAGGCATGTAGGTAAATAGGAAAAACTAGACAGTTGTATCCATATTCAATTCCGTACTCTTGAGGTTTTAATTTCAAAATTGGTAGAGGTCTACGAGCATAGAATGTACAGTTATGTTTATTTATTCACCATTCATGTTGCGAAGTAAACGAGACGTTGTTAGAATTTTATCAGAATATTGAATATTGGAATGCCGAACTGTTTTATTCGTTTCTCATATCATCATGCCTAACAATAAATTCTTACCTTGGCCAGTTTGCATTCAGCAGACTTGTCAGTGTTTTCCTGAGACCTAAGGGAAGCAACGTTCATCTTCTTTGCTTGTTCTCGCATGTTCTTCTCGTGCTCAGACACAGCCTGTACGATGAAGAAGTATGAGTAGATGATGGTGAACAGGGGCAAGAAGTAGCAGAAGACGGAGTAGATGAGGATGTATGAACGGCTGACCCAGTCCTTGGTGAGGTAGTCAGTTCCGCAAGCAGTCATGTTGCCCTCGGGCACGTACCTGAAATTTAACGAATGGATGAAATGAGATTGTTTACTACACATGTCAGCATCGAATTGGATGTGCCATGGTGATGGAAACTTGCCTGTTCCAGCCGAAAAGGGGGAACACGGTCCATGCTGTAGACAGAGTCCATACGAAGAGAATTCGGAGCATAGCAGTCTTGTTGGTCATAGGAGCGGCAGACAGTCCCTTAACAATAACGTTGTAACGGTCAAGAGCGATCATGGTCATGGTCCAGATTGAGCCACATCCGAACAGCGATCCGGCCAAGGCGTAGAGTTCACACATGAAAGGTCCTGAAAGGGAATAGAAACGACAACATGATTTCCCATTACTATTTCTCATACAGAATTCCGACATTCTAGCCACAATAGTGTATTTTGCAAGAACTTGGCTATGACTACGTTACTTTACGTACCAAGCACCCATGTTTCGTTGTAGCAGTTGATAACCATAGCGGGCGACATGCAGAACATCATGAAGCAATCGCTGAACGCCAAGTTAACGACCAGCAGGTTGGAAGGGGTTCGCAGAGATTTGGTCGTGGAGAAGATGTAGATGACCATGCCATTACCGACGATAGAGATGAAACCCAGGACTCCGATCATGAAGCCGAGGATGCCATGCCAGAGTGGGTTCATCGGTGGGAATTGGTACCAATGGGGGTCGATGAGATGCATCATCTCGGGCAGGACTTTGTCGACGACGGTTTGGTTACCGAAGCCGCCACTCGCGCCCGCCCATTGGTAAGCACTGAAGCTCGGTTCTGACAGAGGAGACATCTTTTTGGTCTGCAATAAAACATACGAGTACGTGGTTAGGATCCCATTGTTGCGGGTACTAACTAAGTCATCGGCGTAGCTTGTGGAATCACTGTATTTTTCTTGAAAATAATATGACTTGAAGTAACTTTTCAATCAGAACGGCATCTTGCTGCTGCTATGTTTGATCTTGTCCATAAATAACCGTGTACATTATTGAAAGGCAATAGGAATATGGATAAACAGTTGCGGGTCTGCTAGGAGTTGGTAAGTTTGTGAGACAGCTATTAGGGGGCTGCGCTACGGGAACGAATGTTAAACGGACTGTAAGGAAGGCAAAACAGGACTTTGTCCATGGGCTGTCACAGCCACCTGGGCTAAGAAAAGTTGAAACCTAGGAACACAAAGTGAAACCTCAAGTTTCAAAAAGGAGGCGAATATGCCAAAGGCTGTAAAAGGGGTTACCAAACCCGACCGGTCTCGACCGACAGGAGAAAAAAGATCTGGAAACACAATATTAGGCCTACGACAGCAGACAGAATGTCCGCTGAATTAATTTAATTGTCAAGTGGTTAGTCGGAGTCTCCAATTGTAGTTATTTTCTAATCTACTTTGGACTTTGGTTGTCTAATATTTTCCACTTTATCTGCTGCGCATTATAAATTATTCTAGTTATGGCGTTCTTTTCACAATATAGTGCAGTAAAGTGTGAAAAATCATTTGAAGAAGACTTGTCCCTGAAGTTCTACTTCAAGTATTGTGTTTGGCTTTAACGTAATGCTGCAGTACTACTAGTATTACAAATTACAAATGATATGCAAAAATCAAATATTATCGTATTTATGTGGGGGGAGTACTTACTTTTGAAAAACTGAAGAAAATCAGTAAATGAACTACTTCAGTCTTTCTCCACGTAAACTGCTGCCGGATGTGGTCGACTTATTGCTTGCAGCTGTAGCTTTTATACTCTACTAAAACGTGCAAATAATCCTGTTAAGGTGAAGCCCTCTCACTTACCGCTTCCTTAGACGTTTTTCTTACATTTCAACACGTGGGCTTATAAGCTTATTCAATCAATACGTTCGTTGGACGACTGGTGACTATCCAATTGAAATTACTCTCTGATGTCTGTTGTACATCAGCTCAAGAAGGTCATTATTGTGGTGCCCGCATTTATTCCTCATTGTAAATTATTCGGGGGGATACCGGGGGGGGGGGGGGCTATCAATCACGTGTACTTTTACCGTTTTTCACGCTAGCGTCTAAAAATTTCGTTGATGTAGTCCATGTTGACGTAGTCCGTCTCACTCGGTTTTACATTTTTCTTGCAATAAGATTTTTATCTGGTACCACGCCCACATTATTTTGTAACGAATGTCACGTATGATGCGTTGGTTATTTTTGACTCATCAGCAAAGCCTTTCATACATGTTTCCGGTGCTTTTTATTGTCTATCTATTGCATAGTACTTACTAGCGCCTAGCTATGCCCACTCTTGACTGTTGAGCTATTCGGTGACACGCTGACGGGTATAGGTCCACTTCTGTAAGTAGTATGACCATCATCATCGTGAGAATGTACTTTATAATGCGGTATTTTATTTCTTTCGTTAGGCTCTTTGTAGATGTTGTGGCCCTATGAATTTAACCGATGCCAACGATCCCTTTGAATAACCGGCATTATTTGTAGGTATTGGCTCCATTATATAGGGGGTTTCACAGTTTTTAGGCGAACGGTGATAAACTTCTAGGGTCACATTGCCCATACAGCGTAGTACCGAAAATTTACAGTTATCGAGATAGGGGTGGATTTAGGAGAAAATGCAGGAAATGTGCAGAGCTCAGGGAAAACGGGTCCTGCTCAGGAATTAATCAACCAATTGTATGCCTTATATTTGAATGTAAACGATAGTAAACTTGTCCATGACACTATAGTATCAAATTTTCAATGCAATTTCGTCTTTTGACCCATAATTGTGCTCCTGAACTCATAATTTGTTCGGAATCTCAAGGTTGGGTTAAAAATCTGTCGGTTTATTTCAGGGTTTTATTCAGGGTTTTAGTTTTAATTCTGGCTTTTTCAACGCACCCCTGAACAGTGTCTCCTCCTTCCTCTAAGATTAATATAAAGTTCTTAATTTTTAAAACATTTACTTTAAAAATTACCCATATAGTATGTTCATTTAATTAAAAATAAACCATTTTTTCTCCAGGGGCGTATGCAAGTTTATATGTATACATTTTCTGGCCATGCTTCGAAGAGCATGCAAAGCAGGCGGTCCCGGGTCTTCCTAGTTGAGTGTAAGAGAGGGCTTTACAGCCCTAACTCCGCTAGGTTGGCTTAGTAATAGAACAAAAGTCAATATTTATATGTTGAGTTTCAGAAAATGGCTACAGTTTGTGTTTTGCCTTGCTAATTGAATTCACATCTAAGCTCTCATTTTGAAAGCTGATAAAATTGGCTTTAAAATAGCTATTTTAAAATTTGGAATTATTCTGCCTGAATTTTTCTCAATTATTTTAATTCTATAAAAACGTTTCCATGTCGCGAAAACGCCATGAGACTCCCTCTGTAATGGCCGCCGTGAAACTGGGACATGACTTCGGCGTCAACCTACATATTGGGTGCTAGCGACAATGCACATGCAATGTGACAATGCTTAGCATTGACACATTGAAACGCCTGCCCACGTCTTAAGTGAGTAGCTAGGTCTACTGGAACATGGGTTTCCAACCTAAGGCGGAAATTCCACCGACCTCGTTTTTGAATTTTGATAGTCAGTGTGATATTGACGTGGTCTTTAATGTCTGCTACCACGTCAATATCCCGTTGACTATCAAAAACAAGGTAGGTGGAATGGAATTTGCGCCTTATCAACCGCCGGCGGTGCACTTACCGAACTCATAAAATAAACCAAAGCATAAAATATGCCTGAGTGTGAATAAAGCTACTGTATTCACTGGCGTTAACAATAACCACGGTTTAAAGTAGTTGGATTTTACATAGATAATGTTTCTCTCTCTCTTTTTCTTCTTCGAGTATTCCCTGGACAAGAAGAATACATTAATGCGCTTATTCCACCTACGTCAATACCACATTTAATATTGACTATTGACGTAGGTGGAATAAGCGCCTAACCAATACAATTATAATATAATTATGTACTGTACAATAATATAAATAATACTGTCCGCATCCCCAATCTTGCTCTTGATTGGGAAAATGGACCTACATATATAGTGCTGCTAAAATAAGGAAAACTAGGCGTGGAATTGTGTTTTTTTATGCATTTGCGAATATACTATTTAAAGTATTCATTATATTTGCAATATCTAAACATTTGGTTAGCGTCAATATGAGATCGTCTTCTGAGTCGAGTCTGTCTTTTACATTCATAAGCTATTTTATGAATCGAGTTCTTGCACATAGAAATCCAATATTTCACATTTCAACTAATGAGTTTATTTTTTATTGCTTTCCAATTTATACGTAGTATAAGGAAAGCTTTGTGATGGTCGAAATTTTCGATTCCGAGATTTCAACGGATTTACACGTTTTGAGGTCCCAGGAACCCAAAAAAGTGGTTTTTACAAAATGTCTGTCTGTCGGTCGGTCTGTCGGTCTGTCGGTCGGTCTGTCTGTTCGTCGATTTCCGGGCAAACTACTCAGTGGATTTGAGTGAAATTTGGCATGTAGGTTCACAAAAATCATACCTCGGGACCATTTTTTTTTTTGGGCTAACTCAATTTGGGGGGGGTTTTATTTTCAAAAAACTCCAAAAAAACGTCTAAAAAAATTATTTCTCAAAAACGGCTCCAACGATTTCTTTTAAATTCTCGTTGATTGTAGTCGTTATTAATGTTGACAAAATGCGGGGGGTCGCTTGCCCCTTGATAGTTTGCTTCTGGGGGTAAAAAAATAAAAATAACTAAATTTTAATGAAAAAATGACTAAAAAATGCGAAACCTTTCTATCGATGATTTCTACCTTCAAGCATGTTTTAGGTGTTAAATTGAGTAACGAAACCGGATAGGTTGCTTTCCCAAAAAAATATTTGGTTTTGCCCAAAAAATTATTTTTTGAAAAAAATGATGAGAATTCGCGCTCATATGCATTGCATGCCCTGCCATTATTGCTGTGTGGTAATTAATGTGTTTGTTTGACCTATCGGGAATTTACCTCACTTCCAGTGACGTCAGGTGGACAACCCCCCCCCCTCGAGATATCTGAAATTTAACCATAGGAAAAATATTTACCATAAAATTACTAATTTTCTCTATCTACTAATTTTGATAAATTGGAAAGCATGTTCGAGTGAACTCGGACCGGTTCTTTTATTATTATTATTATTTTTTTTAACTTTTTTTACTGCGAAGGCTACTTCCGAAGTCTAAGGGGTGCACCTTGGATGCCCAGGCGGTGCACACAGGCGCGGATCTAGAATAAGACCAAGGAGGGGGCTAAGATTAAATTATTATTTTTTGTTGTTGAAAAATAGAGCTGAAATATTGGGGGTTTACGCATTTTCAGAGCAATAAGGGTTCTACACGGTAGGTAATTAATACAATCGAGCACAAGGGGGGCCCGGTGTCTCCCCCGGGAGAAAATTTGTGAAAAATAGGACAGAAATAGTTGTTGTTGTTGTTTCTAACGCCTGCTTTCAGCATTTCTGCTTTAAGCAACCCTGTCAGCCTGGCGGGGGGAGTGAGTCTGTTTGTTAACTTGAGGCACCCTAAGGGCAGACTCTTTCACCTCGGGGAAGGGGGAGTTGACTAACAGGGTGGACCTCCTGATTATAGTGGATTCCGAACCACTTGGGGAACATGGTAAAGTCACACGATTAAATCGGAGGTGACCAGGACTCGACTTATACTGCCTGAGCGAGTTATCATGTCCCACCAGGTTCCCCTGCCAACGCTGTGCACACTACCAAGTTGCCGCAGTTTGAAACATGCTCTGCTCAAATGGAATCAACATGGTAAGGCCGTTGGCTATGGACAGAAATAGTGGGGTTTTACGCATTTTGAGGACCCTAATGGGGGGAGGGGGCTATGGGGGCTATAGCCCCGTAGATCCGCGCCTGGGTGCACAGGTTGTGAACCGCTGTACTAGTGGTCAGATTGCCTTGCCTTATTTAATATCATTCCTATTATTCATTAAAGCTTAGCTTTTCAACCTTTCCAAATGGGTAACTAACTTTATAAAACCTTAATTTGTGGACACAATTGCCTGACTCGTTTTTCATTTGTCGTCTCTAACCAGTTATACCAGCAGTCATGTATACAAATAGCTACTTGATTTTTTTTTCTGATCGAGGGTCACGTTCATTTCTTTTATGTCTGAACAGAAAAAAACTGATTGAAAACTAATAGCGTACGCCTTGCGAAAATCCAAAGCTTCAAATTAAACACATTTGTTCTTCATAAAGCTGGGAAATGTAATGAAAACAGAGGCAAATTAGGACGCTGTGATGGTTCCATACATTCCATAATTAATTTTAGTTTATTGTGAAGTTTTAAAATTATTGCAGCCTAGTTTTCCATAATTCTTTCCTCTTGTGTCGGTTGGTTGCTATGTTTCTTCACGAAATAGTACGGATAATCCATAAAATATCCCCATATCCTGAATGTCGACTTCCACATTGATGCCGACCTCGTCCAAATAATATCGTGGCATACATTTACCTATTTTATGTTTTTCTTGACTTACATAGGTTTAGCAATGGTTAGCAATGCTGATAGATTTTATATTTTTTATAAAAGATTATTTACAAATACATTTACGCTACCACCATGCCACCGTTCCTATAATAGCACACTATTGCAGTAGCCTGCTTGTTTCGTCTCTCACTGTATGAGATTGGCTTAGAGGTAAGGCGGTTATTCCACTGGGCAATTTTACTTCAAATTTGATTTTGTCATTGACGTTTGTTTTATTTTAAGGAGACTATTATGTAGATACTTAACTTATCTATTATAAATTAAGTTATAATATGGTACCAGACATCATTAATAAGTCTCTATCATATTATAACTTAATTTATAATAAGTTAAGTATCTACATAATAGTCTCCTTAAAACAAAACAAACGTCACTGACAAAATCAAATTTGAAGTAAAATTGCCGGTGGAATACCCGCCTTAGCACATTGTCCTAGCTAGATATGGGCAGCAACGTGTATTGTTTCTTTTTCAATTTGTCATCTTCCCATATCTCCCTTTCATATCTCCAAAAATATGTAATTGAATGAATTGAGATCCTTCACGCAATTTGAGTGATAAACAGTTAGCCTATTCTTTTCTTATTCAAGTCAAGTTCCATAACTGTGGCCAATTGGCGTCAGTGAGGGCCACTATACCATCAAAATATGTTTTCTCCAGCTACAAGAAGAGATTTCAAAATTCACTCGTCCGCGAGTTTCACTAAATCATATTATTTATCAGTTTTTCATGAGTCGCCCCATTTTTATTTCTTTGCAGCTTTGGAACGAGGAATTAATCACTTTCTTCAAAATGACCTGGCCCCAAGTAAATAAATATCCAACCCAAAACACTCCGTGTAAAAAATACCAAGTTCCTTTGGCCCATCAAAGTTGTGATATCCAGATGGGCCAAGTTCCTTTTTTCTGCCTATGCATGTTGTGATATCAGGATGGGCCAAGTTCTAGTAATTTTTCTCTTTGAATATTTTCTCTAAAAATTTTTTTTTCAGAACTTGGTGCTTCTTCATGCTTATGCACCTTGACACTGACACTTGCTGTAATTGGCCAATGATGACGCATAAGATATAGCTAAATGGCAAATTTGCAACTAAGGCCACAGTGTCGTTACGTAGGTATACTTCTAATAAACGATAGGAAACTACGAAGAGCTTTGCAAGGGAAGCACCCAAGTTCTGAAAAAAAAAATTAAAATTAATTTTTAGAGAAAATATTCAAAGAGAAAAATTACAAGAACTTGGCCCATCCTGATATCACAACATACATAGGGAGAAAAAAGGAACTTGGCCCATCCGGATATCACAACATTGATGGGCCAAAGGAACTTGGTATTTTTTTACACGGAGTGTTTTAGGTTGGATATCATATCTTTTTCTACAAATAACAAATAACTTGACATGTATGCATGGAGTGTTAAAAAAATTGAAAGACAGAGGAAGAATTAGTCGTCTACGTAGGAATTAAGCTCATCTAGAAGCTGGCATTCGTTAAGTTACGTAATCAATTTTATGAATAAAGTGGAAAAATGGGAAATGGTAAGAATGAACCCAATCCCAAATTTCAGTTGTCCTGCACACGTGGATGGGATGAGCGTGCCATAGGTATGCTGGGCCGTAAGCTAAGTACGTAAAATTCATTACGTGATTGCTAAGTTCACATAAAACTTTTTCGTGTTTTTTAATTTATTCTTAGGGTTTGATTGCAAGAAGAGACTAATTCCTGAGTTTCACATCTCCAGCATATCTGGAAGTGGTCTATAATTTGTGTCAGTCAGTGAGTGAGTGAGTCCACACGAAAAGCGTGGTTTTGGGGTATATGGATTTCAGCAACCAATCATGCTAGAGTGCTGAATTTTTAAATTGGGGTTCTTTGCTGTATTTAAAGCCTGAATGCTAAATTAGAGGTCAATCGGACAACTGGGTGAGCTACAGTGATGGTTGGAAAGTGGCTAAAAAGCCGTAAACTCGCCGTGGAGATATACTTGCTAGGCAGCTCATCGGGGGTGTATATGGAACTTGGTCGCGCGCGGCCTCTGCCTTAACAGTTTGTATGGACGAAAAAGAACATAATGGACGATGAACCGAAATGTTTAATTCATTAAATTGCACATAATCAGAGACAACGTCTTTAACAACAAAAGATAAAATGTCAAAATAACGAAATAATCGCGCGTCCGTTGTGAAGCGAAGGTCAGTGGTCCCGTAGTGAAGAGTTGATAAAACGGCTTAGAAGTCTCTCAGTCTTCACTGCGCCGACCATGATGTGCTTGACTCAAGTTATCTGTATGACAAGAAAACGGTAAAATAATTAAAATACTGGCTAAAATGATATTGGGGGGGGGGGGGGAGCACGTATGTAATTTAAGATTACATTGACACGAAATAAAAGTACCTTAAGCCTTTTCTTCTGTGACACCAGTAGCACCAGATGCTACAGATGTGTGGTCGTCATTGGAAGAGCCGCAGACCAAACTAGGGAACTTCTTCTCGAGTTCAGCGCGGTATTTAGGATGGCTGATGCCGTAGACGATGGGGTTGTAGACTGCGTTGGCTTTGGCAAAGACGGATCCCCAGATGGTGAACAGGGGGGAGATGGAGGCAGTCTCGAAGATACCGGAGAAGTTAATGACGAGGTATGGAGTCCACGCGAAAAACCAGAGGCCGATGGTCATCAAGGCAACCTGAATATATCAAAATGTCACATTATTAGGCATGTAGGTAAATAGGAAAAAATAGACAGTTGTATCCATATTCAATTCCGTACTCTTGAGGTTTTAATTTCAAAATTGGTAGAGGTCTACGAGCATAGAATGTACAGTTATGTTTATTTATTCACCATTCATGTTGCGAAGTAAACGAGACGTTGTTAGAATTTTATCAGAATATTGAATATTGGAATGCCGAACTGTTTTATTCGTTTCTCATATCATCATGCCTAACAATAAATTCTTACCTTGGCCAGTTTGCATTCAGCAGACTTGTCAGTGTTTTCCTGAGACCTAAGGGAAGCAACGTTCATCTTCTTTGCTTGTTCTCGCATGTTCTTCTCGTGCTCAGACACAGCCTGTACGATGAAGAAGTATGAGTAGATGATGGTGAACAGGGGCAAGAAGTAGCAGAAGACGGAGTAGATGAGGATGTATGAACGGCTGACCCAGTCCTTGGTGAGGTAGTCAGTTCCGCAAGCAGTCATGTTGCCCTCGGGCACGTACCTGAAATTTAACGAATGGATAAAATGAGATTGTTTACTACACATGTCAGCATCGAATTGGATGTGCCATGGTGATGGAAACTTGCCTGTTCCAGCCGAAAAGGGGGAACACGGTCCATGATGTGGACAGAGCCCATACGAAGAGAATTCGGAGCATAGCAGTCTTGTTGGTCATAGGAGCGGCAGACAGTCCCTTAACAATAACGTTGTAACGGTCAAGAGCGATCATGGTCATGGTCCAGATTGAGCCACATCCGAACAGCGATCCGGCCAAGGCATAGAGTTCACACATGAAAGGTCCTGAAAGAGAATAGAAACGACAACATGATTTCCCATTACTATTTCTCATACAGAATTCCGACATTTTAGCCACAATAGTGTATTTTGCAAGAACTTGGCTATGACTACGTTACTTTACGTACCAAGCACCCATGTTTCGTTGTAGCAGTTGATAACCATAGCGGGCGACATGCAGAACATCATGAAGCAATCGCTGAACGCCAAGTTAACGACCAGCAGGTTGGAAGGGGTTCGCAGAGATTTTGTCGTGGAGAAGATGTAGATGACCATGCCATTACCGACGATAGAGATGAAACCCAGGACTCCGATCATGAAGCCGAGGATGCCATGCCAGAGTGGGTTCATCGGTGGGAATTGGTACCAATGGGGGTCGATGAGATGCATCATCTCGGGCAGGACTTTGTCGACGACGGTTTGGTTACCGAAGCCGCCACTCGCGCCCGCCCATTGGTAAGCACTGAAGCTCGGTTCTGACAGAGGAGACATCTTTGTGGTGTCTGCAATGCATACAAGGATTGGAAACGCGAAGCATAACCAGGTCATCTAGTCAGAAAATCATCGTGAATTTAGCGATATCTAATAAAAAAAATTGAATTTCAAACTTGTCTGCAGAACCTTTACAGCCCTACAGTACTTACTTTCGAAAAAACTGAAGAAAATCAGTAAATGAACTACTTCAGTCTTTCTCCACGAGAGCTGCTACCGGATGTGGTCGACTTGTTGCCTGCTACTTCAGCTTTTATACTCAACTAAAACGTGGAAATAATCCCGTTAGGGTGAAGCCATTTGAGCAATGGTCAAATCATATGGAATTCAATTGCTTTTGCCGACAAATGTCCATCTAACATCTCTTTAAAGCAGCTCACACTTATGCCAGTGGTCGCTTCTTTCTCACGATAGGTGACATGCCGATTCTGCATTATTAGGTTCCCCGCTGCAACAATTTGTTTCCTGCAAAATCACTGATTTTGGAAGGCTTTCCGAAATTCCGAAATTCCGAAATTCAGTTTAACCTTCGAATATCCGTATGTTTTTCAAAAAGTCAGAAAATTCCGAAATACTTACAACTGTAGCTTTTGTGACTTGTTATGAGGGGTGGTCCAGAGTTCCGTAGCCTTGCATAGAAGAAGGAGCCCTTGAAAGGTTAGCCTGGTCATATGTTTTAGTATGTTCTGCGTATGAACATAATTGTAAGGAAATGCAGAGTAGTGGTACAGACTCCGACTTTCACCCGAAAGGTTGTTGGTTCGAGTTCCACACTTGCTACATTTTCTGGCCATACTTTGGAGGGCATGTAAAGCAGGCTGTCCCGGGCTTTCCTAGTTCAGTGTAAGAGAGGGCTTTATAGCTTTATACTCCGCTAGGTTGGCTTAGTAATAGAACAACAAAAGTCGATATTTATTTATTTACTCCTAATTATTAAAGCATGTACGGGTCCACTCGTACCGATTCTTTAACTATTATGTTGTAGGACATGCATTGTCTGCTAATAATATATTGCCTTCTAGTCCGAAAATACCTAATTTCCACCCTTGCGATTGTTTTGGATGGGGCTTCATCGTTCAATGTAGAAATGAGTTGATCAATAGGCCTACATTATTATTACTATTATTATTATATTGATCCAATTTCGATACAGAGTTTAAATAAATAAATAAATATTATAATAAACGGAAACACTCCAATTTTTATTAAGTTGCTACAAGTGGAATAATAACGGTGCATGTGGTATTATAAGGCGGCTATTCCACTGGGCAATTTTATTTCCAATTTGATTTTGTCATTGACGTTTGTTTTGTTTTAAGGAGACTATTATATAGATACTTAACTTATCTATTATAAGTTAAGTTATATGGTAGCAGACATCATTAATAAGTCTCTACCAGTCTACCATATTATGACTTAATTTATAATAGATAGGTCTAAGTTAAGTATCTACATAATAGTCTCATTAAAACAAAACAAACGTCAATGTCAAAATCAAATTGGAAGTAAAATCGCCGGTGGAATACCCGCCTTACTCGTGTTTCTGTAAGGCTTTCCTCCTAATGCTACGTATTTACTGATCCATGGAATATATCTATGTTACACTTCAGATTAAGAATATTACACCTGGTTTGGATTCTGTGGAGACCAAGTTCTTGTAGGTAGTTAGTGCTGTACAAATTCATATAAAACAGACTTTTGTGCCGGGTGTTTGAAGGGACATGGATATTAATATTCACTAGGAGGGAAGACCATTCAAACATATTTGATAGGATATTACAGCATTAACATCATTCATGCTTCTCCTGTCAGTTAGTGAACTGATTTCCAACAAATATTCATAGGTAAAATTGTTCCTAACGACATGTTTCTTATAACAATAGTAGCCTATCTTATAAATTTTCTTTGCACATTCTCAATTTTCAGTACATTAAAATTATGTACCGCAAGGCTTCAGCCCGTCTGCGGTTTCGCTTTTAGGTACACATTAATTCAATCGCAATGCAAATAGTTAAATAATTATTGGTAAGTAGTAGTTAATCAATTCTGGTTAGTTATATCAGTTTGCCATAATAGGTAGTTAGTGGTTAGTAAATGGTTAATTCAGTTTAGTTAGTAACTTCTGTTCGCAGCCAATTTTTAAATTTCTTTTAAATATTGCTATGCATTTTTTGCTGTTTTTATTTCTAGAGGAAGATTGTTGTAAAAATGTAATCCAGTGAATTCTGTTTGTCTTTGTATTAGGGTACAAATAATCCACTTCGAAATTCATAATAGAGCTTGGCTCGAAAATGCTCACATGATAATTCCATTTTTCGTTGCGAATTGGATTACTGAAGTAGCTGCGATTTTTGTGAAAGTTATCCGAACGACAAAACTTTTGCGAACATACAGAGATAAGAGCTACGTAAAAAATTGGCACCCCATAATTAAATAATTTTCATTTTTTATTAAATTAACTCAGCAAGTTATTAAAAATTTGGCTCATCTAAGTTTTAGAAGACTACTTCGAGCATAATATAATCGGGTATTTATACTTTTCAGTTTTGTAGTTCTTCCAAAAATCCCAGATTACGCGAAATTTTAGTCCTGTCTGGTATTTGTGAAAGAACTAAGGTACCAAAAATTTAATATTTCCTATTATATGATGCATGAAGTGGTCTGCTACAACTTCCATGAGCCAAATCTTTAATAACTTGCTTTTTTAATTAAATAAAAAATAAAATAAAAAGTCAATAAAAACAACAAATTTTGGGGTGCTCATTTTCTACGTAGGATGTCCTCTTAACGGTTAACTTCACCATATTCGATAGGTGTCACAAAGCAGTCTGGCCGATTCCAGGGACCTAAATTGCAACCCTCATTTTGCATATTTTCTATTCTGTTCTATTCTAGTTTCTATTCTATATTGTAACAGCGTTTACTGGTACGAGTATTGTGCCAAGTTCTTCTTATCATGGAGGGCCATCTCTTTTCTGCGATCATGTGTCTGACAGTCGGGCTACTTACAGGCACACCTTTGGCATATGGCATTAGGCAGACAATTAGTAGACAAATATATCCCTCGGATTCAAATGTCCCTCAAATTTCCGTCTATATTCGTTTGGAGCCGCACTAGAAACTAAAAACTTTAGTCTCTTTGATCGTTAAACTATATGGAAACGAGATGGGCTAGGGGTCAGCACACTGCCGCAGCAAGGTAAAAACGCATTGTAACTTACATTGTTTTTTTTTTCAATTTGTCATTTTCCGGATCTCCAAAAACATATAATTGGATGAAGTTCCTTCACGGGAGTCTCACGCGATTTGAGTGACAGACAGTGCCCCACGATTAGATGTGTAGCTGTGCTAACCTGTCTAGCAATACGAATCATGTCAATAAGAGCATATACGTAGGGGATTTAGATCACATTTTCTTGTCGGAGCTCGTGGTCCAGTGGTCAAGAAGACCCCCGGTTGGGCTTAGCCTAGATCATGGGTGCGAATCCCGCCAAGTCCAGTTTTTCGATATCCTCTAATTTTGACTATAAGCAGAAAATTCCGAATTCCCTCTTACTGCACTCTTACTTTTAGGGTACACTTCGTATTTATATTAAGGGTAATAAGCTGCTAACAGTCCTTCGAAAGAAAAACGCATAATGAACGAAAAACTGTGATGTTTAATTCATTGAACTGCACAAAATCAGAGTTACGTCTTTAATAACAAAAGATAAAATGTCAAAATAACCAAATACTCGTGAGTCCATTGTGAAGCGAAGGTCAGTGGTCCCATAGTGAAGAGTTGATAAATCGGCTTAGAAGTATCTCAGTCTTCACTGCGCCGACCATGATGTGCTTGACTCAATAAGTTATCTGATTGGCAGAAAAACGGAAAATAATTAAAATACTGGCTAAAGTGAAATTTGGCAGCTAAGGAAGTTTTTAAAAGTTACCTAATAATCCCATTGACACCGAAATAAAAGTACCTTATGCCTTTTCTTCTGTGACACCAGTAGCACCAGATGCTACAGATGTGTGGTCGTCATTGGAAGATCCGCAGACCAAACTAGGGAACTTCTTCTCGAGTTCAGCGCGGTATTTAGGATGGCTGATGCCGTAGACGATGGGGTTGTAGACTGCGTTGGCCTTGGCAAAGACAGATCCCCAGATGGTGAAGAGGGGGGAGATGGAGGCAGTCTCGAAGATACCGGAGAAGTTAATGACGAGGTATGGAGTCCACGCGAAGAACCAGAGGCCGATGGTCATCAAGGCAACCTGAATATAGCAAAATGTCCCATTATTAGGCATACGTAGGTAAATAAGAAATGTTCCAGAGTCGGTTTCCAAACGAAATAATTATGCGATATTAACGACTGACGTAGAATAGCATAACATGTAGGTACACTTTTACATATTTACCATTCATGTTGCAATTCAGATATGAATAGGTACGGCACAGTTGTATTCCTCTTTCATACCGTCATGTCTATCAATATTATATTCCTACCTTGGCCAGTTTGCATTCAGCAGACTTGTCTGTGTTTTCCTGAGACCTGAGGGAAGCAACGTTCATCTTCTTTGCTTGTTCTCGCATGTTCTTCTCGTGCTCAGACACAGCCTGTACGATGAAGAAGTATGAGTAGATGATGGTGAACAGGGGCAAGAAGTAGCAGAAGACGGAGTAGATGAGGATGTATGAACGGCTGACCCAGTCCTTGGTGAGGTAGTCAGTTCCGCAAGCAGTCATGTTGCCCTCGGGCACGTACCTGAAATTTAACCAATGGATGAAATGAGATTGTTTACTACACATGTCAGCATCGAATTGGATGTGCCATGGTGATGGAAACTTGCCTGTTCCAGCCGAAAAGGGGGAACACGGTCCATGATGTGGACAGAGCCCATACGAAGAGAATTCGGAGCATAGCAGTCTTGTTGGTCATAGGAGCGGCAGACAGTCCCTTAACAATAACGTTGTAACGGTCAAGAGCGATCATGGTCATGGTCCAGATTGAGCCACATCCGAACAGCGATCCGGCCAAGGCGTAGAGTTCACACATGAACGGTCCTGAAAGGAAATAGAAACGACAACATGATTTCCCATTATTATTTCTCATACAGAATTCCGACATTTTAGCCACAATAGTGTATTTTGCAAGAACTTGGCTATGACTACGTTACTTTACGTACCAAGCACCCATGTTTCGTTGTAGCAGTTGATAACCATAGCGGGCGACATGCAGAACATCATGAAGCAATCGCTGAACGCCAAGTTAACGACCAGCAGGTTGGAAGGGGTTCGCAGAGATTTTGTCGTGGAGAAGATGTAGATGACCATGCCATTACCGACGATAGAGATGAAACCCAGGACTCCGATCATGAAGCCGAGGATGCCATGCCAGAGTGGGTTCATCGGTGGGAATTGGTACCAATGGGGGTCGATGAGATGCATCATCTCGGGCAGGACTTTGTCGACGACGGTTTGGTTACCGAAGCCGCCACTCGCGCCCGCCCATTGGTAAGCACTGAAGCTCGGTTCTGACAGAGGAGACATCTTTGTGGTGTCTGCAATACATACAAGGATTCACTTTTTATTCCTTTGTTGGGGCTATTGTCTCAGCTGACCCCTGGTCTTCATGACATTGGAGACGCGAAACATAACCAGGTCAACTAGTCAGATAATCATCGTGAATTTTGAGATATCTAATAACAAATTTAAATTTCACACTTTTCTGCCGAACCTTTACAGCCCTACAGTACTTACTTTCGAAAAAACTGAAGAAAATCAGTAAATGAACTACTTCAGTCTTTCTCCACGAGAGCTGCTGCCGGATGTGGTCGACTTGTTGCCTGCTACTTCAGCTTTTATACTCCACATCAACATTCACATAATCCATTTAAGGGAAGCCTCCTTACTGCAAGCTTTTCTTAAATCTTAAGACATGCCAAGGGTAGTGTGTTACTCACGTGGCTTCCCAAATAAGCCTTTCAGTTTGGGAAGGGGGGAGTGGTATGGTGATGGCGGCTTTGACATCATCACTTTTTGCATATCTTTTTCTGCTTTTTCGTACGCTGGTAGACTGGATTATATTGAACCCTACTTGCACGATCCCTGCTTAATTAATTTTTATCTTATTTTAAATTTAAGAAATAATAAATTTTTTAAACTTAGCCTGCTTATTTATTCCTTATTTTTTTCAGGGCTATGTTACCACTTTCAGAGCCGAAGATCTCCCAATTTTGACAGATCTTCTTCGTCAGAGTCCAGAGCCAATTACGAAAGCGGGTCTTCATCCAACTGCTGATCAAATTGAACTTTATGCATATCACTTGCCCAATTCCACTCTTTCTAACTTGATGGTTTGTATATCACGCATCAAAGTACTACCCTAGTATATTGTTAATCAAAGACAAGAACTTAGTTTGTAGTGTGTGGCCGCATGCTCCATGAACTCAATATAGTGGTCGGTGGTACATTGCTGAGGCTTGGGAAATTTAAATTCGATAAATCCGTCGCTGCATAGGCCTACTAGCGACTATGCAAGATCGTGATCATCCTTTTTTTCATGTTTTATATAATGACTTTTTGTTGTATTACTACTAAGCCTACTTTTAGGGCAATCTTGATGGCAACGAGGAAGGCCCGGAACAGCCTGCTTTACATAGCCTCCGAAGTATGGCAAGAAGCGTAGCACGTGAGGGACTAGAAGCAACGACCTATCGCGGAAAGTCATAGTCCGTTCCACTCCACTAAATGTCCTGACAATGTTGCTTATGTTTAATTTCAGGACATCTTCGTGACTCTATCTACTGTAGACGACTCATTGTATTTCATGTGCAACATGGACGACTTTAAATTTCTGGCCGACATGATACAACATGTTCCATTACCATTGCGGGCCCGATATGTATTTTGCTGTGCCCCACTTAACAGGAAGGTCCCGTTTGTCTGCACTATGTTTCTCAAAGTAAGTTGTTTTCAAGGCATTTGGGTGCAAACGATACGAAAGCATTTTGTGAAGGGGCGCCGCAAATGCACTGATTCTGTTATTATGATACATTATATTGTACTACTGCGGGCCTACTATGGCGATTAGTATTACGTTACTCCTGGGGTTAAAAATGTAAACAAAAGAATATTGAACAGCACTTTCCATTGTAAAATTGTCTTGGTGACATTTTTAATGCCAGGTTTAGGTTAAAAATTAATCGCCAATCAGAACATTTCTGGTTCGCTGGCATGCCCCAGCAGCCTGATCGGGGCGATTATAATACCGGGGTTAAATAAATACCCTAGGATTATAACTGTAAACAAACAAATTTTGAATAGCACTTTCCATTATAAAATTATCTTGTTTACATTTTTAATACCAGGGGATCAAATAAATACCGGTATTATAATCGCCTCGATCAGGCTGCTGATCTGTGGAAGGGAAAACCGTGCTCCTGCATGAGCGTCAAGCCAGCGACGAAAATCTGCAAGATGTAGACTCAGGGTTTGGCATCAACCCACTTGCTGTAACGTCTTTCTCAGCGAATTGCTGGTGTACGAATCGGCCATATGTTCTGATGTATCTGCAGCGTGATCGAGGCGATTATAATACCGGTATTTATTTAATCCTCTGGTATTAAAAGTGTAAAGAAAATAATTTTATAATGGAAAGTGCTAATGCGCTTATTCCACCTACGTCAATAGTCAATAGTAAATGTGGTATTGACGTAGGTGGAATAAGCGCCTATTCAAAATTAGTTTGTTTACAGTTATAATCCTAGGGCATTTATTTAACCCCGGTGTTATAATCGCCTCGATCAGGCTGCTGATGTGTCTGAATTTCATCCAAAATCCAAGATTACATCTGACATTATCCCTTTCATTGTTTCAGTTCGCTCGACAGTATTGCAGAAATGAGCCCATAACTTTAGACTGGTTGTGCAGAAATATTGGATGGCCTATCCCACCTCCCAAAACCATTTTAGATCTGGTTCACCTCGAAGCCTGCTTTGATGTCCTGGATTTGTACTTATGGCTTAGGTAACTTCAAACATATTGAGAGTAAAAAATTGCTTTATTTCTATTTTATTTTTCGCATCCCTACAAGTTCAAAATCTCAACACATCCATTGTGAAATTTTATTATTTTATTCAGATGTATGATATTTTTTTTTTCCCTTGTCCAGTACTCCCTGGACAAGGAGCATATATTACAATACAATAACTTACAGGCATACAATTTTTGGTAGGGTACCAAAAACCCCCTTAGGGGTTTGTCTGGTCGAGTTGGTTACAAAATGTCACCTCAGTATGATACCTATGCAAAGAAAACATTGTACGTTATCGCCCCCCTTATATAATAGGCCTAATAGTAATATTACAATTATACTACTTAATAATGGGATAAGATAATGAACTATAGTCCGAAAACCTCTGATACTGCAAACAGGCAGCAACGCCATTATTACTTTCCTAATTATACATTAGTATAAGGAAAGCTTTGTAATGGCTGAAATTATCGATTGAGTATCCTTATAAATACTTAAAAATCTTCCTTCCTTTCTATCTTTAGACGTCTGTAACTTAGAATGTGCTATACGATTTTCTATAAAGTAAACTCGCCTCGCTGTTACTTATATTTTTTATTATGGTTAGCGTAGGTTTCTCTACAAATTTAAGTTATGTCTAAAAATTTCAGTTATCGATTTCCTGATCTTTTCGCCGATGTGAAGCACGTAAGAGATATTCAGCAGGAGTTAGACATGATTATTCAGCAAGGCGTATTACATTTGACTCAACTTCTCAAGAACTCAGAGACTGGAGTCAGCAGCGCTGCTGTTGACACTATCGATGATGCAGATATTGATGCTGAAAGGAATAAAAAAACTTTCATTAGAGGTAAGAAGAGCTTTACATTATATCTTACTTTTAACTGGTCTATGTTACATTTACTGGTAAGTAATTGGATAATTTTTGGAATGAAGCAGAGTTATGATCTACATTTAGTGGCAACAGGCCTACAAACTTTCACTATCGTGTACAAGTTCTTTACAACTCTTGCCAATTATTTGATAATCGATAGGGATTAAAATGTGGGTGAGTTGACGAAATTTCAGATACTATGTCTATGAATTTGGTCTCAGACTACACGTTATAAATTGTAGTATGTTATATAATATATATATATGCATACATATATATTATATAATGACATTGGCAGCATTGAAGTAAAAAGCTACATGAAATAAAAATAAAGAACCTCCATGTCAATTGCATTATTTTTGTTGTAGAAAACAATGACTCAAGTATTGGCCGCGGAAAGCTGACAGAAAGATTGCTGGCCCAGGGTCTCATCACACCAAATATGCTGCAGGAGCTAAAGAAGGAGTGGCGACAGCGGGAGTCTAGTAGTCCTGAAGATCCGAAACGACCTCACAAGAGAAAGAAACCTTTTAAATAGTTTCGTTATTATTATAATATTGTTATTGGTAGGTATTTTATTTCTGTTTATGTAACTGCTGACTGTATTGTTCTACTATTCACTGGTAAACTGCCCTTTAACAGTCGTATAAAGTAGGCAGCCTATTGTATGCGACGATAGTACTAAACAATACAATTGTACGGTGCGTAGGTAATGTAATAACGATGATTTTTTACAAGATTAAATTACACTCCAGTTTCTAAGTAAAATACCGCATGTTCACAGAATTGTAGCTATTATAAAACTACGCTGAGTTGAGCCATATGTCACAGCAGAAAAATCACGGTCAGTTGACTGAGGTATACCGTGCTAGTATTCCGCCATCAAGAGTCATGTTAGCTTCACCTCTTATTATTTATAAGATGACTGTTCGCGCAACTCTTGTACAGCGTGCCTCAGTAAAATTACCGCGATTTTTCGGCTTTTTTAAACCCAGCGTAGTTTCATGAGTGCTCGACCCACATCAGAGCAAACTGGTGTTAGTGATTGCCATATGTTTTCTTCCAATTGTAGCTATATTTTATTATAGACGAATAGTTCTTGTGAAATTCCAATTTGTACAAACAGCGAGTATCAAGGGTGTCCGTAGGATTTGCCTTAAGCTTAGTAGTACTTTAGTAGTAGCTATCCTACTGGATATATCTTAATGTTATTCTGGTACAAATTCTAATAACAACTTTGCTGATGTCTTGCGAATAAGTTGCCGTTAATTTGATAATAAAAATTAACTAACCTACAAGTAGGCTCTAGAATGCAATTCAATTTTACATTTATCTTAAGGTATTCTAATGGTCGCAGATTATAACCGACTATGATATTACAGTATATATTATTAAAATTATGTTTATTGAAAAAAATCCAAATTATGGCGGCAATACTATAGTGCGTTCACAAAGGAAGGATTTCTATTCTATAATTCTAGTGCCACGTTTGGACTTTGGTTTTGTTTACAAGCTTGAAAGTTGAACCTTACTACCGGATATTTCTAAATTGAAAAACTGCTTTATTTTATATTTTTAGAAATAAAGCATGGGAGGAATTCGTAAAAATAAAAGAAGGAAGGTTTATCTATACGACAAAAACCGAAAGAGAATGAATAAGAAGGTTTTGCACAAGATAAAATGGTAAGTAACGTTGATGTTATTGACAATTTGTGTTCAATCACTACCAAGATAAAACAGCATGATGTATAACATGTGGTGGTTTCCTTATTCTATTCATTATCGAATAACTCATGCTGTAGGTAAACGATGCGAAGATTTCAGACTGGACTCGAACTCGTAGGGCACTTCTTAAGTATTGCGCAAAAATGACACACAGTTACGTATATCCAAAATCCATTGGTCTAATAAAGACCTTCAAATTCACTGATGGTTGTCGCTTCAGTCTGACACAGGGTTGCCACGCGGGAAATCAAAACATAAAATATCTTAGTGACGCCCGTGAAGGCCGATGGGCTACAAGAATGATCTCTTAGCTACGCCTATATCTATGACTTACAATAACTGGCAGATTGGTGTATCTGTTTAGTAGCACTTGGGGCTAATGAACAAATCCACGTTTTTTTACTGTTAGTTGATTTGGTGGGGTAGTATGTTCTGGGGAGGAAAAATATAGGCCTACTCAACAATATTTTTATGAGGTACATTGGTTGTATTTTATTGGAGGAATTATCATGTCATTCATGTATTCCCTTATTGTCATAAGTGCAATGTTTTCATTATTGAAAAAAATAAAATAATATGCGTAGGCTAGGCAACATTAAAACTTTATTTAAGAGACAATTTTATTTTCTGCTAATAGTTGAGGCAAATCATTCAATAACAAACAGGGGACTTTACTCACCAGCCCAGTTGAAGAAGCAGCCTACTTGTATTATTCACTATTGTTTAAGACACGTACACATTAGATTGGCCAAACAAGGTCCCTAGACAGCTCATCATGTCAACTTAAGCAATGGCTCAAACTGAACGAGTGGCTACAGTGAAATCTTTTAATTCCAGCAAAATAGTTGATGAACATTGGACAAATAAAATGACGGTGGAGAAAAATTTAAAACAAATGGGATTAGTGTATGACTTAAATTCCGCTATTAGTAACCCACAAGCGAGAATTGTACCTGAAAATCCGCCGCTAAAGGATGTAGCCGAAAAATTGGAAGAAGAAGCGCGTGCTCCTAGAGAAAAGCTTTTCAGGATTACGAAGAACGCTGTTGCCTTCGCCACCTACATGTTGGACAAGTACGACCAAGACTATAAGGCTATGGCAAAAGATAAAAAGAATATTCTGCAGCTCACATGGAAGCAAATACGGGCTAAATTAAATATGTTTAAGAGCATCCCTGAACAGTATAACAAGTATTTGGAGAAAAAGAAAGCTGTGAAAACAAGTCAATGATTTTAAAACCAAAGCAACATTGACAAAAATGGAAAAATAAATTAATAATTGTTTCCTCCATATCGTATTGTAATTTTATGTAAGGAACCTTTTATGAGAACGACGAACCCTGGGGAATCCCCAGTAAATGTTTCTAAAGGTAAATTGTTACTCAAATCTTAGTAGGCTACCAGTGGAATTTCTAATCGCATTTAGGCAGGTTCCTCCTAGTAGCCCTTGATGACTATTGAAGCTCTGCCTCTACCTATACGCACTGGTATAAGAAAATTAATTTTACAAATAGGAAATGTTACTATTAATGAAATCAGGTTGTCAAAGGCGGGGTTTCCACATACGTCAATGGTCAATGAGAAATATGGTTTTGACGTGGTTGCAGACATTTTTAGTATGTCTTTAATGTCTGCTAAAACGTCAATTTTATATTTCTCATTGACCATTGACGTATGTGGAAACCCCGCCTAAGTAATAGAACAAAATATGTTGCTTATTTATTTATTTAATAACACTATTATTCGAAGCTCTTACAAAATAGGTAACTTCTTTAAAAAAAATGGA
The DNA here is from genome assembly GCA_963971405.1 of Psococerastis gibbosa. Taxonomy (NCBI): domain Eukaryota; kingdom Metazoa; phylum Arthropoda; class Insecta; order Psocodea; family Psocidae; genus Psococerastis; species Psococerastis gibbosa. The sequence goes on along the minus strand of OZ020489.1, from coordinate 29,239,797 downwards.
CTTCAATTGTATATCCTGGAACAGGGGAGACATTGCAAGTGATCAAATTGGTTGTGTATTGAATGGATTGAGTTGTGAAGTAATTTTTCCTCTTTTTTTAAACCACCCAAATGGTGTCAAAATAGTTTTTTGTTAAGAGGATACGGTAGCTAGAAAAATATAGGTACACACACCCCCTAAATCCGATGCGATTTATTTTTACTAAGAGTTTTTTAATGTAATTATTTTAAGTTGAAGATAACTATTGTAGTTTATGGGTCATGCCATGTCAAATTGCTAATGATTGTGCCACTCATTATAATTTTTAGTTATCTGCAACTTAAAATAATTACATTAAAAACTTGTTGTTTAGTTCCAGAAACTACTGATTTATCTGAATCAGTAGTCAAATCCAGTCCGATTTCGAAATTTTCTTGTTATTTTCTCAATTGTTGGCTAATTTTAACCATCCAATATGCTAAAAACATTACTTTTCTTTAATTCACATGCCTGTAGAAGCTTTCTACAGAGCTAAATATGTAGGGCTCTGTACCTCTAATTGGAGTTGCATGATATCATACAATATTGAAATTACCTCTTGTTATTGTATCGTTTGTACCATTGATATCAGGTTGATTCGTAAAGCGAAAATGGCAGTAGACTATGCTTTCTCTTCAGTCACTCCAGTGGCACCAGAAGCGACTGACGTCCCATCGTCCTTGCCACCGCTACCACACATCAAGCTGGGGAACTTTTTCACAAGCGCAGCACGGTACTTGGGATGACTGATGCCATAGACGATGGGATTGTAAACTGCGTTGGCCTTGGCAAAAACGGAGCCCCAGATGGTGAAGAGTGGAGAAATTGTTGCAGTCTCGAAGATACCGGAGAAGTTAATAACTAGGTATGGAGTCCATGCGAAAAACCAAAGGGCTATCGTCATCAGGGCAACCTGCAAGCAAATCGTTACTCTGAAAACGTACTTAAAAAAAAAAAAAAAAAAACTCAACGTGGACGCCATGGTTGACTGTGTAGTGTACTACTAATGGAAATACAGTGCATTTGAATTTGATACAGATGTATGTTCCAGCGTCGAAGACGGGAGGTTGGACCCAGCGAACCCATGTCATGTCGTGTACAACCGTCATTGGCATGCACTACCCTCCAAGACGTCCCCAAGCAAGTATCGGCTCCCTCACTATATTCGTCGGTGAGACGTCGAATGGCAGAACTGCCACTTACTACGGGCGTCGGCTAAAGTAAGTACAGTATGTTCTAGTGAGGGGGGCAATTTAATTTACAACTAATTGTGCTATACTCGCATAATTATATACCTTTGCTAACTTGCATTCGGCGGATTTATCAGTATTTTCTTGAGACCTGAGAGAAGCAACATTCATCTTCTTTGCCTGTTCCCTCATGTTCTTCTCGTGGGCCGACACAGCCTGGACGATAAAAAAGTAAGAGTAGATAATCATAAAGAGCGGTAGAAAGTAGACAAAGACTGAGTATACCAAAATGTACGAACGGCTCAACCATTCTTTGTTTAGGTAGTCAGTCCCGCATGCGGTCATATTGCCCTCAGGTACATATCTGCAAAAATAGGATTTAAGTTAGATCAGGTGGGTAAGATGAGCTACCGCAGCGTAAACAATAAAGCTGCAAATAATGGTAACCGAGATTGAGCCTGGAGGTTCTCGTCATAAGATAATCATAGTCATAATCAAGCTATTTAGAATACGACTCAAGTGGGCAGAACTGTTGGTAAACCTGCCTTACTTTTTTATTTATTTTTATTATTTAAAAAAGGTTAAGTCGCATACAAACAATTTAAATGAATGTATGCGATTAACCTCTTCAATCGCCTCACTAAGTCACCTAATAGGTACTTGTGTCGAGTTACGACACGTCTCCGACCGCAAGATGTGTAGATACTCGTACAAGTACAAGCGCGCTACCACCTTGCCACCGAAGCCATTAACTTAGACTTGTAGTGTCGCAGGAGAACTGTACAAATCATGATGGCTTATTCCTCCATTAACACTAAATATGGGTCTAAGAAAAATTGGGAAGTGCCATGCCTAAATTATTCAGATTAAAATCGTATACTTCAACATAAACATTCCAATATATTTCTTCGATTGAATTGGATTGGATTCGATTGGATCGAATAAATATTGGAGTGTTTAGTCAGGGCCAATACCACGCTTTTCTGATGTAGATACCGATGCCTGTGACTGCGTCTTCTTCTTCTTTCCCCTTAGTGCCGCGTGACTGCGTCTGAAAATTATTAATAACTCACCTGTTCCAGCCGAAGAGTGGAGCAACTGTCCAAAGAGTTGCGAACGCCCAAACGAAGAAAATTCGGGCCATAGCAGTCTTGTTGGTCATAGGAGCGGCAGACAGTCCCTTAACAATAACGTTGTAACGGTCAAGAGCGATCATGGTCATGGTCCAGATTGAGCCACACCCGAACAGCGACCCGAAGAAAGCATAGAGTTCGCACATGAAAGCGCCTGTGGAACGAAAAATAGAAATTTTTACAGGCAAGTACTCATGTATTTTCGATATGACGTTAGGCGCCCATTCCACCGACCGGCTAGGGCTATTTACAAAAACGGTGACGTGGTAGCAGACATTCAAGATTTAGGTGGCGTTTCCATCGACCTCGCATTGCAGAATGCAAATGACATTGACGGAAATTAGAATTTTTCTATTTATAGAAATCTATTAAAATGTTTGTACTTGACATATCCCATGACGCCATTTTTTAATTTTAGTTTGTTTGTTTGTAATTTTACTGTATGATCATTGATCAATTTTAACTATGGCATAGACGAAAATAAACATTTCCGTCAATTCTGCAATGCGAGGTCGGTGGAAACGCCACCTAAGTCTTGAATGTCTGCTACCACGTCACCGTTTTTGTAAATAGCCCTAGCCGGTCGGTGGAATGGGCACCTTAGCTATATCTTGGTATTCTTTTATAGACACATATACTACAACCCTGGGACTTTGAAGATGGACCTTGAATTTTACCAGTGTTAATTGTTTTTGACATTTTTTAAATACAATTCTGATTTAATTCGAAAAAGAAATTACATAAGCCTATATGGGTAGAGGCATCATCCTTTTTTAGAATTACAGAAATAAATACTAAAATATCTGCCTCTATCATTTTTTAAATGGCTATTGAAGAGAATCACTGCGAGGACAATGAAGTTTGTCCGCTTGCTTTAAAATCTATGTCTTCCCAACGAATCTTGAGGTTCATAGGCTGAATGCCACGTTAGGTTCAATCTATTATTTCTAGCCAGGACAGGATAAGGGCAAACCGGAGTCGCCGATATTCCATTTTCTGTTCAAACTTCAATTTCTCATTAAATATGGAACGCAGAACAATGAAAAAATGCTGAATGACAAGAAGAATTTTTTCTCCTAATTTTGATGTATAGTATGTGGCCTTAACCAACCCCAATTCGTCACAGTTGACTCCTTCAGCTTGAACTCCTGAGCGACCGTTATTTTTTGCGTATCAAGTTCACTAACTATAGCCGATCGGTATTGATGATTGCAACATACGATATATCAAAATTAGGAGAAAAATTCTTCTTCCCATTCAGCATTTTTTCATTGTTCTGGGTTCCATATTTCATGAGATATTAAAGTTTGCACAGAAATGGAATATCGGCGACTCCGGTTTGCCCTTAAATGTTGAAATTAATTCAGTCCAACTTCATTGTCCTCTTCAATTGCCATTTAAAAAAAATGATGTTGGCAGTAAGTGGTTTCAGTATTTATTGCTGACATTCTATAAAGGAAAGATCCCTCTATCCACCCATCTATGTAGGCTACAAAGTTTTTTCTAATTAAATCAGAAGTTTATGAAAAAAAACCAAAAACATTTAACATGCAAGGTGGTCCAACTTAAATGCACCAGGGTTGTAGATGCTTAGTTTACTTTTCCAATTTTTAACTTACGCCATTTAAGGCAGAGATTTCAAAATATTTTGTGAACAGAGAACGGCTGTGTTCCGCAGACCCGAAGATAAAAGAAATGAGAAATTTTCTCACCTGCGGGCTTACATTGCCGGTTGCTTAGTATTAACTTAACCTGTGATTCAAAATTTAAAGAAGATAATTTTAATGTTTTCGAAAAATTTGATGGTTTCCGAGTTACAGGAGTGACGTGATTTTTTCACTTATTTTGCATATTCGGCATTGTTCCGCCCGAAAGTTTAGTGGGATATGACAGAATCGGGTGCAGTACAAAAAAAAAAAAAAAAAGCATCTTTCTGGAAAAAGTTCATACTTACTGTATTATATGTACAATTTGTACCTCCCGTATTTTACTATGCGCGGACTTACCCAGAACCCAGGTCTCATTGTAGCAATTGATAACCATGGTGGGGGACATAGTGAACATCATGCAGAAGTCGCTGAAAGCCAGGTTGACCACCAACAGGTTGGATGGAGATCGTAAGGATTTCGTTGTCGAGAAAATGTAAATTACCATGCCATTACCCACTACGGAGATGAACCCCAAAACTCCGATCACGAAGCCTAGGATTCCGTGCCAGAGTGGGTTCATTGGTGGGAATTGGTACCTGGATGTACAAAACGTATATAATAAATAAATAAATAATGACTTTATTATAGCTGAAACCACCCTAGCGGAGTTGGCCCTCTCTTACACTCAACTAGGGGTCAGCAACAAAAACAGTATAAATTTGCAATATGTTACAAGGTCGATAGAAAAAATTCCCTAAGACTAAAACACTCACTCACACACACAAGCATGGGGCGGTTCGAATAAATCCTACCCTATATACCTATAATATTTGAAATTATATAGTACAGTATTTTATAATAACATCTAGATTCATTGTGTCCTTTGGAGCTTGGAATGTAGCGTATAATTTCTTTTGCATTATCATAATTTTAATTTGGGACGTACCGTAAAATGGGGCGAAGTGAATCAGATGGGGCGAAGTGAATCACGCGTGAATTTTTTTAAATTTGCCGTGTTTGCGGAGTTGTGACAATATTTCATGTCGTTTTGTTCGCATTTCGTTATTGTTTGGTTTTTACGGCTACCAATTTTTATATTTTGGTATGCATTATCATATTAGTTGGCGAGTAATTAATATTATTTTTCAACTTATAAATTTCTGATATAAGAAATTTAAAACTTTAAACCTGTGTGGAGCATTAAATTAGGCTGCTATATAACTGATTTATTTTTATTTTGGTTACCAAAACATTTAGGTAGGTAAGCGAAAAATAAATTAAGCGGAAACATTTGTATTGTTTCGCTGAGGAATTTTTTAATCATTTTTCGTCACCCCATGGGGCGAAGTGAATCAGGCTTGTGACACCCATAATTATCTTAATAATTATCATAATTCATTTTCAGTACTATTTTATAGTTAAATTAAAAACTAACGATGATGGCCGATATTATTTGGGGGTTGTTACTGATGTCCGTGACGATGCTCTTATGGTAAATTTTTTAAGGAAGGGAGGAAGATAGCAAAATGTACGTTTTTCCAGACATAAGTCACATAACGGTTGATCAGGAGGTTAGCACCAGCTATGTGGTAAAAAGGTAAAGGTCAATGATATGCGGCATGACTGTTTCGAACTGAAAAAAAATCGTTCATTATTGAGTAGCCCAAAAATATTTTTTTTTAGCTCGAAGTTAATGGTTTTACTATTTATTTTAATGTCACAACATTTCATTAGCATTAATAGCGATGGCAAACTGGAGTAGAAGTGAAGAAATAGCCAAAACGCAAGATAGAATTAATTAAGTCAGCAGAGTATTATTTGCTGCTCAGGTAGCTACGTCTGTGTTGCGGAAACGTTTAAATTTTGATAGGTTGGCAATTCAGTGCTAAAATAATTCGATTCCCTGCAACCCAGGGCAGGCTGAAGAGAATCAGACAGCGATTTTAATGTGTGAGTCCGTACCACTACGCTACATGTCCTGAATACAGTATATATGCAACATACTCATAAAGTAAACATACATACATTTAGTAGCACATGTTCAATATTGCACAAATGAACAAATAATAATATTTATTACCGGCATATTATGCATTTTATTTATTACAGTGTAGTACAAAATCTGTGGTGGTAAATAACTAATCGACTTCTTTGACCCCAGTTGTTGGCGGAGTTATTTATTGTTCTACAATATATTTTCCATCCCAATCAGCTAACTTTCTTTAACCCTCTATTTGCTGCCTGGTTGGTGTTTCACTACATTGTAGTATTATGTGGTGTATATAACACTGACATTAAATTAACTTTGGTTGAAGAGGTAACCTCCTCGTTATAGCCGAAATTAGAGGATATGGAAAAAACTGGGCTTGGCGGGGTTCGAACCCACGATCTACGCCTAACCGGGGCGTCGTCTTGACCGCTGGACCACAAGCCCCGACAAGTCCAGTAATCGCCAAATCCTCTACTTATGCTCAAATTGACATGATTCGTGTTGCTAGACAGGTTAGCACAACTACACAACTATCTAACCGAACAGGTCTGTGAGCTTACTTAATTGCATAAAGACAATGCTTTATTCGATACATTGTAGTATTAAATGGTATCACACTGTTTTCCGTCTCGGTTTTTGACAGTAGGCTACGCGTATATATCCTTAAAAAACACTTTATTATGTATTAAAACTTACCAATGGGGGTCAATCATATGGAGAATCTCTGGAAGAACTTTGTCGACCACTGTCTGGTTCCCAAATCCTCCAGCACTTGCGCCTCCCCATTGCTGCTGGTATGCGCTGAAACTTGGTCCGGGCATCCTAACTATGGCATGATCCAAATTTTAATTTAATTTAAATGAATTGTTATTATTAGCCTACTAAATTAATTAAGTAGAAATTTAAAAAAAATACTAGCTTTTATTGGGCAATTACCTGATCATTTGGGTGTAGATTGTCAACTAAAGTTGCTGTAAATTAAAAAATTACTAGTGGCGGGGTAGAATGCTCTTACCAAGTCAACCAATCATTAAAAATCAGCGAAGACGCTCCGTAAGTTTATCATGGGCGCTATAATTTGTATTGACCCCAATCACAGCAGGTAATTATACAAGAAAGTTGTAAATTCTAAATAAATTCCGAAATGAAAACCTGAACATTTTAATGTTTATTTGTATTTCATTCAATTATAAAACTATGCAAGCATATTTGTATTGTATTCCAATAATTTATTAATTGGAATTTCCCGCGCATTTGGCATTCTTTTTTAAAAACAAATCAATCAATGTGTAACAATAGCTGATAAGTTTTAAATGCTTTTATCCTTTCCTGTCCTGGGGAAGGGGGACTTCGAATGAGCCTTAATTTCGAAAAAAAAAACAGTTTGTTTATAAAACATTTGGATCTTTTATCTTAATATGAACTGACCCTTCTACGATTCTCATGTCTTTTTTTGTGAAATTTAATTTTTCTGAACCGAAATCCTCTAGATGTAAAGAAGGGTGTATTTCTTTTAGTTTTCTATGAAATTCAGTAAAAATACAAAATTGAAGAAAATGGCTGCTATATATATTAATACGGTACCGTACCTGATTACAACTGCAAACCAGTCAACTTCGAACTACATCCGTAGAAAATACGGTCTGAACCTAAATTTCCAAAGCTTTGGTTCTTATATAAGATACAAGTCGGCACGTAACCTAATTGGATTTAAGTCACACAAAGGGTATTAAGACTCAAACTTGTGGTCAACAAACTTTCCTTTCAGCTATCTCATTTCTTATGCACAGTGCTGTCTTCTTATGTGATCGCCTTTCTGCAGGGTTCTAAACATTGAAAGCTTCCTGTCTGTTACATGGCAACATGTGTCTGCTAATTTATGATAGCCACCCCATATCAGCAATGTCTTTGACCTTTAATTTATGGAGACTTATAATATACAGCTCGGTATTGGGTTCTAGTCTTCTGGATCTTTCAGTACATTGGTATTTATTGATATCTTCTAGATGGGAATTTGAGTTTCAAGTAGGCCCTATCTGCCTTTGACTTTCTGATATTTATTGATTCCACATCCAGAAGGAAAGTAGGTGTGACAAACATACTTATTTGTCCAGTACTTTCTATGGAGTAAAGTATGGTGCTTGAAAAATTACCCTTCGGATTTCAATTAAAGTCCGAAGTATGGTCGGGGCCACGATAAATCCGCTTGACCACTTCCGCGGATAGGAAGAGCATGTTCATGTCTAAGTGCTGTGGTCTTTTCTTATACGGTATATTTGCCATTTAATACTTTTACGGGTTGGAAATGAAGTGGTGGGAAGGGAGTTTGGGGTGGTAGTACTGTTAGTGGAGGAGACTGCAATGGTTGTGACCCGTAAAGGCGCTTATTCTACCAACGTCAATAGTGATATTAAATGGAGTATTGACGTGGTAGCAGACATTTTTAGACTGTCTTTAATGTCTGCTACCACGTCAATACTCCATTTAATATCACTATTGACGTTGGTGGAATATGCGCCTAAGGAAGAGATACAAAAACCAGGTTGAAGACAATCTCAAAAGGATGGGACTAGTTTCTGAGGAACTGTTGGAGACGGTAATCAAAAATAATCACACCCGGGTAACAGGAACTGATTATTCATTTAATAAATAAACAAAAAAATAAATAAATATTGACTTTGTTCTATTACTAAGCCAACCTAGCGGAGTTAGGGCTATAAAGCCCTTTCTTATAAACTCAACTAGGAAGGCCCGGGACCGCCTGCTTCACATGTCCTCCAAAGCATGGTCAGAAAAAGTAGTAAGTTTCTTAGAAAGCTATTTTATTATTATTATTATTATTATTATTATTATTATTATTTTTATTAACGTTTTTTAATATATTAGGCTTGTAATTCTTTTGAAACCCAATTTAATACTGAGGATATCGCCTACGCAAGAAATTGGAATATACCTAATCCCTGCGCCTTATTGTATTTTCTCTACTAATTTAAATGTCATTATTGCTTTCCAATTTATACGTAGTATAAGGAAAGCTTTGTGACGGTCGAAATTTTCGATTCCGAGATTTCAACGGATTTGCACGTTTTGAGGTACCAGGAGCCCAAAAAAGTGGTTTTTACGAAATGTTTGTCTGTCGCTCTGTCGCTCTGTCTGTCTGTGCGTCGATTTCCAGGCAAACTACCCGGCCGATTTTGATGAAATTTTGCATGTAGGTTCACAAAAATCATACCTCGAGACTATTTATTTTTATTTTGGGCGAACTCAATTTGGGGGGGTTTTATTTTTAAAAAAACTCCTAAAAAACGTCTAAAAAAATTATTTCTCAAAAACGGCTCCAACGATTTCTTTTAAATTCACATATATTGTAGTCGTTATTAATGCTGACAAAATGCGCGGGGTCACTTGCCCCTTGATAGTTTCCTTCTGGGCGTAAAAAAATAAAAATAACTAAATTTTAATGAAAAATGACGAAAAAATAATTTATCAGTGAAACCTTTCCATCGATGCTTTCTACCTTCAGGCATGTTTTAGGTGTTAAATTGAGTAACTAAACCGGACAGGTAGCTTTCCCAAAAAACTATTTGGTTTGTGCAAAAAAAAAAAAAAAATGAAAATTCACGCTCAAATGCATTGCGTGCCCTGCCATTATTGCTGTGTGGTAATGTAGTGTAATGTAATATCTGACCTATATCTAGAATTTACTTAACCTCTAGTGAAGTCAGGTGGACACCCCCCCCCCCCCCCCCCCGAGATGTCCGAAATTGAACTATAGGAATATTATTTACCATGAAAGTACTCATTTTCTCTTATCTACTAATTGATAAATTGGAAAGCATGTTCGAGTAAACTCGGACCGGTTCTTTACGATTCTGACTGCAAATTGCTTTCTATATACATATACTGTTTATGTACTAGCATATTATTATTCACCTCAGGTCTGACCACGTCGTCCTAAATTCTTTTCCTCCAATTTTTGCTCTGAATGTACCATACATAGTATCTGTTCGTGGGTATAAATACTATTCCGAATGATAAGGTTATGACACATAAGCGTTTGTAAGGCTTGGGTATCGGAAACTGTCCATGAGTTAGCTAGCGTACCTAAAAAAAGACTCGTATCTGTACTTGGTTAAGTCATGCTTTCGCCTGTTTCACTGCGTGAACTGTAAGCTTGTCTCAGCTTGTCCATTATCGCTTGTAGCCGGTGTAGGTTGACTGAGAACTTATACCAGTTTGCCAATGGCAATGGTTCATACGGGAACAATACAAATAATGTCCGAAATTCAAGGGGTCGTTGGCATTGGACAAGGGACCTATGGGGCTACTATAAATAGGCCTGGGTCCATAAAAAGTCCTTAAAAATGAAATAAAATACTCTTACACTCTAGCGTACCTAAAAGTTTATCGGACTTTATTTGTACGGTCCCGAAAATATTAATTTAAAGACGCACTGTATGCTCGATGGGCTGCATACAAAATTAAGGCATGGAAGTCCAATTGTTAATGGAGCTGAACAAGTAAATACGGCTTTTCTCTATAGTTAGTTCCCGCGTAAAACTTTCCTTCGCTAAACATGGATTAATCCAGTTTAGCCAACACTAAGCCGCGAAACGGAACTTATTGATTTGGATGAGCGCGCAAGTACGAAGTTCCCTTCGAGTCGCCGCAGGGGCCTCGACCTCTGTCCTTTGAGTTTTCACATATTTGCAATAAAATAATGTTTAGATAAGGAAATTAGCCCCGGGAAACTTTTGTTAGCTCTGCATAAGCCATTTGTGTCGGTACACACAGAATAAGCTCAGGGTAAGTCTTCAAATTATGTGTAAAAGGTTGCATGTGGGAAAGGGAATGGGCCACGGGTATACTTACTACCAATGAATGAGCAGAGATCAATATTCTATAATTAGAATTTATAGAGAAAGTGCTATTTGAATTTATAATAATGCAGATTTTATGTGATTTTTGCGATTACCCAAAGGAACACATTTTGTGTAGAAGTTTTGCTAAAAAAAGGCGTGGGACCAAATGGTTCGCATGGTCAATGGCTTAGGCTATCAGATGATATATTTTGTGGTTGGTAAAAACGGAAATAGAGTTCCATAAAAGATTCTATCTGCCAATTAAGTAAAGTGAGGTTCCTATTTGAAATGATTCAATGGTTGATGGCTTCAACATGAACGATTATTCTCTTTTCACCGTAATGTCGCTAATCCGTAGGAAATTGTCCCTATAAATAATTCCAATTATCGAATGTATGGGGAAAATTGAGAAAAGATAGTTCGGGCAAAATATGATTTACCATAGGTGGTCGTGGTCGTAGCTATCCTTATTAACTGTTAGCTAAAAAATATAAAATTTAAGATACTAATTAGCGCTTGGCTTAGCTCGAACTAGCAATAGTAAATAATTAAACTAGGTGCTGGTACCTAGATATCGGTACATTTATTTATCAAATTATTAATCTTATTATGTTCCTTTCCCTTGTATTGTTCGCTAATCCACCTTATTACTAATTGTATTATTTAAGCTAGACCATTAAGTTCAACGCTATCGGTTTATTTAGGGGAGGTCCACTGCAATAACAAAATATATTTAAAATTATTCCTTATGATAATGTGGTGGGGTGTAATGTACCTGGATGGTCCTGATAATTGTTATTATATTTCTTTCTGTTATAGTGTCGCTGGCTAAGTGAATTGGAAAATGTAAACTAGCCTCTTGAGCCAATACAGATTGGCAAACACTTAATATTCTATTGTTGAGTGGCGGACCCCTATGGTTTAGGCCTATTAGAATACGGTACCCCTATGTGCTGCCATGCACGTGAAGTAATGGCAACATATAATTAAGTGCAGGTAGCTAATTAATTCTTCCCGCACATTTCAGACACACCCGCCTCAAACAAATTATATTAAACTCTTAGCCACTAATCTTACTCTACTACTAGCTATGATTTTGCACCTTGGGGGTTGAACCAGCCAAAAAGAAAAACGAAAATATCGCCAGGGCTGATGATCCAAAATCCAACGATTGGGCCAGCTTAAGTTTTTCGTTATCGAAGTGGAGGAAGCCTTGTTTGTCGGCTCAACTTTAAACGCTGTTGATACCTTCTTATAGGTACCTACAACCTAAACTAAACTTTTACGACGAACAACAATCTGCAACAATGTGACTTCACACTTTCTATGACATCTTTAACCCATTCAAAGCCAACAGTCTATAAATAGAAAATAACCAAAAAAACAATCAAATAAATTAATGTCATCGCTACTGCAATGTACGGTGCCTACATATTTTGTATTTACAATAAGCAATCTATGGCTTCATTTAAGAGAACACATCATGGCATTTGGTGAAATAGGCTGCATTTATTTAAGAGAGAAACGTTCAGCGAGGGTTACTGACCATGGGAAATCCTGATTTCTGTTCAACAATTGAAAAGGTACGAGCGTACCGCTCAATGGAACCACGTTAATGCGAGGCCCCGAAAGGGTGAGCTGCCACCCAGGGACGGGGGGGGGGGGGGTAGTTGGGGGTCAAAATAAAAAAAACATATATAAGATCTATTAAATCATAAATTAACCTACAATAGATTTACTAAATTTGGGGGGGGGGGCAGCTCCTGTATCCGTTAATGCTGCAACCCGCGGCAGGTGCAAGAGGGGTGGGGTACGCGAAGCAGCCCTCGAAGCTCCGTTTTTATTATCATAGTATATAATCGTATAATTATACGCTAAATGGCAGCACTGATTGAAGTTTATCCTTAAGTTTCAAAATCTATATGAGGTTCCTACCTTTCTCGGGGTTTCCCGCGTCAAAAATATAAAAAAATGTAGGTCATGACATGACGAGGGACCTCTATTATCATTGGTGGAACTACTTACAGTGAAAAGTCCCGGGCGGAAGTATTTTGCAGATAATACTACTATACAGGATGCCCTTTTGTATGTACGTCGGTATACCGAAATTACGTTCACACTTCACATTAATACTTGTTGCAAACTACCCTGTTGTGTAGTTGCGTGGAGTGATGGCCTATAATAATACAATTATATTTATAATTTTTTACTGGAATATTGTTGCCAGGGGAAAGTAGTCGAAAGATTGATGATATCATACAAAGTATACACATAACCGTATTTATTTGCTTATTGTAATTTTTATACGATGGCTTACGTACGCCCACGTGACTTCCTACACCAATAGGATGGCCCATTCGTGCTTCCAAAAGCCTAATAATTCTGGCCGTACAATTTTCCATATTTACCTCATCAGCATGGAATGGTTAATTAGCGAATCAGAAGAGTTGTAAAAAGTATATACGGGCTAGTAAAAATTTGTTGAATATTACTACTGAAAGTGTTTTGTTTGCGATTGAACAAAGTATTGACTGTCCTGTATCCTATTCAATAGAAATTAAACAAACTGTGCCACGGGGCTATAATATTTTATATATAATAATATATATATTTATATAATAATATAATATTTGGATATTCCTGTCAAAGCTAATGTCATGCTGCCGTCAACAGTAAATAAACTAGTCCACGGTATATATAGTACATTAAAATGGAAATTTGTGTTGTGTTTCCATTGTACCCGTATATCGCTGATTGCTTTGCATAATATGTAGATTTAATAGATTTGAAACTTTTAACTCTTCATATAAGCTGGCAGATGGATAGCTGTTATAGCCTATAAGTTTGAACATACAGTGCCTATGTGTCACCCTGTATATTACTAAATGCGTGAACATACTCGCACTTAACCATGAACACATTCCGCTTTATCATTTTTCCCGTAGAACTGTTCTCTATTGTAGTTCGTTCTGTCCACCAATTGCCGCGCTTTCGTGCTTTTAGTTCGGGACGAGAAACTTGTGTCAAAATTTTTACGTAATTATTGGGTATTCTTTGTAATAGCTCATTATTTCAGTTGAGGTAATGTGGCTTTCCTATAAGGTGAGATATAGGCAGTGGCGTAGCGTGCCTTGGCGGGGCCCCGTATAAAATTTTGGTTGGTGGCTCCTATGGAGGGTAAAGATTTCTCACAAAATAAAAAAAATGTTTGCATAAAATTAAAAGGATTATTTATTCATCATAATTATCTATCTGTCACTTTTTCCAAATTTTTTACAAACAATTCAAATTAAATATACACTTAATAATTTTTGCTTACGCCAGGGGGCCCCGTATAATTGATACGGCAGATACGGCGGTAGCTACGCCCCTGGATATAGCCCTACTACTATATTACAACTACTAAAAGTATATATTGTACGTGTTGTCGTAATTTATATACAATTTGGTATGTTAGTCTAGACAACGTAGTGTTTTAAATAGAAAACATTGTAGGCATAAGGCTTTACGTGACATTAAATTAAAGCTTTTCTATAGCTCCATATTTCCAAATTAAATTTTAAAATTTAAAGTTTCCAATGAATTTAATTGGCGTAGGCCTACGGTCATTTTTTGCTGATTTGCATTTTCCATCATCCAAATTTAGTTCTGGGCTTGTGATATAAATCATTGAATTGTGAAGACTCGAATGGCTACGTGTGAAATAGGGGTGTATTCGTGAGGGTAATATCATACATCATATCATATCATCGAGAGTCATGCTTCAATAATTCGAATAAGTTCTGCCGGTAGAAAACGAACTCAAAAAATATTTAAAGCTTACCTAGATACTGTGTTAGGAGTTTGGTCCAACTTTAAAAAAAAAAAATTGTTTCCGTTATTAATCAAAATGGTTCTGCAATGCTGAAAATCGATAATTAAGATATTGCTGTCGGCTGCTATGTGCTTGTCGTTATGAAATTCTTCCAATATTTCCATCATTATTACAATCGGTATCCTATATTTTAGTGATCTATGAGGATCTTAATTTCTTCAAGTATGGAACTCACAGCGTTAGACTATTATTTCCTGTCTGAACGTAATAACAAAGAGAAATAAACATTGCTGACTTTAGGGGTATATGGTTGACTCTTACTGGTGAAGGTTAATGGCACTGGTGTAATACCATGTAACGAATGGTTAGTTGGACTTACATTGCCTGCTGTGTTAATAGTCATTAGAATATTAGAGGCATTGGCCTCATAGTTATCGAACAATTAAGATGGACCACATTGTCAAGACATGTAGAGTAGTGGCACGGACTCTGACTTTCACCTGAAAGGTTGTTGGTTCGAGTCCCACACTGGCTACATTTTCTGGCCATGCTTCGGAGGGCATGTAAAGCAGACGGTCCCGGGTCTTCCTAGTTGAGTGTAAGAGAGGGCTTTATAGCCCTAACTCCGCTAGGTTGGCTTAGTAATAGAACAAAAAAGTCCTTATTTATTTATTAAGGGGAGGGGGCAACTTTTCAGTCGGGAGAACGGTAGTTCGAATCCTCAAGGCGATCAGACTAAATAATTTAGAGTAGAATACAAGAGCAATGAGTCAATCGTCCAGAAACCATCAGTAAGGCGCTTATTCCACCTACGTCAATACCATATTTATTATTGCCTATTGACGTAGGTGGAGTAAGCGCCTTACTTATCAGGGCTCAGCCTGATGATGGGAGTACTGAGGAGCACCCCCTGACAACAGGATCCGCCCTATTTGTTCGATGACCATGAGACCCATGCCTCTCACGACTATTAACATAGCAGGCAATGTAAGTCCAACTAACCCTTTGTTACATGACTGAATCCTATTACCTGTAAGTTCGTGGGCAGATTGAACATAAGTTAGTTCAAGTTGGGACTTGGCCAAGTCAAGCTAACGCGTGTTACATTTGAGGAGCAAACTTTCAAAACGGCACTAGTCCATTTTTGTAAAATGTTCAGGAAACACTAAAAACATAATTATTTCGGCTTTATTATAACGGGAATATAAGATTTTAATCCTGCAGAAGACTGGGTTAAAAATTTTTTGTTTTTGTTTTGATTAGCAACCCTGATTCAACTCATCTTCAAGATGGAAAATCGATGATAAAATCAATTTTTAATTTTCATGGATTTGTGACGTTTTGAAAGTTTGCTCCTCAATTTCAATGGTAGGAATGTCTCAACTTGTCCAATGTCACTTGTAGCCGGTGTGGGTTGACATCGAGGAGTGAATCAGTTTGACAACGACCAAACATTCGAATGGAAACAATACCAATCATGTCAGAAAACCCGATGGAGTCGTTGGCAGGGCCAGGTTCAAATGGCCTCTTTCAAGTAGGAATACGACCATAAAATGTTTTTCAAATAGTAACAGTTCAAGTTGGGACGCGATGCCTACATAATGTGGGGAGGGATGTAATACGGTACCTACTACGTATTTGTTATTTTTCGTTGCCATTTCTTAATCTAAGGAACTTCAAATTAATGTTTCTTTACTAACCACATCTCGCGACTACCCTTGTTTTGCCTGAATTTGTTTATATCCTGAGGTGAAAAGACGAGACATAATTTTTTTTCAATTTGACTCATTTAGTATCTTGGGGTTGTCTCCTAAGGAACAATATCTAATCGGTAATTTTTCCTACAGCCCTACGCGCTCGCGATGCTGTTTCGTTAGTGTCCTCACATAGAGGCTGGGTTAAACCACCAACAGCGTAGACAACGCTTAGCTTGGTAAACCGCAATTTGCTGTCATGCAGGTGATGGGATAGGTGCTATTATACAGAGATTTGCTGTTGTCTCGTTGGCGTGAACCGGGCTTTATGTCAAATATCAGTTTTGAAGAAAGTCGTACAGGCAGGGATGCTCGCATCTTGTCCCTGGTAGATATCCCTATCAACGAGCTTAGAAAGGTAAGTTTGACACTCCAGCTGGTAGCGGTTGCAAAGGTGGCAGCAATATCTTTTTCATTACCTCAGTTTATTCATTACGAAATGGTCAAACCCAATGAGGCCTTCCATAGTCTATAGGCGTACTATAGAATTGACAATATTCCAAAGGTATTCGTACGGTTTGGCAATTCTTAGGATTTTCCATTGCGTGGTAATTGTGTAATGACTTTTCCTAGTGACATGATACACATCTACGTCACACTACGTTGGAATATCTTGGAATTTTCGGTTTCAGCCAGCTGTGTCTCCTGTCTTATTGCCTATTGGCTATTATTAAACAATCCCAACCCCCTCTTCATTATTATTTTATATTGTAAGCCCTATTATTTGGTACAAAAAATAAAGTGTCGCCTAAAACTGCCCCGGGTGTTTTGAAAATTGCTATTTTGTCCTTGCATGCCAATCCGAATTTCAACGTTGCCACCAAGTAACTAGTCCGCTCACTTGCTATCTGGAATAAATCACCGGTTTCCGTTTTGGCCCTGGTTTCGTGTTTTCACTGAAACTATTAGTCTGCCGAAAAGAAGTACACACCTTTTTTTAAACTCCTTAAATTACCTGCAATTAAAGTTCTATACCTATACAGTAAGACACCAAGATCAAATTTCTGGCGTCTATAATTTACAAGAAAGAAAATTGTCTTTATTTTCAATAAAAGACTGTTTTCAATTACGAGAATTTTCCTCATGTGAAGGTCTTCTTACAACTTCATAAAACAGACACTGCCGTAAAATTATGTTAGTCCAGAATGCCTTACGATACTTCAATCACCTGGAGCTTGCCTTGCAAAGACCCGGTCCGAGTTTACTCGAACATGCTTTCCAAATTATCAATTAGTAGATAGAGATTCTAGATAGGTCAGACATTACATTACATTACCACATAGCAATAATGGCAGGACACGCAATGCATTGGAGCGTGAATTTTCATTTAAAAAAAAAACTTTTTTATGCACAAAACCAAATAGTTTTTTGGGAAAGCAACCTGTCCGGTTTCGTTACTCAATTTAACACCTGAAACATGCCTGAAGGCAGCTAAATCATAGATGGAAAGGTTTCGCAGAAAAATTATTTTTTAGTCATTTTTCATTAAAATTTAGTTATTTTTATTTCTTTTACCCCCAGAAGCAAACTATCAAGGGGCAAGCGACCCCCCGCATTTTGTTAACATTAATAACGACTACTATATATGTGAATATAAAAGAAATAGTTAGAGCCGTTTTTTAGTTTTTTTGAGAAGAAACCCCCCCCCCCCCCCCCCAAATTGAGTTAGCCCAAAATAAAAAAAATAGCCTCGAGGCATGATTTTTGTGAACCTACATGCCAAATTTCACAAATTTCATCAAAATCGACCGTGTAGTTTGCCCGGAAATTCATGAACAGACAGACAGACACTTCGTGGGTTCCTGGGACCTCAAAACGTGTAAATCCGTTGAAATCTCGGAATCGAAAATTTGGACCATCACAAAGCTTTCCTTATACTGGAAAACAAATTGGAAAACAAAAATCCTAAAATACGTCAGCACTGTCCTCTTGGCTTTACTACAAGTTCACTTCCGCTTTCTGCTGCGTTTTCCGGGTATTTTCCCCATTTGCGAATGCTGTAATGAATTCAGGTGGCTCATGCACGTGCACCCTGTCAAATACAAGCGGAGTGGACGGAAGGGGAGATTTATTGCTCACTACCGCTCCCCACTTAGTTCCCGTTTTCCCGTTTCACTTTGCTGCTGTCATGGAGCTTTTGCTACCTTATTGACTTTGTTAAATATTTATTCCACAGTATTTGGCTTGGTATCATTTTGTATGAAATGCAGAAACTTCTTGATTTAAAGTTTCGGGTAAGCTTCTCATTCCAAATTTATTCCGTGTATTGACACACTATAGACTGGACTAAAAACAATTCCGGCTATGCACTAAGAATTCGGTGGGTTATTTGAAAAAAGGGAAATCGCGGCGTTTAATGGATAGGGTGATTCCTCTGGTATAGTAGTTTCTGGCGGTAATTAATTGCAATTGATCAATGGCAATGGTGATTTCTCGAAATTTGGCCATTATATTGAAACAAGGGCGAGCATTCCCTGTATTTTACAGCGCCTGTGTGCATTTTATTAACCGTTAACAGTTCAAATTACCCCGTCTAGAAAGAAGATAGTTCACAGCGGCTATGTGGATAGGTTTCATTTCATAAAATATGAAGCTTATAAATAGGGCTTGAGTATGTTTGGCGTATTCCTGGGGTTCTGTTATGCCTGGTAGTCTAGTGGTTAGTGGTATTCGGAGTGTGACAGGTTCTAAGGAGTCGCTTGTTGCAAAATGTGCTCTAATAGGTAGGTACTTCTAGTGTACTTTAATTGTGCAATATGTTATCATTTATAAGGGAAAGAGAAGCGGCCGCCCCTCAAGCTTAGTTAATGCTTTTATGAAATCTTCTTAGGCCTACACTACTAAAGGATTTTTGAATATAATACCTTATTTATCAGCAAAATATCCCATAAGTACAGCTATGTATCTATGTATGTTGCTATGTGTGTGTAGGCGGGTAGGCCGTGCATCCGTTAACTTCACAAAATTCATTTCCTTTTCCGTTTAAGTTTCCTGAAAATCAAGCTAGACAAACAAGTGCTGATTAGAAAACGATGTGTGTTATGGGGGTGCCCTCATCCCCCCTCCCCCCCCTCTCTCGCAGAGTGCTGACGTCAGTGTCATGTACCGTGCGCTCGTATCTCTGGCCCTATCCCCATTCACTGTTATCAGCTTATCACATTTGCTGCTTTTACAGCGGTTAATTAACTGGCGTTTCAACACGTAGGGAGTCCAGGGCCGTACCCATATATTTTTTGGGTGTTTTGTGAGGTTTATTCTGTTGCCTTCCTCTGTGTTACCATCGATTTGATTGCAGTAAAGCTTACCATTTTGTTGACATTATGTCCGGTCCTGAGTCCATTCTTTGGTATGTTGTATGCAGTGATCTTTTTTTATTAATTTCTAAATTCTATACTAGTGTTTCCCCAAATTATTTTTGAATTGTTTTTTATGGAGTTTATGGACTATGGACTATTTGCCAGCGATCTCATTGATATTTCTGCTATTATTGGTGCTGTTTCCGTTTGATTTTCTTGGCCATTGGCAAGCTGGTTCACGTCGTCAATGTAAACCGACACCGACTACAGGCGGCAATTGACAAGCTGAGACATGCTTGCCATTGACGCAATGTTAGAGGCGTGAGCGTTACTTGAGGAAGTTCGGTTACGACGGCAATGGGGGAATTTACAGATTGCTTTTGTTAATTACGAATTAATGAAATAAATTAAAAAATTGGCTTAATCTCGGGCTGGGAACTTGAAGAGATAAGCCTTTGTAGGCTGGCTCTTTGGTGTTTGCTTGGCTGATGAAAGCGAAGGCCTTGCCTGCATAGCTGTTTTATTTGCTGTCACCTGTCATGCAAATACTTCATTAGGCGGTTAGGGTACTGTTATTTCGACTCTAGACGGTATCTATACCGGTATCTAGGCCTACAGCCAAACCTAATAATCCTGCTGTAGCCTAATATGAGACCTAGCCTACCTACGTATACAACTCTAGCCGATTTTAAGTAGCAATACACATAAAAAATAGCCTATTTTGCTTTGTATGGCTAAGGAAAAGGAACTCGTTTTATTTTCGATTTACAATATAGAAGACATAGCCAGGGTGCATTTATACTTCATATTATATGTTCGAGGTTGCTAGTAAATTTCGCATATTTTCACATGGGAAAAATCACATTGCCAAAATTAAAACATTCCTAAAAAAAAACAATGTAGGCTATAATTTTTGCAGACAACAGACTTTCCAAATTGTGGAAAAATTGTGTAGTGAACTAAATATATATAAATTTAGGCTAAATACTTTTTTTTTAAGCTTCGTGGGTGTATACGTTTTAAATAACATAACAAATAACAGAAAGAAATGGGTCGTGCGCTTCATGCCTCTAAAAAAAATACTTCTAACAAACCATTTCAGTGCTCTTCAGTAGCCTGCCTATACCTGGCTACCTACCTATTGTGTCCTAAATGTTTCTGTTTTGTCCCCAGATGGCGGGTCAAGACCCCAAATGGCAGAAGGATGCCGCGGACCAGAACTTCGACTACATGTTTAAACTGCTCATTATTGGTAACTCCTCCGTCGGCAAAACCAGTTTCCTCTTCCGCTATGCCGACGATAGCTTTACATCAGCGTTTGTAAGCACGGTTGGCATTGACTTCAAAGTTAAAACTGTGTTCCGGCATGACAAACGCGTCAAACTACAAATTTGGGTAAGTCGGTGCGCTGCAAAATTTATTAAGTCATGGGCCCGGTTAGAACGCTAGTAATGGACCTAGCGGGTCTTCTTCATAAGTCAAAATCTATAAATTGGCATGAAGCAAATCTTTCCATTGTCTTTTTCATTTGTCACTATTCTGGGTCGGTCTCTGGTCATATCTTGGTTGAGGTCTTCTGTGTACACCTTCCTTGGTTGGCCCTTGAAGCCCTCAATGGTGCAAATAGTATTAAGTATTAATAACAAAGGGTTAGTTGGACTTACATTGCCTGTTTTGTTAATAGTCATTAGAGGCATTGGCGATCATCGAACAATTAGGGCTGACAATGGGCTCCGCCATCAAGACCAAACTAATTCCGAAAACCAATTTCCAGAAACAATATTCTGAGTTCCCCCGTTTATTTTTGATAATCGAATTTTCGCCATTGGTCAGTTATGGAGTCTATAGTTCCCACCTAAGTAATTTAGTTTGCATGCAGTAGGTTGGATGGCTCGCTTAAAATGCAAGGTATTTAAACTTACTTGTGTTTTGCTAAATCCAAAATCTGGCAACTTGTTCTTTTTATGTTTCTGAATCCGTTTTCTTTTTCAGGATACTGCAGGTCAAGAAAGATACCGAACGATCACCACAGCGTACTATCGAGGGGCTATGGGGTTCATATTAATGTACGATTGCACCAACGAAGAATCCTTTAGCAGTGTTCAGGACTGGTAATTTGAATTTTTTTACCAAATTATAACTTTGCTACTTATGGGGAAACTTTCCTAATTTTTGAAAAACAACGCGGTGTGTGAGCTACCTAGTTAATTAATATCGTGCTCCTAAATAGGCAGAAATGTTCTTTGGAGACCTTCTAAAATATGTAGACTGTCCAAGTACTCAATATATTTATCTAGTTAATCTCTAAATTTCGATAAAGTAAGTTCAATGTCTCGAGTGTTGTGTCGTCTGCTTCTTCCGGTCAGAAAAGTAGCAATAGTTGATAAGGGTAAATTTAGTACCCTATGTTATATTAAGGTTTATATCTTTCAGTCTTCAAAAAGCGATTTTGTTAAGGCGGGGATTCCACTGACCGGCTAGGGCTAAATACAAATACGGTGACGTGGTAGCAGACATTCAGGACTTAGGCGGGGTTTCCATCGACCTTGCATTCCATAATGCAAATGACATTGACGGAAATGTTTGTTTTCCTCTATTCCATAGTTAAAATTGATCAATGATCATAGAGTAAAATCACAAACAAACTAAAATTAAAAAATGGCGTCATGGGATATGTTAAGTACAAACATTTTAATAGATTTCTATAAAAAGAAAAAATTCAAATTTCCGTCAATGTCATTTGCATTCTGCAATGCGAGGTCGGTGGAAACCCCGCCTAAGTCTTGAATGTCTGCTACCACGTCACCGTTTTTGTATTTAGCCCTAGCCGGTCGGTGGAATCCCCGCCTATATAGGCTCCGCGGAACGACAAGATTCCCCTTGTGAGAGTTTCCTACGTGTCTACTTAGTAAAATTTGAGAAACATCTTAAAAAAATAAATACGAATATTCGCAGATGCAGTGACTTCAAAGCAAAAGTAATTTACGGTATTCAGCCGACTGATCCGTTTTGTTAATAAATAAATATATACAGTACCGTAAACCGGGGCGAAGTGAATCAGTTTTGACGGTTTTCTAAACATTTAAGGTTTTTAAAATACGAACTTTACTCGCAGAGAGCAAAGCTTAATCATTCAACATTAATAATGGTTCCGCTTAATTTATTTTTCGCTTTCCTACCTAAATGTTTTGGTAACTAAAATAAAAATATATCAGTTATATAGCAGCCTAATTTAATGCTCCACTCAGGTTTAAACTTTTAAATTTCTGATATAAGAAATTATATTAATAAATAAATAAAAAATAAAATTAATTACTTGCCAACTTATATGATAATGCATACAAAAATATAAAAATTGGTAGCCGTAAAAACCCAACAATATCAGAATGCGAACATGAAAAATTTTCACAACTCCGCAAACGCGACAAATTTAAAAAAATGCACGCGTGATTCGCTTCGCCCCATCCGATTCACTTCGCCCTGGTTTACGGTATATATTGTATATATAAATAGAAATACATTATTTTTAATCTGGATCATTTCCATTATAAATCTTTCTATTCCTAAATGCCTTTTCTACTCCATAAGCCCACTAATAATATTTTTTTTACAGTGTTTCAATGAATTTAATTCCAGCCTACTCAATGTTAACATTAGCAATTTGAAATAGGTACGTTAGTTTAATCTTAGGGGGTTTAACACAGCATCATTTATCCATTTTCAATTAAAATTTAAAAAAAAAGTGGGAGTAGAGTGAATTTAATCGTTACGGTATAGATGATATTAAAATGTATTGTAAATTGCTAATAAGTACTATCCTTTTCAGGGTGACCCAAATCAAGACTTATTCGTGGGATAACGCTCAGGTGATCCTGGTGGGGAATAAATGCGACATGACCGATGAAAGGGTTATTAGTTATGAGCGGGGCAAGATGCTGGCCGAACAGCTTGGCATCGAATTCTTCGAGACTTCGGCCAAAGAAAACATCAATGTAAAGGTGAGAGAAATGCCAGTACGTGTTGGGATGACTTGTATCCGAACTTGGAGAAGGCTGATTATGGCAAAAATGTGTAAATGTTTCGGAAAAATAAATGAATAACAATAATTATTTTACTTACGCCTGTTACATTGCCCCTATTTTATTTGTTTTTATGTTGGAACCGAACAACCGGGAAAATTTGCTGTGCCATTTCCCCTTAGGTTTCACCACTATCGGCCATACTTATGGTTAGACGCTATCTATTCTATATTTTACTATCGTTCGTTTGCAAGTTTATTAGACTAAAGAAAGGAAACCTGCATGGTTTTCTACGCGTACAGTACATTGAACACCTAATTTCGGTTGACCAGTCTACTGATTCCGCTGATTCGGGCGATCGCTCCCAATGGAGCCTGAAAAGTTCCTCTTCCCTCTGTTTTTGTTTGAACCTGGAGCATCCTGTAAAAGTGAAATTTATTTACAAACTTATATATATATATATATATATATTCCCGATAAAGTTTTCAATATTATAAAGCACACCCTTCCCTAAATCGGTGCTGTACCTAGAAGAATCTCATATTTTGAAAAAGTGTAAACGCTTACGAAACTCCATTAGTTGCGCTTGGAGGGAAGAAAGTGGGGGGCTTAAGAAACCGATATAATGGCTGTTGATTGCTACTATCTCCCTCCCTGTGCTCGGCCTTTTTAAAGATAGAAGTGTTTCCCTCTTTTACTCTGATTCTCCAGGTTTTGTGTATTTCCTTCGCTCTTTCAAGCTACCTACGTATTTTGCCTTCTTTCTACTGTGTTTATCAGTTAAATTTCGCACATGGTCTAAGTTAAGTTGCATACTGTTCGACCAGCAATTAACGGAAACGAAAAATCAGTTGTTGAAGCTATTTACTGCGTATTTTCATTAATCTTTACAAATATTGGAAGTACAATGAAATAAAGTGAGTTATTTAGAACGGCTGGTTACTAAAATAATCGTATTGATATTTTATAACAGGCTATGATATGAGTCCATCTATCATGCTTCCACTGATGGATCTATGGGAAACTGCATTGCACACTTAAGTCAGGACATGTAGCGTAGTGGTACAGACTCCGACTTTCAACCGAAAGGTTGTTGGTTCGAGCCCCACACTTGCTGCATTTTCTTGCTTTTCATGCATTTCATGCTTCGGAGGGCATGTAAAGCAGGCGGTCCCGGGTCTTCTTAGTTGAGTGTAGGTTGGCTTAGTAATAGAACAAAGTCAATATTTATTTATTTATTTATTTTATTTTTATAAGTATAGTAGGGCTAATATAGCCTGGTAATAATAATTCCTTAATTATTTACTGTACGTTACACTTCAATTTTTATCACTTTATTATTATTATCTTTCTACCTGCTGCTTTTATGTGCGTGGATGATTAAAAGAATATGTTTGGTTTCAGAGCGTGTTCGAGCGACTGGTGGATATTATCTGCGACAAGATGTCAGAGAGTCTAGATTCGGATCCTACACTCGTAGCTGCTGGAGCCAATAAAGGTAAAATTTGGCATTATACTTTACAAAGATATGAAATGAATACCTAAATAAAATAAATAAATATGGACTTTTTTTAGATGTATTTAAGGGCGCGAGGCCACGCTTGTGGCATATGCCCCATGACTCCAAATTATTATAGTACTTATATCACTTTTAGAAGCTCAGTGTGTTTGAGAAAGGTTACAAGTGAGGCGACATTACTAACGTCGTCTCCCAGGATTACAGGGAGTGTTGATTGTATGTTGTACATTGTACGGGCCGTTTGGTAGTTGGGGCAATCTGCAAGTATGTGTACAACAGTAAGTAAGCAAGCACTGGTTACATTGGGGTGGTAGGTCTTTGCTCATTAGGTACGAGTGAGTTAGATGCGTATGCCCTATGCGCAATCTTGCGAGCGAGGATTCAAGGCGGTGCGACCTCTGGGATGATGTCTCCCACTCGCCTATTTTAGGCTTTATGAGGTGAAGTTTTTTATAGGCAGTTAGGTGCGATTCTGTCCATTGGCTCTGCCATCTGCGTAATATGTGTCGAGTGATAAGATTTAATCTGTCTGCGGGGGGGGGGGGGGGGGGGGGGGAGGCTAAGGCTGCGGCTTCCTTAGCAGCTTTGTCTGCACAGTCATTGAGCATGACTCCTGAATGGGATGGCAACCATATGACAATAATCTTGCCGATTAAGTGGGCCAATTCTGTAATTGGGTGAGCCAGTTCCCTCCTTCTTCCATTCGAAGAAACAGCTTGAACAGCACTGAGACTGTCTGTGTAGGTAACTGGGGTTGCTGACACTGGGCACAGTAAAAAGCATTGTAAGATGGCAAATAGCTCTGCAGTAAAACTGAGTTAGCAGGATGTAAGTGGAAAAGGGATTTTTCTTTGCTGGCTGAGACAAAGGCCGCACCAACCTCTTCTGTGTCAAATTTTGAGCCATCTGTGTAGAACTGAAGATATATATATATATATAGATATATATTTTTTCTCCTAAAAGTCTTAAATCGTCATGAATAATAATTTTGGGATAATGCCAGGTTGGGTGGTTAGTAGATTTAACGAAAAGCGGTGGGGGCATGGGTGAGTGCAGTGACTTTAGATCCATCTCAGCTCGAAAGCAAACGGGCTTCGAGGATCTTGGTTTACGCAGGTATTGGGGCTGAAGAGATGAGTCCACTACCGAGTCATATGCTATGTGATTTGGTGACACTATTTTGCGAGAGTGGTATTTCAGGAGCAATATGACCCTGCGAATTCCGAGGGGTGGCTCATTGGCCTCCACTAATACGCTTTCACGGGGACTAGACTTGTAGGCCCCGGTACAAATGCGTATTGCCAACCTATGAACCACCTCCAGGCTTTCTAACAAGTTAGGACTAGCAGATCCGTACACTATGCTGCCGTAATCTAATTTCGAGCGTATCAATGCTCGGTACAAACGGAGAAGGGTGACTCTGTCAGCGCCCCAGTTTTTTGATCTCACGGTTTTGAGAATATTTATGCTTTTTTATTGCTCTTAGTCTAAGATCCTGGATATGATCTCCCCAGGTTAATTTTTTGTCATAGATTAGCCCGAGGAACTTGTGTGAGTTGTTAAAAGATATTGTACTTCCTTGGAAATATAGAATGGGGTCGTTATGGCATTTCCTTTTTTTGCAGTGTACCGCAACCATTTTGGCTGACTTTTTTTGTTATATTACTAAGCCAACCTAGCGGAGTTAGGGCTATAAAGCTCTCTCTTAGTTTTAGTAGAAAATAATTTCATGAAAAAAATAATTTTTTAGTTTTTTTTTTAATGTAAATTTTCTTTTTTTCTTTTCCTTGTCCAGTATTCCCAGTATTACAAAAATACAATACATAGTAATACCATCCCGCATCCCCAAGCTAGCGCTTATTTGGAACAAAAGACTCATACAGTGCTGCTAAACAAGGCTTAATCATTTATTTTTGTTATTTATTTATAATGTTTATTTTATTTTTATTTTTATGTTATTTTAACTTGTTATTTTAATGTCAGTTTTTATTATTATTACTAACTCCCATTGACCAGCCTTCTTTTTATACCCGCTTTTAACTCACCCATCTGTTTAAATTTTTTCATTTGTGGAGGAACTTCATTAAATATCTTTGGTATAAGTACTTTGTTTAATCTTTCTCCGTATTTGTTATATGTTATCTCAAACTTAAGCTTTTTTGGGTTTCTTGTATTGTACTTCCCTTTATCATCTATTTAGTATTCTCTTTTAAAATAGTTATCTCTTATAATAATAATAATAATGCGTGTATTTATCAAAAAAACAATACAAATTTTACTAAACCGGTGCCGCAAAGCCAAAAATCCTCAGAAAATTACCTCAGAAATTATGGATAATTTATGACCCAATACGTAGGTAACGTAGCGTACCCTGCCACTATTACTGTGTTGCATTATATTGGTCTGCCCATTCTTGGCTGTGCAATTGTCCCATTGGTCAATTCAGTGCTTTGTGATAGGCGGGAATTCCACCAACGTCAATAGTGATAGTAAAAGTAAATGTTTTTTGACGTAGTAGCAGACATTTTTAGACTTATGTAATTTTTGCAGGGACGAGATTGACGGAAGCGCCACAAGGACCAAACAGTGGTAATTGCAACTGCTAACCTCGAAACAATCACGGTCACAGCTCTCAAACTTCTCATCATCTTCTGGTTTACTACATGGCCTTCGTACCGCTCGTTTCTGCTGCTTGTTGGCGCTAAATTCACAAGAAGCATCTCGAAAGATAGCTCGTTGCAAGGTTTCGATATTTCTGAGATGTTGAGTGGCTCTTTGGCATAAGGGAAGTAGGTCAAATCTGACGAAGATCGAATATAGCTTGGTTTGACCTGTTGGTTAATGGGAGACGGCTTCTACTTGAATACCTGCCCCGAACCCCTCCCAGACATAAATAGCACTAGACAGAATGAACATTTTGAAAATATACCATATATACATGTTACAGTAGTATGTTGAATGAGGCTCGATCACCCCCGAAACCGTTTCTACGACACTGTTACAAATAAATACAAGAAAATATCTGAAGTTTTTAGTTTTTACATGCAATAAGTCCTTGAGCGTATTTATTACAATATGGCTTGTTAAATAGTACTTGTATAGTCTCTTGCTCGCAATTGATTTGTAAGTTTCATGTATGGTATCAATATTTTTACTTTATTTTTTTCAGTGTTGTTATTGTTGTATCGAGTATATAAAAAGTATCTCTGACGTTGTAAAATGGTAGGAGTAGAGAAAATAATAAATTATGTGATCATAATGGAAGTTGTAAAGCTGTAAAACGCTCTTATTAACAATATTTACCGTACGGAAGTTGGTTCCTGCTTGAACTTGTAATACGAACCAGTCAGAAATATATAGGCTATTAAAGCTTACTAACAAGCCTATGGTTGTGCATCCTAAGCCGTAGGCTACTTAATTTTTTCAAAGTATTTTCGTGATGCTTTCTTGTAGGGTTTTTGTCGTAAGTCTTAATGTTTCAACCAAATGTGTACCTTTGTGAGTCATTATAGGAAAATGTATCAAATGCTTGGTCGTAGGTCTACTGTATTAATGTAAAGATGTTATTGAGTTTAAATTATTTTATTAGTATTAGTTTGTTAATTCTGTTAGTCAGTCTGGGTAAGAGCGATCGCTTATTTTTCGATTCAACTTGCAAAGGAATAGGTTTAGGAAAGATTTAAATATTATACCTGTTAACATGTACTGTAATTCCTATTGTAGAAAGAATATCCAGGTACCTATGTGACTAATATCAGTTTCTTAACGACGAGCTTCTAACTTAAACCATGTTACCCATTTGAAGAATTGTAAGGGTTGTACAAAGAGATTTATTGTAAAAGGTTGTAACTACTGTAATTATGTTGAGCTATTATGAGTTGAATGGACAGTTGAAATCATTATTGCAGTGTCTACTTCTGAAAATAAAGAATTTAGCCTAGATGACGTGTCACTAATTTCAATTTGTTATGTAGATGAAAATGACTAGGCGAATTGACTTTCCGTGAGCCCTATTATATTTTAATCTCACTGTCTTGCTTCCGAGCCCTGAGGAACCTGAGCTGAGGGTAGAGTGTAAAAATCGAGCTTCATAACATTTGCAACAAATTGATGTGCTAACGCAAATTCTGCCATTAACACGTACAACTACGTAGGTACTGTACGAGGTTCACGAGTGATCCACAGGCCGCAATAATTAGGAACAAGGTGGCTTACATGTTCTTAATTGTGCACTATTTTTGCAGAAAATAAAAGAAACCTCAAGCATTGGCCAGCATGGCTGCTGATTGATTAACACCTGTGTGTTTATTCAGTAAACTGATTGCCCTTATGCGTGTACATTATGGAGAACTTTCCAATAGGGAAAAAACAATGCCCACTTATTAGCTTGGCGCATCACTGTACTTAACTTATAGAGAGAGGTGCAATTCAATTTTTAGTTTTCGCGAGTGACAACCCTGTTGTAGGAGAATTAACATCCTCATACTTTACGTGGAGCCATTAGAAACTACGCCCCACCAATCAGAGCGTTGGATCCAATACGAAAGTGAAACGACGCACCTCTCCATAAGATAAAGGGGTTGTTGGATTTTCTATGGGGAAGTTTTCCATTTAAAAATGATCTGGACGCTTTCAACCCAGACAAATATCCTAAAAACTATATGGGCAATGTTAAATATTACCATCTATTACTACAGTACTTACTGCATGTGATGTAAACTTATAGTACCCACTACTGTCAGGAGTCTCGGGTAAAATATTTTCAGTCTGTTAAAATCATATTTGTTTTAATGATGGTGGCTATGAATAAGTTTTTATTCTAATTCACAAAACAATAAAATAAATAAATAAAGTCCGGTACTCTTGAGCCATGATTCCTTGCCCATGGCTTATAATAGATAATATATTATTATTATTATTGTTATTGATTCAATCTATTAATTTTGCCATCCTGTGAAAGACCTGTTTTTTTTTTTTAAATTCGCTTCAACTGGCCTGGTACAGCCCTACATGTGCCAATGTAAAAATTTGTTATGGTTGGCAAGCAGTATGGTATTTTGTTTTGAAAGTGTGCTTATTCAGCATGTTAATTATCTACTACTAGAGTATGTTATCACTTAAGGACCAAGGAGTCCCCCCCCCCCCACTTTTCATTTTTTGCGCAAAGTCGAAGAAATGTCTTAAATTAGGAACTCTACGCTTTGATGTACATTATCTAGCAATTACTAACAGATCGGCAACAGTAAATGTTATGGAACTTTGGAAAAAAATTGCGGTCACTGAGGATGTCAGGTTGAAGGAGTTCCAAAATAATTATGGTTACTTACTATGTATCAAAATGTAGAGGAACATTTCTTCTATTTTATGACGTCTCATATTGTGAGAAAAATGGAAAATGCGGGGGTCTTTGCTCTTAATTTTTGTTAGCCTCACTTTAGTACCTAAATAATTACAATAAAATTTAATTTGGTGTTATCGTAGTCAATAATGAGGGTGATTTAATTCTCATAGAACGTAAAATTATCTTGTTTCCTTCATTGTACAAAACATTTTCTGGCGCTACAAAGTCAGATTAAATTAAAATTTCGCACAATGTACTCGTACCGTATACTATAGCATTTCCTCTTCTCCCTGTGTCTTCACTTGTCTTTTACACCTTAATTAGCCTGTAATACTTTTTCTTTTTTTTTTGCTTCTTACTGGTCCTATGTATGATCGTCTATATACCTATTACCTACGTATGCGGAATGTATAATAATTAAATGATTCGAATACATATTTTTGATTTATTTATTGATCCTTGAGTTATAAACATTAAACACCATCATTCAACTGTGCTTCGCAAAATACTACCTGTATAAGCAGATTTTTATCATAACCCTATGAAAAATGTTTAACTAGGTTTTGCACTGCTGTTCCTGTCAACACCTTAGAGCGTTAAATCATTTCATGTTAGCATCATGCTATAGAAAGACATTCAGAGTACAATTGTATTGCCCACCAGTAGGTACCGCGCCTGTCACAATGAATGTTTTACGATATAAAACAGTTCATGTTTTTTTAGACCAGGGTGCTGGGTATGGGCCCTGAAAGTAGCAGGTTTTTTAATAACATTCGATCCTTTCATAAAATAAACAGCCTAACTTACCTATGGTTTTTTTTCCAATTACGGAACCATTCTCGCGAAGTCAAGGGCAATTTTAAAGGCATTTTCATGTCCAGAAAATGCAGCAAGCTAGTGTGGGACTCCAACCGACTTACCACTAAACTACTGTAGGCTACATGGCACTTAGACTATAAGCCTAGACAACCAATAGGTTCCTACTTTGTAGCAAGAAATTGACTAATAAGTGTATATATTTAAATATACAATATAAATATGATATGACAGTACTTAGGTAGGTACGTAACAATAGCCTAAAGCAGATTGCAACCTACTGTACGGTAAGTTAATTCGTCAAGCGATTTTGAGACGAGATAGTGTTGATAGGCTATCATTCATTATCAGTGAGTAGGTACTCTCATATTTGCCAACTCGGTGGCGAGTGTATACGGTGCATATTATATTGCGGTTCAAATGTGTTAGCAAGTGTAAAATTGTAAACATTTATCTCCTATTCATACGGTAGGTTCATAATTCCAATCAAGCTTACACATTACAGTGCCCCATCCCCATGC
The DNA here is from genome assembly GCA_963971405.1 of Psococerastis gibbosa. Classification (NCBI taxonomy): domain Eukaryota; kingdom Metazoa; phylum Arthropoda; class Insecta; order Psocodea; family Psocidae; genus Psococerastis; species Psococerastis gibbosa. The sequence goes on along the minus strand of OZ020489.1, from coordinate 29,207,875 downwards.
ATATTTATGTACGGTACATGCAAGATGTAAGAAAGTTCATAAGTAAAAAAAATGTAAACTACTGTAATCGTTGTGAATCGCTGAGATAATTAAGTATGCCACCTACAATTATTTTTCATGCTTTTTTCACTAATATTGTATTACAGTCATATTGATCGTTAAGTAGGCTAGATAGTCATTGGCCCTGATTACACACTTCAGTATTTATCCGATCGAAGAAAATATTAGGAATGTTTGTGTTGAACTATACGATTTGAAACAGAATTTCGACATACTGTAACACTTTCAATTTTTTCTTGGATCCATATCATTTTATATGTAATATTTAATTTGTTATATGGGGGATTCTAAAAAAAATAATGGACTGTTTGGCTTAAAAAAAACCTGCCGGGTACCTACTTTATAAGGCATATATTATTCAAATATTTTAAACGAATCAAGCATGGTCGTCATTTTTACTCTATAATTAATCTTTATAATAACTTTAATTGAGGAGCAATAATAAAATTGAATAATTATTCGAACCGTTTAAAAAGAACGCGAGGGACTGGCTCACGTACTTTTAAAAACTGGCGGCAATTTTTAAATTTCACTTGAAGCTTTCTGAGTGCACTTCCGTCCTCGTTGGCCGCTCTTTGTTTTGTTGATTGTTGACATTTTCTTTCAAAATGGCAGCTTAGTGATACAAAAAATACTTTTGAGTAATTGTTTTCAGGTAATGAAGGGCCTTTGTAAATTTTCAAACAGTTTTGACTACAGCCAAAGATAGGTTCTGAGTTGCTTACTTAATGTCTAGTATAGGTTCACTCTTGTGGATTTACCATTAATTTTAATGACTTGCACATTTGAGCTTACATTACGACTTTTTATATGAAATGTGACTTTCAGCTTTTATAAATTGTCAAGCCAGTTTAGTCTTAACGCTATAATTTAATCACATTAAGACTGGGCATTATCCATTTTATTGCCCTAATGACACCAACACCACCCAACACTAATGTGTTAATGGGTATCACGTAACAGTGTAACACAAGCATGGAAAAAGTGCGGCGATATGTTGCTGACTACAGCATCCCGAATCGAGTAGTGGTCAAGAAATTAGATCCCCTACTTGTACATAACTCCCGAAGTGGGACCGTGCCGTGTTATTGTGCTAAATATAAGGTATAGGAAGAACTGCAACGTTTGATAAGTTATTTTGTTTCACAGGAAGGATGCAGTTTTGTCCGGATAATCAAACTTTTAGCGAAGTTTGGATTAATCATGGGGTATCTCAATGCTTTATGGAAACAATTACCAGCTCTGTCGCATTCTTCTTTATTTTAATTACTGGGACAGCTCAGCTCATCATTTACAAGAAGTAAGTCAAATTTTTAGTAGTTAAAGAAAAAAAAATTATCAGGCATTGGTAGCCCTTAAAAATACAGGATGATAGGGAAAATAAGAATAAGAGTGAGACATCTGGAAGTTGCAGGCGAGTGGCTTTAAGCAAACAAGTCGGAAGGTCGTAAGGACTATTCAATGGTTAAAAATTCAACAACTAAAGTGGTTTAAGCAGTAAAGTTAAGGTTAGGGTAGATATGAAGCAGTGAGCGAACGAACGAACAGTATCGATTGCCGCCGTGACATCAGTGAGATTATAATAGCACACTTATTGTTATTTTTTTTATAATTGCAATGGAAGCAAATTTATTTTAGTTAAATAGTAATGTATATGACTGGTTCAATGCAGAGTGAAGTTTAGTCTAAAAAATAATCTGATTAAACTATATAGGCCTAGCTTTCAATCAATCAATCAATTAGTCTTTGTCCATGACCCACCAAGGTGGGATAGACGGCGTCATTCAAGGTATACAACTGTAATAAACCCATGTTTTTTTAGGTATGCTGATCCAGTAACAGACGAACCTCTACCATGCAAAAAATCGTACAGGCTTCAAGTAGCTCTTTTGTTTTGCTTTCCCATCCTTACGGTATTGAGGCTAATTTTACAAGGGACTGTTCTTAATAACCACACCATTTATGGTTATATGGTGAGTATTGTTGCAATAACAAATATAGGATACGTTAATCTCGGGGAAAATCTTATTATGCACCGAGGGAAGTTTATAAGGAGATAATGTCATGGGAATTACCAAGAACTCTAATCAATCAAATTTACGATTTCCTCCAAAATCCGCGACCTGTTCTTGCAGCTTCCGGTTAAAGCAAGCTTGGCAAGTTTTCCGCCATTAACTAACAATACAGAATTTTTCCACATGAAATAGTCTAAACCTCTCCCTTCACAGTTGTTTTTACATATAATATTAATTATTATTATTTATTTATTGACTTTATTAAAAAAAAAAAAAAAAAACACAACAACATTGAAAACCTGCTAACTCAGCGAAGTCTCTTACACTCAACTGGGATGACAAGTTATCATACACATGCGTCAATACAGTACAGGTGTAAACACTGAAATAAATGCACATCACAATCGCATGCCAGTCATGAAGTGAGCTCTTAAACTCGACCTGAAGGAAGCAACGGTTCTAGATTCCCAATCTCAGTTGGGATGGAGTTCCAGAGTACGGCAGACGAGACAGTAAAAGGCTAGAGAAACATGTAAGTACGGTGGAGAGGGACTTAAAGAAAGCTATCACCTCTAGTGTTACACCGTATAATAGTGAGTGTCTCTCGAGTGGCTTCGTGGAGCGCTTCGAAATATTTAATATACAGGATTAACTATTAAATTATATTATACATACCTTGTTTTTGTTTTCAGATACTTAGCACGCTTATGGTTCTATTTATGTACCCGTACTCGTATGTTATTCTTGTCAAAGAGCGTTATTACCAGCTTCCTTCCGTGCCTGCCAAAGGTCACGGATTGGTGCTACTAGGTTTTTGGACACTGGGATTTACCTCCGAAAATTTGTCTTTTATTAATCTACGAAGAGATGAATGGTGGTTTCATTTAAAATCGTGAGTGCTACTAACTAACAATTATGTCTTTTATTATGGACTAATGATTTCGGGCAATTGGTCCAATGCCAACGATCCCACGTTTTGGCATTATTGATATTGTTACACATCCTCGATGTCAACCTACACCATAGAATAATATTTACTATAGAATGCTAGTCGGTATAGGGCCGTCTGTGATTCCAAATAGGAAAATCACATGAGCCGAGTCACAAAATATTTGCGTCCCAGTTTTAACCAATCAAATTAATTTATTAAGAAACAATTGTGAGTGTATTCGAACGTTCTATAAAACTTGGCCTACTATTGGCTGCCTGTTTTGAAGTCAACATTCATTTTCAAAACAATAACAACGCAGCAGAAATGAGTGGGTTTTTGATAAACAAAAATGATAAAAATTATTTATTGATTCAATCTCTACAGCAATACCTACTTTACTATAATAAAATAAGTTCGGTTGTTGGATTGAAAACTTCAGAGTTCACACTATGCTACACATTATGTAAAGTACAGTAAGCCTACAATAATACTTCTAAAAGGTAAGTGAGTAATTTATATTAAACCCACAATAGCTTTAATTCTTCTTAAAATGTTGCATTGTTGCCGTCTTGTAGCCAAATTAAGTCACTTAGCACACTCCCCAAACACACCGAGTCCAACAAGTTACTGTACAACCTACGAGAAGCATTTTTAAGCCTTTGCATGCATGGGGCTTGCGAAGTAATAATTTGTGACAATGACTTCCCTCTATGGGTCCACTGTATAGCATACATTAACTAAAACAAAATATGTTGTCTTATTTTAATTGGTATGTATAGGTAGGCTAATATTATTGATATTTTTAGGGCAGCAGATTTCGAGGAACAGGAGCAGAGGAGGCGTCTCGTCCCGCCAGAGAAAATGTTGAAGCAAGGAAATTCGAGTGGAAACTTTAAGTCAATGCAAGACAATTTCTACCAGAAGGAAAAAGTCAAAAATATTAGTTGTGTTCCTTCCTCTTCCCTGTAAATTACTGTATAATATGTTATTACATTAATGTTATTGTATTATGCTGTATTTTTAAAGCCTTTTCCATGGAACTCACCTTGAGTTTTCACTTGTCACCCATGGCTTACAGAATCAAAAGGAAGGGAACATGGTGGGTGTCACCGTTTTGCGTTAGTGAGGAACTACCTGTCTGAATAAATAGGGGTTGTGAAAATGTCCAATACATGGTCTACTGTGACAGTATGCTAAGACGACGCATAGACGTTTTTTGCCACTTTCCCCATACAGGGTTTTGGTTTAAAATGTCAAACCTCCAGTGACCTGTACGAAATGGCCCTAATGAATGCTTCCCGTAACGCAAAGTACAGTACTCCTTCTAAACTCATGTTGGAACATAATTTGAAGTATTGTATGTGATACTTCCATACATTAATACATACTGCGTACGATACCACGAGCATTTTTTTTTAAATATTCATTGACCATTGTACTGTAGATAGGCCTAGGTGTGCGAACGATACAAAAAACTAGTTGGTTTCATTAAATTTGGGTCATTATAGATTTATTAATATGAAATGACACATTAAATTGATATTGACTACTACATTTCAATTTTTAAATTTGTGCGGGAAACACCCAAGCGCTACCAAGTGGCCAAAATCCGAAAGTGGGACGCAAATATTTTGTAACTACGATCCTGTGATTTCATGAAAAAAATCACAAAGCCCTGAAATACTGCATCCTATGTATAAGCATAGGAATGCCAGTCTGCTTATTTCGATTGGCAGGCTATGACCTACACCGACTGAAATCGGCGATGGTTAAGCTGAAAATAGCTCACCATTGAAGCAACGTAACAAGCTTAAGCATGATCACCAAGTTCGGGTGCCAGTCATGAGTGTTGCTAACTATTTTTTCTGAGTTACTGATTGTTGATTTATTGACCCATGACTAGCATTTGACTTTGGTCTCATAAGAAATTGTTTGCAATACTTCATCGACTGAGCCAACTACAATGATATTCAACCTATCGTAAAATAAGTGGATAGTTTTGAGGCAAGCTGGGTCAGGTATGGCACTGATTACTTGCTTCCGCCGCCTGTTGGAAAGAGTAAATAGCCGATCTAAGAGGTTGATCTTGATGCTTGCATTAACCGAAGAAGTGCTGCTGTAAGCAATTTCTCCAATTCAAGTAATATTAAAGATAATTTTCCATCTTCTATTTTTATTGCAGGACTTCAGATGAAATTGAGATGTGTTTGTTCGTGGCGAGGTACCTAGTCTGTCTTTTAATTTTTGTTCTTGCGTTACGAGCTCCGGCAATCCCATCTAACGATGATTTGGATGAAATGCGGAGAAGGATCATTTCACCGGTAGGTAAAAATGAATTTGTTTTAAGAAATAGAGTTTAGATTAAATAGGTCAATCCTTGGTATATTTTGTTGACGTTTGTTTTCTCGAATATTCCGAAAACGTGGTAAGGGTAATTTAATTGTTTGGACCATGGTTTACCATGGGCTGTCGAATTTTATTGAAAGAAATCATTGGGAAATTGCATACCGCCACATCTCTTGTTAGTCTAATGTTAATTAGCTTAAAGCTACTTTATTGTACATGGACCCAATAAACCCCATATTTTAATCCGTAGATACAAATAAAAAATGTGGCTATTGAAATGCTCGTAACGTGTATGTTTTAATTGCAGACCATGACGTAACCATAAGTAAATGAAAGGAACCCTTGTAGCATGTCTGATTTAAATGAAAATAAACAATTGTTTTCTTGTTATTAGGAAAGTGGAGACGGGACCACCATTGGTGCGGCTCAGGGATCGACATGGCGTAACTTCTGGCGCAAAATGAAAACGTTAGCGCCATTTTTGTGGCCTAAGAATGATATAGGCTTGCAACTGAAAGTACTTGTGTGTTTTCTTCTGCTGGCAGGGGGACGTGTTATTAACTTATATGTACCCATATACAGTAAACTTATTGGTAAGCTAGTCAACTATGCTTAGTCGAAATGCGAAAATTGCATTTTGCAGTGTTTAATGTATTTTACTTACCGTATAAATTACGAAGTACGAAAAAAGTTTAAAATTTCTATAGATTTCTCAGAAAAACCACTTAGCTCAAGCTACCCATCAAACTCTTTATAAAACATGTTGATTTTTTTAAATAATAATACTTTTACAGTTCATTCAGTAGGCTAGTTGTTTAAGATTTCGAAATTTACTCCGGGTCATTGGCCCTTTGTAAAGGTAAACTCAGATCTTATGGAGATGACAACGATCACATTGGACTCTTATCCGTACTTGGTTATGTCATGCTTTGGCCTGTTACATTGCGTCAACAGTAAGCTTGTCTCAGCTTGTCCATTTTCGCTTGTGGCCGGCGTAGGTGGTCGTCGAGGACGTCTACCAGTTTGCCAATGGCCAAAAATTCATAAGGAAACAATATAAATAATGTCCAAACTACCTAGGGTCGTTGGCATTAGACAAGGGTATAATGTTCCTTAAAAAGTCCATCGCGACATAATTATAATAATAGGAAATGATCACATTAGTTCAGACTCTTTTCACAATCTGCCAACGTTAGCTCAGTGACTCGCGATGATGGAATCACAATGTCATAACACCATAACCCAAAAGTACCACAAATTGATTAATGAAAATTGAATAATAGAGCCCAGCTAGGGGATTTGGCCGAGGTTGGGTACAAAATAAGATTGTACTGGGTGCCTGCTCATGTAGGTATTCCGGGCAACGAAGAGACCGATAGATGGGCGAAACAATACAGTAATTCAGCGGGCCCGACCTACGATTATATCGATGTAAGGGACTGCCATAGCGGTGTCAAAGGCCGATGCCGTGATTGGTGGCAGCAGATGTGGGACGGCGATGAGAGGGGGCGATACTGTCACTCAATCTTCCCCCGAGTGGCATGGGGAGGGTGGTTTGAGTCTCTCAAGTTGTCACGAGGCGTGGTGACAGCCTCGTCACGCCTAATATCAGGACACACCAGGACAAAGTATCACCTGCAGCGAATGTCAATTGTGGACTCTGCCTCTTGCGATCAGTGTGGCTAACCGGAAACGGTGGAACACATTTTATGGGGCTGCCCACGCATGGATCTAGCCGCGAGGGATAGACTCACAGTTGCCATTCGTCAAGGTTTGGGGTATAGTCCACGCAAAATGAGAAAAGTATGGACATGGAATGTTTTGATCCTGTACAACACTGTAAACAGTAAAACTGCCCACGCATGGATCTAGCCGCGAGGGATAGACTCACAGTTGCCATTCGTCAAGGTTTGGGGTATAGTCCACGCAAAATGAGAAAAGTATGGACATGGAATGTTTTGATCCTGTACAACACTGTAAACAGTAAATATTAAATAAATAGTAAATATTATTCTATGGTAAAAATATTCTTTGCACAATTTTTGTTATGCCTTGCATCCAATGCAACAAGGTAACACAAAATGGTGCAAGGAATATTTATACAGTGTTGCAAAGGATCAAAACATTCCATGTCCATACTTTTCTCATTTTGCGTGGACTATACTCGGTTACGGAAGTAAGGGACATTATGGCGATGGCTCATGTAGTCACGATTTAGGAGTAACTAAGTTTGTCCTGTACCTCGGCCTGATATTGGCTTAGCCAAGTGGCCGTATAAAAAAAAAAAAAAAAAAAACAGGTACAGTAGCTTCCTTTCCAAACTGAAATACTGAAATAATTGTTTTTGCGTATCATTACAGTTGACAGCATGACTATTACACCGCTCTCATTTCGTTGGGACCTAGTCTTACTCTACGTCTTATTCAAGTTTCTTCAGGGTGGCGGTACTGGTGGCATGGGATTTCTTAACAATTTTCGTTCGTTTCTATGGATAAAAGTTCAGCAGTACACTACTAGGGAGGTGGAGGTAAGTTTAAATTAAGGCGCCCATTCCACCGACCGGCTAGGGCTATTTACAAAAACGGTGACGTGGTAGCAGACATTCAAGACTTAGGTGAGTTTGGGTGAGTTTCCACCGGCCTCGCATTGCAGAATGCAAATGACATTGACGGAAATTAGAATTATTCTTTTTATAGAAATCTATTAAAATGTTTGTAATTAACATATCCCATGACGCCATTTTTTAATTTTAGTTTGTTTGTGATTTTACTGTATGATCATTGATCAATTATTATCAAAAAAACTATGGCATAGAGGAAAATAAACATTTCCGTCAATTCTGCAATGCGAGGTCGGTGGAAACCCCGCCTAAGTCTTGAATGTCTGCTACCACGTCACTGTTTTTGTAAATAGCCCTAGCCGGTCGGTGGAATGGGCGCCTAATAGCAACAAATAAATAGAAGCGATTGCAGGGTCTCTGTCTCTTTGAGGAGCAGATGGTTCCTAATTGTACTTTAAAATGCCTGCTTTATTATTAGTGGTGGAGAATTATTCCGCATCTTATTCGTTGTTGTTACGGCTGGGTTCATAGCCATTAGTGTAGCTTGTGGATTCACTATGCTTCATGTTTGTTGGAATCTGTCAGAGTGAACTATGTGAACACTGTGTATCCCGCTGCTGCTGTTTTGGTGGTTTCAATGCCCGTGTACAAGATAAGAGCCTACCAGAAAACCTACCCCTCCCCCCTCCGAGGCAAATTCCTGGCTGCAGCCTTGGCTGAAACTACAATATCTGCTCTTCAATTCATTGCTAAACACACTTGTCAGCTTCTCAGTTATGTATTAAATATTAATTTATTACAGATCGACGTTTTTCGGCATATTCACAGTTTATCTCTGCGTTGGCACCTGACTCGAAAAACGGGAGAAGTAATTCGTATCATGGATAGAGGGACAGATTCAATCAATAATTTATTAAACTATATTCTGTTCTCAATACTGCCGTGTATAGTCGACATATTTGTGGCTGTGGGTTACTTCGTTGGCTACTTCAACGCTTACTTTGGTCTTATTGTGTTCTTGACGATGGCCTTCTACTTGGGTGAGTTATATGAAAATAGGCCCGGTACGCACGCACATTCGAACACCGGTGATCTACTTACTAACTTTTTCCGCGCCATTTTCTCATGGAGGGTCGGCGGTAGAGTTGCGGCGTTTCCAGACGGTTCTGTCTTGAGCGCCCTCCCTTGTGAGCCCGGTTTCTTGCGGGTCGCTTATAATTTTTCTCAACTGAAAAATTTGTAACGATGCACATTTGTTCCCAAGACTAATTTCTCGGTGGATCACCGGCGTTCAAATGCCCATGTGTATCAGGCCTTAAACACGGTACAGCTCAGCATAATAGTAATATATTGGAAGTTTATTTAACAAAAGGTTATTGTTGACACTATCGCATTTAAATGGTAGTGCCAGTTTTGATTTATAACATACCTGTGTAATACTTTAGCCTATATTTTATCCAATCCCACATAGGTAATAATAACTTAGAGGTCAAAACAGTCGCATGTTCAGAATATAATCAAACGGTAAAAAGTGACTGATGGTGTTTAATTATTTACCGACAAAGTACTGTTCATTTACTTGATGATGAGTGATATGGTACGTTCATAATTCAACTGCAGCCTGCATAAATGTCTACGGCCTATTTTTATTTGATGTTCAGTTTGGCGAAAATGTGTATATAACCTAAGCCGTATGGTGTCTTGTTAATTTCAGGGGCAACTATAGCTGTGACAGAATGGAGAACCAAGTTCCAACGATCCATGAATCTGGCGGATAATAAGACGAAAGCTCGGTGTACCGACTCTCTTTTAAATTTCGAAACTGTCAAGTATTATGGCAATGAAGATTACGAAGTGAATTCTTACAGGACTGCCCTCGTTGATTTCCAGGTGATTCTTTTTATTTATATTTCGGGAAGTGCTCGGTAAGTTTATGAATTCCTCATTTCAATCGCATGATCACAATGCTCTCCCTTTACTTATCATGTGAGTCAGTCTTCGGCAATATATGCGTAGCCGCATAAAACGAAACTCAACCTATGTAAGTACATCAGTACTTACTGTACATGGGTTAATTTGTACGAGTAGGCCGAAAGGCCCAAAATTCGCCCAATGTGAAGATACAGAATAAAGAAAAATTTCATCTTTCTACGAATATTATTACAGTTTGTGGGTATTTTTTCATTAATTTACTTCAAATTCTCAGTTTGACATCTTTGGGCAATACTAAGACCCCGTTTTAGTTCATTGGACCTGATTAGAAATTAGAAGAGAGACGGGTCATTTACTCCCGCCAAAAATGTCTGGGAAAACCTGCCACGTCTTTTGAATGGCTGGTCATAAGAAACGTGGCGGGTGGCCCCAGGATAACCCATCTTTGCTAATTAAAACTCAAGACCTTAGGCGGCTATTCCACCGGCAAATTTGCTTCACTAAAATTCACTTGTGTTTTAAGATTTTTTGTTTGTTTTATTTTAAGGAGACTATTATGTAGATACTTAACTTATCTATTATACGTTAAATTATAATATCGTAGCAGACATCATTAATAATATTATAACTTAATTTATAATAGATAAGTTAAGTATCTACATAATAGTCTCCTTAAAATAAAACAAACAAAAAATATCAAAACACAAGTGAATTTTAGTGAAGGCGCAAAGTCCACCGACCTCGATAGTGATAGTGATATTGACATGGTAGCAGACATTAAAGACAGTCTTTAATGCCTGCTACCACGTCAATATCACTATCACTATCACTATCGAGGTCGGTGGACTTTGCGCCGAAGCAAATTTGCCGGTGGAACAGCCGCCTTATCTAATAGACTCATTTACAGGCATTATTTAACACACCTAACAGGTTAGCATGAAAACAAGACTTTATAGTCTTATTGTTCGCCTTTTGTTTGCAATAAAGTAGTTTTTTCATCATTTCACCTTAAGAGCAATAAATAGCATTAAAAAATGTCTTGTTTTTTTCAGAAAGAAGAGTGGAAGTCCATAATTACACTGAATATTTTGAACACGTTCCAGAATGTGATCATTTGTGGTGGTCTACTCGCAGGATCCCTCTTATGTGTTCACATGGTTGTCGTGCATGAAAGTTTGACGGTTGGAGACTACGTTCTCTTTGCCAGTTATATAATCCAGCTCTATGTCCCGTTGAACTGGTTCGGAACCTATTACAGGTATGAATATTACTGGCTTTTGATAGGAAACCCCAAGGTTGACTTTTGAAATCCTGAAAAATTGGCAGTTATTTGTTTCCCCCGGGCCAGTAACCAAAAGTTACGTATATACGTTTATATGTGCACTCCGAGTGTTAGTAACAACTTAACCGGTATTTGTCTATGAAATTATGAAGTTACTATGACATCTTCGTCTCCGTCGGTTCCGTGACTTGCCTTGCCGCCTTCTGTCCTCCATTCCCGCCCTGCAGCTCGGCGTTTAGACTACATCACATACCCAATCAACCGAATTCATAGTCCTTTTGCGAAGTTAATGTCTTCTTTTTCCAAAATATCGTCTATCTTGATGTTTGTTCACCCCACAACTTATTTAACTTAAGAAATAGATAAGTAGAACTATTTTGGGTGTCTTCATAATAATCTTTGGTTTTAGAATGATACAGAAAAACTTTGTAGATATGGAGAACATGTTTGATCTATTAAAAGTTGAACGAGACATTGATGATGTTGCTGACGCGAAAGACCTTGTAGTCAAAGAAAGTGCTGTGGAATTCCGAAATGTCACATTTGGCTATCGCCCGGATCGTTTAATTCTGAAAAATATTTCCTTCAAAATTGAAACGGGCAAGACTTTAGCTCTGGTACGTATTTTTTCGCTTTGCTTTATTATTTGTATCAGCGGTTTAAACATCACATAGGCGCAAATTCCAAATGGGTTTGACATTAATGTCTGCTACCACGGCAATATCACGCTGACAAACACAAACGAGATCGGTGGAATTTGCGCCATAGGGCATGATAGTTGATGTAGACAACATCGAACACAGCAGCCCACTTTGGTCACGTGATTCAAAATGATACATTGTCATAATTTATCGAGAGAATCAGACTAGTACAGTAGTCCCTCTGTAATCCGGCTCTTCGCTAATGCGGCCATGCCATTATAATAATAATTGGGAAAAACAAGGTAATGGAAATTCCCCAGAGGAACATGTTGCGTTGAGAGCGAGCAAATCCAGGGATAAAGGTCAGTGCGCAGCCCCACCCAGCCACTCGCTACGGAGCCACTGAGGTACAACCTTCGAAGTCTACGCAGCGCCACTGAAGATGTCAACCGCAGATGTTGACGAAACATTTGGAAGTTCACTTTCAATTCGACCACGGCCCATCAGCCCGGATTCTACTGGTTCTTCATTTGACTCCGGCCGTGAAAGCCTTTGCAGTTACATAATAATAATCATTTATCTACGAAAATTACTTTTTGTCCAGGTTGGACCATCTGGAGGGGGTAAAACAACTATGATTCGCTTACTTTTCCGATTCTATGATATCGACTCGGGAGCCATCCTGATCGATGACCAAGATATCCGGCAATTGAAGCAGAAGAGTGTTCGCCGGGCCATCGGCGTAGTACCGCAAGACACAGTTTTGTTCAACGACACGATACGGTATAATATACTCTACGGCAAGCTATCTGCCGACGAAAATGATGTGATAGCTGCAGCGCGCAGTGCTGATATTCATAATAAAATTCTCACTTTCCCACAGGGCTATGACACCGAGGTAAGTTTGCGGTTTTATTTCATTCATTATGTTTACTCCAAGCAGTTTTGCCTAACATGTAGGCCTATTATTCATGAAGAGTGGAAATATTTTTTTTTCAACGCAAATTAAAGTAATTCAGATACGCCGTTATTCAAAGTTCGTGACTGTAGGAAAAGAATAAATATTTTAGATTTGAAATAAAACACATGATTTACTAACTTAGTACAGTAGGCAAACCTCTACAGTGGCTTTTTGGAAGATGAGCAGCACGCTGCTTCAGATATTTCGATTTGTGCCCGCTCTCATTCTTCCTTTGCCACAAATTTTAATATATAGTAAACTTCTGGGAGTTCAAATGCTTATAATTATTTTAGGAACGTTGAACGGCCTCATTGGAAATACAGTACTTGCTTTTCTCGTATTTTGTGAATTCTTAAGTAGCTTAAAGTACCGAATAGTTTGCAACTATCACAAAAGGAGGTACAATGTAAATTACAAGGCTGTGCCCCCAAGCCGGAACGTGTTAGGGTTGCGCATAGAATGTGAGGGAGGACAGTTATAAATGTTTTTAATTATCGATGGCAGGTTGGAGAGAGAGGATTAAAGTTGAGTGGGGGCGAGAAGCAGCGCGTAGCCATAGCCAGGACGGTTCTCAAAGCTCCGTCAGTCGTCCTGCTCGACGAAGCCACAAGTTCCTTGGATACTGAGACTGAAAAGAACATTCAGGTAAGGTACCTGCTAGGAAATATCTAGATGAAAAAAAAGTCATTCAGGAATATTATTACAATAATATAAAAAGTCCACGTTTTAACTCTGCTCGTAGATCCTGGCATGATATATATATATAGGTAGATCCTAGATCTATTAGACATCTTACAATGTTTTTTTTTTATCCCAAGTGTCACCTTGCTGTCTTGGTTGAAGAACTTGGTAAAGTCGGACTCATGCCTATTACAATGTTTCAATGATAAGCATGTCCAAGCTTGTCCATTGACACTTTTAGCTAGTGTGTGACGTGTTCCAGTTTGCTAACGACTACAATTCATGCGGAAACAGTATCAATAATGTCCGAAAAGTCAATGGTTTCAATTGACAGAACAGGTTCAATGGACCGCTAAAACAGGCCTACGTAGAGGCCTTTCAAATAGTGTCGGATTTATATTTTTTATGAGTGTAGGCCACCTTATTTCCGCCGCCCCATGTACATACTTTCTAAAATAATAATTTTCCATTTGTAGTACGTATATATAACCTGGGGAGAGGGGGGCCCGGGGGTCTCCCTCGGAGTAGAAAAATTGATAAATAGGCCAAATTAGTGAGATATTACGAATTTTTTACCCTGGAGAAAGGGGGGCCCGGGGGTCTCCCCGGAGTAAAAAAATTGACAAATGGGCCCAAATTAGTGAGGTTTTAAGCAATTTTAAAGCAGTATAGTTGAGATTTTACCGACGAATAAACCTGCCACTGACGGGGGCCCGGGGGTCTCCCCCGAAGATAAAGTTTGAAAAGATAGGTCTGAAATATTAGGGTTTTAAGCATTTTGAGTATTATATTTTTAAGTATACTTGGTCAATATGTTGATTCTTTTTAATGATGTCCTTCATGTAAAATAAGCATACTAAGAATTAATTTCTCTTTCGTTATTGTGGATACTATGCCTTTCGCCTCAGGCTCAATAACGACTTTGTCACCAGAAATCCTGGGGGGGGGGGCTACGGGAAAGCCCCAGGACCCCTTATTTACGCCAATGCCTTTACTACAAATTGAAAATTATTATTTAAATAAACGAATGGTTCTGAACGCTGCTCTCATCTATCACTCACGCGATAATATAGGTTTTGATAGGAATAAGTTTCTTTGTATAGGGATTTATTTATCTATCTTTATAAAAATCAAACCACTTTCCCGCGTGAGTATGTATGTATGTATGTATGTGGACACTTTTTTGACTCGCCATAACTCGGGACCCACTGGCACCAGAAACTTGCGGATACACTCAAAATTTAGAGAAAAATCGGGACATGGTTTTCGTGTAGGGCCGAACCTTAAAAATTGAACCTGATCAGTTACAGGAGCGATAATCGGTTCGAAAAATCCCATAAGAAAGCATTGGAGGGTTCAACGCAATGTTTTAGCCTGACATTTGGGCCCACCTTAACTTAAATTACATCACTGTCTTCGTCCATTCTTCCTCTTTCAGGCCATGCTATACATGATGTGATTGGGCAAGTGGTTCGTCTTTGGGGGGTGGAAACGTGAGGGGGTGCGCCCAAATTTTCCGATTTTCAGCGAAAATAGGCCTTTTTCGACCGCGTTTTTGGGGGTGTTAATATCAATTCGAAAACTTGAAACTTCTTTAGTCCTTTTCCACCTTTCTTAGTCTTTTCAGACATGTATTCAGGTTTACTATACGCCTCTTCGTTTGGGCTCAGGTGAGTTGGTAAGCAGTCCCTGTTTTGACGAAATACCGGTTTAAAGGGTACATTTCCAAATACATCCATAGAGTAAAAAAATTCCACAGCCAGCTGTTTTCAACCGAAATTAATTTTTAATGTCTCATTACAAGCAGTATGAAATAAGCTTTAAAACGAGTACACATACATAATTTCAAAACCACCCCTTCACCCCTTAAACACGAGTGGAACACAAAATTGTTAGAAAATCAGGCGAAAAAATTCATTTCCAGCATTTCTATTTATAATTGCATGGGCGGGTGTTAAGCAATTTTTTGGGCAGATGTAGAAGGCCTATGTTAATTTAAATTATATCAGTGTCTTTGTCCGCTCTTCTTCTTTTAGGTCATGCCAAATTTGTCGTGATCAAGCAAGAGGTTCGGCTTTGGGGGGTGGAAACGTGACGGGGTGCGCCCAAATTTTTCGATTTTCAGCGAAAATAGGCTTTTTCGGCCGCGTTTTCGGAGGTCTTGATATCATTTTGAAAACTTTAAACTACTTTAGTTCTCTTCCACCTGTCTTACTCTTTCCAGAGATATATTCAGTTTAACTATCCGCCTCTTCGTTCGGGCTCAAGTGATTTGGTAAGCCATAGCCATCAGCGTTTTGACGGAAAACAGGTCTAAAGTGTACCTTTGAAATTACATGCATAGAGTAACAGGATTCCACAGCCTGACCTCTTCCACCAAAATGATTTGTTAATGTCTCATTAGAAGCAGTATAAATTAACCAATTTTCATAGTTGTAACTGCTTCGTTTGGGTTTGGGGGCATTCACATAAGTCATGCGAGCCCCGAAGGGGCGAGCTGCGTAATGCCAAATGGAACCACGTTAATGCGAGGCCCCGCAGGGGCGAGCTGCCGCCCGCGGCAGGCGCAAGGGGGGCGGGGCCGCGAAGCGGTCCCAAGCTCCGCTTGTTGAAAGTATAAAAAACCACGAGAAAACCTGTGGACGAGTTTGACTTTTATCCTCTGAAATCCGCCGCCCCTAGGCCGCGGCCTATTTATAAATCCAGGACTGCTTTCAAATAATAACAATAATAATACACGCCTTTGTAAATTTTAGGCTTCGATGGACCGCCTGTGGAGCAATAGAACCATGATAATAGTTGCCCATAGACTGAGTACAATCGTGCACGCCGACGAAATTTGTGTTCTCAAAGAGGGAGAGATTGTGGAGAGAGGGACACACGATCAACTTTTGAGTTCTCAAGGAGTTTACTACAAGATGTGGGAGGATCAGCTCAAGAATAAGCCAGGGGCACCCCAGGCGGTTGTCAATGGCGAAACTAAGCAAGCCAAGCCCGAAGCACCTTCTGTACCTTACCATCATCATCATCACCACTAAACTAGTCTATAATATATTAATAAATTTATTATAGTAATTGTACTTTATTAAATAATAAATTGAGAGACGGGAGAGAGTGAATGTGGCTCACGTGTCACACCTGGGATGTTGGAGAGGATTATTGATGAAAGTTCCCTACACTACCTAATTGACTTTAAGTCATTGGGTTAGGCTATAATTCCACTTGTCAATTTTGATAATGACATTGACGGAAATATCATATATATTTTTACACCACACTCCACTTGTCTTCAATAATTGACCATTTTTGTTTTCAATTTTTTCCAATTTTGAAGTTTGCCCGCAGTCTTTCTTTTAATTTTATTATCTACAAGAAATTTAATGATTTAAATT
This sequence comes from Psococerastis gibbosa, assembly GCA_963971405.1. NCBI lineage: Eukaryota > Metazoa > Arthropoda > Insecta > Psocodea > Psocidae > Psococerastis > Psococerastis gibbosa. The sequence continues at coordinate 29,191,074 of OZ020489.1, read as the reverse complement.
ATGAAATAATTTGTTTGTTCTCAAGAAATTAATTACAATTATTTATCATCTCCAGACGACGCCATTGTTTAATTTTAGTTTGTTATTGTTTGCAAAGCGTGATTTTATTCCATGATCATTGATCAATTTTAACATGCGGAAGTTAAAATGGACAATGACGTAGAGTAAAAGCCGGGTTTCCACATACGTCAATGGTCAATGAGAAATATGAAATTGACGTTTTAGCAGACATTAAAGACATACTAAAAATGTATGCTACCACGTCAATTTCATACTTCTCATTGACCATGGACGTATGAGGAAACCCTGCCAAAACAAAAATTTCATCAATTATTGACGGAATATTGACAAGTGGAATAGCCGGCTTAGCCAATAAACACTAAAGAGAACTTGATTGAATACTTTAGTTGTCAGTAGAGTACTTACTTACTTACTTACTAGCCAACGCCCACCCTTGGCATTTCTGCCATCAGGCGCCGCGCTGACCAGTATAGATGTGCCGTGTGTTCATCTCCGGTAAGTCGATCGTTTCTTTCATCATCAAGCAAGTTGTCAGTAGAGTAATATAATAAGCATAATGAAATCCGTCCGTTTTGACAATGGGGTATTCCGGATTCTGCCTCTGTCGAAAAATCCGTAGAAACCAGGCTCCGCTTTTATAACCGGTAAAAGGCACATGCACATGCGCCTCACTATCAGTTTAATATCGCTCATGGAGCTATCATTGAGACATATTTGATAACTTACAGCATAACTAACACAAACACTAACATTTCTCTCCGGACAATCCACACTGTCCGTTTTTTACACAAATCAAATTGTATAGGCCTACCAATCGCCAATCCGTGTTTTGTAGATATCAGATTTTAATGAAACTTGGCACAAATAATTTGCTATACAAATGCCTTGATCAAGTTCGTTAACCTATATTATATTAGAAGTTCTTTGGTTAACCTAGATCCGCCATTTTGTTTCAAGATGGCGGCCAGTTAAAGTAAAAATCATGACGTGATACTTGTACAAAAGTTCATAATCGTCTACATAGCGTTTTGGAGAAATGGAGAAAGCAGGGTCGGCGATTTTGGAAATATGTTTTAGTGTTCTTTCATAGTGGAATATGTTATCATTTACATGGGAAAGACAAACTGCCACCCCGTGAAGCGGGGTCGGTGCTATTGTGAGATTTCCTTACAGAGCCGAAAGGGATTTTTATTAATTTTGAATTAGAGAGATTTTTTTAAATATTATTACTCGGAACCAATTTTTGAAACATTAGTCTAAGTGACGCAAATGAGTGCTGCGGAAACCATTATAATGGTGAAGAAGGCTTTCGACGAAGATTGGCTTTCGGGTAGGCAAATTTTCCGGTGGCACAAGGCCTTCGCAGAAGGTCGGGAAGACGCCAACGACGAGCCCCGCGCTGGACGGCCATCAACCTCCACTACTGTTGTCTGTTGTAGGTTTTAGTAATGTTTAATTTATCGGAAATCAAACGAACCCTTACACGACGATCAGTGTTCAACAAGTCAGGCACATGTTGCGCATTGTCGTTGGTAGTGGAGGTTGATAGCCGTCCAGCGCGGGGCTCGTTGTTGGCGTCTTCCCGACCTGCTAAGCCTACACAAAAGCCTTCTTCAACATTATATTGGTTTCCGCAGCACTCTTCTCCAGTTTTACACAAAACTTGATCGCCATCCGCTACTCAAGCGAACGCATTTTTTCTTCTTGCACCGGGTTACTGTACCGACTCACATGGAACAACTGATGTGACCAATAGAACGATCGGTAGCCAGCTAACGCTTGTTGGAACTTGTTGTCAGATCCCCTTATGATCAAGCGCAGTTCATAGTGACTTAATAATATTTATAAAATGGTGATTCACCCCGTTATCCTGAAAGTTACTACTAGTACTACGATACTAATTCAGGGTATTCTGAAAATTTTTCACATTAGATGATTGTGTGGCATAAAATGAGGAGATTATAAAAAATTGTAACTTAATTATTTTATTATGTAACCGAATACATTGAGGCATGATATTATTAATTTTCGGTCCCCAACAGAGACTCCTTGATGTGTTTGTCCATGATTTTACGTATGTGAGAGACCGCTTTGCAGTCAGCGTCTCCTACCAGATTCTCCGCCTTGTACGGTGGAGTGATTCGTACTGTGTTCCAAACAATTATATTGTCGCCACTCCAGCAAACATCCGATATGCTGCAAAAACATAAAAACATATTCAGGTTGCGTTTGAAATAGGCATCCGGCTAGCTAACCAGTAGCGTAACAATGGGTTTACGAGGAGAAGGAGAATCATTCGTCTTTTTCATAAAAATGTAGACAAAGGGGAAAGCCGTTCTAACTAGCGCTCATGGACGTACCTACGCAGCTTTTAAATTAGGGGGTATGACCTTAGTGTCCCTTGCGTAGGCGCCCGAGGGTTCGGGAGGCCTGAAGGGGAGTTTTTGAAGAAAAAAAATTGGCCTGAAATAGTGGGGTTTTACTCATTTTGAAAGCATTGACGTTTAGATTTTACCGACTAAGAATTTAACCGCCAAGAAGGGGGTTCGTGGATCTCCCCGGGGACATTGTTTGATTAAAAAGGCCAGAAATAGTGGAGTTTTACGAATTTTGGTAGCAGCAACGTTTAGATTTAACAAACGAAGAATATAACAGCAAACAAATGGGGAACCCCGGGGGTTCCAGTTTTTTTTTTTAATAGACCCGAAATAGTGGGGTGAACGTTTTATGACAGTAGCCATGTTTACAATTTACAGACCTATACTTATTAAAAAAGGGGGGGGGGTCCAGGAGTTTCCCCGGGTTGTTAGTGCAAAATAGTGGGGTTCTGCGCATTTTGTCCAGATTTTAGATTTTTCAGAAGAAGACTTTAATAACAAAACTGGGGGCCGGGGGTCTCCCGTTTATTTAATAATACGCGAAAAAGGAGTTTCCAAAAAAGCGTGGCTTGAAGTGGTCGATTTATTCGCTTAATGGACGGACAAAAGAGAGCTGAGCCACTCTTGAGACATTGTCGTTTGTAAATAGTTTTCTTAATCAGTTTTCATTAAGACAAGGACCTCTCATCGCCCGGTGATCGACAGAGTAAATTCAAGGTGATATTTCATAATTACTTCGTCTTCAAGTTACAGTCGGTTGGCTAGTTGGTAACAAATTGCAGCGTCGATGCCTCCACTCCCCTCGATCCTGGCACGCCCTCTTCAGCTCCACGTGTGAAGTCACCCCTACATCCTCCATCACTTGCAAATATTCTTTTCTTGCATACTGAATGCAGAGGTTAAACAGGACAGGTGAGAGTGAGCATCATTTCCTAACGCCAGCTTTATCTTCTAAGTCACCACATCGGACGACGGCCAGTTAGTTCTTTGTGTAGGGCCCATAATATCGTATTATTATTTTCCCGTCTTTGTATTTCAGCCTGGCTTTCCTCAGGCACTCAAACAATTTTTTCAACGACTTAATCAAATGTTTTTTTCTAGATTTACATATGCAATATCCATATAAAGATACATACAGTGGCGGAGAAAACCTTAAGGACACCAAATGTTTTCTTGTAATTTTCATATTTTCCCTATATAATGAGATCTGAATGGCATGGCAGTTGGATAGTTGATTGCCCTCTAAGAGCTGTATAGCTCGATACTATTTTGGTTCTTGATCAATTCACCTCTTTGCAGATTTGAATTTTTTTCGAAAATGCAAGGGGAGAAAAACATAAGGACACGAGCATTTATTTTGATATTTTGAACCAAAAACAGTGATTTTTAGTTCTTTATCTTTAATTTGAATAAGTAGGAGTCAGTTGTTGCTGAATGAAGAAAAATGTCTAATGGGAAAAATTGCAAAGCTGAGGAGAAGAAGGTGACCCATAAACTTCGGGAACGAGGGCATTCTAGAAGAAAAATAGCGGAGATGATTGGAAGGTCAAGAACCATGGTCGATCAGGCTCTCAAAGCTCCCCGTCCTATGAAAAAAAGGGGACGTCCACGAAAAACAACGCAGCATTTCGGCAATTTGCTGGTCCATAAGAGCACAATGTCACCATTCAGTACCGCCGCCGACCTTAAAAAGGAAATGAATCCACCTCTATTCGAATGGTTCGACAGGGGCTGATAGATGCCCAACTCCATGGTCGGTTACCGAGAAAAGTTCTGCTTTTGCCAAAAAAGAACATTAAGGACCGTTTCAAGCATGCTTCAGAAAACCTAAATCGTGCAAATTGGAAAAACAATTTTTTTAGCGATGAAACAAAGTTGAACATCTTCGGTTCCGATGAGAAACAGTGTGTGACAAGACCACGCAATGCCGCATTTAATCCCAAGTATACAAAGAAGACCGTAAAGTTTGGTGGCGGTAACATTATGGTGTGGGGCTGTTTGTCCTACAACGGCGTAGGCCCGATTTTCCGTATAAACGAAATCATCACGAAAACGATATACTGGGAGATTTTGCAAAATGTAATGCTCCTTTTGTGGAAGACGACATGCCAATTTGATGGGTGTTCCACAGTAGAAAGACCCAAAGCATTCACCAAAAATTATAAACCAGTGGTTCGCGGAGAACAATATATTTGCCATGCCGTGGCCTGCTCTGCTCAGTCGCCCGAGCCACTTCGTCGGAGCCACTTAAAAAATCAACTGCCAAAGGCGCTGCATAAAAACAAGGACCTTCTATGAGAGGTGGCGAAGAAGACATGGCATTCGATACCGATTTCAATTTGCTGCAAGTTATTCGACTCTATGGAAACTAGGTGCAAGACAATCCGGCAAAACAACGGCCATAGCACATAGTATTGATGTTTTAGTTGAATTATAGTGTTATTTTCATAATAAAACTCTCTATCCAGTAGAAAATGAACCTTAAATGCTCGCGTCCTTATGTTTTTCTCCCCTTGCACTTTTGAAAAACATTAGTATCAGCAAAGAGGTGAATTGATCAAGAACCAAAATAATATCGATCTATACAGTTCTTAGAGGGCAATCAACTATCCAACTACCATGCCATTCAGATCTCATTATATAGGGAAAATATGAAAATTACAAGAAAAAATTTGGTGTCCTTAAGTTTTTCTCCGCCAATGTATATATTTAGTTTTTTTCCAGGATTAAGCGTACGGCTAGAATCGCTTCATTTGTCCCCATGCGTATCCTAAAGACGAACTGGTCATGTGTAACGGCTCAGTTCTATCTAGCATAACACTTGTGAGGATTTTTGAGGCGTGGCACACAAGACTTCAACATAAAGAGTTCAATGGTGCTCACATTTTACTGCTCCCTTATTTGGCAGAGTCACAATATGGCATTTCTTAAAATCATTTGGTTCATAGTCATTAGATATACTTTTGGGAAGTGATGTTTTAGAACCTTCGTCTGCGTTTTGCAAGGAGATTTTCTCTTTTAGACTTTAAATTGCTTTGTTAAACTCTTCTCTTAAAATATTGTCACCTATTCCTCCTCCTTCTTCGTCGGTAATGCTATTTACGTCTTCTATGATATCTCGTTCGTCAAAACTACTTACGTCTTGGAAATGGCCATATACAATTTTTGACCTTCAGGTGATGCCCCGGAATTCATAGAAGCTAGCACCCGCTTCTCTTCTTCAATTTTATTCCTTAACCTCTGGGTGATCTGAAACATGCCTTTTATAAGTATACGATCACTGTGAATTACGACCCCACCAATCTGCACATTGTACAAAATCAGTATCATTAATCTATGGTCGAGCTATCATTGAAAACACATAAGATAGAAGAAATGTTTCCGGGCATTTTGAGACGTAAAATGCGACGTTACTAACACCAAATGGGCTCTAGTTATTCAGATTTTCCACTCTGTATAACTGGCCATTCTGCGTAAGTGAGGGCCACACAATCCAAATAAAATTCCACATAGATGAGTGTTTCTTCAATCCATGAGTCCTCAAAGATATCTCTAAAATCATGAAATTACATATACGTATAATATGCAATAGGATATGGACATGTAGAGTAGTGGCACGGACTCTGACTTTCACCCGAAAGGTTGTCCTACACTTCCTACATTTTCTGGCCATGCTTCGGAGGGCATGTAAAGCGGGCGGTCCCGGGCTTTCCTAGTTGAGTGTAAGAGAGGGCTTTATAGCCCTAACTCCGCTAGGTTGGCTTAGTAATAGAACAAAAAAGTCCTTATTTATTTATTTAGGATAGAAAGTTGCCTACCGCAATTTTAACTAGGATATGTTTTTAGCGTAACATAAAAATGTGTAATTTTGTAGTAGTACACCTGGACATCAATTTCAAAAACTGCTGATGGTGAGAAAGTAAAAAGTTGTGTGGCGAATCATTAAAATTTTCCATGATACCTATTTGATTGTAAAGAAATTACACTTGCTCCACGGACCCAGCGCAAATATTAGAAATTAGCGGTGTATTTTAAAATGTACAATCCAAAAACCTTTGCTGGAATGCCTTGTGCCCTTTCATTTTCTTAACAGTAATAATTTTGTAATTCCATGCTAACAATTAACATCAATGAACACAACATAACTGGTGTTATTCTCATTAATAAAATTTGATGACAAAGGTGCAGTATTGCGACAGAAGGGTAAAATTCTGTTTGAGCTACCCCTAATAAAATCGTAAAATTGTATTACCTGTCGATTCCTTAGTTCAAAAGAAGTCCTTTTGTGAAAAAATTAAAGGTCGGTCAAGAATAGTTTTTGAGTTACACTAAATCAAAAGTGTACTTTTTTAATATTGAAAGTTGGAGTGCGGTGATGTTTTTGTTTACAAATGTATCTTTATAGTGTCTTGGGCCTTTAAGTACGAGTGCCTGGTTTAGGGGGCCCATTAACGTTGCTTATTATTGTCGACAATAAATAAATAAAAACGATTGTCATGCATTTATATAATAATGGATATAGGCCGCATGGGAGGTAAATGTCCCAAAGTATGGTCAATCTACTGTATTTTGAATTATTCTTGAATAGGCATTATCTTACAATGACTTATTTTCCTTACATGCATGGAAGGTAAATGTCCCAAACTAAGGCAAATATTTTTTGAATCGTGAAATTATGTGTAAGAAGTCAAATAATGGAATAGCTACTCAACTACAACTGAACAGAACATATATTACTACAAAAACAATCAAAATTCAAAACACGAGGAGCAGGCACAGCATAACAAAAAAGAGGATGCTGATGCTCAACTTATTCAAAAGAAACCTTTTGAGTTTCAGAATCAGAATGAACCTCTTTCGTATATAGAAATCCAGCGAAATGACGTCATATCTCAGTGTATTTATTGGTTGGGTATGTACCTGAGAATGGCCCCAAAAGGCCCCTACGTAAACATTGTGATTGCTTGATATTCATCCGCTGGTTTTGACGTAAATGCAATAATTTACAAATTTGTCTTTAAATAAATAATAATAAAGGTAAGCTTGTGGAAGTTATATTACTTTTATGCTTCATTTTAGCTTCTTCCCCATTTATTTGCCCTTCCCTAAGCCCTACCACTTTCCTGTACCCTTGGGGCTGGCTGTAAACAGCCAGGCGGGGTAGCTCGGTAGCTCATACAAAATTTAACCGACAGAGGAATTCAACCGCTAGTTAAGCATGATTATTTACGATCGTAACTTACCTTATCAATATTTAGAAAAGGAGGGGTGGGCGGTGTGGCAATATTTTCTTTTTTTACGGTAATAGCGCTTACCATTGCCAAATTTACAATAAAAACATCACTTAGGGACGATCTACCATTTGAAGCCGGGCATTCTGAAGACTTGGCTAAGGAATAATGTCGACAACAGAAAACTTTAGCCTAATAATAAGTAACGCCTATTTGTTTGCGTGCCCCAAAATGTAGCCTATTATATCAGTATGTAAAACAAGATTATTGAGGGGAGCGACGATCAACCACACCTATGCCGTAACACTTTCAATGTTTTAATACATTGAACAGATAGAAATTACTCATGCTACATCAACTGTTAATATGAAAATAATCAATAAAACAATGGTTTATTGCCGATTGTGTATACACACGCGTATGTAAACATTGGGTTTCCCAGACATTTAACAGTGTTGTAAAAGGATACTCAATATAAGCATTTTAGTCTGAGGGTCAAACGCAAGAACTTCGCCTTCAATGTCTTGGGAGTGGCACGTCTGACAGCTTACAACAGATCCTACAGTAAAACAGTCATTGGCTTCGGCCATTTTACATACACCACTGCCTAGTGCCTATCTGTCTGCTCATTTTCTGCTTTCTATTGCTCTGTAATATAGATTATTTGCAATCATTAAAGCCGATCAAATAATAATTGTTTTGATTTTTTGTATTTCAAGTTTACAATATTATATATTAAAATGTGCGAAAATCAAAATATAATTCCAAAAAACTTATTTTTGTTTTGAAACATTTAAAATGAGCGCGTAAAATAATATTCGTGCCTTTAGATAAATTTTGGTACACTACCTTTGGACTTGGATTGATTTGATTTCTGAACGAACCCACCGTGTTGTCGACTTGTCGATTGGTAATGTTACGGGATTGAAATTTAGTTTAACAAGTGAATTTACCGTTTACAACTTGTTTAAATTGTTAATTGTGGTAAGTAATCACTTTATCTACGTGGCCGCTACAGGATTAAAAATGGGAATGGCTTGATTTTTCTATATCTAATAGGTTGTCCCTTTTACGTCGACAAGACCTACATTTAATGCTAATGTAGACACACCGGATGTCTAATGTAATGAATATTGGGATCTGTGTAAGATTTGCGGCTTACGAGTGACAACCTCCTTTACTGTTTACTTAACGTTTTTGCTGTATGACATCTTAATGCAATGCCCAGTGCTTCAACTGTCAATGGCAAGTCTTCTGCTCCCTTTTACACAGGTCCTGTCTCACTAAGTGCTGCAGCAGTGCAGCATCCTAACCCGGTAAACAGTTTACAACGGATGTTATCAGAACAGCTGGGACGTGCCGGTAATCATAGTTTGAATCGGGCTCTCAATGTTAGTCAATCTAACATTTTACTACTGTATTCGAAATTAGAACATTTCAGCTGGAGGTGAGGCCAGTTTCGGTGATGGTTCACTTAAGCTACCCCATACACTAATGGGTTTATTTGACAAAGTTAATTTCTGAAAGATGATTTGGGTTTTACTAACTCTTATTATTATTATAACAAGTTTTATTAAAACCCTCATTTTTTATTTGTTCCCGAAAAATCACGAAGTCCCGAGTAATCTGATTTTATAATTTACATTTTTACACAGTGGGGCAGAAATGCATAAAATGGGAGGTAATTTTGGTGTAATTTTCTAGACAATGTTTATTTAATAAAAGTAAGGATTATTTTATTTGCAAGCCTGCCTCGGCTCTGACATAACTTATTCCTTATTCTCATAAGTTTCATATTATTGTAAATAATTTCCTGAAATGCAGACAATTTATTTCTAGACATCGTTATTAAAACGAAAGAAAATATGTATATACAGTATACCTAGTCCTGCCATATGTTCTGTCCCAAATCCAATCATAATTTTTAACGAAACAAAAGGATGTATAAGATTGAATTAATTTTTATTTCATTCCATCGAGTTTTAGGAATAAAAAAAGCATAATTTTATTCAAAATGACCACCTTTAGCTTTCACACAGGCTTTTAATCGACGCGGCCAGTCATCAACTGCCGCACGCACCACTTCTATTGGTAAATCCTCCGCTGCCCGAACAATAGATTGTTTTAAACTCTCCAAATTGTGTGGCGTTTAAAGCAAGCCATGTCTTCTAATATGCCACATAGTTTGTAGTCGAGCGGATTCAGATCTGGGCTCCCAGGTGGCCAGTCCTTGGCTTCGATAAACCCTGGTATATTGCGCCCCAGCTACTCTTGGGTAGAATTGGCCTTGTGTGCCGCGGCAGAATCCTGCTGGAATATCCAATGTTTTCCGTCAAACAAAGTGGTGTTAAGGGGTGTTACTACTTTCATCAGACTATCTTCTTGATAATTTTTTGCCCCAGCTTTGACCCCTTTTGTACAAAAGTGAACCTTTGTGACTCCTTCATTGGACACTCCCCACCAAACCATGACTGAGGCAGGATGGTGGCCCCTCTGAACTCTTGGAACTATATTTTTAGGTTCTTCGAATGAGTGAGCATAGACTTTGTCGTTTTGTTTGTTGCAACGCTCTTCTACGGTGAAATTTTTTTCATCTGAAAATAATATATTTTTGTTGCCATTTTGAGCGTGCCACTAAAGAAGGGCTTTTGCTCTTGTCTGTCGTATTTCTCTCAAAGCCGGCGTAAGTAGCTGACCCCTTGACCGACGGAATGCCTTAAACTTCAGGTCATCGCGACTATATCGGGACATCGAACGGGTGCTTATTTTCAATTCCCGAGCCATGATTCTTTGCTTCCGGAGTGGATTTCGCCTAATTCGTTCTTGCACAGCCTTGATGGCGCTGCTGGTTCTAGTTGTTCGTGGTCTCCCAGTTTTAGCTCGGTCTTGAAAGCTTGAAGTATCATCATAACGGGATATAGTGCGATAAACAAACTTTTGAGTAATTTTAAGCGGTTTCAACAACTTGAAAATTTCAGTTGGGCTCTTGCCGCACTTATGTCAGCCAATCACCGCGATACGCGTTTGTTCGTTACCCCCTCCATAGCTGCCGATTGTTCAACTGCCCGCAACTACGTTAATATAGGCTCTTGAACGCGTCGAAAATGTGATGTGATAAGCAGTTTGGTTGTCTCGCTTATCTGCTTCCTAGATTGCTTACTCAAAGTTAAGGGACAGAACTAGGTATATATCATTATCGTAGAACCGTCAAATATACGAGGGTGCGTTTTTTAGTTAGGGGTAGGTTGGCTTAGTAATAGAAACAATAAGCAGTCCTTATTTATTTATTTATTTATGTATAAGACAAATAAAAATAAATAATTCTTTTTCTGTATACTGTTTTAACCCTAATATACTTCTCCAAGATCTTGGATTTAACGTATTTATGCATTCGAAGAAAATGTCCCTGCTTTGCAAAATACGCCATAACTGTGGCCAATCGGTGTTAGGTACATACTGTACATCTAAGCGTAGAGGAATATAATTATGTTTTTCTGGTTTAAGACACCTTACTTATCACTCTGCAATCGATATTTCTTGTGAAATTTGACTTTGTTCAAAAAATGGAAAATTGAGGGCTCTATTGGACCGCAATGCAATAGGTATGGTCAGGGTGCTCACTAGCTTAGGCGCCCATTCCACCGACCGGCTAGGGCTATTTACAAAAACAGTGACGTGGTAACAGACATTCAAGACTTAGGTGACGGTTCCACCGACCTCGCATTGCAGAATTGACGGAAATGTTTATTTTCCTCTATGCCATAGTTAAAATTGATCAATGATCATACAGTAAAATCACAAACAAACAAACTAAAATTAAAAAATGGCGTCATGGGATATGTTAAGTACAAACATTTCAATAGATTTCTATAAAAAGAAAAATTCTAATTTCCGTCAATGTCATTTGCATTCTGCAATGCGAGATCGGTGGAAACGCAACCTTAGTCTTGAATGTCTGCTACCACGTCACCGTTTTTGTAAATAGCCCTAGCCGGTCGGTGGAATGGGTGCCTTATCCTCCTGTCGTTCTGATGGATTTTGTTACGATGATACTTTCGTTTAAAATCGGACACCTCTGCTGTCTGTTTTTCCTGAGTTGAATTTCACAGGAAATATATCAATCGTAGGGCTATCAATGCTATCTCATTGTTGGCTCTCCTATCAATATTTCCTGTAAACTATTATTAGAAAAAAACTGATTGTGGAATGTCCAATAATGGATTTTGTTTTTATTTAGGCGCAAATTCCACCGACCTCGATAGTGATACTGATATTGACGAGGTAGCAGACATTAAAGACAGTCTAAAAATGTCTGCTACCACGTCAATATCAGTATCACTATCGAGGTCGGTGGAACATGCGCCTTAATAAACTTCACATTGCACGTTCCTGTTAAAACTGGGACCTCGTGACGGTTGTCGCACTCACTTTAAATCGTTAAAAATCAAGACAGCCCCAAGTCTGTACATATCTTAAAGCCTGAGGACGCTCTCACTTCAATTCATTAAAAATCAAGACAGCCCCAAGTCTGTACATATTTAAATGCATTTTACATATCTTAAAGCCTGAGGTGGGGGGGGGGACATTTAAATAAAACGGGGATACCCACACCTACAACACGAGGCAAAGGGGAGACCTTGTAAGGCCAGCGCCACGCACAGCCAAGTGTGAGCGACTGGATCCTATACAAGGTTTCATCTACCTTAGAAAACTCCCGATTGAACTGAGAGCGGCGAGAAATGCTTCTAACTTCCCTTAATTGCTTAGAAACCATCTCTTAGAGAAAACTTTCTACACTGTCACTGAGGCTCCAGCACAATGACAGAACTACCTGATTTTGACGTTTTTACTTTATACTTTCTTGTCAATTACTTGTTGATTACTTGTATTGTATAATTTAACAGATATGCTGTATTCATTTATTTATTTATTTATAGAAGCATCAATTAACTATGGTTTAATTGTAAGAGTGGGCCGAAAGGCCCAAAATTCGCCCATATGGAAAATAAAGACAATTTTCTTTCTTTCTTTACTATTCAATGGGTAAGATGTTTGCTGGATAGGATAAGATTAGCCTGTCTATCTATCTTATATACAAGTATTGTGTACGAGCGTCTATTGGATTAGTTCCGTGATGTTACTAACAAATCACTAAGACGCCCATTCCACCGACCGGCTAGGGCTATTTACAAAAACGGTGACGTGGTAGCAGACATTCAAGACTTAGGTGGCGTTTCCACCGACCTTGCATTGCAGAATGCAAATGACATTGACGAAAATTAGAATTTTTCTTTTTATAGAAATCTATTAAAATGTATATCCCATGGCGCCATTTTTTAATTTTAGTTTGTTTGTTTGTGATTTTACTGTATGATCATTGATCAATTTTAACTATGGCATAGAGGAAAATAAACATTTCCGTCAATTCTGCAATGCGAGGTCGGTGGAAACCCCGCCTAAGTCTTGAATGTCTGCTACCACGTCACTGTTTTTGTAAATAGCCCTAGCCGGTCGGTGGAATGGCGCCTTAGTTAACTAGAGTGGCTAATATCATTGTGAGACTTTCGTTGGTGACTTCGTGGAACTTCGGGAAAATCTTAGGGAGTAGTAAGGACGCAATATTAATAATTAATTTACTGCGGATCATTGCGTTCCTACTTCTCCCTAAGATTCGCTAATATTAGCCTCTGTCTAGCTATCTTTTCATACACTACTAATACTGTAGTTCCGTGATGTTTCTGACAAATTACTAAGTCTATAAGTAGGCATGAAAGTCTTTCCTGGCTTTATTGAAAACTTGTTTGTATCTTCATTCCACTTTCTCTTAATTCTTTGGATATTTTAAGACTCATTGTTAAGTATACTGGTAACTTGTCTTCGTCAAAGGAATATTGAAAAACCTTGTTTCATATTATAATTATTATCCCATTACTATTCATGAGACTTAGATTCTCTGATAGTGAGGCCATTGTAACCTCCCAACCTGAAACTATTGTAATTTTGAGACTTATCTCACGGTGTTCCCTATTCATTCAAGAATCATTATTATTATGGTTATTAGGTTATGTCTATATTACGGTCTATATTTATTACTTTTGCTACTGATGTTCTTGAATAATAACAATTTATCATCCAAAACCAAAATTTAATCGTAGTGTACGTTTGTTTTTATCTTCAAAATTGGCCACCAGTTTTGTACAAAACTTAGGTCCGAGTTAGTGTGCTGTTGTAATTCCTCACTGGAGCTGGCAGTTCTCTAGTTAATGCTGAAATGGAATTATTCAGCAGTTACATTATTATAAAAAGCAAAAAATAATAAAGGTGCTCGTGGGGGCTTAAATAAAAAATGTCGTGATCCTGAAACCAAAGGGCATTTTATCGACTTAGGTGCCCATTCCATTGACCGGCTAGGGCTATTTCCAAAAACGGTGACGTGGTAGCAGACATTCAAGACTTAGGTGACGGTTCCACCGACCTCGCATTGCAGAATTGACCGAAATGTTTATTTTCCTCTATGCCATAGTTAAAATTGATCAATGATCATACAGTAAAATCACAAACAAACAAACTAAAATTAAAAAATGGCGTCATGGGATATGTTAAGTACAAACATTTCAATAGATTTCTATAAAAAGAAAAATTCTAATTTCCGTCAATGTCATTTGCATTCTGCAATGCGAGATCGGTGGGAACGCAACCTTAGTCTTGAATGTCTGCTACCACGTCACTGTTTTTGGAAATAGCCCTAGCCGGTCAATGGAATGGGCGCCTCAGGCCTACTTATAGGACCTATTAGTCCTTGCGAACGTTGGACAATCTGAGACAAGCTCATCATTGAGCATGAATTCACCAAGTTCGGGTTCGGTCTTTGTTACTGAGGATTATTGATTGTTAGTCCCTGGAATACTATAAGTATTAATATGAGCTAATGTTGGCCGGGAAAGTACATGAAACCATAGGCTCAAGCACTAAGTAGTTTGAAGTATACCTTGAGGCTAGTCATTAGCCTTGGTAAGACTGGTTTCGATTGGACCCTAAGCTATAAATTCCAGTAGATCTTACAGTGTTTCAATCTAATTTTCCAAAACCGACTACCATGCATCAATGCTATGGCGCCCATTCCATTGACCGGCTAGGGCTATTTCCAACAACGGTGACGTGGTAGCAGACATTCAAGATTTAGGTAGCGTTTCCACCGACCTCGCATTGCAGATTGCAAATGACATTGACGGAAATGTTTGTTTTTCTTTTTATAGAATTCTATTAAAATGTTTGTAATTAACCTATCCCATGAAGCCATTTTTTAATTTTAGTTTGTTTGTTTGTGATTTTACTGTATGATCATTGATCAATTTTAACTATGGCATAAAGGAAAATAAACATTTTCGTCAATTCTGCAATGCGAGGTCGGTGGAAACGCCACCTAAGTCTTGAATGTCTGCTGCCACGTCACCGTTGTTGGAAATAGCCCTAGCCGGTCAATGGAATGGGCCCCTATGCAGCTTTTATCGTGTACGGTTAATGTCAATTGGCTGTCAAAGGGTGAAAGGAGGTGGCCTACAATGCATTGTTACTATCATTTGAGTCGGAATTAGCTATTTGTGATAAGAACTATTGAAATGTTACTTTGATGTTTTCTCTCCAGATACGACATTATGAACTGGGTTAGTTGCCCTAGGTCAGTACCCTTGCTGGGACACGTGTCCGTCCTTTCACTTCCTGGGACTATGGTAGGCCTGATCCAGTTTATTTATTTACCATAAACATTTTCGTTGTCCCGTAATTGCACTCCGAAACAAACCTGTCAAATTATTCAATGGGACATAGATGGAGATGTTATTATAGTTGCCAAAGGTATCGAAATTTTTTTAACAGAATTAACGATGACTGTCATTAATCTGTGGAAACCCGCGGTGACGTGTTGTTTGGTGGACTTGTAGCTTTTGGAGTAAACTCAAGCATATTGGCTGTTTCCATACGATTGAGTACGATACTTCAGACTTTGGAATCCTCAAATTCGAAACACTATGTTTGAAGATTCTACTTAAAAGTTTAATAATACATCAATTTTTTTAAATTATTCTATTAGAGAACTCTTAGTTCGTCAAATCGAATTAAAGTTACATGCAACAGTTTTTTTTTTCTTAAGCAACTGTCGTCTTCTTGCATTTATTAATTCAACTACCCGAAACTACTCAGTATACTGCAAAATACGAAAAAGTAGTAATGCTACTACAAACCAGCATAGTAAATGTGCATTTTCTTGATTTAGGGTTTTGGTTTCAAGAAGGAAATCAAATCTATTGCCTATGATCCTCTTAGATGATGACCTCACTTTCTCAAATCTCCCTGACCCAGTTTTCTCGTGTTTCTATGGCAACTCTAAGCTTCTGAGAGTTCCCATTACAGCAGAGCTGAATTCACGCCCCGAGCAAAAACTATCAAGTCTTGCAAGATTGAACTTGTTGACATCGTAGCTCTATTTTTTACTGTTCTTTTCATGGTGGCTTAAGGCGGGGTTTCCACCGACCGGCTAGGGCTAAATACAAAAACGGTGACGTGGTAGCAGACATTCAAGACTTAGGCGGGGTTTCCACCGACCTCGCATTGCAGAATGCAAGTGACATTGACGGAAATGTTTGTTTTACTCTATGCCATAGTTAAAATTGATCAATGATCATAGAGTAAAAAACAAAACAAACTAAAATTAAAAAATGGCGTCATGGGATATGTTAATTACAAACATTTTAATAGATTTCTATAAAAAAACAAACAAACATTTCATGTCATTTGCATTCTGCAATGCGTGGTCGGTGGAAACACCGCCTAAGTCTTGAATGTCTGTTACCACGTCACCGTATTTGTATTTAGCCCTAGCCGGTCGGTGGAAACCGCGCCTATGCGTCATTAGCATATTTGGTTCTAAGGCGCGGTTTCCACCGACCTCTAAGTGCAGAATACACATACGGTGACGTGGTAGCAGACATTCAAGACTTAGGCGGGGTTTCCGACGACCTCTCATTGCAGAATACAAATGACATTGACGGAAATTGGAATTTTTCTTTTTATAGAAGTCTATTAATATGTTAGTACTTAACATACCCCATGAAGCCATTTTTTAATTTTAGTTTGTTTGTTTGTTTGTGATTTTACTCTATGATCATTGATCAATTTTAACTATGGCATAGAGTAAAATAAAAATTTCCGTCAATGTCATTTGCATTCTGCAATGAGAGGTCGGTGGAAACCCCGCCTTTATTAATGATATCTGCTACCACGTCACCGTATGTGTATTTTGCACTTAGAGGTCGGTGGAAACCGCGCCTTACCGAAGACAAACACATTAGGATGCCAGAAGCTAAATACCTCTTTCAGTAGCAAAGTGGAAGTGTAATATTGAGGATTCACGTGCGGTGGACACGTTGCCATGTCTGTGAATGTGTCGATTCCTCCGCATATGAAATGTGTCTAGACCACGTCATTTGGAACGTCACAATGAAATGCCCAATGTGCTAATTGTTGAGGAAAATGCGTGTCATATTTTACAAATCTTTTATAGTGACCTTGGAAGCCTTATGACATATTACACTATAGATATAGAAAATTAAGCTTTTTGTAGCCTGTAGTTTCCTGTATATCCCTCCTATTACCTGAAAACACTTAAGTCCAAGACTAAATGCATAGAATTTCAGTCGCCGATTCTTCTGTGGGCCAGCTCATCATCTTCATTGTCAACCCAGCTCTTGAAAATATACGTAGTTTATCTGCCGGGCCAACCTTGTTGTTGTAGCATTTTGTTTGGGAATTTTCCTTTCACGTTGCAATAGCTTTTATTTCCACTATTTCTGGCGGGACGTCCCGCAGCGAAAACCACTGTCCCATACCGTGTACCGTCCCGCGTTCAAACAATGTCCCCAAAAAATAATCGGGTTTTGCGGATGCATGTGAAATTCGAGACATTGCATTGTTTGTTAAACTCAATGCATTATATGCTATCTCCCATTCTTATCTGAAACAATGTCAAGTTCAATGATTTTGCATTAAGACAAGTCCATGTGACAGTGATTTTGTGTGGTTGTGGGGTCAGCTTTTGCACGCGTTATAGGGCCTGCATACTGGGTGACTGCTGATGTAGATATGACTCTGGCCTTGTCAGTCTGATCGTACGACCATCTGTTTGATTGATCATAAGCCCGAGGTGTTCAGTGTTCACTCTGTTTGCTCGCTGGTGTTGGTAAGTTACGACGGCTTTAATGGCACGTATAGTTTGTGGTTTGCCGCGTAAAATATCTGTTACAGCAATGGAATAGTTGCATATTTCTTCTTAATAATAATTTTATTACGTCCTACTTATTTTAGAAATCGTTGGTTATAAATATGCCGTAGGTTATGAACCCTCTGGAGTAAAGGGTGTGATTTATAGTTTTTTTTCCTATGCTGAAACTGGTCGGGTTTTGGTAACCTTTACTGCAGCCTTTGGCTTATTGTAACCGGGTTCGCCTCCTATTTGTATTCTGACGTTTACCATTGTTACACCTTTCCTTGGCTCAGGTAGCTATGTCAGTTCCTGAGCTAAGTCCTGTTTTTGCTTTGCTGTAGTTCGGATATTATTCGTCCCCAGACCGTAGTCACTCAACAACCGTCACATAAACTGGCCAATCCGACTTGTATGTATTTGTACATTGTGACAGGTTTTTGGGCAGTCTCTATGCATTTGCGCAGTGTTTAGATTGCTCTCTTTCACAAGAAGCTGCAAGTCAGCGACTCCAACAAGGAGCGCTGTATTTTCACAGGCTACGCCGATGGTTGCCATTTTGTGGGCAAACCTATTACCTATTGTTTTGCTCATAGTTAAAATTAGTCTCGGACTAGAAAGGCATTTTGGTGTTCCTGACAGAAGGGGGTCATAATTTTAACTAGTGGCCAGTGATTCCTTCATTAGTTGCATTCTGAAAATGATCAAGAACACTCATGTCAAAATCATAACTTTTAAGGAGAATATAGAAATGTTCTGGATTTTGTTCATAGTATCGTTTTTTTTGAAACTGCATTAATAAGTTACATCTCAATTCCTCAATTGGCCCATTGCTTCTCTGTCATTCTCAACCATCAACTTTTAATTACACAAGTTGTTCTTTTGGGCGGCTCCGAAAATGTTGCCTATAATATCAATTATCTGATAATGGGAGGAAATCTTTAAACTACGAATAAACGAACTAATATTACACAGTTAAACGTTCGACGCGAAAAAATTTCCGGTGTATTGGCAATTTGTCTTTTCACATACGGAAGGCGGGGTTTCCACCGACCGGCTAGGGCTAAATACAAATACGGTGACGTGGTAGCAGACATTCAAGACTTAGGCGGGGTCTCCACCGACCTCGCATTGCAGAATGCAAATGGCATTGACTGAAATTAGAATTTTTCTTTTTATAGAAATCTATTAAAATGTTTGTACTTAACATATCCCATGAAGCCATTTTTTAATTTTAGTTTGTTTGTTTGTTTGTGATTTTACTCTATGATTATTGATCAATTTTAACTATGACATAGAGGAAAACAAACATTTCCGTCAATGTCATTTCCATTCTGCTACCACGTCACCGTATTTGTTTTTAGCCCTAGCCGGTCGGTGGAAACCCCGCCGAAACACAGTGAGATGATCCTTGGTGCGCAACAACGATCGGATAGATCGATCTTGCGCACCAAGGACAATGACAAATGGTTAATAACCTAATTTGATGACGTTGTTTTAAGTAATTGATTTCCCTATTAGGTACTCGTTAACTAGCATGACGTTAAAACGCTTTTTCTAAACCGTGCCGTCGGTAATGAAACGCAATGTAATGCACTATGCTGTTTTTTTGTTGGCAAATTTCAGTTTGAGAGGACAACGTAACTCTGCGCCGGTTATTCATGTAAATAATCAATTGAGTCGCCATACCATGTTTTTATGATAAACAATATAACATTTTTTATTTCAATAACAAATACATACGTATGTTAGTGCGAACAGGCCTATACTTTATGTATGACAGGGAACAAGTTTCATTTCAATAACAAAAGTTGTGTTCATTAGTTTTAACACTGTATTAATTAATTGAACTGATGTTTGTAGGCCCGCTGTAGTGGAGTGTGATAAATATTGGAAAATTAGTGATGCGTGATAGTGATCCCACTTGTCGGCTGTGTATCACGCCATATGCTGTAACCGCTTATCTGTTAGAACGATAGCCCATCGCGTTGCACTGCACGACTACCTTTGCGTAACGGCATGTTTTACTGCACTACGCTTCTTGTGCTGACAAAAACCTTACCACCTGAGAGGTGAAGAGAGGGTGAAGGAATAACTGGTACCTCTACTCAACATTTCCAATAAATGATTTGGAATTTCAGCAATTCCCTTCCTTCCTCTTCTTCGTGTCTCGGCTATCTCTACATCAAGCCACTTCTTCGTGTTCCGGCTGTTAAATCATTCTCATTATATGCCCGAACCATTGCAATCGTCTACAGTTTCTTCTCTCCGCCAGTCCTTCCTCAACACTGGATTCTCTTGTAATCACTTAACTCTCGTCCTCTGAAGGGCTGTTCTCATTTTCCACGGTACTGTTCAATACAGGGATATCAATTGAAGAAATATATAGAATAATGATTGTTGTTGCAGATCTGTACTTCCCTAAGTGAAACAGATTCAAACATAACATGTCTGCCAAAGCCATTCGAGAAGCCACAGGTAAGAATCTGCTCAATCGACTTCTGGTGGGCACATCCGCAGCGCAATGCCAGTTCGTTACTATCGACGAGTCCACCGCCATAGATGCACTCCCCAGCAACAACCCATGGCTTCTGTCACAGGTAATACTGAGTCTAATATATTTTATAAGTTCTTAGATCTTCAGGTTGGAGTTAGAAACACATTGAAAATTGGCTCCCTAGTATTGTATTAAATCAGAATTGTCTGGTTACCAAGCAATGTTCAGCCTTGACATTGATGCCATTAGGCATGAAGCTACAGTTAAAGTTTTTGAACTGAAGTCTACGCGAAAGAGGATAAGCCGTGAAAATGCGACACATGGACCTGGCGTGGAAGACAAGAACGTTGATCCCGGGTAGAAAAATAAAATACGGTAAACTACACCGCTTTTAAGTGCTGACGAATGGTTTTTTTATTGCAGAAGCTGGTAGTCAAACCAGACCAACTGATCAAACGACGAGGGAAGTTAGGGCTCATCAAAGTCAATGCTACATGGGACGAAGTGAAGCAGTGGGTTAAAGAGCGGCTTGCAAAGGACCAAACCATTGGTAAAGCCACTGGGAAACTTCGAAATTTCATCGTTGAGCCCTTCGTACCCCATAAACCGGTATGCCAATTTAGACTCATTCTGGGCTTACTTTTTTTGATCCTCTTCATGGGTTATTCATCATTTACCACTGGAAACTGAGGAAGCTTACTTAACTTGCTGTGTTACCTTAAATTTCCTGCTAGTATTACTAGATTTTGAAGAAACCTAAACGCAAATAAGTTTTGTCACTAATTCAAAGTCGAAATGCACTCTATGTACTTTGTTTTGTCTTCTTTCTTTAATCTAGTAACATTTAACCGTGTACGGACGGAAATTTAACCCAAATCATGGAAATAGCCCCAAGGTATGATTGAGCAACAAACCATTTTTCGATTGTTGCCATTTTAATAGTACTAATCGCCCAGTCCTTTGATTTTAGGAGGAGGAGTATTATGTGTGTATGTACAGCCACAGACACGCGGACACCATTTTGTTCTACCACGAGGGAGGTGTTGACATTGGGGATGTAGACGCAAAAGCGTTCCGCCTTGACATTCCAATCAGTTCCACGGGCACCGCCCCTATCACAGCCATCACAGACCAGTTGCTCGTCAAAGTTCCCAAAGCACGACAGGGGTAAGTCCTCTATTTTGCATCTTCGTCGTTATTCAAGTACAAACCTCCTGCAACACAGGGAATTAGACAAAGGCGCTGCCTAAAAACAGTCGACTTCGATGGCCAGGTGGTAACGTGCTTGCATTTGTGGGAGTCGTTACTCGCTATGCGGGAGACGTGTCGTAACTCAACATGGGTACTAACCTACAGAGGCGACTGAAGAGGTCAATACATTCATTAAATTGTTTGTATGCGATTTATCTTTTATTTAAAAAAAGAGAAAAATCTCATATTAATTAATTGCTCTGATGAAAGTGCTTCATTATCTAAATATCATCCGTAGCTTATACATTTCGTTTATTAACCGTGAATAACCGCAGTGTTACATGCATTATGTGGTGTGACATAGTCAAGCGCATTAAAGTCATGCATATTTTACTCTACTAGAAGTTAACAGCGCCATAAATTATAAAAATTCCTCTGGAGGTTATTACAATTAATGAAATACTGCTAAAATGCGTGTTAAACATATTTTCGTAAGCGGTAACGCAATGAGGGCCATAAAAATTTCAATTACATAAGATTTCCAGGCATTCACAATCCTTGGGAATGGTATTTTCTATTAGCCCAGCTGCACATATTATAATAATATTATTAAAGAGTAAAAACACAGCTCATGCAAATGATAGTAGGAATAAGGACACAAAATTCCATTTTCATTCCAAATTTAGTGACGCTTGGGCGACATCACGGATAGTTTCTGTTGCTTAGATTGCACCAGTCTTCAATGGCCCTTTAGAAAAGCCGCCGTGGATTCTGTTTTTTTTTTTTTAGGCCCAGTACAAACGGACGATTCGGCACACGCGGGTCACAGACGATTTTTGTCATTGTAGTAAATGGGTTGTTTTGAAAACCACAGAGTCAATCAACTTCAGAAGATTTCTGAGTCTAGTATAAAGCTGACCGCACACCGGTGGACGGTCTTCCCACTTCAGCGTCACAAAATTTCGGAAGTGCATTCAGAAATTGACAGTTTTTTGCACCAACCTATCACCAGCCCATTTAATCCCCAGGCAAATCGTCCATAACTCGTGCGTGTGTACCATGCCACATTGTAAGGCGCAAATTCCACCGACCTCGTTTTTGATAGTGAGCAATGACATTGACGTGGTAGCAGACATTTTTAGACTGTCTTTAATGTCTGCTACACGTCAATGTCATTTTCAATGGAATTATCGCCTAAGAGCAGCACCACTGAACATGTCTCCATGTGTCTTCTGAAGTGTCTTGATGGAAATATTGTTTACAACAAATATTTCCTGAATAAACCTTCCAAGTTACAGATAAAGACAGTTAATATTTACAACGTATGTAGCTCCCAGCAAACCCAAATAAACAGTTAACCTTCTTATTGCTTTCCAATTTATACGTAGTATAAGGAAAGCTTTGTGACGGTCGAAATTTTCGATTCCGAGATTTCAACGGATTTACACGTTTTAAGGCCCCAGGAACCCAAAAAAGTGGTTTTTAAGAAATGTCTGTCAGTGCGTCGATTTCCGGGCAAACTACTTCGTCGATTTTAATGAAATTCCGCATGTAGGTGCACAAAAATCATACCTCGGGACCATTTTTTTTATTTGGGCTAACTCAATTTGGGGGGGGTTTTATTCCCAAAAAACTAAAAAAAAAAGTCTAAAAAATTATTTCCCAAAAACGGCTCCATTGATTTCTTTTAAATTCACATATATTGTAGTTGTTATTAATGTTGATAAAATGCAGGGGGTCGCTTGCCCCTTGATAGTTTGCTTCTGGGGGTAAAAAAATAAAATTAACTAAATTTTAATGAAAAATGACTAAAAATAATTTTTCTGTGAAACCTTTCTATCGATAATTTCTACCTTCAGGCATGTTTTAGGTGTTAAATTGAGTAATGAAACCGGACAGGTTGCTTTCCCAAAAAACTATTTGGTTTTGTGCAAAAAACTTTTTTGAGAAAATTATAGAAATTTTACGCTCTAGTGCATTGCGTGCCCTGCCATTATTACTGTGTGTTAATGTATTGGTCTGACCTATCTAGAATTTACCTCACCTCCAGTGACGTCAGGTGGACACCCCCCCCCCCCCCCCCCCCCGTGTGATATCCGAAATTTAACCATAGGAAAATTATTTACCATGAAATTATGATATTAAGAAATTAATCATTTTCTCTCTCTACTAATTGATAAATTGGAAAGCATGTTCGAGTAAACTCGGACCGGTTCTTTACTGTATTTTATCTGAATAATCTTCCTAACTGACAGTTGTAATTTGTAGGAAGTTGGCTGAGTTTATCTCTGCCCTGTACAAATTCTACACAGATCTCTACTTCACTTACCTGGAGATCAACCCCCTTGTCATGACGGATACCGCCATTTACATTCTTGATTTGGCCGCTAAGTTGGACGCTACAGCCGACTTCGTTTGCAGGTTTGTAGTATTAACCATTATTGTGTTGTAATATTAGTGAGTATTGAGTTGGAAGCAACGATAATAAAGTAGAATACCATAACCTATGCATGGCCGATAGTGGAGATGTGTGATAACAAAGTTTGCCTTTGGAATTCCCAAAGGTGCCCCTCTGAACCACTAATGAAATGTATGTAGAATGTATTCCTCGATAAATAAAATTTACTTTACTTTACTTACTTAACTTTACTTATGCCACACAAATAAATATTGTTTTTCATAATGTTGTACATGCCGTTTACGTATGGCACTCTGCAGAAATTTTATAGGTAATTGTGCACTTTTTTTACATCTAGATCGCAGTGGGGAGAAATCGACTACCCACCTCCATTTGGCCGCGATGCTTTTCCCGAAGAAGCCTACATTGCTGATCTGGATTCGAAAAGTGGAGCTTCCTTGAAGGTATTTAATTACATTTACTGGAGAGTCTAGTAATGATTAAATCATAGAGTAGCCGGACATTCTCGTCCCCGTCGTGCCCCTATTCATAGATCAAACTAACATTGATAAATGTGTGTGATTAATATTAATTAATAAAAAAACAGTATACGTTAATTAGGTTGAAATAGATGTAAATAATTAATTAATAATTTTATTGTAGTACGTATTTAATTTAGCGAATGGATATGGATACACTAAGTAGTGAGTGCATAACGCCGTACTATATATTTTCATTGTCTGACCTCATGATGTCTGATTGTATTCCACTGGCCTATTGTCGGTTAGTTGGCATCGGAGAGACCTGAATTGGCGTAGTAGTCTTGTGTTTCTGCATATTCTAACTACAGGCATCGTCAATATATTCTAATTAACATCGTAAAGTTAAAAAACATAATATTTCATCTGGAAGGTCCATATATTTTCTATCATATTGAGCGCTCCGCAATACTAAAATCTCACATGAAAATATGTGTTCCAAGAACTAATTCACCCCGTTGCGTTGCAGTTGACCATCTTAAATCATAAGGGGAGAATTTGGACGATGGTAGCGGGCGGTGGCGCATCAGTCATCTACTCCGACACTATCTGTGACCTTGGAGGTGCCAGCGAGCTGGCCAACTACGGGGAGTATAGTGGCGCCCCCTCCGAGCAGCAGACCTACGAGTACGCCAAGACGATACTATCACTCATGACCAAGGAAAAACATCCCCAGGGGAAGGTGAGAAAGATACAGTTTCTGTATATTATGTATGTATTAGTATATGGGTTAGGAATTTCATTACTTTAGTATAAAATAAACCGTCCTGTCCAAAAGTTTGGAAGGGGTAGCCGTTCAGTCTGATCCAACGGGACACTCCAAATAGAAAAGGAGAGGACCCCATCCATTCCTATATCATACGCCCTTCCTAAGGCGTCTATGAGAAACTCCACTAGACTGGTTCAATTTGAAATAAAGTCATGCATTTATTTATAGCTGTGTATTTATACTTCCTGCGGTCGTAGCAAGAGGTACCAAGTTAACTTGGTACATCGTGCTCCGACTGCTTCAGATTAATGATAATAATAAAGAGAATTAATGTTTAGGTACTCATAATTGGAGGTGGTATTGCCAACTTTACAAATGTAGCTGCGACATTCAAGGGAATCGTTACGGCATTGCAAGAATTCCAGGCTAGGCTTGTTGAGTACAATATTTCCATTTTCGTTCGTCGGGCCGGTCCAAACTACCAAGAAGGCTTGAGGTGGGTGCACTTAGATGTTTTATGCTGTTACAACACTTTCTTACCCATGGAGTATGAATATAACTCTTAACCCGAGATCTTATCTATATATAAGCTATATTCATTCTTTCACTACATTTTCTGCAGTATTGCATATTCTTCAGCTCTCCATTTCATCTGATTAATATAGCTATAGATATATGTGATTATAAAAGCCTATGAACTCCATAAGGTAAGCATAAGTGGTACGCAATCTTTCAGGAACTCCCTTCTGTGACCACTGGAGTACTGTAATAAGGTTTCGTAACCGGGAGGACGTACCGTATCTAAAATTGTTTAAAAAAAAGTGTTAATGCGGGTACAAACGATGAACCTATACCTCCTTTTTTTATTATCTTCTTTTTTTCCCCTTTCCGTTTCATATTCCATGTAATTTAAGTTATATTACTATGTATACTGCTATTACCTATGGTTAACACGAAAAAAAGACTATAGTCTTATTGTTCGCCAATTGTACTGTTGCAATAAAGTCGTTATTCATTCATTCATTCAATACATATTAAAAGGAATATCGCCTGATACAAAAATTGTAAAATGGTCAAATTAGAACCTATCTTACAACAAAAGAGGACTTAACCCCGCTTCAAACAGTTATGCGAATGCTATGATATATTCGGAAAACATTCTAGTTTCGTACCAAGATGGCAAACGACTCATTAGTTGCTAGTAAACATAGGGATTTCCCCGCTTTTGTAAAGTAAATTTCATTAAACTGTGATATTATTATTTTTCAGGCGGATACGAGAGGTTGGCCAGAGCCTTGGGATCCCATTGTACGTGTTTGGACCTGAAACACACATGACTGCCATAGTTGGAATGGCTCTTGGAAAGAAACCCATTGCGCAGGCTTCCTCTGGAGATGTAACCACGGCTAATTTCCTGCTGGCTGAAGGACAGGTATGAACTACTATTATGGTGGCTCTCACCATCTTAGGTAATAATATGGAAAGTATAATCCGAAGGAAACCGCCATGAATTGGGACAGGAAAACTTCATTCCGGGTCTGTAGAGCGTTATCAATATGGCGGCTAGTGTGGCCTACGCAAGATAAGCTGGGTGAATAGCCTGCTGCAGCTAAGTTCTCAGTTTTTCCGCTCTGCTATGCTGCAAAGCTTCCATATTTTTTACATTAGTACTTATCTCCGATAGTTGGCTTATGACTAACGGGAGCCCCATAAGGGATATTATATCTCCCGCCGTTGCAGTTAATATATTTCTATGGAAAAAATTGACTTCCTGGGGCCACCTGCGTGGCCAGTGGCCCCAAAACTTAAAAGATATAGCAAATATCCCATCTCTCCTTTACAGAACTCCTTCGGATTCCACTTTCGGTAACTTTACTCGTTCCCAGACTTCGTTAAATCGAGCTAACACCTGTTGCAACAGTAGTAGGCATGTCTGAGCTGGCCCATTGGCACTTGTAGTCTGTGTGGGTTGACATCGATAAGTGAACCAGTTTGCCATTGGCTAGAAATTGATTCGGAAACAATAGCAATAATGTCAGAAAATCTATTTGGTCGTTGGCAGGGCTAAGTTTAATGGTATCCACCATAAATTCGATATGCTGGTTCAATTTTCTTATAAGTAAAATTTATCTCGCTAAGGTTTGGCCAGTTCCACAGTTGCAGTATTTAATAAATTCCTTGAAGTTAACAATTGACATAATACGTGCCTTGTTAAAAAAAATACAGATCTGGGCATCGTGCTTTATTGCAATTATGGTACGTTAACTTAAGAGCATGTATAAATTAACTGCATGACATGTGCTTCTATGATTATTATGCTTATTTCATATTGTAGTTGGTCAACTGGAAAGTGTAAACTAAACATTATTAAATGTAAAACTGTGTGAATTATTATTTTAGGAACCTAAAACGGCTACTTTGAACAATGTAAGTATATGGAAGAAGGGTTTAATTTACTGAGTATTCTTTAATAACTTATTGCATTATTTGCTGGGAAATTTGCTCGCATAATTAATTAATACACAAAATGCATCAGTTTTTTCGACAGTTGCTAGTGGAAAATTTTACACCTATTACTATATCTTTCTCTTCAGAGTTCGGGACACAAGACTGGTTCAGTGTCATCTAACGCTGGCACTGTTTCGAAAAAGAACTCAGTCGCAAGCTTGCAACGAGTACCCTCAGAAGCTAATGGGGATATTTCCAAGAAGCCAATGTTTACGGATAGGACGAAAGCCATTGTTTGGGGCATGCAGACCCGTGCTGTTCAGGTATGCAGTGTTTACATTAAGACTATAATGCATGGATTGCGTGTAAAAAGATAACATTAACAAGCTCCGAAATAAGGGGCTTCTTACACGAGGAAACATTTGAAAAGGTTAACCTTTTTTTCAGGGCTTTACCGGTACCAACATGACAAATAATTAAAGCATCTGCTTTGGAGCGGTTAGCTTTGTTACCATAATTAAATAGTAAAAAACAATTCCCCGGATAAGTTTGTGCTGTGCCTGCAGGTTCCAATCAGTTATTGTTATTTATTTTCAGAGTATGCTCGATTTTGACTTCGTTTGCCGGAGAGAAGAACCGTCTGTGGTTGCTATGGTATATCCTTTCACTGGCGATCACAAACAAAAGTTCTATTGGGGACATAAGGAGGTTCTTATCACAGGTAAATTTAACCTCAATAAATTAATAAATAATACAATAAATACGTCTCAATCGCCTGTATTCTACTGTCTGTTGTTCGTGGTTTGTAGTGCCAAAAGTTAATAACAATTGAACAAAACCGATAGTGCTACATTAGCAGAGCGATAACGAAGAGTTGTGACAAGCGTAGTAGTCTCTGACGGCCATTAGGATAGTCATCATAATTCATTTCTATTATTAATTATATTGATATTTAATGACTTACCATTGTTTAGTTATACTGTTCTGGCAGCAAGTATTATACGTCCCCGTGGCTTTTGAGTTTTGGTGCATATAATGGCCTAGAATGCACTCTAACTCCTTTTTGACTTGTTTCAGTATTCAAAAAGATGGAAGACGCTATGGCTAAGTACAAAGACGCTGATGTGCTGGTAAATTTTGCTTCCCTCCGTTCCGCCTATGATAGCACCATTGAGACTCTCAATTATCCCCAGGTAAGCTAACTGTGTAAAGCTCTTACTGGCAAATGGCGATCGCAGAGATAGTAAATAGGGTAGGATTAATGTAAGAAATCATAAAGCCGGCAATGCTGATGGCAGCGACAATGGGGCTTTGATTTATGCTTAAGTTAAGTTGAATTGGTATTTTCATTTCATATGATGTGCACAAGTTGGATATGTTTAAAATATGATTCCATTCTTTTTCAGATTCGAACTATCGCTATAATTGCTGAAGGTATTCCGGAGAATATGACTAGGAAACTGATTTTGGAAGCTGAGAAGAAAGGGGTCAACATCATTGGGCCTGCCACGGTGGGAGGACTGAAGCCAGGCTGCTTCAAGATTGGAAATACCGGAGGCATGATGGACAATATTTTACATTCTAGACTCTATGAAGCTGGAAGGTATGATGGTTAATATTAAAGAAAATGCGCCGCTACACACACCAAGTTTTCGGAGAATGAGAAAGCTGGGCTACTCTCAGGCGAGGTTCCAAATAACATTCCTGAAGTTATAAAGAAAGAGAGAAAGCAATGCCGCGAACTAATTTAGTATCTTAATTCCTAGAGGTCTGTAAATGACATGTGTGCATTCCTTAATGTCGTCAATGTGAAAAATGAAGTGCTCCCTCGTAATGACGTAATCGAAGAATTTGCTGTCAGAAATGCCGCTCATACTGATTATGATGATTTGCGGCCAAGCGGCTACCTTTTAATTTCAGGTTTAGCTATAGGTGTTGTTATTTTCAGTGTTGCGTACGTTTCCCGCTCGGGGGGTATGTCCAACGAGTTGAATAACATTGTCAGCAAAGCGACGAACGGAGTCTATGAGGGAGTAGCTATTGGAGGTGACAGATATCCTGGCACGACATTCATGGATCATATCCTGCGTTATCAGGCTGATCCTGAGGTGAGTTAACAAAATCTACTTGCATGGCTACGATTGCTACATTGCAGATGTCATTCCAGACGACAACCAATGGTGCAAACCACCTTAAATTACATTTTATTATTTATTTGTATCAGCTGATGAGGAGCCTTCATTTTCTAATTCCAAACCATAAGTCCGGAAGGGCTTTGAATGTTAATCTTGAAACTTACAAAACTGAAGTTTTCTATGACTATCCACAATCCCATTAAAATGTGATTAGTTGTCATGGCATTGTCATGATATCGTGGCAAAGAATGTGACCCTACCCGGTAAAAAATACAATAAACCAAAAAACTTAGCAAAGTATTACAAACAAATATACTGTATATAAGACCCCACCCACTTCCCCGATTGGGCTACAGCAGGTTCTGCGCAAACGTTAACATGGTAAAACCTATTTTCTTTTTATTTTTAGGTCAAAATGATTGTTTTACTTGGTGAAGTAGGTGGCACCGAAGAATACGAAGTTTGTGAGGCGCTCAAAACAGGAAAGGTGGACAAGCCTCTCGTAGCATGGTGTATCGGGACTTGTGCTTGTGAGTAAACTTATTTAGTTAACTAGAAAATGGTATTTGTAAACTGCAATATAATTGGAGTAGTTATACTGGATGGTCATGGCTGCTCTGTCTAATGGGTCAAGTGTACTTAATATTAATAAAGTATATTGTTTTTAACTTATGTGAAGTTTTATTATTTTTTTCAGCAATGTTTACAAGCGAAGTACAATTTGGCCATGCTGGTTCTTGCGCAAATTCGGACAGAGAGACTGCCGTTGCCAAGAATATTGCTCTTGGAGAGGCTGGCGCACATGTACCTAACAGCTTCGACTCTCTGGGTTAGTACGCAGTTTATTTTAATTCCTGTTGTATTTTTGCTGCCTTTGATATGTATTCTCTTAACAGCACGTATTGACTCGATTTATGTGTGGCGTTACCAACTTACCATGCATCAAATGGATTTTATATACTTTCAGTGGCGGAATCACATTAAATCCATCAATCATATTCTCCTGATTCTCCTGAAAACGTACATTTTATGTCCGGACCCTTTATATCCTTCATGTTCATAAATCTTAGTTAATTAGCGTATGACAGTTGTATAGGTTGTCAATTTACAGCTTGCCAATCTCATTTTACCAAATAATAAAGCATCCTAAATATTTAACAAAATTGTTAAGTCTCAATTCTAACAGCTGTCCACGTGTCCCCATTGCGCTTTTTGAGATAAATTAAATTTTCTTAGGGTTACCTTCTACTTTGCAGTGAATTGGATGATTGGAAGTAGTGAAAAACCAGACAAAGTTTTAAAATTTTTATGAAATGTAAAAATTACCAGTTGTTCACTGCTAAAAAAATTATGAACTAGCGTCCAGATATTCGTTCCATTCAATTTCTAACAGCCGTCCTAACGTTAAAAAAATAATTTAAAAATCTGGTTTGGCGCGGGAATCAAATTGTTGTGCTGTCTGCTGTTGGAAAACTATATGGCTCCAAGTTGTAAGGGGTATTTATATTAACAAATTTAAACTTAAATTGTTATTGCTAATTTTAATCGGGAGTGTATGAAACGTGCCGATCATAACTCAAACAACCGTCCAACTTAATTACGCTCATACCAAAAGCTTCAGGTACTCGGTTTTTTTGGCTCATTGAGGTTGTTTCTAGTCATGACTACGAGAGATGTTTACATTTAGCTAGCGCCATCATGAAGGGCGCTAAATTTTTTCAAACGGGATTTCTATCTACCGTCCGTTTAACAACCGTCCCAAAATTTTATGGACAGTTATTAGACAATATGCTGATGTATGATGACAAACTGTTTTGATGGTGTAAATTGGTACGGTAACTGCTTACAATAGAAAAGGGAACTTTTAGCTGCCTAAATTACTTTCCACAAGACAAGCAGGCACTCGAGTATTCAGTACGCCACATTACATTTTTTTTTTGGAGGGGAAGAGGGAGAAAGATAGGATGAGGAAGAGTAGGTTTCAGGGCAAACATGGCAGGTGAAGAGAAACAGACTCGTAAAGCAAAATTTAGATCAATCACACGAAAGGAATTAAAGAATAATTGCGAATTATCACCTCGCGAGCTTCGAATGGCGCGTGAAGACGAGGAATCTATGTGGCACTATTACTAATTTATATAAAATAGTTCTTAAATAATTTATGAAAATGGAAAAGGAATTTTTGTAAAATGCGGACCTTTTATATTCTTCATCCGAAATAAGTGTGACAGCGATGTCTTTGCAAAATTCCCACCCATATTAATTTTTGCATAAACGAATAACAGTGCGGGGATATCTAGCATGGATACCTACCCATAACAACTGTCAATGTCGGTCTGACTACTGTCCACGTCCGTCTCACAACTGTCCTTCTATTTTTATTTTATTGTGGGATTAAAGCGTGATTAAGATTAGTTGGTGATCAAAGAGGCTTCAAGGAGAAGTCCCTATGTGGTTTTCGTTAAAAAATCAACCAGAAAAATTAAATGAAAATTACAACAACAAAAAACTCTAAAAGTGACCGCTATCAGGAGAATGACCCAGGTTCACTATTTTATGTTTGATAAAAGTTCCATGTGGATTTACAAGTAATGCACCGCCCCTGAGGGATTGCACATTTGTCTTAATAGAGCCGATAAGAGGTCGGTTGCGATATCTACGTAAAAATAATTTCGGATTGGGAGGATTTCGGATTCTGGAGTATCGAATGCGAGGAGAGTAAAATTCTATGGTTGTACGTTGTATGTTTAATATTTAAATGCCAGAAATAGGGCTGTAGACTGCCAAGTCCACTAGGTGTACAACATTTTACTATTTAATAATAATGTTAATTTAGGTGAGGTCATTCACGAGGTATATGAGCAATTAGTTGATGGTGGAGTGATAACAGAACACGAAAGAACCCCTCCTCCCACAGTCCCGATGGACTACAACTGGGCCCGCGAACTTGGCCTCATCCGTAAGCCCGCCAGTTTCATGAGCAGCATATGTGATGAACGTGGCCAAGAGCTTATGTACGCCGGAACACCTATCACTGATGTAAGTATTAGTAAAAGTATTATTATTAGTAAAGAATACAATATAATGATTAAAAGTAGATTTCAAAGTGTTTTTTCAACAACTTGAGACCAAGTCGTTTTTGTGAGATTAATTAGTTCCTCGCCCGACAGCCGCACAAATTAGAAAATGTCTATGAAAAATGCATAAAAAATACAAGCTTTCGCAGTAAATTTACATGAATCTGCATTTTGCGAAAGCTTGGATTTTTTGTATAGTTTCTTATGAGACCAATTTTGTATCTTTGAGGCTGTGGTATGAGGAATTAATCAATTTGGTCAAAAATCTAATTGTTTAAAATCTCTCCCTTAATATTGTTATTACTTTTATTGGGATGTTGAATTAATGGTGAGATCGGATTTAATTTTGTATTACAGGTGTTGAAGCAGAATATGGGCATTGGTGGAGTAGTGTCGTTGTTGTGGTTCCAACGCGCCATGCCTCCTTATGTCAGCAAATTCTTCGAGATGTGTCTTATGGTCACCGCAGATCACGGGCCTGCTGTTTCTGGTGCTCACAATACCATCGTTTGCGCTCGTGCAGGCAAGGATTTAGTGTCCAGTCTGGTGTCCGGTCTTCTTACTATTGTGAGTACTTCTTTCAGGTTCCTATTTCTGCCTTTTCTTGCGACTATTTCCATGAACACCAACCATTTTTACTCCTGCTTGGATAATATGATATATACTAGTATAATTGAGGCAGTCTCCGGAATAAGGGGCCAGGGACCCATGTGCCCTTGTTTCTAAGATTGGCTTAAACGACGCGCCTCATCTCAAATCACTGCGGAGATATTGCGATTCGATTATCACTCTGCCTAAATCCACTATATACAGAATAGTAAGGATAAGTGTATAATGCGATTTTCTGCTTATATACTTATAACTTATATCGACAAACACTTTTACGTCATGGTCGAACATCTATTTCCAATTCGAGGCCATTCATTTTCTCATTGTGATCGCAATTTTGGACTTATAAGGAACCGACTTAAAGGAATCGAGATGATAGGTACTGCTAAAAACTATCTGGAAGCAATGGTTTTAAGTCGCAAAACTCATCCCTTCGAGTTCTTGATGGACCATTCAGTAATCAAAGATAGGGACGATGCCATAGAGGCCTAGAACCTCACTTTTTGAATAAGCCTAAAGGAAGTGTGCCGTTCAATATTCAACAGTAGGCCTACGTGTTCTTCCCGTATCGCCCCGATGGGCTCATGCTCGTATCTAAATCCAAAAATAAACTGGGTTTCGAGAAATTCAAGATTTGGACTGGTCAACCGAGGGGCCTGAATCTGGCACTGCAGCCATCCCCCCAATGGAAATTAGTGACGCCAAGCGTGCAGTTGTCATTGAACATCTGAAATACGTTCCTATTAAGGAGAGGAATTCGCTCGAAAAAGTTCTGAATTAGTTCAATATAAATTTTCACGATAAAATAAAGCCAATCTCTGGAAAAAGGGCACCTCGAAACATAGTCTCCGGAAGAAGGGCACCAAAACATGGTTTTTTTAATAATTAATTATCATAAAAAAATCTTGATCTCCCTATTAAACCCTAGCTGAATTTCTTAAAGAAACATGAAATCATCCAATAACTATTATTTTGCGTCAGTAAAATGACAAATTTGCAAGATACGTAAGTTTCAAAACTTTAAAGCTGTTTTTCTCAAAACGTGATTTTTGCCTATGTGCCCTTATTCCGGAGACCGCCTCAATTGAT
Source organism: Psococerastis gibbosa (assembly GCA_963971405.1). Taxonomy (NCBI): domain Eukaryota; kingdom Metazoa; phylum Arthropoda; class Insecta; order Psocodea; family Psocidae; genus Psococerastis; species Psococerastis gibbosa. The sequence goes on along the minus strand of OZ020489.1, from coordinate 29,156,497 downwards.
GCTTGAGATGGATCGTTAGTTTGATACAACTCGGATAGACTAAATCTTTAATAACTTATGTAGTAATTTAAATGTAAAAATGAATCAATCCTGTATTGACCTATATACGAGGGTTGATCCCTATTTTCCACCCCTGGCCTAAAAGAAATACTCACAAGAAAATTTTTACCGCTTTATTTCTCGACGTAATCTCCCTTAAGGTTAACGCACTTCTCCCATCTGTGCCTCAGCATAGCGATGGCTGCGAAAAAAAAAAATTTTCTCCAACCGTGTCAAACCACCCATTTACGGCAGACATCACCTCTTCATTTGTTGAAAATTGTTTCCCTCTGAGGAATTCTTTTAGTTTTGGGAACAGTCTGAAATCACTGGGGGCCAAGTCTGGTGAATAGGCAGGCTGTTCCACGATTTCGAATCCTGCGTCGCGAATAGCAGCCATTGCAACCAGGGACTTGTGAACTGGTGCGTTGTCCTGATGAAACAGCACGCCTTTCCGTAACTTTCCCCGTCTCTTTTCCTTTATCGCCTCTCGCAATTTGCCTATAAGTTGAGCGTAATAGGAACCCGTTATGGTAGTACCTTTCTCCAGGTAGTCAACCAATAGCACACCTTGAGCGTCCCAAAACACCGACGCCATAATCTTATTGGCAGATGCAACAACTCTAAATTTGCGAGGAGGCGGAGAACCACCATGTCTCCACTCCTTGCTCAGAAGCTTCGTCTCCGGATCATAATGGTGGACCCAAGTTTCATCCATCGTAACATACCGATCGAAAAAGTTTTGTTTATTAGTGCGAAAAGTGTTCAAAAGCCGCTGACAAATGTCTGCTCTTGCACGCTTTTGGTCAGCCAAAAGCATTCGAGGAACCCATCTTGCGGTAATTTTTTTCACAGCTAAAATATTGGATGTGATATTTTGGACCACATGACATGAAACCCCAGTTTCTTCTACTAACTGTCGCAACGAGATTCTTCGATCATTCAAAATTAGATCATGGACTTTTTTGACATTGTCTTCAGTAGTGACAACAGTTAAAGGACCACCGCCATGCTCATCTTCGCAAGTCTCTCTACCACACTTAAACTCACGACACCACCGTTTAACTATGTCATAAGATACTGCACAGTCCCCTAACGTTGCTATTAACTCGGCATGGATTTCGGGTGGAGTTAACTTTTTCAAATTCAAAAACTTAATCACGCACCTTTGCTCTTTGGCATCCATTCCGACACTAATAGGTTACACGCTTCAGTGTAATGGCAAGTGGCGACTCGTCAAATGCAAGTTGAGACTTGCAAATTCAGGGGTGATCAAAGTATATAGGCCTATGCACCTTTAAATTTACAAAGTTTAAATTTTCTATCTTGATGGTAACTGGGTCAGGGGTGGAGCATAGGGATCAACCCTCGTACCTGTATTGAATTTGATTAGTGAAAAGCCAGTGAAGGCCACATGTCATATATCGAAATTGTGCATTTCTGCTAATTTTACGGCTTTTTTTACGGCTCTATGATCGAAATTTCCTTTGAAAATGGACTGTGTAAAAATACTTAGTGGGGGTACTCAGATCTGCTCTTAACGCTAAATGACTGCTGTTTGTATTGTTACCTTATTTAATTAATTAATTCATTTAATATATAATAATATTTAATTTACTTAATTGTGCAAACGCTACCTCAACCTGCAATATACCCTATCCGATATTTTAAATTAAATTGATTTTGCAGGGTGATCGTTTTGGTGGTGCATTGGACGGAGCTGCCAAGCAATTTTCAGAAGCATATGACTCGGGGCTAATCCCTATGGAATTTGTTAATACAATGAGGAAAAAAGGACAGCTGATCATGGGTATCGGTCATCGCGTTAAATCGGTAAGAATAACAGTATACGGGTGTACAAAATTATGAAGAAATTGATATAAAAGGAAAGCATTAACTGCCATTACAATTTTGTTTACCTTAAAGTTTAATATATAATACTTGATTTTAGCTATATTTTTAATTTCAGATAAATAATCCCGATCAGAGAGTGCAAATTATCAAGGAATTCGTCCTAGAAAATTTCCCTGCAACACCACTTATTAATTATGCTCTAGAAGTTGAGAAAATCACGACATCCAAGAAACCTAACTTAATTCTAAATGTTGACGGAATCATTGCAGTTTCATTTGTTGATCTATTGCGCCACTCAGGCAGTTTTACAAGGTGATTTCTTTTACTGCCATGAATATTGTTTTTAGTTTACTACGATCCGCCTCGGGGCACAACATGACAATAATTTCCACTCGGGGATTATGATAAGCTCTGCTTTTACTTCAAAATATTGTCGCTACGCAGTGCTAATTCATGAACACCGTCTATGTTGATTTATGACTCAATTAGACTAACCTCATTGGCGTTTGCTGACATGACTGTGATTGCAATAAAATTAAAAGTCCTGTAAAATTTATTTAGTTTTATTTATTTATTAGCGACTTAGGTGGCAAGGTGGTAGCGTGCTTGTACTTGTGCAAGTCTCTACACACCATGCGGTCGGAGACGTGTCGCAACTCGCCACAAGTACCTATTAGGTGACTTAGTAAGGCGATTGAAGAGGTTAATCGGATACATTCATTAAATTGTTGGTACGCGGTTTAACCTTTTGAAAAAATAAAAAATAATAATTTATTAGATCAATACTGCTAATTGAGAAATCACTGCATAAAGGGATCATGTCAACTTCATTAATTTATTTGTTAACTTCCCTCTCTTATTTCTTGCAGAGAAGAGGCTCAGGAATATATTGATATGGGATCTATCAACAGTTTATTTGTACTAGGAAGAAGTATTGGCTTCATTGGTGAGTTCATGTTTACGGGTCAATAGGCTCCCTAATTCAATTCTGAATTCATAAGGCGGGGTTTCCACATACGTCAATAGTAAACGTAGTTTTGACGTGGTAGCAGACATTTTTAGTATGTCTTTAATGTTTGCTACCACGTCAAAACCACATTTACTATTGACTCTTGACGTATGTGGAAACCCCGCCTAACTCCAGGCTTACATACAGTAGATGTACGAGTAGTCCCAGTTAAACGCTACCAGCGGTCTAAGGCGCGGTTTCCACCAACGTCAATAGTCAATAGTAAATGTGGTATTGACGTAGGTGGAAACGGCGCCTTAGTTCGTCCATCAATTATTAAAATAAAAAATGGTCTGAATTCTGAATTTACAAAGAAAATCACCCAATAAAATTGAAAAACTTAAAATCCTGTAATCATGCTAGCATGTTGAAACTCTGAATTAATATACTATTATTTTCAAGTCTATTCGTCTCTCAGTATAGAATAGCCCATGGTCGGTCTTTGTGTTCAGTGAATGTCTTATGGTTTATTTTCTAGGTCATTATATGGACCAAAAGCGACTGAAACAGGGTCTTTACCGTCACCCATGGGACGACATATCATACGTGCTGCCAGAACAGTATAACTAAACAGTGGTAAGTCATTAAGTATTAATTTAATTAATAATATAAATGAATGGTGACGACTGTATCGTAATAGCTGTTGTCTACGGTTGTCACATCTAGCACTGTCGGTTTTGTTCAATTGTTCTAATATTTATATGCGTACTGTTTAGGCGCGGTTTCCACCGACCTGTAAGTGCAAAATACACATACGGTGACGTGGTAGCAGACATGCAAGACTTAGGCGGGGTTTCCGACGACCTCTCATTGCAGAATGCACATGACATTGACGGAAATTTGAATTTTTCTTTTTATAGAAATCTATTAAAATGTTTGTACTTAACATATCCCATGACGCCATTTTTTAATTTTAGTTTGTTTGTTTGTTTGTGATTTTACTCTGTGAGCATTGATCAATTTTAACTATGGCATAGAGTAAAGCAAAAAATTCCGTCAATATCATTTGCATTCTGCAATGAGAGGTCGGTGGAAACCCCGCCTTTATTAATGATATCTGCTACCACGTCACCGTATTTGTATTTTGCACTTAGAGGTCGGTGGAAACCGCGCCTAATAGATATATTATACTCGCTGCAGAAAGTCGCCTTTGTAAATGGGCCTTTACAAATTACAAATACAGTAACTTATTCTGTCTTTCTCTTAGATCTTGTTTGAACGCTAAGTGTTATAGGTGAACCTATACACCACCTTCAGGCAGAATAAGCTACCCGACACTTGCAGGTATAAAATAAATTAATACTTTAATTGGGCGCGGTTGTATAGCATTTTATTCTTTGTTTCAGTTGCCACACATTGGCAGACCACATAGGAGCAATACGAAAGAATGTAGGCTCATCTGCACTTTACGGTACCTTCTGAACTTACTGACTTCATAGGAACATTATCTTGCGGCTTGCGATTAGTTTTCGACTTGGGGTGGTTGCCATCGTCGCTTGATAAGTATATGTAAGGAATGCTGCTTGGCGCATTGGTAGATGGCGGTACCGTCCAGTATTTCTTACACATGCTTTTCAAGCGATGAGATGGTGGAACCGGGTCTAAGTCGAAATTTAAGTTTATTTGCTGGAAATGTAAAAGTTTTAGCCTACGTCTATGCTTAATGAAGTAGCGGCAGCTGATATATTTAAGGATATAATAGCCATTTTGTGCTTAACTGGCCAACCCAATCAAGAAATTGTTATGATAGTAGTTATAAGCAGTGCATAGTTGGAGAGAATTATACGTAAACTTTTATGTGCTCTTGGGCATACCGAGCATGGAATCTTGCATTGTAGCGCATTGCCCAGAATATTTTTTTAGTTACTTTTAAATTAATAAAATGGGGGCTAAAGCCTTTATTTGACCTTAAATATACAGTGTCTGCCAGTTGTTGTATTAATGACATGATAACACTTGTTGTAATCGTTAGTATGCCGTAGTTTAGCTTGCACTATTCTCCTTTATTTTTTATATGGGAAACCATGAGTTCCATTCCATTTGTATTGTTTATATCATTATTTTTTGGCCGAAATGCTGAACACACGTTGTCTATAGAAACGTCACTCATGAGTAGTATTGATCATGTATTGTAGTTTCAGATTAATATTGTCTGCTCGTATGTATAATAATAATAATAATAATAATTCTTTATTTTTTGAAACATATACAGATTTTACCATAATCTGGGCGTCCCCAAGCCTAGTGGCGCGCGGGGAAACACCCAATGCCCTAACCAAAATTACCCTACGTATTAGGGTTGCCAGATTTACAAAACATAAAAACCGGACAGGGAGTCGGCCATTCTATCTAGTGTAAATTTTTCTAAAAAAAAACCGTCAATGTAACTCAAAGTACATTTTTTATTTTTTATTTACATCATCTACATCCGAATTATTAATATTTTTAGTTTATATCAGTTGTTTTGGAACGATCGCACCGTAGGCTAGTCTCTAAATACAAAGTCTCAGTAGGTGTATGGAATTACTATAAAATAAAAGCGCACGAATCTCCGCACATCCTTATCTTTGTTGACATTCCTTTTTGAACAGTGTGTTTTGTATGAGACCTCCTCATGGTACATGGGAGATGTACTCTAAGCTTTAAAATTAATGTTATTGGGAGTCACGATCAGAGCTGACAACGCAGAGTCACAAATTTCAATGGCCATTTTCTCAGTACCTTAACAGTTCTGATGCTATTTTGCAGAAATGTTTTAAATGGCCATATCTTAAGGAAATACTAAAATCATTAGATAATACATTAACTAGAACTTACTGATTCCATATACTGTATTTTCCACCGTCACAAAGTTGTGAATGAAGACATACGTAACTGCGTTTGATTATTTTATATTGTTACAACAATACAGTAACAAAAATATCTAATGATATATTTTGCCAAAGATCCCGTATACAGTAAGAAATGAGTACATTCACATGAACTCGAGGTTGTGTCAATCACACTAAATGAAATTCAACTTCCTTATTATTTTATGTTTTTCGTTATCGAGGTTTATGTAACCTATTACAAATTAATAGCTTTGTATTTTTCGATTTAATTGTATTTTATTTGCAATGTCTACTATTCATTTGCATTTAATTACTTTAAACATCGTTGTAATATTAGATACTTTCATATTAAAGTAATTATTTTGGATGATTTTGTTGTTTGGTTATGTTCAACGACTTATTTGTAATTTGTTATTTTAATTGTTATGTAATAAATCCGTTAGCGGGCTGTGGTACTTGATGCTTTAACCTTTGTTTCTGTATGTATAATTGTACAACCTATAACATAAATATTTTGCTAATTATCGTATAGGTATCGGCGTCGCGTCGGTGGCATGGTCTCTACGCACCATGCGTGTCATAACCACAGGTCATTAAGTTAGCTGGACTATCTAAGTACCTCCTCCTTCTTTCGTACAAAACCCTCTTTTTGTTTGACACGGTCGATCCGGCTCTGGCTGGTCAGGGGACTCTAATTTTTGTATTGTATTGTTACTTAGTGAGGCGATTGAGGAAGTTATTCAGATGCATTCATTATACTTTTTTATAAAACATAATATAAAATAATAAAATAAAATATTTAAATTAATTTTATCCAGTCTAAACAGAAACTTGACAAGTTTTTTTTTTTGCTTTGACCTTGGATTTTCATTTAACTAGGAACTAATTAAAACTTGGTAAACTGAAAAATTATGTACCGGTACACCTTGTGCCCAATTTAAGCGCAAACAGGAGGGCATTTTTAAAAAGATGTCGGTACCGGTACGTAAAGAAAAATCTATACTCTAAACTAAATTAAATTTTATTACATAATATTCCACACAAGTTGGCAAATTAGACCTAGACAAATAATTAATCTGATGCCTAGCCATAGATGAACTATTTAATTTGCCACTTGCCAGTAGTGCATAACCGTAGGATGGTTCTTCGTGCCAGTTGTAAATATCAAACTGTGGAGGGTTCTTCCCATGCCTATTTCACAATACGTCACTGAGGGAGGAATCTTCTTTCATTATAGATTTACGGTACATGCTACGTAGCAAATGAGCATCCCAAAATTTGTTATTTTTATTGACGTTGTATTTTTTTATTTAATTAACAAAGCAAGTCATTAAAGATTGGGCTCATGGAAGTTGTAGAAGACTACTTTATGCATCATTTAATAGGAAATATTAAATTTTTGGTACCTTAGTTCTTCCATAAATTCCAGAACAGGAGACAGGACTAAAATTTCGCGTATTCTGGGATTTTTGGAAGAACTACAAAACCTAAAAGTAAAAATACCCGATTATATGATGCACGAAGTTATCTTCTACATCCTACATGAGCTACATTTTTCATAACTTGCTCAGTTAATTAATTAAAAAATGAAAAGTATTTAATTTTGGGGTGCCAATTTTCTACGTAGCATATACTCTTCAACAAAACCCGCCAAAAGTTGTCGCATAAAGCGGAAAATCAAAATGTCAGACAAGCATCGTTATTCTAACATGGGAGTCAATGTAAACAACAATTCTGGAATCTGGTGAAACGTGTCAAATTTTTTGCAGTGACTCCTAAATTCAGTGTGTTAATAATGCCGAAATTGGTGTTTGTTTAGTGTTCCCAATTAAACCAGTGTAATGTGATCTTTATTACTTTAGGTTAAATTTAACACGAAAGAATGAAGTTTAGTTGGAAGAGTTGTCATCAAAGTCCGGCAGGTAAGTTCACAATGTTATCTGTGTAGACCTATTCACAGAACAACATAATGTATATGGACCTATTTCTTTGTCTCATACCTTCCCAATATTGCGCACTGACTATTGGGCGATGTATCAGACAGATGAAGGCTACTGATAAATGATAATGTGCTAAAACTTACCACTGGTAGCCTAACTAAAGCACTAAAGCAGGCTAACAAAAATACAACAACTCTCACCTAAAAGGTAGGGCCTAGGTAATAAATAAAATAAATAATGTTATACCCCGGAACTCAGAAGCCGATATATTAAATGAGTGTACGATCACTACGATTACATCATAGACCAGGGCACTGAACAATATAAAATATATTATATACAAGCGGTTCCCTGCTGCCTCCACCACTTGCGCCTGCCGCGGGCGGCAGCTCGGCCTGCGGCCTCTCAGTCACAGCTCATGTAAATTAATTGTGATCACACCATAGACAGTAAAACTGTAGACTTATCGTAAACATTCGGATTGAAGCCACCCGACTTCAGCGATTTCCGTAGTAGTCTATAGAAGCAGATTGAGCCTTTTGCCATTTGATACCGCGTGTAAATAATAAATATAATAATATATGAAACAACAAAGAAAACATTTAATAAAACTATTAAATTTGAATTTCGCGCCAAAATGTCCCTATATGTAGGCGTGGTCATGGAGCTCCATGGGTCACACACAACACACACGCAGCACCAACTGTCGGGATAAACGAAAATTAAATGTAGCGCAGTCAGCCGTTAGATGTCGATTGATGTCGGCATGTACACGCACCAATGTAAAATATTACAAAATCAAATTTTAAAAACATTCTCCAGTGGACGAAAGTGTTAATCTAAACCATCTTCGAATCTCCTTGAACACGCACAACAATATTCATCATAATCGGTCCAGTCGTTTGAGAGGAGTTTGGATTCATACACACGGACAGTCGAAATATATATATTAAGATATGGACCGGGGTGCATTTGTATCTTTATATCTTATGCCCTGGTTGAAAGCGCTCATACAATTGGAGGATATTAGAAAACCAGGAAGCAGATAAGCTGCCACTACAGCTGTCATAGCCTACCACCTACAAAAGCTAGAGATTTTTTTTCTTTTTCTGTTATACTCTTTATCTCATCTACATCGCATGATAAGACTGCATTTTATAAGTAATTCGCATTCGTAGGACATAATGGTAAAGCAATGTTTTCCAAAGTTTAATTTCCTCATACTTCGGGCTTGTGTAACAAGAGTTGTACTGTAGGTAGACGTTTCTATAGGATAGGTCACCACACTCGCAGCGGGCAGTCCCTTGTTAATAATTGTCACAGACTCACAGGTTCTAGTTGGCGTTACAAAAATGCGCATAGCCTGTGGTGGAGCTAACCCTAATTTGGGCCCGGTGCAGTGGTGCACAATGACAATTATAAAACGCTGAAGTCACTCTGGGAAATCCGCGATTGGAGCAATTGGGATTTGGGTTGTCTACGTCCAAGTCAGAACGTTGAGCTCACGCTGACGCTAATGCACGGTTTTCGGAAATGTCAAATGAACCCCTATCTTATAGGAATGTGCATGCTTGCGCCCAACCAACCAGATCCTGGGCTGGGTTATTATTAAATATTAAATTATATAAATGGACGCAGGCCTACTTCATTGTGTTGGTCCATTGAACCTTGCCCTGCTAATGACCACATCGGTTTTCGGACAATATTGGTATTGTTTCGACACTAATTTTTGACTGCCTGCAAACTGTTTCACGTCCTCGATGTCAACTTACACCGACTTCATGGTGACAATGGGCAGCTCAGACATGCTTATCATCGACATTGTTAGCTCGACCTAACCATGTTTGTGAACAAACCTAAAATCACCCAATATTAGTAATATAGCCACAACAGTTGTGGCCTAGGCATATGTCCATGTCCCCTAGCCCGAGAGCTGGCGACGCCCTTACCTGTCACTTCTACCCCTACCCAATGCAAGGAAATCGTCCTGAAATTATTGTTATTGTAACATTTTAGACCGACCCTAAGACCTAAGTGTTGGCAATTTGTACCTTTCCATTACATCATCAATTTATAATTTTGCAAGGGGATTACATCACGCTTTGGCAGGGGGGAGGGGCAGGCGCTGCAGACAACTGGCAAGCTCAGTTTGAATTGAGGCAAATCAATATTTGATATATATCCTGTTTTAATTCTGGGCCAGCTGTCAGTGAGCACGTGGGAAGCACATGGTAGTCGCGTGACCCTTGTGTGATCTTCCACAATTTCTTAAGGGCAAACCGGAGTCGCCTATATTCCATTTTCTGTTCAAACTTCAATTTCTCATGAAATATGGAACGCAGAACAATAAAAAAATGCTGAATGGAAAGAAGAATTTTTTCTCATAATTTTGATGCATAGTATGTGGCCTTAACTAACCCCAATTCGCCACAGTTTATGAACTCCTTCAGCTTGAACTCCTGAGTGACCGTTATTTTTTGCGTATCAAGTTCTCTAACTATAGCCGATCGGTATTGATGATTGCAACATACTATACATCAAAATTAGGAGAAAAAATTCTTCTTGCCATCCAGCATTTTTTCATTGTTCTGCGTTCCATATTTCATGAGAAATTAAAGTTTGCACAGAAATTGAATATAGGCGACTCCGGTTTGGCCTTAACTCTGCTTTAAATTTATTTCTATGTGTCAGCGGTGTATACATACATACATGTATGTGTGTGATATTTTTAGGGAATCAAGACCAGATAGCTATCAATTTCTTGCTGCAGGTACACACCTGAGACGACGTTGAATTCTATTCCAATCAAACTGCTGACCGCTTACATATAATAGATCTATGGCATGTTACAATGTACCTTTCAACAACTCACATTAGTTAATCTTCGTCTTACATTTCCATCTCCTCTTAATACTTCACCTTTTACTTTATACGACGTCCCCTGATCCGGTGAACTAAAGTTTACTGTACGAGTATATAAACAGTTGTGAGTATGTATTAAAATTTGGTAGCCCACTTTAAAGCTATCAGTGAGGCAATGGAACCCCCCAGCCTAGGGCCGGTCCCAAGCTCCCACCTCGCGTAGGAAAGTTTTCGTGAGGAATACTGGCGCACCGCCATTCAATTAATTCAATTCGATTATATATTGATACCAACAACAAACAATAATTACAATTTATGACAATTAATTGACACACCGCAAGCCTGTGTGCGGTTTGCATTGGACAAGCCGCCTTACTTTATAACTGAATTCATAATTCTTTATACCGTGTTTATTGTTATGCACTATGGTGGTACCCCCATGTTCCCATGCATAGTATTGCGCTAATACTCCTCACGAAAACTTATCTATGCGTGGTGTGACCGGGCCTTAGAAGTCAAGAGATTGTGGAATTTTAACAACCAACATCCTCCAAAATATACCTAATAATGCTGATGAAGAGATGAGTGGACAAAGAAAAATTTGCAATGTCTGGTCGACCGCTTCTTCGACAAAATGGAATGAAATGATTGTTTTTCTGCAACGGGGATTTAATAGAAGGCACCATAATCATTAGGCTCCAAAATATTAAAAAAAAAAAATTAAAGCTGGTTTTGGCTCTCTGAATTGTTTTTTTTTTACTCCAAATTGTGGATAATGCTTCCGAAAGTGTGTAAAACAACTCGCCTTTGATGTGGAGTGTCATATGCTTCTTGCGTAGACCCGTAGATTGTCCTCCTTCCACCCACAGAACCGACTTTGGCTGATGCATCTGGCTTTGTTACATTGCAATGTCAATGAAACATTCAGCATTGGCAAACGATAAAGATGATTCTTTCGCAAGAGTTGAACCGCGGAAGTTGATAGATTCAAGGCCATCTGTGTGATTTCTCGTTTGCATATACAGAGTGCCAAGAGTCAACGAATGACAAATAAACACAACATATGTGAAGTTAACCACTGTGTCCTATTCTGTGGACTATTTGCGGAACTGACCTAAAATATAATGCAGTACCTATTGCCTGTTTTACTGTAAAATGACTGAATGATGGTCCATCTCTATTATATTGACCATTGGTATTATTACGTTCCATTGTCTCAGGGAATAGATTTTGAATGTATGACATCCTTTTTGGCTTGTATATCTACTAAGAATGAAAAATTCATATTTATTGATAAAATGAACTGTAATTTACTGTAAAATGACTGAATGATGGTCGATCTCTATTATATTGACCATTGGTATTATTACGTTCCATTGTCTGAGGGAATAGATTTTGAATGAATCACATCCTTTTTGGCTTGTGCATCTACTAAGAATGAAAAATTCATCTTTATTGATAAAATGAACTGTAATTTACTGTAAAATGACTGAATGATGGTCCATCTCTATTATATTGACCATTGGTATTATTACGTTCCATTGTCTCAGGGAATAGATTTTGAATGTATGACATCCTTTTTGGCTTGTATATCTACTAAGAATGAAAAATTCATATTTATTGATAAAATGAACTGTAATTTACTGTAAAATGACTGAATGATGGTCGATCTCTATTATATTGACCATTGGTATTATTACGTTCCATTGTCTGAGGGAATAGATTTTGAATGAATCACATCCTTTTTGGCTTGTGCATCTACTAAGAATGAAAAATTCATCTTTATTGATAAAATGAACTGTAATTTACTGTAAAATGACTGAATGATGGTCCATCTCTATTATATTGACCATTGGTATTATTACGTTCCATTGTCTCAGGGAATAGATTTTGAATGTATGACATCCTTTTTGGCTTGTATATCTACTAAGAATGAAAAATTCATATTTATTGATAAAATGAACTGTAATTTACTGTAAAATGACTGAATGATGGTCGATCTCTATTATATTGACCATTGGTATTATTACGTTCCATTGTCTGAGGGAATAGATTTTGAATGAATCACATCCTTTTTGGCTTGTGCATCTACTAAGAATGAAAAATTCATCTTTATTGATAAAATGAACTGTAATTTACTGTAAAATGACTGAATGATGGTCGATCTCTATTATATTGACCATTGGTATTATTACGTTCCATTGTCTGAGGGAATAGATTTTGAATGTATGACATCCTTTTTGGCTTGTACATCTACTAAGAATGAAAAATTCATATTTATTGATAAAATGAACTGTAATTTACTGTAAAATGACTGAATGATGGTCGATCTCTATTATATTGACCATTGGTATTATTGCGTTCCATTGTCTGAAGGAATAGATTTTGAATGTATGACATCCTTTTTGGCTTGTACATCTACTAAGAATGAAAAATTCATATTTATTGATAAAATGAACTGTAATTTACTGTAAAATGACTGAATGATGGTCGATCTCTATTATATTGACCATTGGTATTATTGCGTTCCATTGTCTGAAGGAATAGATTTTGAATGTATGACATCCTTTTTGGCTTGTATATCTACTAAGAATGAAAAATTCATATTTATTGATAAAATGAACTGTAATTTACTGTAAAATGACTGAATGATGGTCGATCTCTATTATATTGACCATTGGTATTATGGCGTTCCATTGTCTGAAGGAATAGATTTTGAATCTATGGCACCCTTTTTGGCTTGTACATCTACTAAGATGAAAAATTCATATTTATTGATAAAATGGGAGAATTAACGATATCCTATAATAAATTAAAAGAGGGGGGGAAGGAAGAACATGCGATTGGGATTCACTTCAAATTGAATTTTTTGTGCTGGACAAGTGGCTCAATGAACTTTGGAATTAAAAACAATTTTTTTTTCCTTTCTTGACTAATTTTAAACAATCTCTCATCTAAAATACAGTAGGTTGGAAGATTTTGTGTTTCATAGATTATGGGAGAGGGCACAGAAAGAGGTGTTTAAAAAATGATATAGTCGTGGAATTGACCAAAACTATTATAGTTGTAGGCTATAACGGCTGAGGATTTAGTTTACCTACAATTTTTTTGGATAATTTTTAAGCAGTAGCCTAAGTACGAGTAAGGTTTAGTTTCGTAAGTTTTTAAAAAGGTTCATTGTAAACAAAAAATTTATTGGATGCATCCGATTAACCTCTTCAATCGCCTCACTAAGTAACCTAGTGTTGTGTCGAGTTACGACACGTCTCCGACCGCAAGGTGTGTACAGACTCGTACAAGAACAAGCACGCTACCACCTTGCCACTGAAGTCGCTTAAAGTACAATAGTACATTAAGATTGTTATACGGGTTAATCCTTTCGACTTCTATTCCATGTGGAAAATTTTTCCGTGGGTTCCTATAGCTTACAATCTGCTGATAACCTAGGTTATGTTTCCAACCTTGAGTGAATCAACTAAATGCTCATGAGTTAATCGATAAAATATGGCAATGCCAACTAATAAAGATAAGAACAAGGTGAAGGACATATTGAAGTTTTCAAAGTTGGTTTTGCCAGCTGTTACTGAAAAATTTATGTATCCCTACAAGACCCCCCATTCACGATCAGCGCGGTCCAGCAACACATAACTAATTACACTAGAAGCCATGCCAGTCTAAGTAATGGGGCGCCATTAAAAACAGTAGATTTTCAACTTGCGGAAAGCTAATTTTTTATTTGTTTATTTTTAACTTATTTTGCTCTACTGGGTCGGATTGAGAATGGGGGCTCAACTGCGTTGACTGTCAGCCGTTCCAAAAATCTCCTCATCACAGTCACAACCTGATAACTACCGCATTGGTTCTATACCGTATTTCTGCGCGCTATAGCCTATACGTAAACATTAGACGTATTGGCACCAGTTCATTCAGCTTTGTTCTTTCGTGAGGTGGTTACTGTTTTGTTTGCTACTTAGTTTTCGTGTAAATTTGAGAGCAAAAGACAAACGGTATAGGCAGTTCGCTTTTGAGGAGATCTATCTATGGAAATTAACACCATTATTTGCCTGGTTGATCTCTCATTTTATTCGTTATTTGTCGGTCGCCGGTTATTCAAGTTTTGGATCTTTCATAAAACTTTAAAGTAGAGCTGTAATAATAATACGTGTTTATAACGTCTTCATTGGCATGGAAAAGTAGTAAGTATATTTGTAAAATCTTCCACAGTGAAATTTTCCCCGGGTTCCTTCATAATTTGCTAAGAATCTCGGGCGAAAGTCATGTGAAGTTAGAAAAAAAACCTCGTTATGGAAACTTAGGAAAGTCAATGAAAATTGCTTTGTGCGGTCTGTAAATTTTCCACTTAGAAAGGTAGAACTTAGAAACGAAGTGCTACTTTTATAACGGCGGACATTTCTATTTTTATTATTTGTAATATACAATAAAAAGAATTCAAGCAATAATATTATGTTAGAGGCAGATTAAGTGTAAAACCCGGCCAGGGGACCCAAGATACATCTTCAAACTTTTATCTAAAAATAAACATATCAATAAATGGTACTAAAAATAACCAAAAGCTGACGATAATTTGTTGACAATATTACTGACTAAGCTCTTAATTAGTGATGGATCAGAACTCTGAAAAGAACCGGTCCGAGTTTACTCGAACATGCTTTTCTATTTTTTGTGTTTGTATAGGTGTCAAGGATATCTACATAATGATTAATGAAAAAAACAATCAATTTTCAATCTTACTTGTCTTAAACTAACTTTTGACTTTTTTGGGAGGATAAACACTGAACTGATCAATGGGAAGATTGCATAGTCACGAATGAGACCTGAACTGAGTACAATTATTATATATTATATATTTTATATATTATATATATATATTATGGTAGGGTATACAACGTAATGGGGCACAATTTATTCATAATTTAAAAAAAAAAATTTCAAGACCAAAACTTTTCTTGGGAAAGCAACCTGTTCAGTTTAGTGCTGTATTTAGCATCTAAACTCTAAAGGGGCTGTCCGTTAATCACGTGAGGTTCGAAAGGGGGAGGGGCTCGACAAAAATCACGAAATATCACTAGGGGGGAGGGGGGTATAGTAAGATATCACGTATACTTATTTTTTCGTCAAACGAGTTATTTCTAAACCGAAAAGCGGTGTGTGTGTAGTGTGACCTGACCTTGACTCGCCGTTGCCAGGCCATTTTTATACCAGTCAAAAACAACCTGCAACCTTTCTGTCCACACATTTTTATCATGGTCATGATCATTTTCTAGAATAACATTAGATTATACTTTGTACCTACCTTGTATATTTAAAAATAATATTACAAAAATTTTAAGATTATTAAATAAAATACAAATTTTGTAGGTAGGTACTAAAAAATACAAGTGATTTTTGGTGGGGGAGGGGGGTAGTCAAAAACCTCACCATGTATCACCAACGGGGAGGGAGGGGTTAAAAATGGTTTAAAAAAACATCACGTGATTAATGGACAGCCCCAAAGCAAACTTTTTTCTTTGTCTAGTAAAGTGTGCCGTAAACCCGTAAGCCATCATGTTTACGTCTGGTAACTTTCTTGAAGGCCACCATTCCTTTTGTTATTAGCGTATGGTATATTACCCGTGGAAATCAATTGACCTTGGCAGCGGTTCAATATAGGTTGATGTAAACAGTATACACCATTTAAATGAAATAGCAATACGATTTTCATCCCCCCCCCTTAATGGCGTTGTTGCCAGCAATAGATAAGGGGATAAATTATATACTGTATATAATTTATATACTATAGAGTTGGCTGGTGTTTTCGGTAAAAAGGAAGATGCGGTAGAGCATGGTCAGAAAATGTAGCTAGTATGGTACTCGAACCAACAACCTTTCGGGTGACAGTCATTCCAAAGTCTATTCCACCACTCCATACGTGTTGGCTGGCGGCTTCTTTCAGATTCTAGTTTCTGCAGCTTCACCTATCACTGGTGGTAGCCACCTAAGGCGCCCATTCCACCGACCGGCTAGGGCTATTTACAAAAACGGTGACGTGGTAGCAGACATTCAAGACTTAGGCGCGGTTTCCACCGAGCTCGCATATTGCAGAATTGACGGAAATGGTTATTTTCCTCTATGCCATAGTTAAAATTGATCAATGATCATAGAGTAAAATCACAAACTAAAATTAAAAAAATGGCGTCATGGGACATGTTAAGTACAAACATTTTAATAGATTTTTATATAAAGAAAAATTCTAATTTCCGTCAATGTCATTTGCATTCTGCAATGCGAGGTCGGTGGAAACGCCACCTAAGTCTTGAATGTCTGCTACCACGTCACCGTTTTTGTAAATAGCCCTAGCCGGTCGGTAGAATGGGCGCCTTAAAGAAGTTACTAACATTCAGTTGTTCAGTATATAAGTGGCGCTATTTGGCGCGGGCCCAAGAGACCAAATGGCAGATCCAGGTCTGACTTTTCCATATTCCTGTTTCTAGGTTAGACGAAATATTGAGGCGTCCAGGTAAATGATGCATGCGTTTGCTATTATACCATTATACCAACGCCACCTGAGTCAACACGATGGCAACCTACCGCAATTAAAGCTTCGTTATTGTTTTATTTGATGCGTCATGCACAAGTGCTGAAAACAATTGATTTGTTTTCCTCAAAGAATGAGACGTTGCTCGCGTAGTACCTTTACTAGTAAACAACAGTCAGCTTATAAAATGGAGTAAACAGAATATTCAGCAATGACCGCTCATGTTCTTCAATGGCAGTCGGCGCTGGGAACTACTTACAGGCTTTTAAGGGTCAGCAATAATGCTGCGACGTACTAGTAGTTATAGGCTGCAGACTAATAATTATTATAAAAAATGTCTTTTTGTTCTACTACTAAGCCTACCTAGTGGAGTTTTTATATTTAAAATTTTTATACTTTTATATACGTAGGTACGTTTTTGCTTTCCAATTTATACGTAGTATAAGGAAAGCTTTGTGATGGTCGAAATTTTCGATTCCGAGATTTCAACGGATTTACACGTTTTGAGGTCCCAGGAACCCAAAAAAGTGGTTTTTACGAAATGTATGTCTGTCTGTCTGTCGCTCTGTCTGTCGCTCTGTCTGTCGCTCTGTCTGTCTGTTCATCGATTTCCGGGCAAACTACTCGGTCGATTATGATTAAATTCGGCACGTAAGTTCACAAAAATCATAACTCGGGACCATTTTTATTTTATTTTGGGCTAATTCAATTTGGGGGGGTTTTATTCTCAAAAAACTCATAAAAAACGTCTAAAAAAATTATTTCTGAAAAACGGCTCTAACGATTTCTTTTAAATTCACATATATTATAGTCGTTATTAATGTTGACAAAATGCGGGGGGTCGCTTGCCCCTTGATAGTTTGCTTCTGGGGGTAAAAAAAATAAAAATAACTAAATTTTAATGAAAAATAACTAAAAAATAATTTTACTGCGAAACCTTTCTAACGATGATTTCTACCTTCAGGCATGTTTTAGGTGTTAAATTGAGTAACGAAACCGGACGGGTTACTTGCCCAAAAAAAAAACTATTTGGTTTTGTGCAAAAAACATTTTTTGAAAAAATTATAGAAAATTCACACTCAAATGCATGGCGTGCTCTGCCATTATTGCTGTGTATTAATGTTTTGGTCTGACCTATATAGAGTTGTTTACTTCACCTCCAGAGACGTTAGATGGACAACCCCCCCCCCCCCCCCCGTCCCGAGACATCGGAAATTTAACCATAGGAAAATTGTTTACCATGAAATTACTCATTTTCTCTATCTACTAATTTTGATAAATTGGAAAGCATGTTCGAGTAAACTCGGACCGGTTCTTTTATTTTCACTCGAGTTGTGCTGTTGCAATACTTGGATGTGATTGACGTATTCTTCTGGTATTCCTCTCTTGTTTAGGCAGTCTTAACACGGGACATGTTACGCAGCAAAGTTCTACATATCATAAACATGCCACAAACTGGTAGCAGCCCATTGGTCTCTTGATTTCAGACATTATTAACATTGTTCCCGTAAGCATTTTGGGCCATTGGCAAACTGGTATACGTCCTCGATGTCAAGCTAAATCGACTACAAGCCATAATGGACAAGCTGTGAAAAGTTGACCATCGGTGCAGTGTAACAGGTGCATTAACCCATGGGCACTTGGGGCACAGGCCCACGCCCCCCCCCCAGAAATGCCTAAAATTCCGGCCCCCCAGAATGAGATATTTTTATATTAAAATATAAAAAAATTAGAAATTAAAAGTTTTGAAATTAAGAATAAAATATAATAAAAAAATAACATGTTCTCCTGGGGGAGACCCCCGGCCCCCGCCCCTGTTCCCAATTACATATATTATTAATTTTCTGTAATTTATAAACCTTATTCCTCTCACAATGCGTAGTATCCCAATATTTCAATAACTTTTACCCGAAGGTGACCTCTACTAGTTCACAATTATATTAATTCCCTGTAATACATATATCAACCTTAAATTTATTGCTTTCAAAATAAGTAAAACCTCAATATTTTTCAGCCTTATTTTTCAAAAAACTTCACCCGTGGGAAACCCCGGGCCCACCTTGTTAGCAATTATTTCAGGTCTGTTTTCGCTAAATTTCTCCCTCGTGGGAGACCCCCGGGTCCCCCTTCACATCCTCCGAACCGAACCGAACTAGGGTCATTATTTTAAAAGCTGCTTCCCTATTTTATACACTTTTATCGAAATGGGTGGAGGGGCGCCAAATTATACACCGCCCTCTTCGAAAACATATCGTTACACCACTGACAAGTGCCTCCCCCTTTTATGAGGTCTGGGACCAGAGGCGGACGTAGCGACCGGCACTGCGGGCAATTGCGCCCCCTCCCCCCTTTGGGCAGCAGTTATATTCTTTGCCTCTAAAATCTAAGTGTTACAGCACTCAAAATGCGCAAAACCTCACTATTTCAGCCCTATTTTTCAAAAATTTTCTACCGGGGGAGACCCCCGGGCCCCCCTTGTCCATAATTATATTGTTTCTTTGTAATATGTACACTTACTTGCTCTCAAAATGTGGAAACTCCCAATATTTCAGCCCTCTCTCTCCTGAGTAACTTTTATGAAAATGGGTGGAGAGGCGATTGTACTACACCTTCGAAAACCTATCGTTACGCCACTGACAAGTGCCTCCCCCTTTTATGAAGTCTGGGACCGCCTCTGTCTGGAACCGCCTCGTCCGCCTCTGGTTTGCACTCACGGCCCCCCATATCTTGTGCCCCCCCCCCACAGGGGTTAATCCGGCAATGAACAGGTGGAAACATGACTTAACCAAGTACAGTTACGAGTCATGTAGAATACCAAGTTATGGTTAGTTTCGAACATACAACAATTCACCAAAGCGGAAACCGCCAACGGCCTTACCATGTTGATTCCATTAGAGCAGAGCAAGTTTCAAACTGCGGCAACTTGGTAGTGTGCACAGCGTTGGCAGGGGAACCTGGTGGGACATGATAACGCGCTTAGGCAGAATAAGTCGAGTCCTGGTCACCTCCGATCTAATCGTGTGACTTAACCATGTTCCCCAAGTGGTTCGGAATCCACTATAATCAGGAGGTCCACCCTGTTAGTCAACTCCCCTTTCCCCGAGGTGATAGAGTCTGCCCTATGGGTGCCTTAAGTTAACAAACAGACTCACTCCCCCCGCCAGGCTGACAGGGTTGCTTAAAGCAAAAATGCTGAAAGCAGGCGTTAGAAACAACCAAAGCGGAAACCCCAAGTCATTGCAATTCCTGTGGTTTTATGATTATGCAACCGTGCACCATTCAAGTTTTTTGTCCATGGCCTTGTACAGAAATTAATTATTGTGCTTTGGGACATATCTGTCTCTGATTAGCGTCCGTCTGTCCATGAATTTCCCTGGCAATCCTTCTAGATACACAGGGGTCATATTCAACTACAAGAGAAAACCAGTCCCTGGCACCAAAGTCCTCGGCTACGCACTGGAATAAACAGCCATGGGCCTCACCTTACCGACCTGTGGTGGTACGATTGTCTGCCACCCGAGTGAATTGAGTTTAATTCCGGGTCGGGGTTAATTTTTTTTGACGTGACGAAGCGAGCGTCCGCCACCGACAGGGGAAAGGTTGGATTGCCGGAACTAAAGTACCTATTCACTGTAGTTGGACCTACTAACAAAATCTTACTAATTTATTTATATTAAAAAATAAGGACTTTTTGTTCTATTACTAAGCCAGCGTAGCGGAGTTAGGGCTATATAGCCCTCTCTTACACCCAACTAGGAAGGTCCGGGACCGCCTGCTTTACATACCCTCCGAAGCATGGCCGGAACCAGCAATCTCTCGGGTGAAAGCCCTAGTCCGGACCACTGCTCTACATGTCCTGACAATGTTGAAATGTTGAAATAAATGCAACACTATTAACTATTTATTAAACCATGGCCAGTGGCCATAGCTTGTGGATACACACTGTCCATGAGCCCAATGAGAAATATGTACACACTCTTGCTATGGGTTATGCCCATATGGAAAATACATACATATTGTTCTCAGTGACCCTGTACATTCAAACTGGGATCGTCTCGAGCTTAGGCGCTTATTCCACCGACCGGCTAGGGCTAAATACAAATACGGTGACGTGGTAACAGACATTCTAGACTTAGGCGGGGTTTCCACCAACCTCGCATTGCAGAATGCAAATGACATTGACGGAAATGTTTGTTTTACTCTATGCCATAGTTAAAATTGATCAATGATCATAGTAAAATCTCAAACAAACAAACTAAAATTAAAAAATGGCGTCATGGGATATGTTAATTACAAACATTTTAATAGATTTCTATAAAAAGAAAAACAAATATTTCCGTCAATGTCATTTGCAATCTGCAATGCGAGGTCGATGAAAACCCGGCCTAAGTCTTGAATGTCTGCTACCACGTCACCGTATTTGTATTTAGCCCTAGCCGGTCGGTGGAATATGCCCCCAAGAGAAGTTGAGTGAGGGGCGATTGTTGTGCAGTTACGTGAGTACATAAATGAAATACTAAATGACAGTTAAAGCGCCAAACGATTTGTTAAAAATAGGTTATTGTAACTTATTTTAGCACTACCAGCAGCAAGGCCAAGGGGGGGGGGGTGGGTTCGTGGGGATTCAACCCCCCCCCCCCCAAATGAAAGGTTATTATACGGTTATTACTAGATATTACTAGTTATTACTAGATATGAAAGGTTGATACTAGATAGAATCGGATTTTGAGAGGAAAAATAAAAACCACTATCCCCCCCCCCACGAAAAAAAATCCTGCCTACAGCCTTGACCAATAGTACTGCAGTTCTACTATTATCGTATTGAATTTTTATTTCGTACACATATCCCCTTGATGCTTGATGATATCGTTTCCGTCAGCCAGGCCGGTAATTCAAAAATCGGGCTCAAGTTTGCCGATTGTCACTGTTATAAACGTGTTTAATTAGAATTTACAGGAGATGATCGTGTAAAGCCAAATTAGGCCTATAAAATAGTATCATCGTAACGGCCCCGAGAACATTGAATGTAACTTATACGACATGTTGCATATATGCCGTACTACTAGTATATCACGAATGTAAACAGATAAAAGCAAACAGGCCACTCTACTATAGCTTCATCTTGCATATGATAGCATTATCTAGGGAAATAAATATACAAAAAAGATTGCCAAACGTAAATATACCGCGTAAACATAAGTGCACCAGTCAGGATATTTAAGGTGTCCATTACACAAAAGCTTTCTTATTTCTGCAATAATAATAGATCAAAAAATTGTGTAAAGCAGAAATTGATTTATTATCATTAATGGGGTTTGGGTCACGCCGAGTAGTTTTTTATTGTTTTTTATTCAGCTCGTATCTGTACTTGGTTAAATCATGCTATCGCCTGTTTCATTGCGTCAATGGTAAACTTGTCTCAGCTTGTCCATTATCGCTTGTAACCGGTTGACATCGAGAACGTATACCAGTTTGCCAATGGCAATTACGGAAACAACACAAATAATGTCCGAAATCCATGGGGTCGTTGGCATTGGGCAAGGGACCTGATCATGGCGATTATAATCCCGGGGTTTATTTAATACCATGTCACGTGATGGGATTAATTCAATTGTTTATAATAAAAGACAAGCAAATTTCAGATTTTTGTAATTTTTGATGTTGGTAATCGATCGTCGCAGTGCTAAGGGCGGAAACTTCAAATGTCAACAATTGAATTATCTTCAGCTATATTTTTGGTGGGTTTCTTCATTTTTTCTGCCTTAGATTTAGACAAATTATTTATAAACCTTAATATATTAATTCAAAATATTAAAACTTGTTTATTTCTAGGGCGATGTGTGTTTATATTTGCTATTTATATTTGCTACGGCAGCGTCGCGTCAGTTCAGTTGTTCAGCATTCCCAGCATCACAATTTAAAAATACTGAAATTTGCTTTTCATTTATTTTAAACAATTGAATTAATCCCATCACGTGACATGGTATTTAATTAACCCATCCCGGGGCTGGAGACCGTTATCAATATGGCTGCTAGTGTAGCCTGCACAAGAGAAGTAAGCAATTTGTCGGGGAAACCCAGTGATAAGTGTAGCCTGCACAAGCTAAGTACAAAGTTTTTGACCGGGCTCAGGTATCCGTTCTGCTATGCTGCAATGTGTAAGACTTCGATATTTTTTGCGTTGGTACTTATCTCTGATAGTTGGCTTATGGTTAACGGGTACCTCGTAAGGCATATTATGGCTCCCGCCGCTCCAGTTAATGTATTTCTATGAATTAACCCCGTTATTATTATCACCATGATAAAGCTGCTGCTGATTCCAATTGGACCTGTTATGGCAGGCTCTTGACAATCTCAGTTCGAATATACACCGAGAATGCTAATCATTATTATTTCTTTCCTATTTACATATGTGTGTATGGGGAAATTTTCAGTTTCGAAATTTCAGAGGATTTACACGTTTTGAGGTCTCAGGAACCAAAAAAAGTGTCATTTTTTAACGAAATAACTGCCTGTCTATCTGTTCGTCGATTTGTGGGCAAACTACTCCATGAATTTTGTTAAATGTTTGAAGAAATTAGGAAAATTCACTCTCCACTAGGCCTACATTGCATAACCTGTCATTACTGCTGTGTTATATTACATTGATTCGTTCTTGACTATGCAATTGCCCCACCGATTCTTTCAGTGCTTTGCGATAGGGAAAGGCGAGGCAGCCGAAGTGTATCCCTAGGACATTTATTTACTATGAAATTGAACTTCTCTTATTATTGTATCTATCTCGGCACCTGACGAAGCAGTAGAATATCTGAAAGCGTATTTTCAAACGTTTCGTCAACATCTGCGGTCGACATCTTCAGTGGAACTGCGTAGACTTCTAATTTTGTGTCTCGGAGGCTCAGCAGCAACTGATTGGGCAAAGTCTTACGCTCCCACCTTTTAAGGAGCTTTTCGCTCCTCCGAGTCATGAGTTTTCAATGCGAGACTTATTATTGATAGTTCATTACTACGGTCACTCGGGCAGCTCTAAATTTAGATTGTTATCCCATAATGGTTTTCTGTTAGCAGGATTCGTTTACAAACAACAATTTGCAGCCATATCCCTATTCCCTTGAATAAACAATGAAGTAGGTTCTAACTATGAGGTACGAGTACACTATATTTCTGTCATTAGCGTTGGCTAATAGCTCTAACAAGAAGGAAACATGGAATTTCCATGGACTTCAAAGCTGTCAGAGGTTACACGAGTTGTTGCTCTAATAAACAACAACGCGATTTTACCGGGCAATGCGGGAAATTCAGGAAGACTAAGCTAGTTGCTTTCCAATTTATACGTAGTATAAGGAAAGCTTTGTGATAGTCGAAATGTTCGATTCTGAGATTTCAACGGATTTACTCGTTTTGAGGTCCCAGGAACCTTCTTACGAAGTGTCTGTCACTCTGTCTGTTCATCGATTTCCAGGCAAACCAGCCTACTCGGTCGATTTTGACGAAATTCGGCATGTAGGTTCACAAGAATCATACCTCGAGACAGTTTTTATTTTTATTTTGTGCTAACTCAATTTTGGGGGGTTTTATTCTCAAAAACCTCCAAAAAAAGTATAAAAAAATTATTTCTCACAAACGGCTACAACGATTTATTTTTAAATTTACAGACATTGTAGTCGTTATTCATGTTAACAAAATGCGGGGGTCACTTGCCCCTTGATAGTTTGCTTCTGGGGGTAAAAAAAATGAAAATAACTAAATTTTAATGAAAAATGACAAAAAAAAAATCGAAACCTTTCTATCGATGATTTCTACCTTCAGGCATGTTTTTTAGGTGTTAAATTTAGTAGCGAAACCGGACAGGTTGCTTTCCCAAAAAACTATTGGTGTTGTGCATTTTTATTTTTATTTTTTATTTTTATGATGAAAATTCACGCTCTGAAAATGCATTGCGTGCCCTGCCATTATTACTGTGTGGTAATGTGTTGGTCTGACCTAGCTAGACTTTGCCTCACCTCCAGTAAAGACAGGTGGACAACCCCCCCCCCCCATTTAACCATAAGACAATTATTTACCATGAAATTACACATTTTCTCTATTACTTATTGATAAATTTGAAAGCATGTTCGATTAAACTCGGACCGGTTCTATAAGAAGCTTCAAACACTGACCGTGTAAATAAAGAAATAATGACTTTTTGATATGTTACTAAGCCACCTAGTGGAGTTAGGGCTATGAAGCACTCTCCTAACGCAACTGGGAAGGCCGCCTGCTTAACATGCTTTCCAATGCGAAAATGCAGCGAGTGTGGGACTCCATCCAACAACCTTTTGGGGGAAAGTCAGAGTCCGTACCACTACTCTACATGTCGTGCTGACAGTGTATATATTGTCAGCAACAACCTAACAGTGGCGGATCCAGAGGGGGGGTTGGGGTTCGGAGGTGTTCAAATTATGGTAGATTTTTAGGTAGATTCTCATTTATTGTGTAATAAAATAATTTAAATTAATACAATAAGTAAACATTAAATTTGATAAAAAATATAAACACAGTTTTGTATGCACAAACAAAATTGCGTTCATTCCTATTTACAAGACTAAAGCTGGCCATTGACGAGGGCTCCAAACGGACTCGCGCCAAGCCAAATGGCGTTAGCGCCATTTAGAGGGGTCATCACGACTACGCTAAACCAGTCGCTCCAAATCTTTCAAATTTTACAGTGTAAAAGTACTTTCCATATCGTCACACTGTACAATTTGAAAGATTTGGAGCGACTGGTTCAGCGTAGTCGTGATGACCCCTCTACATGGCGCTAACGCCAAATGGAACAGGACGCGCCATTTGGCTTGGCGCGAGTCCGTTTGGAGCCCCCGTGAATGGCTAGCTCTACGGACGGGCATTAGTGCAAGCAACAGAGATAGGTTCGCCCCCCCCCCCCTTGAGAAATGTCTGTATCCGCCACTGCAACCTAGTGACCTAGTTGCGTGGCTTCTAATGTGAAGTGAGCAATTATAAATTTAGATAATAAACGTAAATTAATTTTCGAGTTAAAAATCCATTAGCGGAAAAATGTGGAGTCGGCGGCATCTTGTTTAGTTTTACTTAAGCCATATTTAATGTTGGTCACAATGTACATAAGCCCAATTCTCACGCAGAGCCTTTAAGCGCTGCTATGAGAAGCCTCCTCGTAATTGCTCTGATACTGCCATAGTAATAATAAGTCTCTTTAATGACCAATAACTGCAGTTTCTAACTGAAGGACATACTGCAGTTAACTGAACTTTTTCAACACATGTGCGTACTGCATGTGCTTGTGGGAACATGGGTGATGACTCATATCCAAATGGTGGTTGGTTTTAAACCCATTAGCCGCACATTCCACCGACCAGCTAGGGCTATTTACAAAAACGGTGACGTGGTAGCAGACATTCAAGACTTAGATGGAGATTCCACCGATCTCGCATTGCAAGAATGCAAATGAAATGTTTGTTTCCCTCTATGCCATAGTTAAAATTGATCAATGATCATAGACTAAAATCACAAACAAACAAACTAAAATTAAAAAATGGCTTCATGGGACATGTTAATTAGAAACATTTTAATAGATTTCTATAAAAAGAAAAACAAACATTTCCGTCAATGTCATTTGCATTCTGCAATGCGAGGTCGATGGAAACCCGCCTATGTCTTGAATGTCTGCTACCACGTCACCGTTTTTGGAAATAGCCCTAGCCGGTCGGTGGAATGGGCACCTTAGAATAGACCCATACCAGGGGGGGGGGGAGGATGCAATGATATGGAATGAAACATAACCAAAACCTTTGAAGGTAATAGAAATGCAGAATGTATGATAATTGAGTGAAAGAGATTACAATATCAATTAATGGAAGCGATAACCTCAAATGTCAGACGGAATAAAATATTCTATAAATTTTGGGTATGAAATAAATTAATAAATTTGTATGAACAAAATATTCAGATTTTGATCGGTATTATATGAATTCAAAAGTTGTGTTCATTTCTGTCTGTCTTTGAACTACTGAGGGTAATTTAAATTACCCGGTGGATAATTGTCTGCCAAGAAAAAATGAGACAACTTCAATTGTAATTTAATTGTCATAATTATATTCGAAATCACTCTTGTCATATCCTTAGAAATGCAGGTAGGGCTGTCTATGGTGTTCATAGGCGGACTTGGGGAGGGGCAGGGGAATTTAAAAAGGAACTTGTTTGTCAAAAAGCTCATATGTACTATCCAGTAGTAAACATCCGCCTTTATAGTGTTCAGTTTTTATTTCACTGTTATGTACAATCGACACGTGAACATACAGTTATGCTCGTTAAGTTCACAAGACACAGTAGCAGAAGAGAATTTCCGGAACTAATAAGTGATGAGTGAACTACTGTCTGGTGCAGACTGACACCCTTTATCTACAAGGCCAGCCGTATGTGATGCTGTCGCTGTCAGAGATAACCCTGATTTCAGCAGCCAAAGCTCAGCAAGTTAACATCTAGCATGCGTGGGCCGTATGTTTTTAGTTGATACGCCTGTTATTGTTTTCACGGGACTCCGGAAACCGCGGTATCTCAACTGAGGAAATTATTCCGTAATGCGGGCAGAAATCCCACTATATTAAATTCAGGGGAACCACGTATCGAGGACATTTCCACCTCTTCATGAAGCGTCCAAAAAAATGTCCTACTTTTTAGAATTTGACGTTTCCCAACATTGTGACTTTCATCAAAAACAAATTTTCAAGCATTTTTTCAATTATGATTAGGCTCCAAAACATCTATTTAATCTATCAATATAATTTAATCCCATATTGTATGACTCAACTTCTAGGTCCAAGTGAACTGTGAACTAAATGTGAAGAACTGAATCAATAAAAACATTTTAAAAACTTACTATTTTTCCTTGCATATAAAGCGGTGTTAGATGATTACGGAAAAGATCTGATCATAGCTCTATAGCCCTTCATTTACCAAAACGTATCAGGTAGACCTTGATGTTCCTTACATTGCCCGATAACTCATTGGCAATCGCCACTTTTCCACTGACCTGTAAAAGCTTTTAAATTAAATAAGTCGCACCAGACCGAGCATCATATCAGTGGCCTCATTACACTCATTTCCAAAATAAAAGCCGCTGTTGTTTTGCGAGACTTTGAGGGTCATCTGAGTTTACTGAGCTCTTTTGAACCGTAATCTACCTTACTGATGACTTATGAGTGCGCAGTGATTGAGACCGTGAGATTATTTTGATCAAGTTATCAAAGTTAAGTACATAAGCGCTATACAAGGTGAAACTCCTTGTCCCCGTATTATACAAACCACTGGAAAGTGCTCGATAAGATAAAAGATGTTGTTGAAAGCAAGTGATTGGCAAGTTGTAATGAAGAGGATGAAGTGATTATACAATAGCGTTATCCCATCGGCTTATAATTTTTTGTAGAGCCATATGTTCGATGGCAAAGTGGCATCGTGCTTGTACTTGTGCGAGTCTCTACACGCTATGGGATCGGAGACGAGTCGTAACTCAACACAGGTACTAACATAAAGAGGCGACTGAAGAGGACAATCGGATGCATTCACTCATTAATGTGTTTGAATGCGATCAACCATTTTCTAAAAAAACAAAAACAAATCCCAAATAGGCATACATTTCCCCTCATTCCTTATATGGTGTTAAAGTTAACATTTCTGTCACTTCTTTTTAATTGTATGGTATCAACCCCAGTTACCTTCGGATCACTCAAAAATTTCAAAGTTTTCAGTACCTATACCAGTATACCTGTATGTATTGTACATTGCGTGAGCTAGTGTATGTAATGATGGTCAGATAGCGCCTGCCTCGCAATGTTCCTTTGGCCTAGGGCCTATTCCGCCTATAGAGATCGGCCTCGGTGGCATGCTGCTTGTGCTTGTGCGAGTCTGCACACCATGCGATCGGAGACATGTAACTCAACGCAAGCATCAGGACATGTAGAAGAGTGATGCAGACTCCGGCTTTCACCCTAAAGGTTGATGGTTCGAGTCTCACAACACTTGCTACATTTTCTGGCCATGCTTCGGAGGGCATGTCAAGCAGGTGGTCCCGGGTCTTCCTAGTTGAGTGTAAGAAAGGGCTTTATTAACGCTAGGTTGGCTTAGTAATAGTACAATGAAAGTCCATATTTATTTCATTTTATTTAAGCATTAAATTACTTAGTGAGACGACTTCATTCAAAAGTGTTGGCTATTTAGTTTGATTAATCTTTATAAAAAAAGCTTAACACTAATTTTGCCTAAATTTTGACAGTTCCCTTGTGCGGTTGTCCCCCCCCCCCCTCCCCCGTTTGTATATTTGTCTACCATTAATAATACTTACTTACTTCGCGTGTCCAGGGAGACACGCATTTAATGGGTTGTCCAATATTTAGCAGCTTGGAAGGCTTTGTCGTTTCCTTTGTGCTGGTCGTCAATCATGCATTATTAATAATACCAGTTGAAATTTACAAATTAAAATTCATTAGGCTACATTCAAGTTTTCTAAATTTTACATTTTCGTAATATTTTATGGTGATTGACATTAGAGAAACAGTTTTTGCAACACATGTTCACCATGAGTTTGACCTGTGATACTATAAAAAATTATATGGTGAAAGAATAATCAGAAGAATTTAGAGTTGACTATGGCCCACGAACTTGCCAATGTCAAAGTTCAAAAGTCAAGTTAAATTATTACTTGTGTTTGGGAGATATAGGCCTACGAAAGATAAGAAGTATCCCGAAAAAAATAAGTGCACGTACCGTATTGTAATAGGTCCTTTTCCGCGTGGCTATTGTTTAGGGAGGGGGGGGGGGGGGGTAACGTTCGTTTGAGCACTGTTAAGGCGACCATTCCACCGACCGGCTAGGGCTATTTACAAAAACGGTGACGTGGTAGCAGACATTCAAGACTTAGGCGGGGTTTCCATCGATCTCGCATTGCAGAATTGACGGAAATGTTTATTTTCCTCTATGACCTAGTAAAAATTGATCAATGATCATACAGTAAATTCACAAACAAACTAAAATTAAAAAATGGCGTCATGGGATATGTTAATAACAAACATTTTAATAGATTTCTATAAAAAGAAAAATTCAAATTTCCGTCAATGTCATTTGCATTCTGCAATGCGAGGTCTGTGGAAACGCCACCTAAGTCTTGAATGCCTGCTACCACGTCACCGGTTTTATAAATAGCCCTAGCCGGTCGATGGAATGTGCACCTAAAATCATGTGATACAGTTATGTAGCCTTTGCCCATGTGAAAGGGCTGTATGTATTGGTTTCTCTGTGAGATGTCTCAAATTATTATAGGCTGGAAGGGAATTCCTGGATTTAATGTAAATCTATATAAAGTAATTAATAGCATTAAAAAGAACCGGTCCGAGTTTACTCGAACATGCTTTCCAATTTATCAATTAGTAGATAGAGAAAATGAGTAATTTCATGGTAAATAATTTTCCTATTGTTAAATTTCGGGCATCTGGGGGGGGGGAGGGGTTTGTCCACCTGACGTCACTGGACGTGAAGTATATTCCAGATAGGTCAGACATTACATTACCACACAGCAATAATGGCAGGGCACGCAATGCATTTCAGCGTGAATTTTCATTTTTTCAAAAACATTTTTTTGCACAAAACCAAATAGTTTTTTGGAAAAGCAGCCTGTCCGGTTTCGTTACTCAATTTAACACCTAAAACATGCCTGAAGGTGGAAATCATCTATAGAAAGGTTTCGAATAAAAATTATTTTATAGTCATTTTTCATTAAAATTTAGTTATTTTTATTTTTTTACCCCCAGAAGCAAACTATCAAGGGGCAAGCGACCCCCCGCATTTTGTTAACATTAATAACGACTACAATATATGTGAATTTAAAAGATATCCTTGGAGCCGTTTTCGAGAAATAATCTTTTTAGACGTTTTTTATGAGTTTTGAAAATAAACCCCCCCCCCCCAAATTAAGTTAGCCCAAAATAAAAAAAAATTGTCCCGAGGTATGATTTTTGTGAACCTACATGCCGAATTTCATCAAAATCGACCGTGTAGTTTGCCCTGAAATCGACGCACAGACATACAGAGCGACAGACAGAGCGACAGACAGACATTTCGTAAAAACCACTTTTTTGGGTTCCTGGGACCTCAAAACGTGTAAATCCGTTGAAATCTCGGAATCGAAAATTTCGACCATCACAAAGCTTTCCTTATACTACGTATAAATTGGAAAGCCATAATTCTATGTTTGTAAGCAGCTTATTCGTTAACTGTAGTAAATAAAATAGATTTAGACCCCTATTCTATCAACCATCTGTAGTCGAGTTGATATTACTCTTCACTCCATTATAACTAGAATGACGAGCCTGCTTAACAAACACTCACATTTAGACCACTTTTTAATAAACTAACCGTATATAGAAGAAAGTAATAATAATAAATAAATAATAATAACAATTCGTGTATTTCTCACAAGATTGACATAACAACATATATTGTAGGTCCCCTTAACCTAATGGTGTGCGGGGTACCTACCAACTCTAGCTGGCAAAATGTATTAATGTAATAATCACACAAGCACAATCGCAATAACTAAGCAACAACAATACCTATAGGTACATACTTATACCCATACTGCAAAGTAGGCTGCAGTGCCTCTGGTATACTCCAATTTGGCCCTTATATACTACAATAATGCCTCACAGTAGTCAGTAATATGTTTTCTATTTAAAATATCTAAATTTACTTGCTGAAAATGCCTGTTTATGTTGTTTTCATTACCATTAATTCAGTCAATACATACCTGTAGGTAGAATTTATTGTTTATATTCTACTCTCAGAATAAATCTTTTCTATGGATTATTGTACAATGTATTGGTGTATGCTGTTTTAGTACAATTAAATAATTTTCTATTCTATTCTATACGTCTCATAACATCGTAACATACTGGCACCTGGCCTGACTTCGCAAATACCCCTAAACATGCTCCTTACGGAAGTAGGTCCGACAGTGTCAACATGTCTGCGACACACAGTATTATTGCGGTTGTGTGTTTCATAAATAATTGCAAGGACCTACCAACTATATCATTGTTGTTTACTACCATTCATACTTGTAAGTGTCAACTGCCGCAAATGAGAACGGGTAATATCTGGTGGCTGACAGTCTGGAATATTTAAGAGTAGACTATAGTACAATAGTAGGCTAATAATAGTAGATTGATTTTGTTTTGTTTTTTGAAGGACTTTTTTTATGGACCTAGGCCTACTTGTCCAATGCCAATGACCCCGTGGACCCGGGATTTCAGACATTATTTGTATTGCTTCCGTATGCATTTTTGGCCATTGGTAAACAGGTATACTTTCTCGATGTCAACCTGTACCGGCCACAAGGGGGATAATGAACAAGCTTACCCTTGACGCAATGAAACAAGCGAAAGCATTACTTAACCATGTACAGATATATTCTTTAAATATATAGGCGGCTAGATAATACTGATAAACAGGGGCGGATTTGGCTTTGTGCGGATATAGACACTGACCTTGTCGTGGACATTAAATTATTGGATGGGGCGGGGGGGGGGGGGGTGTTCACTAATAATTAGACTATTTTTTATTTTAAAAAAAGTTTATAATCAAAATAACCTACTTTATTATCCTTAACTAAAATTCTACAAATAATTATTTTACATTTCTTTACATAATATGCACAAAAACAATATTTAATGTACGCGCGCGCGGATACAGGCATTTGCCTGAGTTGCCTATTGGTAAATCCGCTACTGCAGCTAAACCTAATGCTACCTATTTTTAACAGTTCAAACTGAAAGAAATGGCTTAACAAACCCGGTGCCTTGGACAGCTTTTGCTTGGCACAAGAAACCACTCTTCCTTGTCTTAGAACACCATCAAAGCTTTGAGCTGCGAAATTGTTGAGGTGTCTTGCGTTAGAAACGCAGCCAAGATACAGGAAACATGGAGGTTGTTGTTACAAAGAAATCAGGGACGCTAAGCTGATGTTCGGTAATCGGTATGGTATCTTTCAGAAAGAATTGCTGTGCCGTGTAGTGTTCCTTACTGAGACTTTTCAATGGGACCAGCCCCAAATCAACAAAGCTTTCTTTGTGAATTCACAGTATGTATCAGAGCAAATCCAAAACAATTGCCAAAATGATCGTTTTCTTCGCAATTGATCCGGGATTGTGGACCCTTCGCGAGTTCTTTCACACTGACGTAATGGTGCATGTGACATGTGAATGATAAGCGCGGGTTCTTCAGAGGAAGCTAAAGCGCGCTGCAGGCTCTTCATTGCGAGCTTGACAGTTGCTGATACTGAGTGCCCAGTAACGGGTGCGACTCGGTCTTAACCGAGGACGTACTAAGTGCGAATTAAATATCCATTTACGAAACTTACCATTTAATACTCCTAAGCTACCGTTGAATTACAAATATTTCTAGTCATGGGTAAAAGGTATGTATTTTGCTTTATAGTCTATTTTTTTGTTTTTAACCTTTGGTGATATTCTAAGCTTTTAGAGTTTAAGTTTAAGTTTTTTTAATGTGTTTTGATCGCATCTTCTCCTCCGAAGTACCTGACAGTGAGTCCAACCAAATTGTTTACAATGTTTGTGAACAATCCAATTCTCTGTTATACCTATCCTACCTGTATAGGGTAACTCTTGGCGGCTGAAAATAACTGGCTTGGATGGAGCCATCCCTCGAGACTTAATTGCAGCATAAAGGTAGTGTGGAAATACCTATTTTTGTACCGATTTTATTATCCTGTTTTGGTACTGCCCTACTCAGTTCAGAACTTTTATATGCCCATTGACATTATTACATATGCTTACTGCACCTAGGCATTTTGTAATATTTTAATAGTGTAATTCAAGTAATCCCTCTATCTTGAATTGTTTAAACTTTGAACCAACTAAAAAAAACAATGGTGCTCGATTGTCTGCGAGACTGCGGTGACCTCGGCAGTTTTTTAGTGCCACCCCCCGTTCGCCCCTTTTAGTTCAGTTATTTTATTTTTTTATAAAAAGTTTAATCGCGTGCAAACAATTTAATGAATGTATCCGATTAACCTCTTCAATCGCCTCACTATGTAACCTAATAGGTACTTGTGTCGAGTTACGACACGTCTCCGATCCAAGGTGTGTAGAGATTATGGGGACGGTGTAACCAATCAAATGACTAAGCAGGGTTCGAACTATCTTTTGGTATAATTGAATTTTTTTCGGTGGGCCGGAATGGGGAGTTCCCCCCCCCCCCCCCGGGTATAGGTGACGTCTCGGAGTTTTCTTATGTAAACATATTATATCAAATTGCCCATCAAATGAAAGCTCTGCTACCTATGTGAAACTTTTATTTTTTTACTTTATATTGGTTTTACGGTAATTGTGGATATAAAAGTCTTAGTTACGACTGTGCCTTTTCCTCTTGAAATTATGATATTATTATAACTTGTGCAATTTGACGTGCAATATGGGTACATTTAATTTAGTGGCTCTTGAAGTAATAACATATTGTACTAAATTTAAACAATAAATATATGGAATATACTGTCGTAAATATGCTATGTAGTTAGCGAGAGAGGAGCGAAAATAGAAAAAAAGGAGTATGCCTTCAAATTCAGAGTAGGCTATCTGTTAAATATCCTGTGCGCAGCTTACTTATGTATATCACATGGTAAGTTAACTTCCTTAGCGCATAGACACCTGCCCTGCACTATAGGAACTTACGTGCCCCAGGGTTATAGAAAATTTATCTGGAATAAATAACAATGAAAGGAGCCAGGAGCCATGCCGTCTCATGTTTAATTGTTGTAACGTAAATATCCTAGAACTAGATCATATATTGTGTAATAAAACGGAACGATTATTATTATTTTTAGTAATACCGTCCATTTCTTTTATAATGGAATCAAATATGTCCCAAAATCCTGTGAATTTAAAACAGTGCATTTTGATATACGATATAATAACGTACAACGTTATCGCACAAGGTAAATTGTTGTCAAATGCGGTATAAGAGTTTATAACTACAATATTTAATACGCTTGTTGATTAAAAATTTGACTGAAAAGTCTGCAGACGAAGATAGATTTTGAGCTCTTAAAATATCTCTAACCATAGTGTATATTACACTCTAATCCGTGTAATGAAATGTGCACACATAACATTTAGTAGAACAATAAATTCGTTAAGAAATATTTCAATAATAAGTCAAAGAGAGTAAATGGGTCCTTTGGAGATTTTAAGAAAAAAATTAGAAAAGCCCTGCTGAGGGGTTGCTAAATAATGGGTTGCTAAATAATGCTGAATGCCAGTTTTGCCCATGTGAAATTCCCCGCTTTTGCCATTTGAGAAATTAAATTAATATGACCTTTTCTTAGACTGTTAGATTGATATATATACACATTTATGCAGATACATATGCTCCGGCTTGAGGGGGTATAGCCTTGTAATTTACATTCTACCAATTTAATATAAATACACGGATAATCTATCCACTATTTCAATTGAGTCTATGTTTAGTAGGCATCCGTGGTGGAAATGGTGGCTCACAGGTCTGACTACTCCAAGCCTGCAATGGTCCAATGTATAATCCGCTAGGGGAGCCTAGTACAATAAAGAAACTATTATTAAATAAATAAATAAATAAATATCGACTTTTTGTTCTATTACTAGGCCAACCTAGCGGAGTTAGGGCTATAAGCCCTCTCTTACACTCAACCAGGAAAACCCGGGACCGCCTGCTTTACATGCCCTCCAAAGCATGGCCAGAAAATATAGCAAGTGTGGGACTCGAACCAACAACCTTTCGGGTGAAAGTTGGAGTCCGTTCCACTACTCTACATGTCCTGACATTATTATTATTATTATTATTATAATAATCCATTGTTTTAGCGGCAATGACAAGGAGGGCAATGCTCCCCTGGTGTCGAGCATCGGATGCTCCCCTGTCGTCGTCAAGGCCGGAAGCAGTAAGCAGGAGAGGGGCTCGGCGTTCCGCCAGGTACTGGCGGCGTTCGTCGCCAACATCGGCACAGTCAACACGGGCATGGTGTTCGGGTTCAGCGCCGTCGTCCTGCCGCAGCTGCAGGCCCCAAACAGCACGATTCCTATCGATGAGGATCAGGCGTCGTGGATCGGTATGCCACCTCCAATAATCTGAGGGAAATTTTCTTTAGGCGCCCATTCCACCGACCGGCTAGGGCTATTTACAAAAACGGTGACGTGGTAGCAGACATTCAAGACTTAGGTGACGTTTCCACCGACCTCGCATTGCAGAATGCAAATGACATTGACGGAAATTAGAATTTTTCTTTTTATAGAAATCTATTAAAATGTTTGTTATTAACATATCCCATGACGCCATTTTTTAATTTTAGTTTGTTTGTGAATTTACTGTATGATCATTGATCATTTTTAACTATAGCAAAGAGGAAAATAAACATTTCCGTCAATTCTGCAATGCGAGGTCGGTGGAAACTCCGCCTAAGTCTTGAATGTCTGCTACCACGTCACTGTTTTTGTAAGTAGCCCTAGCCGGTCGGTGGAATGGGCGCCTTAGAAGTCTTCCATCCTCAGAGTGTCGACTTGCTTAAGCTCTGATGATTTCCTTCGATGAGGCAGTAAAGGGAGGATGTTGTCTGAAAATAACGGCAGTATTGTTTTGCATTACTACAATATCAGTTCCAGTAGTAATACGCAATAAGATTGCTAAGGCGGCTATTCTACTTGTCAATGTCCCGTCATCTATACGTCAATAATAAGTCTCTACCTACCATATTATAACTTAATTTATAATAAATAAGTTAAGTATCTACATAATAGTCTCCTTAAAACAAAAATCTCATCAAGTATTGATGCACAAATGACGGAATATTGACATGTGGAATAGCCGCCTAATTTAAAATATTAAATTTACTGTATCGAATTACTAAGTAGTTAGATTACTATTCAGTAGCCATAATTTCAAAATTAAAGACTCCAACATAGCTGAATAATTTCGTAAAGGGCGGAATTAAATTTGAATTGGTGTTTCTCTGTGTCTGTAGCGAGCATGTCTTCCATCACAACTCCTATTGGATGCATTTTCAGTGGATACCTTATGGATTTAATCGGTCGCAGGCCGACCCTTCTACTCACAGAAGTACCTCTCATTTTGGGCTGGCTTCTCATCAGTTTTGCTACGTCTGTCCCTATGATTTATTGTAAGTTTAACGCTTATATTAGAGATTAGTCTCTCAGACCTCATAAGTTACGGAAATGAAGGGACAATACTTACCTATATTTTGAAGAACCAGAATCTAGAAATTGATCTGCTGAAACCGAAGTTAAATGATGTGTAGGTTTGAGAGTAACTTCAGATCACATTTCTCTCCCGGATTTATGTTCTTTTCTAAGACTGTTCCCACCAGCCTTAGAAATGTCTCAGTATGAAATCCTGCACTGTTGCATGATAGTGCCATCTAGAGTTCTATGTAGGAGAGTTGGGAGATTCACTTATAATATATTTTTGAATTTCTGGAGCCACCCTCCTATGGCTCCTATGAAAAGACGTAGCATATGGCCCCAGAATTCAAAAATATATTTTGTTTTATTAATTAATTGAATCTCCCACCTCTCCTATATAGAACTCTAGTCCAGCCCAGTATTTGTTACTAAGAAATTACTAAGGTGCCTCTAGGGTGGTCTTTTAGTCTTCTATGGCAAATATCTTGAAAGTGAACTACGTTATACGTCTTCCATGGTCGCTAGATGTAAATACCGCAGTTATGATACGCAGTGTGTGTTTGGAAAACAACTTTCTTCTGAGGTTTGTACTCTATTGCAGGTGGCCGTCTTCTAGTAGGTTTAGGCTCTGGAATGGTGGGAGCGCCAGCCAGGGTTTACACTGGAGAAGTGACACAACCCCACCTGCGGGGCATGCTGTTGGCTCTCAGTTCTGTCGGTGTCTCTCTCGGCGTACTCATTGAATATGCACTGGGTGAGTATGAAACGATACCATAAACATCAGAGCATAAGGAAGTTCCATTGTAAATTAGGTCACATTTAAAGCTTGGAAGTCGAAATAACATGCATGAGAAAGTATTTCGTATAATTTATGTGATGTTAAAATTTTCTGCATATGGTACTCCGATGGTACGTACTAACGTACCCATAAGTTCAATAAAGCGTTGCTTTACCTATGTACGAGTAAAGTTGCTCGCTGACTAATTAATTTAGGATATGGTTTTAGTGCTGACTGCTGAGTCTGCAGCTTTTCTTGATTTCCTTTCCACTAGGACACCCACAAATGAAGGGCCAAGGGGTGCAATTGACAAAAATAATCATTCGAGAAAATTGATGGTAAAGTCTGTAACCCAATTGTAAATTCATAGGCATACCACTTTACCATGAATTCTAGCATTGTCCAAATGACAGATACCGATGTCCCTGTTGGCTTCTAGGATAAAGAACAGCTAGAGTAACAGCATGAAGCACAACGCAAAAATGCAAAAAAAAGACTTGCGCCGAACCCTTGGCTTGTAGGCGCTTCAAGTGCAAATGTCCTTTTAGCCCTTACACTTCCTTTCTTCATTGAAACAATAATTATGAACGGCATTTGATGACAGGTGCATTAGTGGCGTGGCAAACTCTAGCGGGCATCAGTACGCTCATACCTTGCCTCGCTCTATTGTGCATTTTCTTCTACCCGGAGTCGCCCAACTACTTGGTGTCCCAAGACAAGACAGAAGAGGCAAGGAAGGCGTTGATGAGATTCAGGGGTTCCACCTGTGACGTCGATCTCGAGATTAACAATTTGGTTAATTTTTCGCACAAAAATAATGTTCATAAACTTCATGGATTCAAAGGTAAATTTCATGGTTAATATAGGCTACTTTTTAAGAGGACATGCTAGAAAATTAGCACCCCAAAATTTGTGGTTTTTATTGAATTTTAATTTTTTAATTAATTAACAAAGCAAGTTATCAAAGATTTGGCTCATTCCTCATTTCTCTTGTCACAACCCATTGAATTCTTAGTTTGCCCGTCTTTAAATTTGATCTTCGTCTACTACTTACTCACAGCTGCTCTATAGCTGCAGGTACTATCTATGTTGCTGCAGCAGCAGTATTGATGCTAATTATTTTCCATTTTATGCCTAGAAACGATACGAGCTCTCATGACGCCCACAGCGTTGAAGCCGTTCGGAATTCTTTTCACTTATTTCCTGCTTTATCAATTTTCTGGCGTGAACACCATTACGTTTTACGCCGTGGAGGTTTTTCAGGTAAGTTTTTAGCATTTTAAATATCATACTTTTATTATTGTTAACTTATTAACCTATCAGACAAAAAAAAATGTTCCAGTCTATACGCGAACCCGAGTTGCCTGTGTTACATACGCACATTCCATACAAGACTATTTAAACATTGGTGGGAGCACAGTTGCCTTGTTGGAGTTTTACGCTCGTTGTGAGGGAGCGACATAGTACACGATCTAAAAGAATTATAGTTTTAGTTCTTCTTTAAATTCAACCGAAGATTGGCGATCATTGTACTAAATTGTACTTTGGAATTGTAATGCAGTGGTTTCCCGATGCCTTCTGTATTCTTATGCCGTTGACTCTTAACTGAGTTCCTCCGCCTTTATGGCCAGTTTCCCAACCCCAGGACAAAACAGTGCCCTGCACAGAGAAGACTGTGTTTTTTGCTTACCCCGGCTCAAACGCGGTCCGCCATCTATTCAGTCGCCATTACGCACATCCATCTTCCTTCACCACGAGGAGGTACAGATTAGGGTTTACTCAGAAGACGTTTTGAAGCTTTATTTTTGTTGGCCTGCATTATAGGAATTAAAGTAATTATAGATTTTGAAATATTATGTGTTTTAGGAAACTGGTGTAAAAATGAACAAGTACTTAGCTACTGTGATATTAGGGGTTGTCCGAGTTGTTGCTACAATTGCTGCATGCGTAGCTCTCAGAAGATGTGGAAGAAGACCGTTAACCATGATTTCAGGTGAGTAGTTAGTAGTTATAGTCTTATAGACCAAATCACATCTTCCCTGTTTCCGTACTTATATACCAGTAGATGAATGTTCAAGTGACTGATGTGGCCGATGCGGATTTTGACCGGTGCGTATATCAGCAAATGTCAAGCCTTTCAAGTCGCTGAGCTATGAGTACTTAAAAAAGGTGGACTGGATGAGCATCTGGAGCTCAGTCACTCAACGATTCCGTGGTAGTTTCCGTGCGTAAGCTGGTGGTACTCGCCATAAGCCTAATACAGTCATAAGCAAGCTATTCAGATTGCGAATTAAGTTCCCAGAAACTTACTGCGGCTGGTGAATTGTTCATTTGTTTTTCATTTGCGCTATTTTTTTTATATGGAACCCTACAACGAAGAAACAACGATTCCCCCATCGCAGGGCTACCAGATTTCCCCTACGTTTCACCACTATGGGCAATACTTAGCTTATGGTTTGGCGCCATCTATCCTACTTTATTATCGTTGACTTTAAGTGATATAGTGTTATAGTTTCTTTCTTTTCTTGTTTTTACTCCTTCTCATAAAGGCCTCCTCTCAATATACACTAGTAACTGGTACCAGTCCCTTCTTGACGGATGGAATGTAATGCCCAGACTAACTCTTTAAGCCACTAAGGGGCCAGTCACCAGCGTGCATGAGTAGAATGCATTTTACTAGAGATCTAAGGAGCTAGCTACAAATTTAATGAGGCCAGATATTACCTCACACAATAGGCAGCTGAAATCTCCTCTACCCTAGACAAAATACACTCTATCTCTTCTCAGGGGTTTCTTTCCAAATAAAACCAACTATTTTACCCAGGTAAATGAAATAAAATTCTGTAATGTTACGAAAATAACCGAATAAACAAAATCAAAAGTAACCAGTGTGAAACATTATTTAGGCCTACTTAACTGCTGTAAAAGTGTAAATAGAAAGTGCGATCTCTGGTAGTCCTAAAATGTCTCAGATCAGCAATAGGTGGAAAGCGCCAAGGGTTAAGCTATTAGAATTAAGTCTGAGAAAAGATGGCCAACCAATGTAGGTAAACCCTAACCTACATGTCGAAAACAGGACTACAATGACTACCAGAGACCGCCCTCCCAACAAATCTTAATTCATTAAAAATTCAAGAAAGACATACTACCGTAGATACTGTATATAGATGAATACAAAACTTGAAACCAGCGGATAGATCCTACCTTCCGTGTTGCATACAGAATTGATTATAGGTTAGCGAATCCACATCAATCTCTTATAAAGCCAATTCCTTCCCTGGTGTTCATGGCCGCTCCAAGTCCAATGTTTTGTCAGTGTAAGGGTACTTAATATCTCATCCCTCTTGGCCCCGGTAAGGCCTTAAAAGCTCTCACCCTTCCATCATTTCTTTTTAAAAATACAAATCAAAACCAACCTCTCCTTCTTTGGCCATTTTTTTTATCTCCTGTCCTGACTTGTCTCTTCCTATGGTTCCCTTGATTTTTGTAGATGGCAGCACCTTCCGGCCACTCTTGATTTTTCCGCCTTATTTTCAATACATTACAAATCTCCCCTCTTCCAAAAAAAAAAAATGATTTTAATTCCC
This sequence comes from Psococerastis gibbosa, assembly GCA_963971405.1. Taxonomy (NCBI): domain Eukaryota; kingdom Metazoa; phylum Arthropoda; class Insecta; order Psocodea; family Psocidae; genus Psococerastis; species Psococerastis gibbosa. The sequence continues at coordinate 29,114,807 of OZ020489.1, read as the reverse complement.
TCAAGACATTGAAACATTTTTCAATGAAAACCGCATATACCACAATTTTAAAGGAACGCAGGCTTCAACTGGCTCACTTCTACCCTGCCAACCTCCACTCCCTTCAACGTCTCCAAGGATATTTGGTTCGTTCCCAAAATCTCCTTTACTCGGTAAGGCCCCTTGAACCTCGGCTGAAGCTTCGCCGATATGCTGTCCGCCTTGCTGCTGCGGGGAAAGTCTTTCTTCCAGACTAACGCCCCTTTCACCAACCTAGACGGGCGTCTTCGAAGGTTGTATACATCCGCTGACTTCGCCTTGTACTTCAGCACATGTTCGACCGCTTGCTCGTGTAGTATTTTCAATTTGTTGTTAAGGTCCGTCACATGTTCCATTTCGTCCCCCATCTGAGCATCGCCAGTGTGAGTGACTGGATTCGGATCATAGACAGGCCTGAGATGCCTACCATAAAGTAGTTGTGCCGGCGAAAAACCTGTCGCCGTATGAGGAACTGTTCTAAGGGCTCTCTCAACTATCGGCAGGTACCTGTCCCACTGCTTGTGCTTGTTTTTAGCGTAAATCGCTATACAGTTCTTAATTTGCTGGTTGACTCGCTCCACAGATCCATTCGTAAAAGGTGCATATGCTGGGGTTATGTGATGGGAAATATTCCTTTCCACACACCACAATTTAAACGCTTTGCAAGCAAACGATGATCCTCCATCTGTGATTATCACCTCCGGGCACGAATGCGCAGGAATTATATCCTTATCCCACACCTGAATGCATGCGGCCGCTGTAGCTGCTCTAATAGGCCTAATGTATACCCACTTCGACATTTGACACACTGCTACAAAAATGTACTTGTAACCGTTTGGATGCGTTGTAGGCAGTGGCCCAATTAAATCCGCATTTACCACTTGAAATGGTACACTCGCCTGGCTTCTGACCTTCATTATACCTGTTGGTCCCGATAGATCAGGTTTCTGCTGCTGGCACTTAACGCACATCCTGACATAATGCTTCACTGATTGACGCAACCTTGGCCAATAGTATGCCGTTAAAATGGCTTTCGCTGTTTTCAGTGTACCTGGGTGAGAGAAATCATCATGAAATGATCGAATGATTTTGGCTCGTTCATGAGCTTTTGCTACCCTTCTCCGGACAATTTCCTTTGTAACCGGATCTGTGATGAGTTTAAATAGAATGCCATTTTCTATGCTAAAGGCAGGATACTCATTAGGAAATTTCGAAACTCTATCCCTAAGATCTTCATACCATGAATCCTTCATATCTTCTTGACTCCCAATGACACATACCTCCGGAACTCCACTCTTCTTCCTGGTTGTTTCTTCTTCTTCTTCATACGGACACCTTGACATGTAATCACAAAGTCCATTCTGCTCACCACTAACAAATCTTACATACATCTGATACGCACTGATCTTTAGTGCCATTCTATGGAGCATCGGCGTCCCTGATTTTAGATTCTGCAACCACTGTAAACTGCTATGGTCCGTTATAATCTCATTCTGTTTATTTGCTGGTCCGCCCAGAATGTATATTCTAAATTTTTCCAGTCCAAATATAGCTGATAGACATTCTTTTTGTGTGACACTGTATGAACGCTCACTAGGTTTCAATGCTCTGGATGCATATGCAATAACTACATTCCCTTCAACTTTCCTTTGAGTAAGTGCCGCTGAAATGGCTACTGCTGAAGCGTCACATCTGACTTGGAAAGGCTCCGAAAAGTCTGGCGTACCAAGAACCGGAGCTGAGCATAACGCCTCTTATATCTTTCTAAATGCTACTGACCTTGGCTCAGTCCATTGAAACTTTTGGCCTTTCTTGAGTAACTCATTGATTGGCGCGGCTAATTCTCCTAAATTCTTGATAAATTTTCTCAAAAATTGAACACATCCTAAAAATTGTCTCACTTGACGTGGTGTTTTCGGCTCTGACCACTTTTTAATCGCTTCCACTTTCTCTGGGTCTGGCGATAGAGTATCATTACAAATGACATATCCTAAGAATTTCAAACGCTCTTGTAGAAATTTTGACTTTTTATAATTTATGATAAAATTATTTTCTCTTAACTTTGTTAGGACCTTGTCCAGTATTTCCCAATGCTCCTCTACTTTCTTCGTGTAAACACAAATATCATCTACAAAAAAAGCAATACCTTTAGTTCCAAGTGGTCTTAACACTTTACTAATGGTTTTGTGCCATTCATGAGGTACTGTACTTATGCCTAATGGTGCTCTAGTGTACTCCCACTTTGACGAAATCGTGAAACTTGTATACTTTTGACTGTCCGGATGAATAGGGAGAGAAAAATAAGCTTCTTTTAGGTCAATCAAACTCAGAATACAAGCTCCTTGTATACCTTCAATTACCTGATTCAGGTCCGGTGAAATACTCGTCTGTGGTCTTATTCTAGCGTTTAACGCTCTGAAGTCATTAATCAAGCGCTCTTTTTGGCGCGTATGATCAATATACATAAAGGCTGGTGTGTTCCATTCCGAATTACTTTCTACCAGCACTCCTTGAGCCTGAAGTCTCTTGCATTCCCACTCAGCTTTCTCTTCAAGAGCAGGAGGTAGCCTATACTGTCTTATTTGCACTGGTGGTAACGTTTCATCCACGTAAATCCTTAGAACGCCCGCTTCTGTAACTCCTGATGAATTCTTAAACCTCTCTTGCCACTCATTTAATCTGATCGCCGCTGCTTCCTTCATTGCCGGTGTTAGGCAGGGATGAGTGAAATCTGCTGGCACATACTTTTCCAAAACTTGAGAGCTTTCTGTAAATAACTTTGCCTCTTCTTCTAACTCTGCTAATCCTATCTCGTCAACTGACAATTCATTCTGCGAGCATAGCGGAATCCTTTCAGGTTTTTCATTGTTATCATCCGAATCTAGCGTAAGGACTCTGTCAGCTACCCGAATCGACGCCTTTAACTGAGTTAACGTATCCATCCCAATTATGAATGGGTGCCTCAGACCTTTTATAAGGCAAACAGACTGTTTGACTTTCTTTGATCCAATCTTCAGATCGACCCATGCCTTCCCTACTAACTCTGCTGTAGTATTGTCGGCTAATTTCACACTTCCAGTGCCAGGAATAACTCTGTAGCCTTTCGCCAGTAATAAATCAAACCATTTTGCTTGAATACAACTCTTTGAACAACCCGTATCGATCATTCCCGGGAATCTCGTGCCCCCTATATGAACTGAGATGAGCATTCTCGCCTGCGGGCCTATGCATGACAATACAATACCATCATCCGACTGTGTTATTCTAGGTAACTCCTTAATGTATTCCGCAAAACAATCTTCTGCTGGACATGGTTCCTTAGCCATGAAGGGTTCTGACAGTGAAGAGGCCAACTCTTCCCTCACTGTCCCCTCTTCCCGTTTCCCTGGTTGGCGTCCAACAACTTATCCACCTTTTCCGTCAATGCCAATATCGCGTCCTGCATTCGGTTCATCCTTTCTTCCGATGACATAGCTGATCCTCTCATGACATTTCTCCTTCGTCCTACGTCACCACAGCCATGACCATACACCACTCCTTTCTTACCACATCGTGTACAAAACACCCCTCTGGGTTTGGGACACTCCCTGAACAGGTGCGATGGGGATGAGCAATTGTGGCACAATAAATTCACTTCGTCTTCTTCTTCTTCATAACTACGTTCCAGAGCAAACATTGACTGACTTGATTGGACAACTTGACTACTTCTGATAGTAGCCTCTATTGTTGAACACGCATCTTCCAGCTCTTGTAAAGACGAAAATTGCATGAATGCTAATTGGGACTGGTAGACTGGTTGCAGATTTCCTCTCGCTATATCAATAACTACTGTAGCATCCACTTTCATGCCAAGCTTTTTGACTGATCGCCTAATATCGCTGATGAAGTCAATTGGTCGCTCTGTGATACCTTGACGTCTGCCTAATATCGCTTGTAAAGTTCTAGCCTCACCCCTGCATGGTATGTAAGCTTGAATCAGCGCCTTCTTAGCCTTTCTCCAACTTCCCCATTGGCGCAAGTGCTGCTCAAAAAACCTATCTACCGGAGCAAGCAGTATGTCACTTATTGCTGGCCAAAATTCATCTAAATCCCTCCATGCAAAACGGCTAGTTTTTCTATTCGTTCTAAGAAATCTTCAATGTCTCCTGTTCCATCAAAGACCAACTTCCTAGCATGTGCCATGTTCAGAAAACGCATTACTTCCGGTCCCACTTGTCGTGTTAGGTCCACATTCTTGTGAAATTTCTTTACCCTCTTCTTCACTGCCGTATCACCACTGGCTCTTGATTCATCCCCGGAATCTGTACTAGACTCCTGACATCTTAGTGACCCCTTCGGTTTAGTATACCTCAAATTACTCTCCTGTTCCACATGACCCGTTTTTTCTTTATTTTTAATACTTTTACCTTTCAGAAAACGAGTTAAGGGCAAGTCTTCATCCGAAGAGCGATGTTCCCTACTCTCGGTCTGATGAATACCCACTTGTTCGGTATTTCCATTTTTATGTTCACTTTTACCCTCTATATGCTCTTCCTCATTGTCTTTCAATTTGTTCCTATTGGCTACTCTTTTCTCCCTTCCGGTGCCTGACTTGTCCGTCATTGTGAATATGACCCTTCGTACTGGGTTAATAGCACTCTATTGCTATGTATATTTCTCAAAGGTACAAAAAAATAAAAAATAAAAAATTCGCTAACCTAATCAATCTCACATTTTAAAAGGGCTACGAAACACAACAAAATAATAACCCCAAATAGCTTCTTAGATAAAACACTGCTGCCCTCCAATCAATAAGTGTCTATTCCTATGATGAAAGTCCAAAACTGACAATATTCAAAACAAAATATCCAATTAACCAAAGATACCAGCTCTCACACAGTTCGAGCTCACGCTATCCAATCACAAATCGCTAAACCTGACTCTATAAATTCATAATTTGGCCTTTCAATCCGGGGCCACAAGTTCGAAATCCAAAGCATTATCCCTTAACTGACTTTTATCCGACACTAATTGTCCATCTTCGCTAACCCAATCTTAACATAAAGTAGAAAAATTTTACTAAGCAATTTAAATCCCCAGATTTGAGACAACTTACTTAATATTCCAATATAATTATAATAGTACAGTATGGGACCCAGTTCCCCTCCGCTTATCCTAAAGTTTCCAAATTTAAAACCTGCAAAGGCGAAGACAGATAACCCCATAAAAGAAAACTACCCCCATAGTAACATAATAAACCAAACATGTTTATTGACTTACTACAAGATAGACTGGTAAAACAGTTGATATAGTATAGTATGAAAAGCATACAATATAATAATAGAAGAAACTACCTCCATAGTATCACAATAAACCAAAAATGTCTATTGACTTACTACTGGGCACATTAGAAAAACAATTAATACCGTACTGTATTCGACGAACGCATATGATATAATAATAATAAAAAATCTACATAGTGTCATAATAAACCAGAAATGTCTATCGAGTTACTACCTAGCACACTGAAATAACAGTTAACATAGTACTGTGTATTTTACTGAAGCATACAATATAATAATAATAATCAAAAGGTAGGTAGGTAGGTACTCCGTGCAATGAAATATATATTAGGGTGGGTGGGTAAAATAGCTGAAATTCAAAACTTGGGCGCCATGTTATAGTTTCTTTCTTTTCTTGTTTTTACTCCATCTCATAAAGGCCTCCTCTCAATATACACTAGTAACTGGTACCAGTCCCTTCTTGACGGATGGAATGTAATGCCCAGACTAACTCTTTAAGCCACTAAGGGGCCAGTCACCAGCGTGCATGAGTAGAATGCATTTTACTAGAGATCTAAGGAGCTAGCTACAAATTTAATGAGGCCAGATATTACCTCACACAATAGGCAGCTGAAATCTCCTCTACCCTAGACAAAATACACTCTATCTCTTCTCAGGGGTTTCTTTCCAAATAAAACCAACTATTCTACCCAGGTAAATGAAATAAAATTCTGTAATGTTACGAAAATAACCGAATAAACAAAATCAAAAGTAACCAGTGTGAAACATTATTTAGGCCTACTTAACTGCTGTAAAAGTGTAAATAGAAAGTGCGATCTCTGGTAGTCCTAAAATGTCTCAGATCAGCAATAGGTGGAAAGCGCCAAGGGTTAAGCTATTAGAATTAAGTCTGAGAAAAGATGGCCAACCAATGTAGGTAAACCCTAACCTACATGTCGAAAACAGGACTACAATGACTACCAGAGACCGCCCTCCCAACAAATCTTAATTCATTAAAAATTCAAGAAAGACATACTACCGTAGATACTGTATATAGACGAATACAAAACTTGAAACCAGCGGATAGATCCTACCTTCCGTGTTGCATACAGAATTGATTATAGGTTAGCGAATCCACATCAATCTCTTATAAAGCCAATTCCTTCCCTGGTGTTCATGGCCGCTCCAAGTCCAATGTTTTGTCAGTGTAAGGGTACTTAATATCTCATCCCTCTTGGCCCCGGTAAGGCCTTAAAAGCTCTCACCCTTCCATCATTTCTTTTTAAAAATACAAATCAAAACCAACCTCTCCTTCTTTGGCCATTTTTTTTATCTCCTGTCCTGACTTGTCTCTTCCTATGGTTCCCTTGATTTTTGTAGATGGCAGCACCTTCCGGCCACTCTTGATTTTTCCGCCTTATTTTCAATACATTACAGCCATAAGCCTAATACAGTCATAAGCAAGCTATTGAGATTGCGAGTTAAGTTCCCAGAAACTTACTGCGGCTGGTGAATTGTTCATTTGTTTTTCATTTGCGCTATTTTTTTTATATGGAACCCTACAACGAAGAAACAACGATTCCCCCATCGCAGGGCTACCAGATTTCCCCTACGTTTCACCACTATGGGCAATACTTAGCTTATGGTTTGGCGCCATCTATCCTACTTTATTATCGTTGACTTTAAGTGATACCACCGTTACCATGCTTGAGGATATTTTATTGTTGTATGTTATAACATAACCAGCGATATCATTATCTTCATTATGATTCAAAAAACAATGGAATCCATGGAGCAAGTGACGTGAAACCTACTGTATGTTTAATCACGGATGGGACTAAAATTTTGGATGTTGGGTGGGATTCTTGAAAGTGTAGGCTACTTTCGCATACCTTCTTCAGTGTTTTCGCTGATTTTTGCAGGTGTTGGTTGCGGTTTGACCATGCTAGGGCTCGGCACATACATGTACTTCGCAGATCAGTGGAAGGCAGCCGGCGAAGACATTCAACACGGCTGGATTCCGCTGTTCTGCATCTTCACCTTCACCATTTGCTGCTGTCTCGGCTTCCTGGTCGTCCCCTGGGTCATGATTGGAGAGCTCTATCCTATTCAGGTACCTACCTATATCTGCCGGTCAAGGAAGCATTGTATTTATAGAAAATTAGGCCTAGTATAAAATTTCATTTTCCCGCCAGTAGACTTTTCTATTATTATTATTATTATTATTATTATAATTATTATTATTATTATTATTATTATTAATACGACGAAAAATTCAAACTTGCTAGCATTTTGCCAATAACAAAATTATTCAAGTATAAATTAATAAGAGATAACTATTTTAAAAAAGAGTACCAAATAGATGATAAAGGGAAGTATAATACAAGAAACCCAAAAAAGCTTAAGTTTGAGATAACATATAACAAATATGGAGAGAGATTAAACAAAGTACTTATACCAAAGATATTAAATGAACTTCCCCCCCAAATGAAAAAATTTAAACAGATGGGTGAGTTAAAAGCGGGTATAAAAAGATGGCTGGTCAATGGGAGTTAATAATAATAATAAAAACTGACATTAAAATAACAAGTTAAAATAAAAATATAAATAAAATAAACATTATAAATAAATAACAAAAATAAATGATTAAGCCTTGTTTAGCAGCACTGTATGAGTCTTTTGTCCCAAATAAGCGCTAGCTTGGGGATGCGGGATGTTATTATTATGTATTGTATTTTTGTAATATATGCTCCTTGTCCAGGGAATACTGGACAAGGAAAAGAAAGAAAGAAAGAAAAAAATTATTATTATTATTATTATTATTATTATTATTATTATTATTATTATTTGCATTGTTTCCGCATAAATCTTAGGCCGTTGGCAAACTGGTGCACGTCCTCAACTGACTAGACAAGCTGAGACGTGCTTACCATTGACATGCCAACAGCCGTTATCTCGACTTTCGTAACCAATTTCCTGAGCCAGTCTTTATGTAGAATTACTGTCATATTAAAGAAAATGTCTGGATAATGAACAATATGATGCCTAGGATTTACCAGTGATTATCTTACCCAAATACAATCCGCTAGCACAGAAAAATTGTGATTTTGTCTAGCTCACGTCAACTCGCCTCTTCAGGGGAATCTGGTCGCAGAAGCCCAGAAGTGCCTATTTAATTTAAAAAAAAAAAAAAAAATAGTAGTGATTTTGTCTTCTGTGAAGCAAAGTAGAAACAATTTCACATTCTTCAGTGAAACCTGATGATTAATAAGGGTGGGTTCAAATACACGTACGACCCGGCGGATGGTGAGGAATCCGACTTTCGGTAGAGTGTGTCTTTTGAGTGGCAAAGGATTGTTTGTCGGATCCAGGGACGCCGACTTGGGGGGGGGGGGGGACACGGTCCATCTTGCCCCCGCAGACTAGTTTCTGGGGGGGAGGGGGCAGCGCCCTGCATTATAGTTATTTTAAGTAACCATTTACCAATGCATTTTCCTAATACTTTCCAGAGTACCGAATTCTTGCCCCCCCCCCAGAATTTTTAAAAATCGGCGTCCCTGGTCGGATCCCTTGCTCGTTCATGAATGGGTTGATATGATGTACCTCTGTCGTTTTCAATCGGTTTGACGTATTAATTTACTTATTTAATTGGTTCCAGGTTCGAGGAATCTTTGGAGGGTTTACTACGTGTTCAGCACACTTTTTTGTGTTTATCGTCGTAAAAACATACCCCTTACTTTACCATTATATTAATCGCTACGGAGTATTTTGGCTCTATGGAGTTATATGCAGTTTTGGTAAGTGGTTTACAAATTAACTATAGCTGTCTACCTTCTATGTGGAATACGACAGTATTTCGACGGTTTTTATTTATAGGCAGGCGAAGAGTAAACTAAATTATAATGAAACTTGAGGATTTTATAAAAGTCTGATCTTCGGTAATAACTTCAAAAGAAGGTTAAGAGAAATATAAAACACCGACTGAGCAGAAATAATACACTCAAATATATCATAAAAATTACTAGGGCCTATTTGAAAAATATTACCGTGATAAAGCATATCTTCCCTTTAGTTCCAATTTCTATCCTCAATATTCCTTAATTCTTTAATCTTAGACTGATCCAGAAAGGATAACCTATCATGTATATTTTATAGGTTGCATTTTCTTCTACATGTGTGTACCTGAGACTAAAGGGAAATCTCTACAGGACATAGAGGATTACTTCGCAGGAAGGAACGACTCTATGGCTAGAAAACACCATAAGCCTGCGATACTTCAGACTCAGAAAGGAAACGTCTTGCCTTGAAAAACTAACACGACTATTAATATAGTTGTACAGCAGCTAAAACTTCTAGCCTAGAAGACCTATACAATAGGCTTCAGCATGTAGACATTATTAATGGGGTATTATCGTAGTCGTAGTTAAAAAAGTATTGGTAGCTTGGTCAATATGGTTCCAAGTATTGGGAGCTTGATCATTATGGCTCTAAGTATTGGGAGCTTGGTCGTTATGACTCCAAGTTTGGGAAGTCTTTAGTTTGCAAGTTAATGGAGTACCACTGAACTAGTATTATTTTTGTGAATGTCTCAATATTATGCATTTTACTGTGGGCTGGTTATACACAATTTACATTGCCTGCTGCTCATTCACGCATGACAAATTAAACTTAATGAATATTTGCATGCCCAAAACGGCATTTGAATTTTCTTGCCACAATGTACAATAGTGGTATACTAAAAAGAACTAAGAGGATGCTGACATCAGTCCTAAATTGTCCAATAAAAAATATAAAAAAATAAAATAAACAGTCCAATTTGACGAAATTAACTAATTTCTGGTTGCAGTCACAAAGATATGACAATGGACAGAAAAAAATACCACAAAACATACCCAAGATTTCTAGAAAAGCAGACTATTTGTACCCGAATGATTCACTACTACCCTATAAAATATTTTTAATGTTTAATTTATGTTTTTCGGGTGTTTAGAAGTGATCATGTCAGGTGATAAAATGAAAATTGACTACGAAAGCTCCCATTTTTGACAATTTTTTTTTTCTGACAATTTTCATGTGACTGTGGAAGGGGAAATCAATGAATGCCGTCTAATTGGTACGGTTATTCCTGACTTACAAAATAATTTAAAATCTCAGTTCACTATGTAAGTTTGATTATATATAACCAGTGCCACTGATGACATTGTATATATTATTGACTGAGTAGAATTAGGTTATTATATTGTTTACTTTTAGAAATACAATTGGTATGATTTTGACATGTTAAGTTTGCTTTTTTTGTTTGTGTTATTTGTTACGTAGGCCTACCTTGTATTATCACGTCCTCAGCACTTCGTACGATAATCCATAAAAAAACTGCTGAGCTAACGCAAATACAGTACGGTAATAACGTTGCAGTTCTGATGATATTAAAAAAAATATAACCTTTTTGATTTGTCGAAATTTCATGATTTTTTGCTGGTAAGGAACTCAGTAATTCACATAATATCAAATTAATTTCCTGTAGCAACACTTCAATATTAATTTATTATAGTACTATCAAAGGCGTACTTTATTACTTTTCTGTCCTCGAATTCCAGTGCCCGTCAGAGCAAACACCGCTCCAGCTAGGGGCTGCTGGATGAGATCTTGATCCGAAAGACCAACACGAGATGTTGTAATGTACAGAGTGTCCAGTTTAGGTCCTCCCCAAACACAAGATGACACCTGAAACAGACAATTAATGTTTGGAAGTACTCTACTTACAGGCATCTTAGAATATAATTGAATTTGTAGGCCTACCCGATTTCCTCCAGATTGGCTTGCTTTTTTTCTCCTTCTTTTTCTTCACACCAAAATGGAACCACTTTTCAGTAGGTATTGCTTCAGAGTGGATGGCTCCTTGCCACTGAAGTCCTTCCCTGCCATCGGCTGTCACTAGGGGTCAAAACCTCAAGGAGCCCTCTGAAGCAGATCTCTTTTGCTTTCTCTTTTGATTGAAACTAAAGCAACAATAAGTTACCTATGTGAAGCTTGAAACTCTATTTATCAGTTCAGAGAAACTTCTCACCTCTCCCCATCATCGTCACCTCGTCACTCTGTGCTTTATAATTTATGTTATTAATTCCAAGTTATCATGGACCCTATAATATTGAAATTTATGACTTAAATTACCAAGGAAATCGCACAGACTGGGCTTAATGAAAGTTTATACAATACCTGCGATCTTAAAGCCCTTGTTGCCCTTACGTCTAAATTTACTTTTACCGCGCCTTTTCCGCATGTCACGACAGTAGCGTTTCTGTGCGTCCTCGGTAGAGAGCCCCAAACGTCTTATTTCTCCCGGACATATCTCGAAACTTCGCCCAGCCGGCTTTTATCCGACTTTTGACATATTTTTGATAGCCCCGTTTTGCCTAAGTAGGTACTTGAACTTGCCTACTTTAAATAGTCCCTAATCCCAATATACCTGTTTGGCAGGAAGTGCAAACGTTTCGATTAAGGTTCCATCAGTGGAATTGACGTGGGCGACCACAGAGCCTCCCCACACCGCTACCCATAAATTGCCCTCAGCGTCCAACGTCATCCCGTCCGGAACACCACCCAGCCCATTTTCCAAAGTATTGAATAGATGACGACGGTTTCCTGAAAATAAATAGGCTATATACAATAGCTTGTAATGTCGTACGCTGCATGCTACATTAACGTTGACCTTCTTCCTCCGGCGCTGCAGGTCGAGTTGAGCTTTGGTCTCTCATAAAACCTCTCTGCCTTCTCTTTCGCAGGTTACTGTCTAACTGGGTGCTAAATGGAGTAAAAAATCAGAACAGGGTTCTTCCAAAGCAAGATTTCGGTTTTGAAGAAAATAATTATTTTTTGATGATACAAGTAATTTGGATAATCGGAGCCCGGTTCCTTTACTGCCAGAAAGTTGTTGGTTGGTATAGCCTATGTACTTTTGAAAATTGCTGGATATCCTATGATTCCAGATTTACGCGGAATAATTTACCAATTTCTCCATTTTCAATATTGTAATCGAAAATGTCCACATAATTGGTAGGAGAGTCGATGTAGTACATTATCTTGTCCGAAGTGTCCCATGCTAGGCCGTTCGAGGTTGTGGCTGATGTCTTCTTCAATGGTTTGTAGCCTTGATCCCGCTGGAAAAAGAAAAGTGAGGCTTTGCCTGACCCGCCGTCTTCTTCTATAGTCCCTGTAATAATAATTCAGTATGCATGATTTAATTAGGGCGGATTCTATAAATTTTTAAATAAAGGAACATGCCACGATTGCATTCAAATTAATGAGATATTAAGTAAAAATGCCGATATTTCGAACCTTTTTAACAGGCTCACCGGGAGTTTACAGGCCAGTTTATCGAATTGGACATTTGTCACAGTGGAGAATATCTGGGAATGCCCATGCATTTAAAGGATACTAGTATTTAAGAACCGGTCCGAGTTCACTCGAACATGCTTTCCAATTTATCAAAATTATTAGATAGAGAAAATTAGTAATTTTATGGCAAATATTTTTCCTATGGTTAAATTTCCGATATCTCGGGGGGGGGGGGGGGGGGGCGGTTGTCCACCTGACGTCACTGGAAGTGAGGTAAATTCTCGATAGGTCAAACAAACACATTAATTACCACACAGCAATAATGGCAGGGCATGCAATGCATTTGAGCGCGAATTTTCTATCATTTTTTTCAAAAAATAATTTTTTGGGCAAAACCAAATATTTTTTTGGGAAAGCAACCTATCCGGTTTCGTTACTCAATTTAACACCTAAAACATGCTTGAAGGTAGAAATCATCGATAGAAAGGTTTCGCATTTTTTAGTCATTTTTTCATTAAAATTTAGTTATTTTTATTTTTTTACCCCCAGAAGCAAACTATCAAGGGGCAAGCGACCCCCCGCATTTTGTCAACATTAATAACGACTACAATCTACGAGAATTTAAAAGAAATCGTCGGAGCCGTTTTTGAGAAATAATTTTTTTAGACGTTTTTTTGGAGTTTTTTGAAAATAAAACCCCCCAAATTGAGTTAGCCCAAAAAAAAAAAAAAAATGGTCCCGAGGTATGATTTTTGTGAACCTACATGCCGAATTTCACTCAAATCCACTGAGTAGTTTGCCCGGAAATCGACGAACAGACAGACCGACCGACAGACCGACCGACAGACAGACATTTTGTAAAAACCACTTTTTTGGGTTCCTGGGACCTCAAAACGTGTAAATCCGTTGAAATCTCGGAATCGAAAATTTCGACCATCACAAAGCTTTCCTTATACTACGTATAAATTGGAAAGCAATAAAGACAGTCTTTATAGGGAGTACTGAAAGTGTATTAGAATCTTAGAATCCTTAGTCTTTTATTGTGAGTTACCAAACTTAGAAGATTTGGAGAAAACTGAACTTGGTGAGATTCGAACCCATGATCTACGCATAACCGGGGCGGAAGTGGTGGAAATATCCAGCAATCTCGATGTAGCCTAATTCTTAGGTGTCCAAAGATTATAGCCTACATCAATGTAAATAAAATAAACAATTAAAACAACTATAAAATCCCGACTGCAAAAAAGGCAATTTAAAATAAAGCAATAAAACAAGATGACGATAGAAAACCAAATTAAATTCAACTATAACCAAAGTAAACTTAACTTCGGTTTAACAGGCGATATAATAATTAGGCCTATTATGAGTTTAAAGCCGGAAACACCGCATTATGTTAATTGTCTTTTCCATTGTAGGGATAGGGCTTGGTGAATGGTTGGTGCAAAACCACCGAGTCTAATTCAGAAGAAGACTATGATCTGGCGTGTCTAGGAGAAACCCTTGCACTCTTGTACTTCACACCAGCTTTCGAAGTCGTCGAGAAATCGACAAGAACTCTTCTGCTAGCCCTATGGCTACAATGGAAAAGACGTCGGCTAATCGCAACTGCGAGAATCGTCCGTGTGTACTGGGCCTAAGGCGGCTATTCCACCGGCTTCTTTACTTCATTTGTGATACTGTCATTGACGTTTGTTTTGTTTTAAAGAGACTATTTTGTAGATACTTAACTTATCTATTATAAATTAAGTTATAATATGGTAGCAGACAACATTAATAAGTCTACCATATTACTTATAACTTAATGTATAATAGATAAGTTAAGTATCTACATAATAGTCTCCTTAAAACAAAACAAACGTCAATGACAGTAGCACAAGTGAAGCAAAGTGGCCGGTGGAATAGCCGCCTAAAGGCCTGCTCCACAACATGGCGCCATTGCGCACGGTCCAGCGCCCTTCGGTGCCGTCGACGTCGTAAATCGTAATCCCATCGTAGCCTCGGTCTGCCCACCCTTCTACTGCCCTGAGGTGTCGTTTGCATTGCTCTCCTCGCGTACTTAAGTACCCGCCGTAGCCATAGAATAGTCCAGTATATATTAAAGTTTCCAGAATCTGTTCTAATGTACAGCCCTTAGCTAATACCTGCCCAAATGCGTCCTCGACTATCTGCTTTGCCATCATTAAACTTGTTCCTCGGAAGGTTCTGATCAACGGATGCCAAAACTGTGACGTCGGTGGGTTCTGAGCTTACTCCGTCCCAAGAGAAAGACACCAGATCTCTGCCCCGTCCTACAACAAACTGGTCGCTTCTCCCTTCCACCGTCAATACCGGACTTACATCACCATCAGCTGAAATAATCTGTTATTAGTGAATTTGCAAAAGCCTTAAATGAGGCGTGCATAACGGCATTTATTTTAAATGTTGAAATAACTGCACCATGGTCTTCCTGCTGAAGCACTTTTCTATTTTAGATGCCAATCAGCTAGTATAACTGTTACATGCTCAGTTCCTGAATAAAATGCATTTGAAAATCAGTTCATCAATGAAAAAGTTTAAAGTTTCTTAAACTTCCAGTGTGTATATCTCATAATGAGTTTGACAGCAGGCTTATATACGCCTCAAATGTTCTTTAGAAAACCGTATGATTTAACATCACATCATGGAAGCCCCCAGATGGTGGCGAACTGCTATGGACCATAAAATTGGCAGATGCACACTTTTTACATGACGACCCTATTAATTAATGTCCCGAAGGACATTTTATAGACCTACTTATCCCATAGGTCTCTTGTCCAACGCCATTAATGCCAACGACCTCATGGATTTCAGACATTATTGCTTTCCAATTTATACGTAGTATAAGGAAAGCTTTGTGATGGTCGAAATTTTCGATTCCGAGATTTCAACGGATTTGCACGTTTTCAGGTCCCAGCAGTCTGATTGGGTGATTATAATACCGGTATTTATTTAATCCCCTGGTAAACAAGATAATTTTATAATGGAAAGTGCTATTCAAAATTTGTTTGTTTACAGTTATAATCCTAGGGTATTTATTTAACCCCGGTATTATAGTCGCCTCGATCAGGCTGCAGGTGTCTTGTAAGCTGTGTTTGGTAAATTATTCTTTCGGTGAAATTGCGTTTTTCGATCAGGCTACAGGAACCCAAATAAGTGGTTTTTACGAAATGTCTGTCTGTCTGTCTGTCTGTCTGTCTGTCTGTTCATCGATTTCCGGGCAAACTACTCGGTCGATTTTGATGAAATTCGGCACGTAGATTCCCAAAGATCATACCTCGGGATAATTTTTTTTATTTGGGGTTAACTCAATTTGGGGGGGTTTTATTCTCAAAAAACTAAAAAACAAACGTCTAAAAAAATTATTTCTCAAAAATGGCTCCAACGATTTCTTTTAAATTCTAATATATTGTAGTCGTTATTAATGTTGACAAAATGCGGGGGGTCGCTTGCCCCTTGATAGTTTGCTTCTGGGGGTAAAAAAATAAAAATAACTAAATTTTCATGATAAATTATTAAAAAATAATTTTTCTGCGCAACCTTTCTATCGATGATTTCTACCTTCAGGCATGTTTTAGGTGTTGAATTGATTAACGAAACCGGAGAGGTTGTTTCCCAAAGAAATATTTAGTCTGGCACAAAAAAATTATTTTTTGAAAAAATGATAGAAAATTCGCGCTCAAATGCATTGCGTGCCCTGCCATTATTACTGTGTGGTAATTAATTTATCTCACTTCCTGTGACGTCAGGTGGACAACCCCCCCCCCCCCTCCCACCGAGATATCGGAAATTTAACCACTGGAAAATTATTGACCATGAAATTGCTCATATTCTCTATCTACTAATGTTGATAAATTGGAAAGCATGTTCGAGTAAACTCGGACCGGTTCTTATAGATTCGTGGTCTGGCATTTAGGATGAAAACTCGATCCTACACTTGGTTAAGTTGAGCTAACACCTGTTACAATTGGTAAGCAGTCTGAGCTGGTCTATTGGCAATTGTGGTTGATGTCGGTTGACATCAAGGACAGCATGAAATTTCCACTAAACATACCCTAAAATGAGCACTTGAGTAGTTGCCCAGGAAATTGAGGATGTTCCGGTTCAACAGGTTTTTGTTCTGATCTTAGGTGAGCCTAGATGAGCTTGCTCATTTCCTTGTACACCACTATGACCTGCAGCCTGATCGAGGCGATTATAATACCGGGGTTAAATAAATACCCTAGGATTATAACAGTAAACAAACAAATTTTGAATAGCACTTTCCATTATAAAATTATCTTGTTTACCAGTGGATTAAATAAATACTAATGTTGATAATTTGGAAAGCAAGTTCGAGTAAACTCGGACCGGTTTTTTGTATTGTTTCCGTATGCATATTTGGCCATTGGTAAACTGGTATACGTCCTCGATGTCAACCTGCTGGTCCGGCTACAAGCTGAGACAAGCTTACCATTGACGGAACGAAGCAGGCGAAAGCAAGACTTAACCAAGTACAGATACGAGTCCATTATGACCTAAGAAGTATAAAGTGCAGATTTCTGCAGGAAATTCGAGTCAAGACACCGTGAAAGTTACTTAGCAGTTTCCACGCTTGTAATCCTGATCAAACCGTAGCCGAATTAAATGAATTGGCTAATCCCAGTAAAAAGAACCGGTCCGAGTTTACTCGATCATGCTTTCCAATTTATCAAAATTAGTAGATAGAGAAAATGAGTAATTTCATGGAAATAATTTTCCTATGGTTAAATTTCCGATATCTTGGGGGGGGGGGGGGGTTGTCCACCTGACGTCACTGGAGGTGAGGTAAATTCTTGATTGGTCAGACCAACACATTCCCACACAGCAATAATGGCAGCATACGCAATGCATTTTTTAATCATTTTTAATTAAAATTTAGTTATGTATATTTTTTTACTCCCAGAAGCAAACTATCATGAGGCAAGCGACCCCCCGCATTTTGTCAACATGATTAACGACTACAATATATGTGAATTTAAAAGAAATCGTTGGAGCCGTTTTTGAGAAATAATTTTTTCAGACGTTTTATTGGAGTTGTTTTGAAAATAAAACCCCCCAAATTGAGTTAGCCCAAAATAAATAAAAATTGTCCTTAGGTATGATTTTTATGAACCTACATGCCGAATTTCATCAAAATCGAACGAGTAGTTTGCCTGGAAATCGATGACAGACAGACAGACATTTCGTAAAAAACACTTTTTTTTGTTCCTGGGGCCTCAAAACGTGTAAATCCGTTGAAATCTCGGAATCGAAAATTGCGACCGTCACAAAGCTTTCCTTATACTACGTATAATTTGGAAAGCAATAATTTGTCTCCAAAATTAGCTCACTTATATAAATTATAGGTTGATGTCGGACTCCACTTAGCAAAAGTTTACCGACTCTTACCTATGTAGACGTGCGTTCTATTTCCAGTAGCTGGGTCAAATCTAACGACAAACCTTGAGATGATGTCGACGTAGTAGAGAACATTGCTGTCTGAATCCCAATGTGGTCCCTCAACATGATTCAGAGGTTCAGTCACTTGCTCAATTTTTTGTCCGCTCGCCCTTGAATACAGAATAATCATAATCAGCTCGATCTAACCCCAAGCACATGATCTGTGCAGGTTGGTTTTTGGGAATCTTAAAACTGGTTCTAGTAAGACGATCGATGTCATACGATCCCCCATTGAACCCTATATAAGCTCCAAGAGGACAAGGAGCGGAAGTGACATATTTAAACATTCGAGGATAATTGAGGCTAATAAAGTTTGTAGCTTGTAGCTTAATTGAAAATGTATAGATATAACGTACTACATCTTTTCCATCAATTCCAGCATTGTCAAAATGACAGATATCCCGATGTTCCAGAATTGGTTTCTAGGATAAAGAGCATGGTGCACTTAACTCACTTGCACCCCTTGGCTTCTAGGCGCTTCTTATATACGCTTCAATACTGAGCATTAAGCAACATGCTCTCCTAGGTTAGGTAGTTAATTATATTCCGAATAAAAGTAAAAGAATGGTTAAAAGAATACAGAACATAGCCTATTCACATAATACAAATTTAATAATTTTTAATCTTAATTTTTAAACAGAATATTTTTTATTTGAGAAAAAACAAGAACAATGTAACAGGTTGCCTACTGATCGCGTACGGGCTCCAAAAGCCCAGCAATAACAATTCTATTGTAATGTGCATATTCCGAGATACTGTATATTGTCTTCCAATTGGCTTGGAACTTTCCCACATGCATGAGCACCATCAGCTTTTGGCTGGCGGTGTCTTATTGCTTTCCAATTTATACGTAGTATAAGGAAAGCTTTGTGATGGTCGACATTTTCGATTCCGAGATTTCAACGGATTTACACGTTTTGAGGTCCCAGGAACCCAAAAAAGTGGTTTTTACGAAATGTCTGTCTGTCGCTGTCTGTCTGTCTGTCTGTCTGTGCGTCGATTTCCGGGCAAACTACTAGGTCGATTTTGATGAAATTTGGCATGTAGTTTCACAAATATCATACCTCGAGACCATGTTTTTTATTTTGAGCTAACTCAATTTGGGGGGTTTTATCCTCAAAAAACTCCAAAAAACGTCTAAAAAATTATTTCTCAAAAACGGCTCAAACGATTTCTTTTAAATTCACATATATTGTAGTCGTTACTAATGTTAACAAAATGCAGGGGGTAGCTTGCCCCTTGATAGTTTGCTTCTGGGGGTAAAAAAATAAAAATAATTCAATTTTCATTGAAAATGACTAAAATATTATTTATCTGCTAAACTTTTCGATCGGTGATTTCTACCTTAAGGCATGTTTTAGTTGTTAAATTGAGTAACGAAACTGGACAGGTCTCTTTCGCAAAAAACGTTTTGGTTTTGTGGAATTTTTTTATTTAATGATAGAAAATTCACGGTCAAATACATTGCGTGCCCTGCCATTATTACTGTGTGGTAATGTGTTGGTCTGACCTATCTAGAATTTACCTCACTTCCAGTGACGTCACGTAGACAACCCCCCCCCCCCCCCCAGATATCGATAATTTTGCCAAAGGAAAATTATTTACCACGAAATTACTAATTTTCTCTAACTACTAATTGATATATTGGATAGCATGTTCGAGTAAACTCGGACCGGTTCTTTTTCTTTTTTCTTTTAGCGTACAATACTTTTTGAACTCCATTAAATAATTATCTACAATTTAACACCAAGATAAAGTTTCTATCTTGTATACTTTTCAATTTCAAGATGTTTTCCGCCAAAGCAAGTAACTTTCACTCTTCTCAAACCTTTTTGCTGAATACTGAAGGGTATCAAGTTACTCAAGGCGTAAGGGCCCCCGGCCAAAGGGGGCCCCTGCAGAAAACAAAAAAAAAACGCACATTTTTGAGGATTTTCTCTCAAAATTTATAAAAATTAAAAAAAAAATTAAGGAAAGAAAATAAATGTTTAAAAACCAAACCTAATTTCAAATCTAATTTCGCAACAGAAAATTTGCATGCAATTGTATGGCGGGGGGGGGGGGGGGTCACACAGCTCTGTTTTGCGTAAGGGCCCCCCTAAATTTGTTCCGCCACTGTGAAAAGCTATGAAATTGTGACACACGGACGTGTTCGATATAATAAAATGTATATATACACTGTACTTACTGATGGACTACTAAAGTTAGCCCGAACCAAAGTAAAAACCTCATTTCCACTGGTGTGCCTTTCATTGGACTGATAGGCCTTCTGACAATACTAGTATATCTATAGGCACGGATTAAATTTTTTTATCGTTATCTGTAGATGTCACGATAGCTTTCCCGGTCATTACTGAATTTTAACCTTAAACGAATAAAATGTAATTATATTTGAATTAATACTGTAAGCATTTCATAACATAGATTCTATGTAGTAGTGTACCTCGTATGCGTGTTCCAGTTCGCCAATGGCCAAAAATTCACACAGACCAAGCCCCAAAAATATTGTGACCATACCATATTTATAATACTGGCTGGTATAAATGAACCGGTCCGAGTTTACTCGAACATGCTTTCCAATTTATCAAAATTAGTAGATAGAGAAAATGAGTAATCACATGGTAAATAATTTTCCTCTAGTTAAATTTCCGATATCTCGAGGAGGGGGGGGGGGGCTGTCCACCTGACGTCACTGGAGGTGAGGTAAGTTCTAGTTAGGTCAGACCAACACATTACCACACATCAATACTGGCAGGGCACGCAATGCACTTGAGCGTGAATTTTCTATCATTTTTTTTTCAAAAAAACATTTTTTTCCACAAAACCAAATACTTTTCAGGGAAAGCAACCTGTCCGGTTTCGTTACTCAATTTAACACCTAAAACATACCTGAAGTTAGAAATCATCGATAGAAAGGTTTCGCAGAAAAATTATGTTTTAGTCATTTTTCATTAAAATTTAGTTATTTTTATTTTTTTACCCCCAGAAGCAACCTATTAAGGGGCAAGCGACCCCCCGCATTTCGTTAACAATAATAACGACTACAATATATGTGAATTTAAAAGAAATCGTAGGAGCCGTTTTTGAGAAATCATTTTTTTAGACGTTTTTTTGGAGTTTTTTGAGAATAAAACCCCCCCAAATTAAAAATAAAAAAGCTTTCCTTATACTACGTATAAATTGGAAAGCAATAAGGTTATAATTACACGGTACTGACTGCTACTGAAGGTTGAACTACTCTATGTGTACTTAAAAATTAAGGATCCCTCGTTAAAAACAATAGTATAATTATTGGATTGAAAAGTAATTTTTGCACCTCAAAGGAAGGAAAGGAAAGAGGGGATGCGGCAGCATAGCATGAGGTACCGTGTATTATATATTCGTCGTATGCGGGGCCGTAGCCAGACATATTTTTCGGGGTGGGGGTCCATCTGACGTCACTGGAGGTGAGGTAAGCTCAATATATTTGAAGTTCCAATCTATCTAGTGCACGCTCCAAATATTGGGGGGGGGGGCGTCCGGACCCCCTGGACCCCCTCTGGTTACGGCCTTGTATTATATAAAAAAAGTTACGTACATTAAACCTCCTTAAAGCATCCTATTAATGTTACGGTGTGACATAAGAGGTTGCCCTTGAAAACGGATCATCCATTCTCAACTAAGACTATAATACAGTAATAACTGACAGATTTGAAATTTTCCTCATTGTCTAGGCGCTGCATGACTGGATATAACGTGAAGCGCCATTTGAAATGCATTTTCCTACGAGTAACTCATGCTTATTTGGGAAATGTTTCTGGCATTTTTTATTTAGCTCTTCAGACCCATCGCCAAATAATTATTGTTAAAAAATCACGACGTAACTAATTGAATGACAAGCTCTATTCTCTGCATCCGCCTTTAGAGTTTTTGGTTGCATGTAACATAACAGCAGTCAAATACAGGAATAATATACCTGTATACTAGTTACACGGAGTTAAATTGTTCTGTCCGGAATATTTGGCAGATAAGTAGACTATAAAATGGAAGGTTATAAGGGTCGATCATCGAACCTTGATGATAGATCGACTTCGATGGCCAGGTGGTAACGTGCTTGATCTTGTGCGAGTCTTTGTAACACGGCATGCAATCGGAGACGTGTCGTTCTCATCACGGGTAATAACCTACAGAAGCGACTGAGAAGGTCAATCGGATACATTCATTAAATTGTTTGTATGTGATTTATCTTTTGAAAAATAAAATAAAAGATTTAAAATGAAAAAAGGGGGTGCATACAACCCTAATTACAACTCGTAGCTTAAGATCCAGATTTCTATAATTAATAGTTTGTAAAGGAAGGAGACCTGGTATTTTAAATTAACTTAATTAATTATTCGTACCTAATTCGCATTGATATAAGAACCGGTACGGGGAACCCGTTGCCTAACTACATATCCTGAATTTGAAAAAATTGTCGCCCATAATATAATAGTGGCAAGCTTATATAAAACATAAATAAATAAATAAGAACCTTTTGTTCTATTACTAAGCCAACTTAGCGGAGTTAGGGCTATAAAGCCCTCTCTTACACTCGACTAGGAAGTTCCGGGAGCGCCTGCTTTACATACCCTCCGAAGCATGGCCAGAAAATGTAGGGCTCTGACCAGCAACGTTTCGGGTGAAAATCAGAGTCCGTACCACTACTCTACGTCATGTCCCAGTCTACTGTGTCCCCACAGCCCCTCTGCTGTACATACTGCAACACCTGCTTGGAAGTGACGCAAGGGTCTTAGCTCTCGTCAATGCGTACCTCAAATTCCCTGTTCAAATATTCTGAGGACTGAGGAGAGCCTGGGGGGATGATTTTTGAAGTGTAAACTTCCATAGGCGCACCACACACAGATTTTTAGCAGGGGTAGTAAGTTGAGCTGGATCGTGACGCGCCACAGGGTGCCGTCACACTCGGTGCTTTTCGGTACTTTTCGATGGAGTGAACTGAACACGCCATTTTAATTGTATGGGAGGGTTTAAAACAACTTTTTGGGCAGATGTAGAGGGCCTACCTCAATTTAAATTATACCCATGTCTTTGTCTATTCTTCTTCTTTCAGGCCATGCTATACTTGATGTGATGGGGCAAGGGGTTCGACTTAGGGGGGTGGAAACGTGAGGAGATGCGCCCAAATTTGCCAATTTTAATCGAAAATTTTTGGTGGTGTTAATATCAACTTGAAAACTTCAAACTACTTTAGTTCTTTTCCACCTTTCTTACTCTTTCCAGACATAATATATATTCAGTTTTACCATCCGTCTCTTCGTTTCGGCGGAAAACAGGTACTTTTGCATTTACATGCATGGGGTAAAATATTCCACAACCTGCAATTTTCAACTGAAATAAATTTTTAATTTAACATGCTGGCTCCGGAAAATATATCCCACATTCGGATTTAACCCTTCCTCCGGTAGTCATTTCATCTCATTCATCCTAAAAGATCATCCCAGTATTCCACGCCCGTTCAATGCCATAAAAAGCTTAAAATGATCTATTTTTTCCCTCTTGCTGCGTCATACTATTATAGTACCGCTCGTTACGGGATCCTACTTTTTATATTTAGTTAGCCTTTTTTTCTCCATGACGGTAATGATGAAGCTCTCCTATAATTACGAAGTCTTGGTAACGCATGCACATTACCATGATACAGTATTCAGCATATGACGTTCCAAGTATTTTATCGTGTAATCTACCGTAACGTATGGCAGTTAACATTATTGTTACGCAGTATATGTTCACGGACCATGTCTTATGCCAATAGGCATTGCTCTTGAATTCACCTCTAGAAATATGAGAATGTCAGCAGTCAGCAGATGCTTCAATATTTAAAAATTGTCATTGCTTGTCGTCTGGGATTCTAGTCAATAAGACCGGGGGGGGGGGGGAGGAGGCTAAGACCTTTTCACACGACTTTTTAATCTCAACAAGTGGTAAGATGCAGAAAGATTGTAGCCGTGTTGGTAGGAGTCGCTCTCCATTTGCATTGACTGTCCATGCTTCGGAGAGCATGCAAAGCTGACATTCCAGCATGTAAGCAAATAAGCAATGTAACAAAAAGTAGTCAGTATTGATTTATTCATTAATTTTGAAAATTTGGAGAACTGAGTGAAGACATTGAAGTTAGACATAAAAATTTCCTTTGTATTTCTGGTTTATTTATTACATGTTTTCTAATTTTGATTTTCACTTGGTTTTCAGTGAGTACCCCTATTGTAAACCAAAATTTGACTTTAAATGCCCAAAACCTCAGTAAATTCGATTATGTATTGCATGCATTAGTGAAAGGAACTGTATTTATATATTAGTGCGCATACAGTAAGAAATATCTTTCCAAAAAAATTAAACAAAGGCTGACCTGAGTTATTTTTAACTAATTTCTGTTTCGATGCAAAGCCACAATAGTTAGGATAAAGTCTTTTTGAAGACTTTATAAAAAATTCAAGCTTTCGCAATAAATTAACATTTTCTCACCTGAAATATGATTACATACTAAAAAAAATCATAATAAGGTGTATTACCTAGATTTTATAGAATAGCAGTAAGTCTGTGAAATTTAGTATTTTTTATTAAGTTTTGAAGGAACTGCTTCTAGATGATTGTTGCCGTGGATCAAGACATTAATTGATTTCGCCAAAAAAAACCCAACTGTCTTTCTCATCATTCGATTATCCAGGAGAATAACGGAATAAAAAACTATAAAGTTAATATAAATAATTAGATTACTCGTGACTTCGTGGTATTTCATTTTAATAAACAAAAAATAACAAAAACTTTGAGTTTTAGAAAAACTTGTTATAACAACCCGAATTAGTAAAACCCAAATAATCGTTAAGAAATTAACTTTGTCTAAGAAACCCACTTGTTGCACATTTGCATCTTCTCCTCGAGTTGAGCAAGTCTCAAATCGCAGATAAGGTGTAACTGTGCTAGTGGGTTTCCCTCTGTAGGTGGCAGTTCTTGCCGAAAGCGCTCAGGGTTTTATACTAAAACACAAGTGGGTTTCTTAGACAAAGTTAATTTCTTAACGATTATTTGGGTTTTACTAATTCGTGTTGCTATAACAAGTAACTTATAACAAGTTTTTCTAAAACTCTAAGTTTTCGTTATTTTTATTTTTTGTTTATGTTTATATAAAGTTTAGGCGCCCATTCCACCGACCGGCTAGGGCTATTTACAAAAATGGTGACGTGGTAGCAGACATTCAAGATTTAGGTGGCGTTTCCACCGATCTCGCATTGCAGAATGCAAATGACATTGACGGAAATTAGAATTTTTCTTTTTATAGAAATCTATTAAAATGTTTGTACTTAACATATCCCATGACGCCATTTTTTAATTTTAGTTTGTTTCTTTGTGATTTTACTGTATGATCATTGATTAATTTTAACTATGGCATGGAGGAAAATAAACATTTCTGTCAATTCTGCAATGTGAGGCCGGTAGAAACCCAACCTAAGTCTTGAATGTCTATGTAACTGCAAAGGCTTTCACGGCCGGAGTCAAATGAAGAACCAGTAGAATCCGGGCTGATGGGCCGTGGTCGAATTGAAAGTCACTCGCTGCGGAGCCATCGAGGTACAACCTTCGAAGTCTACCTAGCGCCACTGAAGATGTCGACCGCAGATGTTGACGAAACATTTGGAAGTTCACTTTCAATTCGACCACGGCCCATTAGCCCGGATTCTACTGGTTCTTCTTTTGAATGTCTGCTACCACGTCACTGTTTTTGTAAATAGCCCTAGCCAGTCGGTGGAATGGGCGCCTAATGACTACCTATTTATTCTATGGTCAAAATCCTGTTATTGGTTAGTAGTAGTAGTAGTAAGTAGTAGTAGCCTACTTTTTTAGGGCTTTCAATGAACATAGGCTGCTATGCTGGCCCAATGAACCTTGCCAACGACCTCATCGATTTTTCGTCACGCTGTGACTAAGCGTTGTAAGAGTCTTCCAGTCCAAAGGAAGTCTTTCTTCCAAAAACTCAATGACGTCGTCGACAAGGCAAGGTTGAATGCCATTATTCAATAATTATGTTTTAAATATAATGATAACTAATATGAATTTTCTCTCATGGTAAAAAATAACATTATTATAGTAGTATAACAATATAAAATGCTTGAACGTTCTCGGCTCACGCCATCGTTAAGTGCAAGATGAACAAAACAAAAACTTATGCAAATTAAAACATTCTCTCGTTGTCAAGATACAGTACGTACGTGGTAAACCATTAACAAATGACTAGTCATTAAAAATGAAATGACACATTCTTGTCGGTCCTCTCTCTAATTAACGGGGCTAATTCAATACTGATCCTGCCTATAGAAATAATTTAAGATAAGCTGTATCAGGCTTATAGGTCTCACCAGCTCCGTACATTAAAGAAAGAGTCAGCTTACTCAAGTGTTTCTTCATAATATTCCTGACGAAAGTAGTAGGATAGCCGTTTTTATTTGAAATCTCCATAATACATCCAATATTTAAACGCCCATAGCCACTCCTGCGACTTTTATTTCAAAGATGACAACATGATTTCAGAGATGACAACAACTACATATAGACTCATTGCAGAAGCTGCAACACCGAATAGTAAAAAACCTATTATCCGCGAGATACCTAAAAAAAGAACCAAATAACCAAACAGATAACTTGTTCAGGCCATGCGACGTATTCTCCCTCACTCCCTCAGGAATTTCAAAAACAACATTCATACTTACCTATGTATTTATTAGAAACCGTTACAAGCGGGATCTCTATAATAGTTATGGCATGTATTAGTTTTATTAATTTGTTTGGGCCCAGATCCTCATTGGATGTTGCATCCATCCGGAGGTACCTGCGCCGATATCCTTTTTGTAACGCACTATTTTTTCAATATATTTCCCTCACTTGGTGCTGGAGTTACCAGTGAGGGCAAACCAAAAAAAAAAGGTGTTGCATATTGCCAACAAGGGTAGATTACTTGTTCATTTAGAAACTATGGAGAGGCTGTTGCTATTAGGAGACAAATTTGTACTAAGTGACGTACCGGTAGCCTTTTGAAGTAGGTAGGTAGTTCTCCTTTGTTGGCGTTACCTTTTTAAATGTTAAATACTAAAAACTGAATCCTGTGCAATTAGTGGTTTGTTAATTGTGAACCATGCTTGGACTGTTCTTGACAACGAGCGTATGTTTTAGCTTGCATACTTTTGTGTTTTGTTTATTTTTATACACATGTGTCATGTGTCATGCATGACGATACCGTGAGCCGAAACCGGTTGTGTATTGTGGTTATAACGAAACATTGTATTAATAATTTTAATTTTTACCCTTAGTGAAAGTTAATAAAGAGGCTATTATGAATAGTATATGAATTTTCCCCTTGAGGATTTCAATGCTTTGGGATAGATAAACAGAAAATCATTTTCTATACAATCTGGTTTGCAAGACTGTAAGCTAGTAAGATCTTCAGGCTGATTCGTTGAATTAGGTACTCGTTCTGGGTGATTAGGAATGAAACGAAAAGAAACACAGAGCTTCTTCAATGTCAAATATTTACAGCTAATTTTCCATCCTCGGCGGTAATATTATTAAACCTTTCGTGTGCCCGATTCAGAAAGCTCGCCACTCTCACTTACAGTACTGTAAATGCAATTGAGGGAATACAAATACTAAATTCACGTATTACAACAAACACAGTGTTTCATATCTTTTAATTGCTGACAGTATAGGTAGGTAAACCTAAATGATGAGTTATTTACTTTTACACCACTTTTAACGGGAAATTGGTGTACAGCTGTAGCTGGTTCTCCCATATTGATCATTTCCCACTCCGTGCCTATTCCGTGACCTGAGGAAAATGCTCATCATTTACCGGCTTAGTGCCATCAAGTTCTTCACCATGAGCTGGTGCCTCAGCTTGTTTTCGGTTTTGGCAAGTTTGAGCCACGTAGGGGCTGCAGCAGTATGCAGCATACCTGAAACTCCTCTATTTCAGGCTCTGCGAAGTCTCCCATCTTTGGTGCAGCAAGAAAGCTGTCGCAATGCACTACAGCATTATGTCAGCGGTTTGGCCAACTGCACGAAAGAGTCTCTTCAAAGTAAGTGCACTGCATAAGAATATTTTAATTTCGTATCGTAATTTTTAACAGGCTAATTTAGGGGTATTCATTTAAAAACTCATAATTACACTAATTGCCATCATTATTAATTAATTCTCTCCACTACTCGACGCCCTGCTTTCTCTATATGCAATATGCATGTGCTTTGTTGTCTTGTTGCGGAGTCCGTGGATTATAAAACATTTCACCCACCTGTGCCCATTGCCCAATTGCGGATACATGAGGGGGCGCGTGCCTCCCCCCCCCCCCTGAGAATATTTTGCGCATGCTAGGAGTGGATGCATCGATGCCACACATTGCTGTCAACCAGCCAACCGGCTGTAACTTGTAGCAGAAGAGGGTATTAAATGTATTAATACATAAATATCTCTGTCGATTTTTGCTTGGGCATGGGTTCAGCAATGGAAGTTACACAGCGCTGCCTGAACGAGAGGGCCTCCTGATTATGGTGGATTCCGAACCACTTGACATCAGACTTTTATATGAATAATTATTTCTCAATATTCTCATTCATCTCAAGCACACAAAAAAGGCCTGAAGCTGAGGTGTCATTTATGGCAGCCGGCAGGCGTAAGGGGTGGAAACTGGTTGATATTAAAAAGGGAGGGGTGACGTTTGACCTTGACGCGTCACTGTATAGATTAGTTGAGTACGACCCCTGGAGCTTTTTTTTTTTTTTTTTCTGGCGTCGGCGATGGGGAGCCATTAAGCCACTAATGTGCGACATTAATCAATTCATAAATAGCTTTTTTATTGTTTTTTAAAAAATTATGTAACGCAAAATATATCGTAGGGCTGCATGTTTCTAGGATTGAAAGGTGATTGAAAGGCCTGACTATGGAATTTGGGAGGCTAGTTAGGAGGACTGTTCGCTGTGCTGAGTATGATGGGCATTCTAATATGATATGTTGTAGGGTTTCAGTTGACCCCTATCTTCCACAAGTACCTCTTCGTGACCCCCTGGCGTTGGACAGTTGAAGTGTCTCCTTTTTTTCTCGTACAAAACCCTCTCAAGTGGCTATTTAGTATTTATTATTTTTTATATTTTTACTTGTAATTAATTATTTGCAATTGTGACACGCTCATTCCGGCTCTGGCTGGTCAGGGACTCTAATATTTGTATTGTATTGTATATTGTATTGACTAGTGGGGCCACGCACATACAATGTATTGGATGCAAAATCTTCCCTTTATCTGTCAGTCTCTCCTGATAGCTTTGTGCTTGCGTTTGATTCAGAGAGCACCAATTTATTGGTTTTAAATGTTTATATTTGCATGTCTATGGCCCCAGTTACTTATAACTGCGACAATTCAAGAGGAGAGGAATGACGGTATTTATTACATGATGTGCGGTGGTCGTGACGGCTGTATTATAAAAGTAAAAATATAAAAATTGTTCGGCGTGACACTTTCTCGGTCACGCTGTGGATGATCGCAACCTACTGTAGCCAATACGAATGTGAAGAGATTCGTAACCAATAGTGGATCCATAACGTAACTTAGTCATTCATTATTACCCTCAAATTACTACCCTCAAATTCAGCCTGTTTAATTCTGCCATGTTGAAAATATATTGTTAATCCATTATTTACCCACTGACATTTTCTATACATTAATTTGAATTGTCTCATTGGACTGGTTTGGTTTCGATTTGAAATTGAAGTCGAACCTGAAATCGCATGTGTATGATTCATCATCATTACTAGTTAAGTTTGTTTTCAGTTAATAGGCTACACAATATTTTCCAGGTACCCGCATTCAGTGCTAATGTTTCAAATTGGCCATTAAGGCCCGAATTATTAAAACTATTTAGCTCATCTCTAGTTAATTTTTTTCTTTAAAAGATATATAAATTTGTGTGAATTTTATCATTGTGTTTCTTTATGGATCTAACTTATAGTAGGCTACTATACTGTACTAGCGTATACGACATATAGAAGATTATTTCTACAGAGACTATATATATTTTATTTTAGTGTATGATGCCTCCACCAAATATCCAGACGGGCTTTTGATAACAAATGGCTACTATTTAGGCCACTTTGATCTTTGTGTTGCCACGGAAACATCAGCGTTCATGGGAAAGTATTGTCTTGTCCACATACAAGTCATTAATAAACATTTAGACGTAAGTGGAGTAACATAGACCTAAATTATGCTCATTTGGAAAATTAGTTTACATTTTCCATTTTTCCTTGAATAAGACTGCTGCATATTGCATGCAACATCTGTAGGACTTCCTATGTCAACTTACCGTATAATATATGAACGGATCTCTCATAGTTATGGTTATGGTTACGGTGCAACAAGAAATTGAAAAATTTGAAATTTTGTGTTTCTTCGATTTCATAATTATGGGAATAAGCTCAGTATTTTATTACTTTCAATGCATGGTCAGAAAGTATTGCGTACTTATTAACATTTCATTTTGGAAGACATAGAAATACCCATTGCATCCATCAGTCAGTGCGCGTGTCTCAGATATTAATTTATTATCAGTATCAGGAGACCGAGCTATATCTCGGTTGGTGCAGCTAACAAATTTATTCTGCTGCAGCCTGATCATGGCGATTATAATACCGGTATTAATTTAATCCCCTGGTATTAAAAATTTAAGCAACATAATTATATAATGGAGAGTGATATTCAAAATTTGTTTGCTTACATTTTAAATACCAGGGGATTAAATAAATACCGGTATTATAATCGCCATGATCAGGCTGCTGGTGCATTCAATTTCATTCGTTCCATCCATCAGCCTGATCGAGGCGATTATATAATAATACCGGTATTTATTTAATCCCCTGGTAATAAAAATGTAAACAAGATAATTTTATAATGGAAAGTGCTATTCAAAATTTGTTTGTTTACAGTTATAATCCTAGGGTATTTATTTAACCCCGGTATTATAGTCGCCTTGATCAGGCTGCAGGTGTCTTGTAAGCTGTGTTTGGTAAATTATTCTTTCGGTGAAATTGCGTTTTTCGCAATTAATTTGTAGTTTAGTTTCGTAAAGATATATTCGCTTTGATTTCCATATTTTTTGTTTGTTTAACATGGGGGAAAATAGGCCTATTCCCTAGGCTAATTCGAAAGTAAGCCTTCCTGTAATTTTTAGCGTTTAAAGAGAGATGTCATTATCATTTACAGGTCTAAACTAAATATACCATATTGATATGTAAGTTTATGTTCTAGCTTGCTTAATTAGAATTGAGAGAACTATTTTTATCTTTGGTAAAAACATATTCTATAGCCTATAATAAAACTTTCAATTACTATTATTGGCCTATTGACAAATATGAGAAAAAATTTCTCCTTTTTTATTTTTAGCAAAAAAGGCATCGGTTCAAATTGAACCGAGATAAATTTCATGTAGCTTTATGTATACCATCTACTTGCGAGGCGGAAGATATAGAATTGGCTCTACGAGGATTGCGCCAACCCTATTCGTTATTCCCCATCAGTCAATATAGTGAAAATATCATTCATATCAGTAGGAAATCATGTACAACTTTGGATGCAAAAAATCATAAAGCAAATTCGTCTGCGTCAAAGACTATTTGGATGTAAGTACAGTAAGCTGCTAACTTGCAGCGATCTATCTACAATTTAAGAAATGTCGTGTACAGCAACTTTTACTAATGAGAATGAAATCTCATTGCAGGCTATACAATTAGCATTATACAAGCTTTACATCTGTAGTAAAAGCTAAGAAAATACGATTTTATCCAGTACCGTAGGTATAAATTTAAAACCCTTTGAGGAGGGGGCGGGAGCTACATCCCTCTAAGTCCCCGTAGTTCCTCCACTACCTCTA
Organism: Psococerastis gibbosa; assembly: GCA_963971405.1. Taxonomy (NCBI): domain Eukaryota; kingdom Metazoa; phylum Arthropoda; class Insecta; order Psocodea; family Psocidae; genus Psococerastis; species Psococerastis gibbosa. Next base: position 29,082,777 of record OZ020489.1, on the reverse strand, counting down.
GGTATAGGTCAATAGTGGATGAAATATTATGACTAGCCAGGAAAATGAGATTCCCCATGTTCCTCAGGGAAAACCTGATTTATCACCTCCCTGCATGCCATCGGCAAGGCACATAAATGAAGAATAATGTTATTTATTGTCTTCTTCTAGGTACGCAATAACTATTTACTTCCTCATGTTAGCGGTTTCATGTCTTTATGAACCACCAAAATCACATGAAAGCCAATTAGGTGTCAAAGGATGCTTCTCACTGTCTCGGCACTGGAGAAGACTGGTCAACCCTTCTCCAGCTTTACCAGACTCAATAAGCTGCATAAATGGCCTGCGGGTCCTTGGATTGTCCATGGTAATTCTCGGGCACAGGACTGAAGCAATTGCGTCAGGTCCACTTCTCAATCCAGATTTTTTAGAAAAGGTACGGTTGCGATGAAAAACAAAAATTATGGCAGATAGAATTTACTTTAAACATTTAATTTGCATTGAAATTATTATTGAATATGAATTATGTGTTATGCTCTGCTGGACTGGATTGTGTGAATGGTAAGCTTGTCTCAACTTGTCCACTATCGCTTGTAGCCGGCGTGGGTTAACATCGAGGACATACCATATATATATATATATATATACCAGTTTGCCAATGACCAACAATTCGTATGGAAACTTCTTCTTCTTCTTCCTCTTCCCCCTTAGTGCCGCGTGCGCAGCGTGGCGGTGTATGACTCAATTTCCTGAACTCGCCCCGGTCGGACGCTAACGCCTTGAGCTCGGTCATTGTTTTCCCTCTTGCTCCGACGAGTTGTTCAATCCTTTCCTCGAGGGTTGTCCTCGGTCTGCTGACGGGTCTTCTTCCTTGTAACTCATATGGAAACAATAAAAGTAATGTCCGAAATTCATGCGGTCGTTGGCATTGGACAAGGGTCCAATCAGAAGTCCTTCAAGATGAAATTACTGCTCTGTTGTCTATAGCGTGTCACTCTCACGTTAGCGAGTTCTCACAAATGATACACTTCTTTTTTGCTTTCCTATTTATACGTAATATAAGGAAAGCTTCATAATGGTCAAAATATTTTTTATTTCGAGCTTTCAGTGGAAAGCGTTGTAACATCCGTTCCGGTATGGGGGGGGGGGGGTATGTCTCACATTACCCAAACAACATCCAACTTAAGAGTGTACAGCCCATAGGAATGTGGCAGCCCGAAATTTAATATTTTTTATTCTTTATTTAATTAACTAAGCATGTTACTAAAGACTTGGCTCATCAAAGTTGTAGAAGACTACTTCATGCATCATATACAGGTAATAAGGTATTTTTATTTTTCTAAATTGTAGTTTTTTTTTATAAAATCGATAATACGTGAAAAGTTATTGTTTATAAAATATTTGCATGTTTCTGAAAAAACTACAATTTCGAAAATTAAAAATATCTTATAATATGATGCATGAAGTAGTCTTCTACAACTTTGATGAGCCAAATCTTTAATAACATGCTTAGTTAATTAAATAAAAAATATTAAATTTTGGGCTGACAATTTCCTATGGGCTGTACACTCTTAAGTTTTCTGCATATCTTTTAGTTTTGGTACCTAATAAAATAGTGATAGCCTAAAAGTTATAGTTTCTACATTTCTTTTAATTTTTTAGCTTTTCGAAAATGCATTTATCAATATATTGCTCCTGAATGGCTCGGTGATTGTCGACGTTTTCTTTACAATAAGCGGGTTACTGACATGCAGGAAAATTCTACAGACCCTGGAATTGGGGGAGCGGCCATCTTACCTTGGGGTTTTCTGTAGAAGGTACCTGAGGTATGGAACCACTTTTCCATGTTGTAAGACACCATCAAAGTCTTGAGCTGCAAATTTCTTGTGACAAGGCACCTTTTTAGCAAGTATCTTGATCTAAAACACTTGCCATAAAGGCACTGTACATGTTAGCGTCACCGAGAAATTGAGGTGCCTTGCTTTATGCATTTCAAAAAGCAGGCAAGACGAAAAATTGGAGGTTGTTATTAACAATAATATTGGTAACATGCAGGGGCGTAAAGTTGGTGGGGACACGGTCCATCTTGCCCCCCCCCCCCAGCCTCGAGCATTGTAAGACGTTGTTCATGGAGACCCCCTTTGCAGCTATTTGAATATAAGCATTCCTTTGTTAGCTTTGTAAAATCTACAGCTATACTTTACTACTATTAAAATGCGTGAAACCTTACTATTTTGCTCTTATATTTTCAATTTTTCCTTATCCTGCCTGATGACGTCATAAAGTCTACATAGTTTTGCCCCCACCATCATTCTAAAACTTTTCGCCTTTGGACTAACATAACTTGCGGTAGGAATCGCTGTGAAAGTCATAGCCCTTTTGCAAGCAACTTCTCATTTTGAAATAAGAGAAAAAGTCACTTGTCACTTAGGTAGACCCCCTAATGTCTTCTGGCATGCCGTGATAAGAATCGCCTGAACAACTAATACAATTATGGCTAGATTCCAAAATTTGAATTTCTAGGCTATTTTCTGTGATCAAATACAGGTATATATAGCCTTACAGCGAATATGCCTCACCTATCGCGGTTATAATTTTCAGAATAGCACCTACTTACGCAATTGCCATAGTACTGCAAGCATATTTTGCTGAAGACTTAGGAACTGGACCACTATGGGGAGTTAAAGTTGGACAAGAGGCTGAAAATTGTAGAATAAATTGGTGGACAAATCTTCTTTTCATTAACAATTACTGGGATCCCCAACACATTGTGAGTATTATATCGTTCCTGCCTTCTACTTGCATTGGCAGATTCCGTATCGAAAATACCACAAGGAAAATGTTGAGTTCAAAAGCCTCATCTAGCAACAAAAGTAGGTAGGTACCTATCTAGCCTACTACAGTCTAGAGGTAAAAAAATACCACTGTACATACATTATTAGAGGCTTCGAGTATTTTTTGTTTATAGCGCAGTCAATTTGGGCATGAAAATAGTCATGGAATACCGTACATAAATATATGAAATACATGAAAAACATGAAAGAGACACGAATAGGCATGCTTAAACTAAGTGCCTAAATATACATATACTAGACGTGTAGACGTGGCTGTATGTGCATATTATGTGGAACCTGACTCTTACAAGCCCGATATCTCACGAATGGTGGTCAATAGAAAAAAAAATGATAGACACTATTTTACTAAAATAGTTTAAGGCCAAACCGGAGGCCTACGACTTTGGTGCAAAACACTTTTTTGATAAAACTTACAGTTTTCGAGAAGAAAAAAAAACTGAAATTGTGTCCTTTCACCCCGAATAACTTTTTTTTTTTGCACACATATAGGAACGATGGGGACTTTTGACATTTTATTTATAATGGTAAATATATATATGTATATATTCCCAAGGTCGGAATTTTTAGTATTTGATGTGTCCAAATTGATTGAGCTATTATTAGTCCTAGCTGGGCTATTCTTGACCAATTTGCGAACATATAGGGCGCTTATTCCTGAACTATGCACCTTTATTGTAGCTTTTACCAAAATAATTATTTATTATGCATACAGTGTATGGATCCCTCGTGGTATTTGGCGTGTGACATGCAGCTTCTTGTGATGGGTCTTTTAATAATTCATTGCACGACGCAGTGGCGGCAGATGAGGCTCGTTCCTTTCGCAGCAGCCTTTTTCGCCTCATTTTGGATTCCTTTCATGGTAACCTATTTCCATGGCTTGGACCCAACCGTCATACCAGATCCCGAGTAAGTAAATTGTCTAAAGTTAGTTGTAATAGCAATTTTAAATACGTATATAGAAAAAGACCATACTTATAATTAGAAGCTTGAAAAAAATTACTGTTGTAGCCTATCTAGTAGCAGTAGTAGTGGTGTTCGTCGGGTTAATAACAACATAGGACTCAAATTTGGGCCCATAGAGCGACCCCGACTCCACTGACCTACGCCAGCCCATAGGACAGTGGACCTCCTGATTGTAGTGGATTCCGCACCACTTGGGAAACACTGTGAAGTCACACGATTAGTTCGGAGGTGACCAGGACAAGTCCTACCATGTTTCCCTACCGGCACTGTGCACAGGACCAAGTTATCTGCAGCTTTGAACCTGCTCTGGTCCGCTGGATTCAACTTGGTATGGCGGCCGGCTAGCCTATCTATGTCAGGACATGTAGAGTAGTGGTGCAGACTCCGACTTTCCCCCCAAAGGTAGTTGGTGCGAGTCCCCCACTTGCTACATTTTCTGGCCATGCTTCGGAGGGCATGTAAAGCAGGCGGTCCCGGGCTTTCCTGGTTGAGTGCAAAAGAGGACTTTATAGCCCTAACTCCGCTAGTTTGGCTTATTTGTTTCAGTTGATAACTATCTTACAAATAGTTCTTTCGGCTTGTTTGTACTGGACACTTCTCTATCTGGAAAACGCAATACATTATAAAATGTAATTTTGTAACAGTTTTTGATAAATGTGAAATACAGTAGAGTAGGTATGGCACCTATAGCTGACTTCACATAAGTTATTTATGAGTGACATACAAAGATAATGCAATTTATTGGTGGCGGTACAGTATTACAACTTATATACTATATGATGATCAATACGATCTATCTTTCATTTCTAGGACAGTAGGCAAGACATGTGAGAATTCGACCAATCTTCTGCTTTATATCACAGCTTATTGTAGAAGCGGCCCTTATTTGGCTGGAATGGCAGCAGCATTTATACTCCAAGCATTAAAGAAAAATGAGACGGAACAATCAGAGGTAGGCCTACCACACCATAGTGCCACCACTCCTGAACAATAACAGAGCCAAATTCCAGTTTGTTATTATTGTATAAAACTACCCTGAGTCAGGGACGGATCCTTGGGGGGGGGGCGGTGGCCCGAGAGAAATAGCTTTATACTAGATAGAATGGACTTTTGAAGGAGAAAAATTATTACTCAAGTAAGGGAAACGCGATATTTTTCAGGCCACCGCCCCCCCCCCCCCCCGAAAACTTTTTCTGAAACCGTCCCTGCCCTGAGTTAAGCCATACCTCACAGCATAAAATTCACGGTAAGTTAACTGAGGCATACTGTTGGTGTTACGCGATAAACAGTCATCTTACAAATTATACTGTATATACGAAAGCTGGCATCCATTTATATCATTCTTAAGATGACTGTTCTCCGCGCGCGTGACACTTGCGCAGTATGCTTCAAACGTTATTTTTCTGCTCTGATGTGTGGCTCAAATCAGCGTAGTTTACCTATGCAGTGAATTTCTCTGCAAATATATACAGTATAATATTACTATCCAGTCTTTTTGGATGGAAATGTTTCACTAAATTGCGTATAATATACAGTATTAGTAAACATCAAACATCATACTACAATATAAAGACCAGTCTGTAAAATTTAAAATATGGTATCATTCGTTTGTATAGCCTTGCTTTTTTAACGATATAGCCTGTCTACCTCATGAATATAGATAAATTCCCAAATTTTTACAGAAATTTTGGCGACTGGGTTGGTACAGTGCCTGGGTTTGCATATTTGGAAGCATTGTCGTGGGGTATCCCTTCTTCACGACGAGGCAGTTGCATCCTCTGTGGGCATCTTTTTACGCGGGCAGTTTTCGCACAATATTTTCAATTGGAGTTGCCTTCGGTATTATTGCTTGCTCGCAAGGGAAAGGAGGTAAGCTGATTAAAAATAAATTGCTCAATCTTATCAAACCCTACCTTAGCAAGAGAAGTGGGTTGATGTACCGTGTTCTGAAGGAGTTTGAAGATGCATCTTCAAGTCCACTTGGACCACGGCCTATCAACTGGGATATTCTTATTTCTCATTACTCCGGCTAGAGCTCTTTAAAGGTGAGATGTGACATTCGAGCGTGGCAAAAATATTTATTTGAATCCTGATGCCACGTCTCCTATGACCAGCCATTGAAAAAACGTACCAGGATTCAAAAAGTATTTTTGGCGCGCTTGAATGTCCCATCTCTCTTATATAGAACTCTCACTCCGGTCATGCATTGTGTGTATGGGTATACTACTTAGGCGCTTATTCTACCGACGTCAATAGTGATTATTGACGTGGTATTGACGTGACATTAATGACAATCTAAAAATGCCTGCTACCACGTCAATACCACGTCAATAATCACTATTGACGTCGGTGGAATATGCGCCTTAGCAACCAGTGCAATGTGTATAACTACTTTATGTGTAGAAATACTTGATTAAAATAACAATACTATTATTCATACTGCAATTCTAACTGACATAGAGAATAATTTTTATAATGAAATTAATAAAATTTGAAGTAGGCCTATGTGTAAATAGTGGAAATTAAATTTTTGGGTGTTTTGCCTGCTTACCTAATTTCTTTTATAATTTACCCCACCTAATTTCGCATTTTTTATAGGTTGGGTCAACGAAATACTTTCAGCTCCGCCGTTCCTTATTCTGAGTAGAATATCATATTCCGCGTACCTAAGTCACACAATATGGCTTCAACTTAGCTATTCCTGGATTAGAAGCCCTTTATACGCTACCGATTTATTGCAGGTGATGTATATTCTTTATATAGCAAACCGATATTCACATAATTGTGAAAACAAATGGAGCCGGTATCTTCCAATTAAAATCCTGCAACTATAGGCTCTTTTGATCCTTTAAGGAACCTAATCAACACAGGCCGGAACACAGGACCTTTTAGGGGGTAGGTCTAAGTTGAAAGTTATTCCAGACCTTACCTAGATGTGTATTTTCGCAATGATTTTTATCTATGTGCTATGCACATTCTATGTTTCTGCACTATTTTACAAAATTAAAATTAACTCAATTTTTTTTTAAAGTTGTGTGAGTCCATGGACTTCCTCTTCCGCCTGGGTACTGGCCTGCTTTAACCTGACGTAAACCCTGAAAAATATATTTATACGACAGGTTGAGCTGCTGATAAAAATTCATAATGGCACCATGGTACGATACCTATTCTATTGCGTGACAATGCAATGACTTCTCTGAACGCACAGAAATATTTATTTATTTATTTTCCCTACTATCAAATTATTATAAACCTAATTCTATGTTATTTGTTTTCAGGCATACCTAATAATGTCTGACCTTCTTCTCTCGGGGGTTGTCGGTCTCATCTTTTATCTCACTGTTGAAGGACCCATTACAGATTTGACTCATATATTTTTATGCAGTTCCAGGAATAAAACCAAAATAAAATAACTTTTGTTGTTCATGTACAAGCTAGATGATACTTCTTACCCGGTATATATACTCATCAAAATCATCGCTCAATCTTTTTCAAGCCTGATTGCTGACGACATGGATCTGGTCGTACATAAAAATTAAAGGTTTGCGTCATTGACTTTAGAAAAGTTAGTGTAAAGTTGATTTTATTAAATATTATATATTATATTATTGTACATCATTCAATAATAATTATCAGCAGCTTTGTTGAGAACGTTCAAACATACTATGCCTTTCGCCTCCATAACGTCTTTGTAACCGGAAATCCTGGTGTGGGGGGGGGGGGCTACGGGTAAGCCAATGCAATATTTTATTATTTTCAATTTCGAACAGTAGGTATATTAAATATAGTAGGATAAACATTAGATTTTTACAAACAAAACAGAAACTGACTTGACAATTCGACTTCGATGGCAAGGAAGTACCGTGCTTGTACTTGTGCGAGTCTCTACACGCCATGCGATCGGAGACGTGTCATAACTTAACACAGGTACAAACCTACAGAGGCGACTGAAGAGGACAAATGGATACATTCATTAAATTGTTTGTATGTGATTAACCTTTTTATAATAAAATAAAATAAAAAACTCTTTAAATTTGCGATATATCAAATTAAACTTGTAATTTGCGCAAATGATCAATTCCATATTTTGTTCAACAGCTGAATCTGCGAAGTTCACCACCATTTTCAATCTTTTCCATCAAATCGCCCTGTTCAGACTTGTTGTTTTCTGGAATAACGACAGTGTGCATGGGGCAAAGCCTTCGGCGTAAAATTCGGGTTAATTTGAAGGGTGGTAGCTTGGTGACGGCCTGTGTCCTGGGAGTGAGGCGCCAATAGGGCAGTACCTGGGTTATATATTCGAAAGTTTCCCGCCACCAGGTTCGAATCAGCAACTTCCGGTATTCGGCGCGGCGTTTCCTATTCCACTCCACATGAGTTCGACACCTTTCACAACTGGGCAGACTTTCATGAAGTACACGAGAACGAGTGAGGCTAGCATGCGTGTGTGCAGCTATGCGCTCAATCGAAATCTGAAAGTTTACAAATCAAAAAAGTGTTGGTAGTGAAACTCACAATCTCAGCTCGTTTGAGTTGGCCGATTCTCATCAGGGTGTACCACGACTACGACGTAAACACGAGCCTTATGTAGTCATCAGGGGGGGGGGGCTATGGGGGCTATAGCCCCCCCCCCCCATTATGTTCCTCAAAATGCGTAAAACCCCACTATTTCAGTCCTATTTTTCACACATTTTCTCCCGGGGGAGACCCCCTTGTGCTGGATTTTATTAATTACCTATAGTATAGCACACTTATTGCTCTGAAAATGCGTAAAACCTAATATTTCAGCCCTATTAAAAAAAAAATCGTATTTAATGATAGCCCCCTCCTTGGCCTCATTCTAGATCCACGCCTGGTAGTCATCCTCATTCCTCACTATAGTTATGGTCATAAGGCGGGGATTCCACCAACGTCAATAGTGATAGTAAATGTTTTTTGACGTGGTAGCAGACATTTTTAGACAGTTTTAGATAGTCTAAAAATGTCTGCTACCACGTTATAAATATTTACTATCACTATTGACGTGGGTAAATCCCCGCCTTAAATAAACAAAATACATAATGTTTATGTACATATAAATACTTTGTAAATTATAATGCTTTGTATTAGACGCCAATCTACTATCTACTAACCTTATCCCAGGGTACTGGACAAGGGGAGCAAAAAAATTATAGTCTAAATCCTTGTCAGCGTCATCCGCGATTTGGGGATGGATGTGTTAACGTTTCAGTATAATATTGTGTTTATAATTAGCCTATATTAACCTTATACCAGGTTAGTGAACAAGAAGAGAAAGAAATTATAGCCTATGGGTTGAAATACATGTAGGCAACATCCTAGTTTCCCAGAATGTTAAGGCTGAGTGTTCAAAATGTTTTGTAAACAAGAAATTATCTTAATTTTTGGACGAAATTAATTAATTGCTCGTTCGACAGCCACAAAGATATAAAAGGGAACAGATGAAAAAATCTTAAAAAATACGAGCTTTCAGTGAAAGCTGTCTATTTCCCCTAGAGATTTACAACTGTCCTACAAAATGGGTTTAAGGCTCTTTTTCCCATTTTTTTAAGGTTGTAACATTTCAGTTCAGAAAATGTAAACTTCCTGTGATAACTTGCATTTTTTATGAGTTTTTTATCTGGTCACTTTATTATCTTTGTATCTGTGGAACGAGCAATAAATTATTTTCGTCAAAAATTCAGCAAACTTTCTTCTTTACAAAACAATTTGAACACTCAGGCTTAACGAAGCCGAACAAATGGAAGTTTTAATTTCGAAGCTCACCTTATGTCTCTTAGGTCGATTTGATCGGTCGAGGCTACTCATAGATCTTTGGAATTCCTCTTGCTTCTTTATATTCTTCTGCGTCTTTTTTCGGCCTGGTGCTGCCCCAAATAGACCCCGAGCTTCGGCCATGTTAATCAAATATTTATCATCTAGGCCTATTATTTCCTACAAAAGACAAAGATGACACGATTTACTGCAGAAGCTTAAGTTACTCACAAGTTGCAATAATATGGTTTAGCAGCATTAACAGCCATCCGGATTAGCAAAATGTTGTGCCTACATAGGACCATGGACGGACACAACGGGGAAGGGGGGGGGGGACGGGTAGTTGCCTCCCCCCTCTAATTTAGTAAATCTGTTGTAAGTTAATTTAATTTAATTATGTTTGTTCAATTTTGACGCACAACTACCCCCCTCAAAAAAATTAGGCTGGATCCGTCCCGTCATAGGAAATAGGTATGTACTCGTAATTTGTAATTTGTGTGAAGATAGATGTATTATGTATTCTTTTAATTGCTTTCCTATTTATACGTTGGTGTAACGAAACTTTTGTGATGGTCGTAATGATCGTTTTCGAGATTCCAACGAATTTACATGTTTTGAGGTCCCAGCAACCTCAAAAAATTGGTTTTTAGGAAATGTCTGCGTGCAAAAATTTGATGAGATTCCGCATTTAAGTTCACAATTTTGTTTGTTGATAATTTCATTTTGGGGGGTGTATACCCCCAAAAAACTACTAAAAACCTGTTTTCTAAAAAATGGCTATGGTGATTTTTTTTAATTCACAGATATTGTAGTAATTATTAATGTAAACAAAACCCACTAGGTCGCATCCCCCTTGATAATTGAATACAGAAGGAATATAGAAGTCATGCTCTCCTACATTTTTATACATCGCTCTTGCACGAGAAAAGTGACAGATTAACAAAAAATTGCAAAATTGAGTTATTTATACAAAAATGTCGAGGAAAATATAGCGAATTTTATGAATGTAGTGTCACATATCTAGTTTAATTTGTTTCCATAAGATTGCGTTTTGTCACTGATCAATTGTCAAGTTTGACTACTTCGGGTTTGGCAATACTGGCATAATTTGGAATGTGCTCCAGGCGTTGACGTGGTAATTACACTTCTCTTTCAAGTAAACTGTCACATCTCAAAAGTATTAAGTGCCTCGATAGTACTACAAGTAAAAACTACAAAGCTAAAGAACTGAAATTTGAATTATTTCAAAAGTCAATATTTAGAAATGTGTCGCTTTTCTCGTGAATGAGCGACATATTATGTAAGTTAGGTTTGGTCCTACGTATACTTTACTTTCTACTTACTTTTCTCTGTATTCTAGCAATAAAGCAGCCCTCTTCTTCATAGCATTTGCTACCATGGGAGCAAAGAGTTGGCAATTCCTTAGTAATGAACAAGTCACAAGGTGGCACCTGAAATATAATGTAGATTTTTTTATTAGTAGTATAGTAGCATGGTGAATAGTCATCAAACTATATTCTATTTATTTTCTTTAAAATTTACCATGACTTGTTCGTCATAATTTCACAGTAAGTAAATCATCATCATTATTGTTTTTCATTAATCTCGATACCATAACATGCCAAGTATACGAATACCTCACAATATACTGTATGTATGTACCAGTAATATTGCCACATTTAGGCCTACAATTTATAAATATTTAATCGCATATATACACTATATATTATTTATTTTACTGTCTACTTGAACATGCTTTGTAGGTCCCTAATCTACCTGTTTACTAATATTATTGGCAGTGCGAAAAAAATTGAAAGAAATTAAATGCTCGTAAGTTATACTAGGTTCCTTAAATTTTATAATGACGTATAACCAAGGCCGTGCCAGATTTTGATTTCGGGGGGGGGGGTCCAATTTTTTTTGTTAACGTAATTTATTTATGAATTAATGGATAAACCAATATCAAACCAATACCAAAACCAAACCATTCAGGTTTACACACGAAAATTTATTTCGGGGGGGGGGGGGGTCCGGACCCCATGGACCACCCCCTGGGCACGGCCATGCGTATAGCCTACGTGGGCTATAAACACAGTTTTGCGTCTCTTTCCGTTCCTGGTCAGATAGTACACTTGCAACTCCAGACTATGTGAAAAATTAATAGCCTACCTCAACTTGCATAGGAGAGGCTAAAGCTTCCTGGGCCTCTTGCGCCTCGCGCTCTCTTTGCACCCTCTGTGCAGGCGTTCCTCCTGGCAGTAGAGCTTTTGCCGCTTTTTCTTCCGCTGCAATTATGAATTTATTACACTTATTGCTGTTCATGCGCGCCATATTCCCTACGGAGGTTCGGTGGTACTCAATTGTCGCTTCCCTAGCCCTCTGCCTCAGGCGCCAATTCCACCTACCGGCTAGGGCTAAATACAAAAACGGTGACGTGGTAGCAGACATTCACGACTTAGTCGGGGTTTCCAATGACCTCGCATTGCAGAATGCAAATGACATTGACGGAAATGTTTGTTTTTCTTTTTATAGAAATCTATTGAAATGTTTGTAATTAACATGTCCCATGACGCCATTTTTTAATTTTAGTTAGTTTGTTTGTGATTTTACTGTATGATCATTGATCAATTTTAACTATGGCATAAAGAAAAACAAACATTTCCGTCAATGTCATTTGCATTCTGCAATGCGAGGTCAGTGGAAACCCCGACTAAGTCTTGAATGTCTGTTATAGTCCACGCAAAATGAGAAAAGTATGGACATGGAATGTGTTGATCCTGTGGAACACTGTAAAAATATTCTTTGCACAATATTCGTTATGCTTTGCAGCCAATGCATCAAGGTAACACAAAATGGTGCAAGGAATATTTTTACAGTGTTGGACAGGATCAAAACATTCCATGTCCATACTTTTCTCATTTTGCGTGGACTATACCACGTCACCGTTTTTGTATTTAGCCCTAGCCGGTCGGTGGAATGGGCGCCTTATATCTGCCAGTGTTGGATCTTTCTCGGTACCGTCATATTCGGTCTTCCCCTTCTCCGGTTACCTGGGGCGGTGATAGTCTCACCCTATACCCGTACAGGTTATGAGTTTCGCCTCGCCTCTGGAGATGCTCACGCCTTAATAGGCGTTATATTGTAGTATTATATGGTATATATAACACTGACATTAAATTCACTTTGGTTAAAGAGGTAACCACCTCGTTATAACTGAAGTTAGAGGATATAGAAAAAACTGGGCTTGGCGGGATTCGAACCCACGATCTACGCCTAACCGGGGCGTCGTCTTAACCGCTTTGGCATTTACTGGACTTGTCGGGGCTTGTGGTCCAGTGGTTAAGACAACGCCTCGGTTAGGCGTAGATCTTGGGTTCGAATCCCGCCAAGCCCAGTTTTTTCCATATCCTCCAATTTCGGTTAATAGGCGTTCACCCTTTATTCAAGATGCGGTAAATAATAACACCATTATACCTGATGGCTGGACAGAAGAGCCATGGTCTTTCCAAGCGTTAAAAATACGAGTAGCTAATCTGTAGGCTCGCATATAAAATAACAAGAAAAAATTGTGATTTCGAGATAAATACCTTCTTCTTGTTCCTGATGCAACCGCTGCTCTTCGGCATGCTTTTGTCTTGCCCATTCATTCATGCATTCAGTCATAGCCTGTACCATCCCCGCGTTTTCTTCAACACTTGTAGAATGGGATTCGTATATTATAACTTGAACCTGCAATAAATAAATTTTGACTTTTGTTATATTACTAAGCCAACCTAGCGGAGATAGGGCTATAAAGCCCTCTCTTACACTCAACTAGGAAAGCTCGGGACCACCTGCTTTACATGCCAACCGAAGCATGGCCAGAAAATGTAGCAAATGTGGGACTCGAAACAACAGCCTTTTGGGTGAAATTCAGAGTGTGTACCACTACTCAACATGCCCTGACAATGTTGGTTAACTTCCTGTATTTTGAAGTACAATACTTTGAACCGGCAAAATACAATACTACCTAAGGTTTATAGGTGTGAAGTCTGACCCGGAGTATACATATTATATGTGCACAAACATATTCTATGTATGTAGAGTACGGTATATAGCATATAATATAAGCTATATGTAGAGTATAGACCCCCGAAATGTTCGCTCACCGACTGTATTTGCACATAGGATATCTAATTGGCATATTTTAGATGTTTGGTACGTATATAATCACTCCGATATCCGTATATTAAGCGTATTTTGACGAAGTAGCAGCAGAATACCTGTGGTAGGGACATAAAGAACTGGAGCGTATCCCTCTGGTCTTCGAGCAGGAGAGCGTCTCTGCCTCTTTGGTTGCGCGTGAGGTCCCTCAACATGGTCATGTCACCGCTTCTGCTGCAAACGAGATCCACAGGGTTGGCCACTCCTGTCCAGCTGGTGGGAGGTGACACGAGCACCGCTACCACATTCTCCAACAGCAGCGAGTCGTGAGCCATATCTTTCGCGCGCTCCGTGTACAGCTCACAATTGGTCACCCCTAGATTTCGCAAATACGATTTGTATTCTTCAGTGCTGTAAAAGTCAAAATAGTCGTTAATCCCGGTTAATACTATATGTACAGTATATAGCCTTGTTTTGTCGATGCGATTGTATGGAGACCCATCCTAATTGTAAATCAGGCCTCCGTCTTGCTTAACTTATGGTCATTAACAATTACGCCCCACCAATCAGAGCGTCTGTATCATATATGAAAGTGAAACGCTGCACTCTCTCTATAAGATGAGTATGGGGATGCGCCCCGCCATTCAATTAAAGACATACTAAAAATGTCTGCTACCACGTCAAACCCATATTTACCATTGGCCATTGACGTATGTGGAAACCCGCCTATAGGAAAGTTCTCATCGAGCTCCAATTTACGAGATTCAGAAAATCAAATTTCCAATAACTCAGCTGTTTATTTTCTTATTTCTTACTTTGCTCCGTGGACCACCTGATATACAAGTATGTCTGTAGACCTCCGGTGGTCCATGGACCACAGTTTGGGAACCCCATTCCGTGGCTGGGACCGTTATCAATATGGCTGCTAGTGTTGCCTGCACAAGATAAGTACGCAATTTGGCGGGGAAAATAGCCTGCACAAGCTATGTACAGAGTTTTTGACCGGGTCCAGTTATCCATTCTGCTATGCTGTAATGTGTAAGATTTCGATATTTTTTGCGTTGGTACTTATCTCTGATAGTTGACTTATGGTTAACGGGTGCCTCGTAAGGCATATTATGCCTCCCGCCGCTCCAGTTAATATATTTCCATGGGGAAGCCCTGCTGTATAGGTCAGGACCAAAGAAAACATCGTCGACTTACTGGTTTCCAGTGCTGAAAGCAATAACTTTCTCGATATTGGGATTGTCCAACAGCAATGTAGCTAGGTAGGCTGTAGCTCTAGGGGATATGATGTGGGACTGTGCTACTGTGCCTCTCAGTCTCACATCTCTCAAAATGCTGCTCACGTATGTTGGCCCCAAGCAAAATGCTCTGTCCTGTGAAAGTTAAAAAAAATCTATGTCGCAACAGCAAAGGGTAGTCCCCATCTTCACCTGAAAAGTCTCGCTAAGGACTCCTGCACGGCTCCACCATCAGAAAATGCATGGCGGTATATACCGTCCAGCATTCCTAACGAATCCTTATGAAACGATGGTAGCTCCCATCATCGTTGATCGTTAGGTAAAATGGAATCCGATGCCGCCATGCATTGTACTCGAAAACCATGGCGGTTTTTTTCGGGGCTTTTTCGGATGCCATTTACAGGTGCATTACCAACAAAAGACAAAACATTTATCTCCAATACAATACGAAATTCGAAATCAAAAAATGTGTCAACTACCGAAGTACCTGGAAAAAAATTACAGTGATCACGCATCATAATCAGAATAAAATTGAATAAAGTTCAACGTTATTTACTTTCCAATTTATACGTAGTATAAGGAAAGCTTTGTGATGGTCGAAATTTTTGATTCCGAGATTTCAACGGATTTACACGTTTTGAGGTCCCAGGAACCCAAATAAGTGGTTTTTACGAAATGTCTGTCTGTCGCTCTGTCGCTCTGTCTGTCCGTCTGTCGCTCTGTCGCTCTGTCTGTCTGTCTGTCTGTCTGTCTGTCTGTTCATCGATTTCCGGGCAAACTACTTGGCTGATTTTGATGAAATTTTGTACGTATGTAGGTTTACGAAAATCATACCTCGGGACCATTTTTTATATTTTGGGCTAACTCAATTGGGGGGGGGGGGGGGGGTTATTCCCAAAAAACTCCAAAAAAACATCTAAAAAAATTGTTTCTCAAAAACGGCTCCAACGATTTCTTTTAAATTCACATATATATTGTAGTCGTTATTAATGTTAACAAAATGCGGTGGGTCGCTTGCCCCTTGATATTTTGTTTCTGGGGGTAAAAAAACAACTCAATTTTCATGAAAAAATAATTTTTCTGTGGAACCTTTCCATCGATGATTCCTAATTTCTGGTATGTTTTAGGTGTTCAATAGCGTAACAAAACCCGACAGGTTGCATTCCCAAAAAAATATTGGTTCTGTGCAAAAAATTATTTTTTGACGAAATTATGGAAAATTCACGCTCCAATTAATACATTTCTTGGCCTGTCATTGGTACTACTGTTACAATGTATTGGTCTGTTCGTTCCAGAATATGCAATAGAGTTTTTAAGGAGTTTCTAATATATTGAGGTGGACCCCCGCCCCCTCGAGGGATGCGAAATTTAACCATATAGAAATTGTTTACTATGAAATTACACATCTACTAATTTATAAATTGAAAAGCATGTTCGAGTAAACTCGGACCGGTTCTTTATAGTCTTTATAGTATATTTGTACTATTCCTCAAGAAATATAGGTCTACTACAAAAAATACAGACTAACATGAGGATTTTTTGGTCTGGATAAACTTCATAAGCCTAAAAAAACCTATACCCGCCCAGTAGTTTCTTATAACAGGGTAGTGTGCTTATGGAGGTATTGCAGTAAAGAAAGTGTTTCCTTCGTTTCAATGCCTGTTTCAACAGTACAGTATGAAATATTTCTTAATGGGGGCCTGTGGCTTACCTGCATAATAAAGTGGCCGTTTTTCACCAATGCTGACTTGGCCAAGCGGCTCCGCATACTGGGCTGAACTGAAATGACTTTTGGACATGCATGGTCGTACTTGGCTTTAGGAGGCTCATGAGGTTCCTCAGTCTTTTGAAAATCGATACCCAGTTTAAGCAGTTCTCGAGTCATTTCGTTTTTGCTAGAAATTAAAGGAGAAATAATAATGACTTTGACGATTTCCTACGGCCTTCTGTATATTTTTAGATTTAATTTATGACAAAATATTTTGGGTAAGGGTACAGCAGCCAACCTTGAATTTTTCTTGGATATGCCTGCTCGATCGTTGGAAAACATACTATGTTCTATGTAGACTCCAGTCAATCCACCTTTTTTGACATGTATGACTAAGACTATACAAGTACTATAAGCCATTACACTAGTGTGTGTTTTTTTTTTTAAAGCATAATCGCATACAAGCAATTCAAGGAATGTATCCGATTGACCTTTTCAGTCGCCTTTGTAGGTTAGTACCCGTGTTGAGTTACGAGTCCCCGATCCCGTGGTGTGTAGACTGGAGACTCCCACAAGTACAAGCACGCTACCATCTTGCCAAAGTTGCCATTAAAGCCGATAAAATAGGTTAATATTATTCACTATTGTACTATTGCTTATAAAATGAAAAAAAAAAACATTGCTTATTCATTTTCATGTTGAAACGATTGAATGTTTTCTTTTGCTTAATTTCCGGAGCTCTGTGCAGCAAATTTTACGTATAGATGTACTATGGCGCCCATTCCATTGACCGGCTAGGGCTATTTCCAAAAACAGTGACGTGTAAGCAGACATTCAAGACTTAGGTTGCGTTTCCACCGATCTCGCATTGCAGAATGCAAATGACATTGACGGAAATTAGATTTTTTTTTATAGAAATCTATTAAAATGTGTGCACTTAACATATCCCATGACGCCATTTTTTAATTTTAGTTTGTTTGTTTGTGATTTTACGGTATGATCATTGATCAATTTTAACTATGGCATAGAGGAAAATAAACATTTCCGTCAATTCTGCAATGCGAGGTCGTTGGAAACGCCACCTAAGTCTTGAATGTCTGCTACCACGTCACCGTTTTTGGAAATAGCCCTAGCCGGTCAATGGAATGGGCACCTATTGCAGAGATAATGTTGCATTTATACGAGTAAGCCTACACCTACAATTTATTAATCTTGAATGAAGACTAAGATTTGTATTTTATTTACTATATAGGCTACTGATATTTTAATTTGCTACATACTACTATAATAAACTATAATTACTATATACTAATTACAAGGCCGTAGCCAAAGGGGGGGGAGGTTCATGGGAGTTCAGCCCTCTCTCCCCCACCCCGAAATTAAATGGCTTGATACTAGATAGAATGGGATTTTGAGAGGAAAAATAAAAACCACTATGTAATTGAAATTTCTACCCCCCCCCCCCCGAAAAAAAATCCTGGCTACGGCCTCGCCTAATTACTATATACTCGTATAATTGGAGGCTTAACAGGAGTGATCCTGGCCAATTCAATAGATATTCTGTTACATGATACTAGGTCTATTATGCCACAAACACCATTAGGCTACTTATAATACGTTTACCTAAATAAGTTACCTAAGGCGGGTATTCCATATACGTACAACGTCAATGAAAATTATGAAATTGAAGGTGGTAGCAGAATTTTTAGTATGTCTTTAATGTCTGCTACCACCTTCAATTTCATAATTTTCATTGACGTTGTACGTATGTGGAATGGGCACCTAAACCACACACCCTGCCAAACTTAATAGGGGACAAGCATGGGCCGGTCACGGCTAAGTTAAGCTTCCTAATCAAACAAACTCAAGAAAACCATTCTAAGCCACAACTACCAATAGTAACCAAATAAGTCATCACTTCCGCACACACGCATCGACCGGCGCAAATGCTCGAAAGAGTCCCGCGCCTAAAAATAAAAAAATAACAGAATAAAATAAGTTTAAAAAATATATAAAAATGTCCCAAACGAGAATACAATAACTACAGTAGGTATCCTACCTGATTCGGAAAGTATTGAGCCATCCCGTGACAGGCGCCAAGTCTATGGACAGCAGTCTTTCGTCCCTCAAATGTTTTGGCAGGAGTTCATTTAACTGATGAGCTCTGTTTTTTATTCGGTTTCTTGCAAGTGCTGCGGCCAGCTTTACCTGCCACAAAAGACAAAGCCCTGTATTAAGACTGTTTTCCTTGCGTTCCGTAATAATGGATAACAGAGGGGTTATTCATCATCATAGACTCCTGAATAAGACCTAATTTATTCCGACAGGTAGGCCCATATACAGTATATATTTTGACTTCTATCTCGGGCCAGTGAGAAAACAAAACATTTTTGATTGGGAGTAGGTATAATGAAAGAAAGTAACTTGTAACCAGTTTTAATTCGGACATTTTTGAATCACAAAAATTCTGCTATATAACATGTAAAATATCTCAAATGTAGGGGGATGGGAGGAGAAACTTTCTGGGGGGGCAGGCCCCACCGGGCACCCCTGTAGCGCCGCCACTGTTTTCCAAACACAATATGCAGACATAAATAAAACTAAAAGTAAAGTAAAGTAAAGTAAATTTTATTTATCGAGGAGTACATTCTACATACATTTCATTAGTGGTTCAGAGGGGCACCTTCGGGAATTCCCGTGATGGGCCCCTCGACCTAATAGATAACATTTATATTAAAACTTATTCTAAACACTTAATCTACAATACAAAATAAATTCTTTTAAAATTGTGTTACAAAACAAAACAATTAACTCATTGCAATGGGGAAAGAGCTCCCGCTCAAGATAGACTCATTATTTGGGATTGTTTTGCCAAAAAATATTTCACAATAAAAATCCCTGTCTTAGGAAGCTTCTCATAGTTGCATATTAAAAAAAAAACGCAGCACTCATTGCATAAAGAGCTTTTCGGCCATTGAATTAGCGTACGAGACTCGACAGAGTCGCAGTATATTATTAAACTCGTATTTATCAGTTGAATATAATACAATAGTTGCACAAAATAACAAACAAAACAATACACAAGAACAGCAACATAAGTTCCAATAAAATTGACATTCGCGAGCCTCTAACCTATATACAGGTACATTCATAAAATAATTACAAGGAATGAAGCAAGCATGAACCCAATCCTAACCTAAGGCCCCACGTTTGGAATCTATCACTAGAAATAAATTTTAAGCTAACGGTTACGTAATACAAAAAGACACTCACTCTTCGAAACCATAAGTCCTCTTCAACGGAATTCAAATGCAACGGTTCAAACGCGTTTCGGCATAGGGCTTGGTCGTCATGTTCTCGGGGAAGGAACCTTCTACTGTATAGGTCATAAAATAGGAGCCAAACAAGTGGAGACGATGATCTGTACTAAAAATCACAATTTCAGAAATAGCTACAACTCTACAAGTATAACATAATTAAATAAGATTTTATTGTGTTGCCAGCAGACAGAGTCTAAATAAGACATCACTTATACAGTAAAAACGTAAAACAATACCCGAGAAACAAGCAGTCAAATTGAAAAAAAAAACATGGCATCTTATGGATTTGTCAAGCGGATAGCACGGTTAAAGAGGTGGGCACTTAGATCTATCAGCAGCAAGCACGTAGCCAGGATTTTATTTCGGGAGGGGCTAACAAACAGGGGGTGGGGGGGGGGGTATTGAATACCCCTAGTAAAACGGCGGGTCAAGGCTTCCATAATCTGCGGAAGTATCTTGCACTATCGAATCTACTGTAGGCCTATATACACTGGATCGAGCGAGAACAAATATAAATAAACTATAAAATAATTTTTTTCTTTCTTTTTTTTTACATTTCGGGAGGGGCTTCAGCCCCTAAAGCCCTGGCTACGTGCCTGATCAGCAGATTTCCTGGGAAATTAGTTTAATGATTTATTTATCGTAATTCTGTAGAGTGTATAGGTTTGATTGACAATAATTTGTTCCACTGCAGAGGGGCACCATTGATGGCGTATTGGAGTGTTCAAAATGAATTAGTAACTAACTAACTGATTAAGTAACTTGAAGATTTGGATGCTATAGTGTGTTTTTGTCGTAATGTCGTTTGGTAAATGGGCCATAAATTGGTGTTTGGACAGTTTACTTTATAGTTTTACCTGAGGGTCGGAAAATCCAGTTTCATCCAAGGCTTCTTTCAGAATCATTTTGTCTGTAATATAAGAAAACATGGTTGATTCTCATTGAATAGCTTGCGCTGCGGCCAGTGATGCAAGATGCCTCCTATATTACATAGCAGGGGTTCCCAAACTGTGGTCCATGGACCACCGGTGGTCCACAGACATATATCAGGTGGCCCACGGAGCAAAGTAAGAAATAAGAAAATAAAACAGCTGAGTTATTGGAAATTAGAAGTAAAATGCAGTAAGTTTTGGCACTGAACTATAAAACTATCAGTCCCAAACATTATTAGCTCGTAGGCTAATTGTAGGCACAAACTACTTGATCTAGGTCCTAGAATTCGACGATTTTTTTTTAAATAATAATAATAATAGTTTATATTTCAGCCATCAACAGATCAGGTCCACAACGATGACACTTACATGGTACAGTACACGCAACCAAAAAATACACAGAAAGGCTTTAAAAAAATACAAAATAAGTAATTGACTAAGAACTAAAAAGTTCTACATACCTATAAATCAACAATTCACCCTACGGCACAGGCCTGCTTATAATGCCCGAGATAGCTGTCCTGAAGAATGGAAGGCTGCGTGGAAATGGATCAGGAACATTGAGTTTGTTTATAACTCCAATGATCCTAACAAGCGGTGACTTACAAGTAGAGTTGGCAACAAACAAAGTTTTCGATCGTGTATTCTTGATATTGACCCTGAGGTGAACTCTTTCGAGTATAGTAGGGCTGTCCAGATGACTGCTGTTAATTAGCTTATAAAAGAAAATACAGTCTGCAGCCATCCTCCTACACTCAAGCGAGTTCATCCCAAACGCCAATTGCAACTGAGCTGTGCTAACGGGATGGTCTCTGTAGTGTGGATACGTCCCATGTCGCCTGAAGTACATATACCGTAATAAACGCTTTTGCACTCGCTCAATCGACAGTAACTGATTCGCTGGGCCGTTATTCCACACCACAGAGGCATATTCGAGTCTAGAACGTACAAACGCATTGTAAAGCAGACTATTTTCCTGTCACAGCCATGGTGGTCCACGGAAAATCATAAAATAATCTAATGGTCCACGGACAAAAACGTTTGGGAACCCTTGTTATATAGTATCAGCAGCACTACACTAGATAGATTGCAGAGTTTCGATTACCTACTGCTGATTGTTCAAATTAGGCCACAAATAATATTGTTGCCATTGTTTCCGTTTGAATTTTTGGCCGTTGGCAAACTGGTCCTCGATGCAACCTACACCGGGTACAGTCAATAATTAACAAGCTGACTATTGGCACAATGTGACATGACTTCACCCCGCAATTCAGGTACAAATCACACCCAACTCTGAACATAAAGTGTATTTTTCCTATTTCCTCTCTCTCTCTATATATATACATTTTGCTGTTGTTGTTGTTGTTTCCATCGCCTGCTTTCAGCATTTCTGCTTTAAGCAACCATGTCAGCCTGGCGGGGGGAGTGAGTCTGTTTGTTAACTTGAGGCACCCTATAAGGGCAGACTCCTTCTCCTCGGGGGAAAGGGGAGTTGACTGACAGGGTGGACCTCCTGATTATAGTGGATTCCGAACCACTTGGGAAACATGGTAAAGTCACACGATTAAATCGTAGGTGACCAGGACTCGATACGCACGTAATCTGACTGGTATAGTCTCAGCGCGTTATCATGTCCCACCATGTTCCCTTGCCAACGTTGTGCACACTACCAAAGTTTGTCGCAGTTTGAAACATGTTCTGTTCGCATGGAATCAACATGGAAAGGCCGTTGGTTATACAATATATACAGTATATAATTAGGTATTGTGTAGCATTTAGCATTCATAATAGGCTAAGCTAAGTCCCTAATATGTAAATCATTTTCCGAGAATGAGGTGTATAGTTGAGCGACAGCTCGGTTATATTTTAGGTCACATGCTATAGCTTGAGAATGGGGAAAATATGCAATCTATTGTACCTTGGCCTCTCATGCAACTTCTGAAATAGAAAGTGGGCCGGTCTGCTGAGCAGATCCGTTTGTTTTACGTGGGGGTTTTGACAGGTATGGCGTGACTGCTTACTTGAAACCTCTCGGTGGCAATAACAATGTCTCTTCTTCATTTTACTATGAAGGCAAGTCTTAAGCAACGATTTTTATGACTCTCGTAGAACACGAATTTTCTTCAACGTTCTGACTGCTCGATAGAAACTTAACGAAATAGAAACAATGGCTCCAAAGGAATACTAAAAGGGTGATCTCAAATGAACATTTATATAGACTAACAAGTAAAAAAAGGTAATCCTAAAAAGGGCCCTGATCCCTGATGTTGTAGAATCTTTTTTTTTGTTAATAAGTACCGTGCCTCGGTCCCTCCCTTGGACTTAATTTTTAATGTTCATGTAATTCCTGTATACATGCTGATGCCCATTCCACCCACCACCTCTTAAATAGGTACTCTTTTCTTTAATAGCCTACGTATTCTCAACGAGTATTAAAGGCATCTGGGGGGGGGGCGGAGGCAAAAGCCCGTATTTGGAGACAGGGCATCATCTAGGTCCTCCTCCTCTCAGCTTCTCCAAAATTTTAGAGCAGTAGTTCTGGACGTCATACTTACACCGGAAGACGTCGTACAAAAGTGTGAAGACTCGCCTCATTTCTTCTTCATCCTCAAATTGGACTTGGTTGGACTTGGCTTGAGCCTTGAGCAGAGTTGCAGCCTTGATGATGTCTTTGGCTTGCCAGACAATCCCTTCTGCGTGTTCCATCTTACTTCTTCTGGGCCTCTTAGGTTCTGGAGACATTGGCGTCTCCACTTCCCAATCGAGGGTACTCGGTTTCGACTCATTACTGACTCTGTAATTTTATACAAATTGCTACCATTTCACAGTGCATTATTCATTGTATAAAAGTTTATATAATGACGTAGAATTAACCTCCCGCGGGATTTTATGTAGCCTAATCATAATTAAACACACTTAGCTGATACGTTACGTCATTGCAAATCTACGCCGTGGCTGCTTACAATAATACAATCATGCTTGTACCGTATACATACAAATAAATAAATAAAAAGAAATAGATAACAATCAAGGGAGTGTAAGAATATTTCAGTATGAGGAATCGTAGGCGGCTATTCCACCGACCTCGTTTTGCAAGTGCAAGTGCATGACGTGGTAGCAGACATCAGTGATAAGTCTCTGCCATATTTTAAGGAGACTATAAAGTAGATACTTAACTTATCTATTATAAATTAAGATATAATACGGTAGAGACTTATTAATGATGTCTGCTACCACGTCATGCACTTGCACTTGCAAAACGAGGTCGGTGAAATAGCCGCCTTACGAGGAATCTCATCAACATGAAAGCCTACTGTAGCCTACTTACTTTTGAAAAATAGATGAAAATCAATAAAATGCGAAATTAAGAAACAATTATACTGTAGGTGTTTAATAACTTAAACACGGTATGCATATAGGCAAAATGACCACGCTATGCTTCTTGTCATTCAATATATTTGTAGGTATATACAATACATGTGTATTTAATGACAGTCGTACTCAAGGCCGTAGCCAAGGGGGTTCACTCCCCCCCCCCCGGAAATGAAATGGTTCATACTAGGTAGAATCGGATTTGAGAGGAAAAATGAAAACTGCAATGTAATATCCAATGAAATTTCTAAACCCCCCCCCCCCCCCCCCGAAAGAAAATCCTGGCTGCGGCCTTGGTCATACTGTACACCATACCGATTGAAAAATTTAAAATACCGCCTAAATACACAGTAGCTTATATTAAAACAAGAACAAGTCACACAATATTTGTAATATTTGAAAATTAAAAATTAAAAACTGCAAAACTGCCGCAAATCTGTTGGTGTTTTGAACTACTAAAGTGGCAAATGCCAGCAAAACGGTTTTCAAAATTACTTTTTAACGAGAAAACTTGTTTCTTTTACTTGTTCTTGCACGTTCCTTACATGACTATAAATTCATTGTAATAATTACTTTATATGGATGTGCTCGTATCGGCATGTACGCCAGTATGTTAAATTATAGGCTATGTGGTGGCTAGTGACGTAATTTGATTTTTATTGGGTGAGAGGTGCATTTCGACTTAATAAAACTGCCCGCTTCATAAATTTTTTACAGTAGCCCATTTAAAGCAAAGATTTCGAACTAATTTATAATCAAAGCAGCCCTGGATATTTTTGTCAAAAGTAAATAATTCATTCGCAGCCGCATAGATTTGATAATGGTTAAATTTAAAAATAATGCAAGGTTCTCTTTTTTTTAATGTTCATATTATTTAAAAAAAAAATATTATTATTTTATTTAACTATTGCAGTTTATGCGCAGTACAATATAAAATGTTTAATGATTGTGCCACTCACTTTTCATAATTTTCGCTTACTCATAAAAAGTTAGGCTACCATTTCCATTATAGATGGAGAAAATTATGGAAAATGGGCACAATCACATTAAATTTTATATGGTGTGACGCATAAACTAGTCATCTGCATTTTAAAATAATTATATATTTAAAAAAACTAATAAGAACCGGTCCGAGTTTACTCGAACATGCTTTCCAATTTATAAAAATTAGTAGATAGAGAAAATGAGTAATCACATGGTAAATAATTTTCCTCTAGTTAAATTTCCGATATCTCGAGGAGGGGGGGGGGCTGTCCACTTGACGTTACTGGAGGTGAGGTATATTCTAGATAGGTCAGACCCCAACACATTACCACACAGCAATAATGGCAAGGCACGCAATTCATTTCACCGTGAATTTTCTATCATTTTTTCAAAAAACCTTTTTTGCACAAAACCAAAAAGTTTTTTAGGAAAGCATCTTGTCCGGTTTCGTTACTCAATTTAACACCTAAAACATGCCTGAAGGTAGAAATAATCGATAGATAAATTAGGTTTTGCAGAAAAATTATTTTTTAGTCATTTTTCATGAAAATTTAGATATTTTTATTTTTTTTACCCCCAGAAGCAAACTATCAAGGAGCAAGCGACCCCCGCATTATGTTAACATTAATAACGACTACAATATATGTGAATTTAAAAGAAATCGTTGGAGGCGTTTTGGAGAAATATTTTTTTTAGAAGTTGTTTTGGAGTTTTTTGAAAACAAACCCCCCCCCCAAATTGAGTTAGCCCAAAATAAAATAAAATAGTTCCGAGGCATGATTTTGTGAACCTACATGCTGAATTTCATCAAAATCGACAGAGTAGTTTGCCCGGAAATCGACGCACAGACAGAGCGACAGACAAACAGACATTTCGTAAAAACCACTTTTTTTTGGTTCCTGGGACCTCAAAACGAGTAATTCCGTTGAAATCTCGGAATCGAAAATTTCGACCATCACAAAGCTTTCCTTATACTATACGTATAAATTGGAAAGCAATAACTGAATAAAAAATAAAACGTATTGCATTTTGGGGGTGTATACACCTTTATTTTGTCTGGCTACCATACCTATGCACTTTATTGTGTTTTAATTTCTAAAGCAATTTAAGTCAGATGCGAAGAAATTCGAAGCTTACATTTTTTATTACTATTTCATTCTTTTTATATCAAATTGCGGCTGTGAAATGATGAAGCATTAATTACTTTGGTCAGATCTGTTTTTTTTAATATTAGGAAATTTCTGCCTTAACTAAGTAATCATGCCGACCTACAATATACTGTAGGTTTCTTTTGAAACGCTTGATGTGTGAAGGAGCTGTACGTTTGGCTGTTGTGCCGTCCAAAATATACGGTACAACGGCATAACGCGTATAGGCTACTGACTTTGAAGGAACTGTTTTAATTGTTTTACATTGCTATATCTAGCTTATGTTGCGACAAAGTATTAACTTTTTAAAAACGTTGAAAATTTAGTTTAAATAATAGAAATGTATTGCACGTGCAAATATGTAGGCCTATACATAATTATATAATTGCTAATTAGTTGCTGAAATACTTGCCCGCATTTGCAGAGAGCCTGTAGAAGAGTCTAAATGCATTCTGCTGTCTTGGCTCATCAATAAAATTAACCCTATTAATAGCACTTCTGCACGACCTCGAATTCTCACACCACGAAAATTCAGAACGCAACGGTAAATTTCCAGAGAATTTTCCTATACAATTTACAAAACTTGCAGTATACCTTGGGAAGCTTTTCATTCCAATGAAATAGGGAAAGTGCGTATGTATTGGAAAGGAAACGCCGCGTACCCTCACACAAATTGAATGCGTGCTATATGCGTGACTGAAAAACATTTAATTCAGACATGCCAACACTGATATTAAATGTCTAGCTTACGACATAAATATAATTTTCTGTAATTTTGATATATTGGTGATGGATTTCTCTGGTGTTATTTTAGATTTACTGAATTCTATTTTCAGGTAGACAGTATGGGACAGGACATGTAGAGTCATGTTACGGACCCTGACTCTCACCTATAAAAGGTTGTTGGTTCGAGTCCCACACTTACTATATTTTCTGGGCATGCTTCGGAGGGCATGTAAATCTGGCGGTCCCGGGCCTTCCTAGTTGAGTGTAAGAGAGGACTTGATAGCTAGGTTAGCTTAGTAATAGAAAAGTCAATATTTATTGGATACGGTACGTCAGAGTAACCAATCGGTAGGACATCGCGTATATAGTAGGTAGGCTTATATGTACAGTTATACAAGTATATAGTTGGTAAGCATATACCTTTGTGATCGTTTATCAAAATTATTCTAAAGTTGGTGGGATCGGCCCTTAAGAGAGATATTTAAAATATTTTGTAAACCAGAAGTGGCCAAGTATTTTTGACGAAATTTATTAATTCTAGTAATGATTAGTGGTCACATGAAAAATTAATAAAAAATGCTACATTTCTCTACAGGTATAAGCTAGCTGCTTCCCCTGCTGATTTACAGCTATTTCCATAAAATTGGGTTAATGCACTTTATCGGGGTATTCTGTTAGAATAGTAGTTCAGGTGAGAAAATGGAAATTTCCTACAGAAGCTTGTACCGCATTTTATACGTATTCGAACTAACCACTCTAATATCCATGCGGCTGTGGAGCGAGAAATTAATTAATTCAGTAAAAAATACACGACCATTCCTTGTTTAAAAATATTCTGAAATCTGTTCCTTAGGTAATTAAATTACGATTCTCCCTAGGAAAGTATGTACCGGTATACAGCTTATACAGTATACTACTTAGTAGGTCTACCGTGACAACCAATTCAAATTCAATACGGAATGTTACATACAATATTATATATATTGGAATCTGATTACCTTATACACAGTTTTTCTAGTGTACCTACTGTACTGTATATTTATATAATATGATACCTTAATTTTCGACCTAGGCCTAGATTCGTCTTGATATTAGGCATAGTATCAACCACGGCGACTGTGAATTTTATAATAAATCCTGTGATTGCTGCTTAATAATGTTGACTGCCGTGTGAAATATGTATTGTTTTTAATTGTAGGCTACTGTCAATATTTATTTAGTTTTCAAATTCGAATGTGAAATTATTGTCGTCAACACTATGGGTAATACATGTCGCACCAATTCAAAATATTTTTAGACTCTCTCATAAGGCGCTTATTCCACCTACGTCAATAGTCAATAGTAAATGTGGTATTGATGTGGTAGCAGACATTAAAGACAGTCTCAAAATGTCTGCTACCACGTCAATACCATATTTACTATTGACTACTGACGTAGGTGGAATAAGCGCCTAAAATACTGTACTCCATCGTCAATGGGAGAGAACCATGAATGAGACCGCGAGCATATGTATAGGCTATACTGGTATAGTCAATCAATCAGTGCAATTAAGTTATTTAGGCTATAAATTGTATAGAGAAAGGTCCAAAATTCGCCCATATGGAAAATAATGACAATTTTCTTTCTTTATAAATAAAGTTGATTTTATCAAATGTGTGCACTTAATTTTCGTAAAGGTAGTATCTATATAGTTGATGGCTCTAGATTCTATACCTATACATATATTTTTTGGGTTTAAGGCCGGGGAAAGAAAAGGAGATATCAAGTAGTTTGAATCCAGGCGCTTCGAGAGGAAGCGGCCATTTTGTTTTATGTAATAAATTCAACATCGAAACTTCAAGATTGTATATTATTTTAATAGCCTAAATTAATAAGAAACAACGCAACAACAAACTTTACAAATTGGACTCCGGGAGACCAAAGCCATTCGTTTTTTATACAAAGTTGAATTTCTGAGTAAATATTTATTGTAGATTAAAATTTTTAAGTACCGTAGGTATATTAGACCACTCCTACTTCTCTGGGACGAGGAAGGGGACCTCCACCCAGAGACAGCCTAGGAGCCTTGTTTCGTGAAGTCTTGAGGCCTTCGCTACTTACCAGGGACGAGGGAGGTGTCCTCCACCCTGGTGACAAGGCTCGTCACGGGAGGGTCCGCTGAGACGCTTCCCCTGCCCGCCGCCTCGGTCCGTGACCCCATAAGGGGCAGGCCCGCACAGAGTAGCTAGGAGAGATTATCATGCAAGGCAAAGCAAAAGCAAGACACTATCGAAGTACATCATGCACACCATCCGCTATCCGCCACCTGCGACCCGAGTAGTAGCTGAGGCTCGCCCAGACCCCTGGGAAGGCCAAGGAAGAGGTACCAGGACCAGATGGCGGATGACGTCCAAAAAATGGGCTTGCACCCAGAAACGTGGCGGACGGTGGCTTGTGATCGAGCGGAATGGAGAGGCATAGTACGTGCGGCCAAAAGTCCCCATGGGCTGTTAGCGCCACCCTAAGTCAAGTCTAAGTCAAGTCAGTAGGTATATTAACTTACTGATGGGGATTCCTTCTCTTAGCCCTTTGTTCTTCAAGTAATTTAAAATAATTCTTCATCCTCCAGTTCTTATCACTTGGCAAAATATTTTCGAAAATCATCAGAGGAATTTCATTTTCCCCCGCTCCGCAACATTCGTTTTCGCCCTCCACGGCAAATTCACCCATTAATTCCATGTTCTCAAGAAATAACTACACCTAGAGTAGGATTGGCTCTTTAGGCGGGGTTTCCACATACGTCAATCGTCAATGAGAAATGTGAAAATGACGTTTTAGCAGACATTAAAGACATACTAAAAATTCTACTACCACGTCAATTTTCGTCATTTTTACGTCATATTCACATTTCTCATTGACGATTGACGTATGCGGAAACCCCGCCTAAGATGGTGGTTTCCACCATCATTGGTAAAGCTGCGGAAATTGTAATCCAAAGGAAACCGGCATGTTTTTCCATTTACTTACTCCTTCAGATTCAACTTTCCACAGCTTTATACCTACAGGGGTAGGCATGGCTCTAAGTATTGCATGGACACATGAATAACAATTGTTTTTTAAAGTTACATTCACGTTTTCACATGCATATCCTATAAGCCTTGTGATGCTTCCATTGCGTCAGCTTTTCCGAACACAACTGCCCAAATAAATCTGTTGATTCCCATGTAAAACTTTGACCTGAATTCTGTATTTAAAAATAGTTTTCTTATTGTCAATCGAAAAAGCTTCGTGTATCTGTGTGTGAATCCTTTTGATTTGGAACTAGTTTGCCCCTTACAAATTGTATCCGCTTCTATGCTAGGCAACTTAGTCCACCGTACCTACTGTAATATACTATAGGCCTGTAGTTAACTGATAGCCCTCGTTCATAGTCCGATATATACCGGGGCGCGCAGTTTCCGAGTTGCGACAATCATAGCCATGGTGTCACCAACTCGGAGCCTATCAGTTAGTTCACGAGACGATTGTTTCTGGGTCCCTCTCGAAAGGAAATCATTCACAACATTGTGATTGTATTGTTATAGTGATGTGAAAGGCAGGTCAATGCTGGGCAGGCCTATTTAGTGAAATTAGGATCTGGGCCTACCTACAGTCCACATAATTATAGGTTCTACCATAACTAAATAAAAGCCATGGCGGACATTTCCATAAATTTGCCTAGAATACCGAACGGTACCAGGTTCCTGATCTTTATATACCTGATGGTTCCTGCTTCATCCCGTTCTTTTTTCAATTTCTGGGCTTCGAGTAACTTGAAGTAGTTGGTCATTCGGAAGGTCATATTGCTGGGTAGTGTGACTACCATGTCCGGAATGAGACGGCCACCAGTGCATCTCAAAATGTGAACAAGCCTTGGGAGCCGTCGCTGACCGAGTTTCGGCTTAGGTGCATCAAGTAGGCTCCCTTTCGTACTCGATCTCGACAACATGTCTGGTTTCATGGGAAGTCTGAAAAGTTTTATTTCTATTTGTAATGGGTAGGTAAATTGTCATGAGTATTGCAACATATGTGGATGGATTCAAACCGTGCCCACGCACTTGTTTACTTTGTCAAAGGCTATGGGCCTGCCCCTTGCTTAATGCGATAATTATATAGTCATACACAGAACAACAGCAGAACTGCAGCCGAAGAAGAAACGCAAGGAGTGAAAGAGAAGCTGCCATATCGCTGACCCCTCTTAGGCATGAATGCGAGGAAAAAGAAGACACAAATGATATAGCCTAGCCTGGTGCTTGTGCTACTTGGCTGTACTATAGCCTGGCAACCCAATCTACCTGTCTCCTCTTATACACCTTATGGTATAGCGCTTTTTTTAAGACAGCAGCTTAAACATTTATAGGTTCATTCCCACTTATGGTCAGGGATTGGTCATATTTAATATGCTATACTATTTTGCTTTTTTTCGATAGGCTATATGAAGTAGGCCGTAGGTAGGTACCAGTGTTTATAACTTTGTTAACGATCGAGTCTCATGATGAAATGTGTAGATAGGGTACGGTAGGTACAGTGTGACCAACCGCCGCCATGTGCAGGCAAGTTTTGAATAAACATTTTTTTTTTTACAGAGAGATTATTATCTTGTATTTTAATGAATTTCATGGGCCTAGGCCACTGGTCTCATGTCCAATGCCTACAACCCCATGGATTTCTGGCATTATTGCTTTCCAATTTATACGTAGTATAAGGAAAGCTTTGTGATGGTCGAAATTTTCGATTCCGAGATTTCAACGGATTTACACGTTTTGAGGTCCCAGGAACCCAAAAAAGTGGTTTTTACAAAATGTCTGTCTGTCGGTCGGTCTGTCTGTTCGTCGATTTCCGGGCAAACTACTCAGTGGATTTGAAATTTGGCATGTAGGTTCACAAAAATCATACCTCGGGACCATTTTTTTTTTTTTGGGCTAACTCAATTGGGGGGGGGGGGTTTTCTTTTCAAAAAACTCCAAAAAAACGTCTAAAAAAATTATTTCTCAAAAACGGCTCCAACGATTTCTTTTAAATTCTCGTAGATTGTAGTCGTTATTAATGTTGACAAAATGCGGGGGGTCGCTTGCCCCTTGATAGTTTGCTTCTGGGGGTAAAAAAATAAAAATAACTAAATTTTAATGAAAAAATGACTAAAAAATGCGAAACCTTTCTATCGATGATTTCTACCTTCAAGCATGTTTTAGGTGTTAAATTGAGTAACGAAACCGGATAGGTTGCTTTCCCAAAAAAATATTTGGTTTTGCCCAAAAAATTATTTTTTGAAAAAAATGATAGAAAATTCGCGCTCAAATGCATTGCATGCCCTGCCATTATTGCTGTGTGGTAATTAATGTGTTTGTTTGACCTATTGAGAATTTACCTCACTTCCAGTGACGTCAGGTGGACAACCCCCCCCCCCCCCCCCCCGAGATATCGGAAATTTAACCATATGAAAATTATTTACCATGAAATTACTCATTTTCTCTATCTAATAATTTTGATAAATTGGAAAGCATGTTCGAGTGAACTCGGACCGGTTCTTTGTATTGTTTCCGTATATGAAGTTTTAGCCATTGGCAAACTGGTATGTGCGTTCTCGATGTCAACCTACACCGGCTACAAGCGATAATTTACCATTGACGCAATGAAACAGGCGAAAGCATGACTTAACAAAGTACAGACACGAGTGATCATCATTAATGGTTCGATCCTGCTGGGTGCAAGAGTCTGGGGACAAATGATCCTCGGTTGAACCTTTAAAATCGATTCACATGTCCTTAAGATTAGAAACTTATACGTTCTTGTTTCGTGCAATCCCTCTTTCGGGAACCGATTGACAGGCAGATAAAAATAAAATACTATAGCGAATTGCATTTTGTATGGTGCGTGTCTATCAATCATTAGGATCATGTAATAGCGTACCTATTAGTAGAGTTTTGATATAGTCTTGACCAAACCCTTCAGACTACCTATTGTATGTAAAATTAATAAGGCTATTTTTACGATTTTATGTATGCTCAATCAACTTTTCTAGAGCATGAAAAGTTAAGGTACCTACGAGTATATTAGACGTACCGTTATGGTAATGTATATACATATCTAGACAGTCTGAGCCGTTTCCTCTGAAAATTAAGTACGGTACTATATATACAATGGACTGCACTGGCTATACTGTATGTTGCATAGACCACTGTTGACTTTATAGGTTCCTATACATAACGTGGGATATTGTGATGTCAGTAGATATGACGGATTGTCCTGACTAGATTAATACCGGTAATCGCTGGATTTTCAGTCAATATTTTAAATGCCTCAATTTTCGAGCCAAGAATATGAATAGAATAAATTCAGTAGGTAGGTGGGTTGCTAACTTGATAACTGATTGATTCCGATTTGGGGACACTATATGGCTATGGCAACTCCAAATCGGTATAGATTTATTACAGCATTTATTTTCTTTGGTACGGTACAGTACCATAAGTAAATTATTATTGCCTTAATACCCATATTATCAAATCATATCAAAATTTGTTGCTGAAGGAAACATACCTATACAAGAAACATATCAGCTTACAAATTAGTCTATCACGCCTCGTATAGCACATACGATACAATAGCCTGCCGCATTGGACTCGTTAATGGAGAAAGAACCCAATTTTTAAGTCAGGAAGACTTACCGTAAAGAGTAATTTTATAGGCACGTGAAGTTTATCCGCCGAAACTAGGTGGGCACAGAGCCGGTTGTTCAGGCAAGGAGCTTGTAATTACTAGGTCACCTGCTGCTGAGATCTCTAGCAGGCAGCAGCGCTCCCATACGTATCGTACCCCCCCCCCCCCCCACCTTCTTTACCCCAACCTATTCCACACAATGTGTCTGTTCCCTGTCACTATGTCTGCTGCAGCTTATTCGTTAGCTATCGTGACCTTTTCTTTTTGAGTGACTTTTCGTTTTATTGTTCGCCACTGGCACTTTTTTGCTTTCCAATTTATACGTTAGTAGGTACAGATTTAAGGCGCCCATTCCACCGACCGGCTAGGGCTATTTACAAAAACGGTGACATGGTAGCAGACATTCAAGACTTAGGCGGGGTTTCCACCGACCTCGCATTGCAGAATTGACGGAAATGTTTATTTTCCTCTATGCCATAGTTAAAATTGATCAATGATCATACAGTAAAATCACAAACTAAAATTAAAAAATGGCGTCATGGGATATGTTAAGTACAAACATTTTAATAGATTTCTATAAAAAGAAAAATTCAAATTTCCGTCAATGGCATTTGCATTCTGCAATGCGAGGTCGGTGGAAACGCCACCTAAGTCTTGAATGTCTGCTACCACGTCACAGTTTTTGTAAATATAGCCCCAGCCGGTCGGTGGAATGGGCGCCTAATGAAAGCTTTGTTATGGTTGAAATTGTCTGAGATTGCAACGGATTTACAAACATTGAGGTCCCAGCTGGACCTAAAAAAAAGTGGTATTACTAAATGTCTGTTGGTTCGTCGATTTGTGGGCAAACTGCTCGATGGATTTTAATGAAATTTGTTTGTTTGTTTATAAAAAAAAGGTTAAATCGCGTACATTTTTTAATGAATGTATCCGATTAACTTTTTCAATCGCCTAATAAGTATTTGCGTCGAGTTGCGACACGTCTCCGACCACAAGGTGTGTAGATACTCGCACAAGTACAAGCACGCTATCACCATGCCACCGAAGTCGCTTCGCTTCAGCATGTAGGTTCACAATAATCATATCTCGGGGCAATTTCTATATTTTGGGTAACTCAAATACATACTGTATATAACTCCATAACCGGGTATGTTTCCTTTCAGTTTTATTTATCAATTCGTGATTATTTTTTGAAGTTGAAATACATCAGGGTTCGCTGGTCGAACTTTCTTTCATCCAGCCACCCAGAGAGCCAAGAAGACCTACTAGGCAATTCTAACTGAATCAATATAAAAAAAAAAATCACAAAATTTGTTTATTTTAATAAATCAAACCATAAAAATAAAAGCTTCACATTGTTTACAAACCAATACAAACATTACGATAATTCCTCATACAATATTGAAGTAGTAAGGGATGTTCCAAACAAGAATTAGACGAAATTACGTCTGCCTCCGTTCATCAGTTCTACACAAATACAGTATGTACCTTCAAATCAAATACTGTAGGACGATTTAGCATGGGTCCAGTATTTCTTCCATTAAACTGCGAACACTTGTGGCCTTGGACCATTTTCGAGCCCAATAAGGGTCTCATTTTGAGATACAATACTATTTTGGCAAGAGTTAAATTTGAGATTCTCAAAAGCGGAAATACATAACATAAATAAGTACAAAATAGCCTCACACTCGTAGGCTAAAATACAAAATGATTAGTTGTAAGGAAACGAATATGCAAATACGAAACTTACTTCATTTGAATCGTACCTTGGACCAATATTTTTCAGATGTGTTCAACACTTGGCGAGGCTTTTTTATTTAATGCACTAAGTGATAAGACTATATCTTTCACATTGTAAGTTCTGTCACTAGGATTGGAATTATACTACTAATGACATGCTTCTTACCTTGAATATAATGCTTTTTCTGTATTAAAAAAAACTCCGCCAAGTGTCTTCGCGTTAAGTTTGGGTGAAACATGTAACTTAATTATAAATGAAATTTTAAAACTCTAACAACGCATTTTAGGCAATAGTTTGACTTTCGTTAGCTGATTGAAACACATGACATCTTCATGCAGATAAAAAATATAGATGCAAGTGCCAAGTTGAAAATAAATTTTTTAATCGTAATCAATAATATTTTCAATCTCAACCAGCCTGGGTTGACCTGTCCAGTTAGATTAGCACGTACAGGCACTATACGATCAAAATTAAACTAAGCTTAACAATAATGTAATAAAAAAAATGTAATCTAACATAGGGTTTTGAATATTATAACCCATAGGAAACCTAGGAAAAACCTGAGACTTTGTTTAACAGCCCTTATAAGATGGCACTTGCGTATCAAAGAGAAGAAATTGCCTCACTCAGCTGCACATTTTGTCATTAGGGCAGGAATTTTAAGCCATTAAAAAACTCAGTTGGGCTGAGTTGCATTAAGTATGTTAACTTTTAATCGGAGTAGCCCCTTTGAAGGCCACGCTACATAGTCACAGGATGCGAGAGGGGTGTTGTACGAGCGGCCAAAAGTCCCTCCGGGGTGAGTGCGCCACCTTAAGTCAAGAGACTTTTTATAATTTGGGTGATTATTTAAAAAAATGTATATTTTTGTTATTATTAAAATAATTCTTTTTGTGCAAAGAGAGG
Source organism: Psococerastis gibbosa (assembly GCA_963971405.1). Taxonomy (NCBI): domain Eukaryota; kingdom Metazoa; phylum Arthropoda; class Insecta; order Psocodea; family Psocidae; genus Psococerastis; species Psococerastis gibbosa. The sequence goes on along the minus strand of OZ020489.1, from coordinate 29,046,309 downwards.
CAGTTATAAACAGATTACAAGAGTAAAATCTTGTCTCTACCATCGAAATGGTTACTTTGGGAGACGAAAATCAGGTATTTTTCTCTTAAGGTAAGCTTATGCATTTAATGGCTATCTTCTACAAAACTTCTTAAATGAACTGCAAGATAGATGGTTGTGTCAAGTTTTTCCTATGATTTCTATGGGTCAGAAAAAGAAGATCGAAATAACAAAATTCAGACTATCGGTACTAATTTTGTTTTATCCGATTTCTAGTTGTTTAGGGCTTGAAACCTAAGATCCTAAATATCACAGTAAAATCTCCTGTGATCCAAGAGGCGATACAAAACGAAAATACGGCGTATTATTGCAGTCGTACCACCGACGTCACTTTAAAAAAATAGGCGCAAACAGCGCAAGGTCGTAAGATCAAAGAGCAGTGTGTCGTATGGAATCACCATCAATTTCCTCATCTGAGTGGAACTCGTCCAAACTGCCGATCAGTGACGATGTAAAGCTGAACTGGCCTTCACTGGTAGTCCTGTAATCATAGAAACAAAACTATTAGACTGCAGTTTAAACAAATATTTCTATTTTATGACGATTTAAATTTTATGAGAAATTTGACTTTATGCAAAAAACGTAAAATCCAACAGTCCATTTGCTCTGAATGAAATCTCCACAGAAGTTACATTTCCTGTCTCATTTACTGCTATTAGTTGGGTAACTTACCTGAGAAGGTCTCCACGACTCCCTAGAGGATTTTTGTCCAGTTTTGCTCCTTCCAAAAGAGCCACTCTTTTATTATCAGTTCTTAAAAATATACCAGCTTTCTTCTTAATACCTAAAAAACGATTAATTGAGAAAGGATTGCAAGTATTTCCAACGCATAGAGCTTTCCTACTGCATAGCATACGCCAGAAACGCTACTGGTACATGTAGGATCACCTCCGTAGAGTTTAGCTGATTCCTTCAGTAAATAAAAGTGGTAAACGCTCTTCAAATTCCCAATTAGAAAAAACAATGAGAAATTGTTTTTTTATTAGTATGTTTCTAATTTAGCATTTTAAGTGAGTATTCCACTTTACGATAGGTGAGGACTGGCGGAGAACCCGACTTGCAAATGCGGACAAGACGACGGTCACCTTCTGGTTTGCCCGAGACTAGAAGAAGCTGTGTCCCAGACAGATCTTTCAGACAAGGCCATCCAAGCCGCCATGTTTTATATCAACGTGTCCTAGACCCGGACACGTTAAGTAAGTAAGTACTTTACGATAGGACGGTGAATGCTCATTCAATATTATTAGTAATGATGGTGACGTCGAGGAAAGTAGAAGCATACCTAAGAACACAGGATTATTGAATGTTAAGGTGAGGTTGTCTTTAAGAGTAACAACTGTAGAAATAGAGGATGAGTCATCAGAGCTCGGAACTTCCGGAACAGGATCCAACTTAAGTAACTCCACCGTGGAAATTCCAATTATGAACAGGTAAGGTTCACAGTATACTAAAATAAACAGAAAATCAATATTAATCCAAAGAATGAGCATATTAATAAAATTATAAGGTGCTATGAGGGTTTCCAGACTTATTTTTATCAATTATGTATTTAATATTTAGACCTAAAGCCTAAAACTCGGTTAGTGCGGCTAACGAATTTATTGAAACATACAACATGGCTTCTTACCAGCGTGTAATTACTATGGCGATTAATTGTAATCTTAACCTGGGATTAAAAATGTAAGCAAGACAATTTTCGAATGTAAAATTCAAACTTGTTTTGTTTACATAGGTAACCCCAAGAATAAGTTAAAATTCTTTAAATGTAGATACGTTTTTCTCAATTAACCTGCAGTTGAGTTTCGAAAAAGTATACGAGATGATTTCTTCATTTTTTTTTCTGTTCAATATGGGTGAAAGGGGGCTAAATTAAAAGTTAAGTTAAAAGCTAAGTTAAGTCTTAAAATTTACCAACACACAATTTCTTCAATTGTCTCATGTATCCAATTAAGAAATAAAGGGATTTTTTTAAAGTCCACTAGCATAAGAAAACTATGAATATAATTGATTCAATTCAAACTCCATCAATGTCGGTAATGTTAATATGATATACTGTAATGTATTTATTAATACTCACCAAAAGCCCTAGGGACGTTCGCCCATTTGAGATCAGGCCTAGTCTTATCGCCACTTCCATTTACAAATAATCCAAATTCTTTGTAACACAAGAGGAACTCATTGGAAGACACTGCAGCTACATACATGGGATAACTACGCAGTCGGACGAACGAGCTGTTCATGGCAGTGCGCCCAAGCATTTCTGAATACAAAAGTGGACTTTATTAATGCGGATTCCTAGCAGTTGCCTTCTACATTGAAAAAATTATAAAACGTGGTAACTGAAATATATGCTATTTATTAATTATCGGCGTACAGCTAAAAGATTGCATGCACTGAAATAGGAAAGTATACAAGCACTTCAATTTTTGGACAATCTTTAATTGAAAATAACATTCTTAACATGTTACTAGCACACACACATCACAAATCCTTCCCTTCTTATTAAGGAGACTTACCATTCACGCTGAAGTCTTTCAAAGAAATACTGAAGAACGTTTGACAACCAAGGATGACGGAGCTTCCATGGTATAAAATACAAGAGCAAGACTCATTGGTGTCAAGAGTTCGTAAAACGACGAAATCATACTTTTTTAAGTCCCACTTCATTACACTGCAAGAGAAAAGAATATTAATTATTATTAACGCTAAATTAAAAGGATTTAGTCGAGATGATCCTATTGATCGCCGGAAAAACATTGAAAAATTATTTAATAGGAGGATACCATATCGCTACTTCAGAAGAAAAAGGACACAATTAAAAATTGGTCGATTTCGACTTGAGAATGCTAAAATATTTAAACAGACATTAAAGACAGTCTAAAAATGTCTGCTACCACGTCATATCATGCTCAGTATCAAAAACGAGGTCGGTGGACTTTGCGCCTTAGGACATTATATCCGAACTATAATATCAAGAAAAACTGAATAGGGTGGTTAACACATGAACATGAGTCATGACGGTTCACCTTTGGCAATATTTTTGATCATTTCGTTGTATGCTTGTGACTAGCTCGTATCTCTTACTGTAAGATTATCAAAAATTATTCTATTCTTTCGAAATTTCCCGACGTCTTTTCCATCGTCATCGCCATTACCGAAGATTTCTTGACTCGCGAAATTGCACGTTATTCCCCTTCACCAAGCCCTATGCCTACAATGGAGAAGACGTCAGCAAAGCGCGACTGCGAGAATCCTTACTTACATTACTTTAGAAGGTATGGCTACAGTTAAGTACACATGGTCATCGTGATCGTCGGAGATTTTGACATGGAGCACTGGGTCGTCACTGTTAATTCCAACACTGCTGGTCTTAATTCCAGGCGATGAACAAGCGGCAGCTTCTGCATTCGAAACTAGGGACCTGCGCAAACAAGTTAAATTGACACTTACAGGCAGGAGAAAATTAGGTATTAAAAATATATATATACATATATATACTGTCACAATATATCAATAAAACGTGTGAAAATTGCACTTGACCAATAAACAAGATCAAATTTTCATCCAATCATTCGTAACTATTGCAACGTTTTAAGTACAAACTTCGAATTTGACGTAACGTAATAAGGGCACAGTGGAAGGAGCCAAAAGAGAAAGAAGGAATTCGTGTATCTATTGAAGGAGGACGCAGGAGCTCGCACGTACCATGAACTAAAGAGGACAACGCAGGACCGAGAGAACTGGAGGATAATATTCAATATAATTACAAAGACTTTCACCGCCGGAGCTACTTCATTAAGCAGTAGAATCGGGGATGATAGGCCGCTTTCAGACCGAACACGGCCTATCCTCCCGGATTCTGCTGCTTCATCAAATATGTTCTGATTGAGATTGTGACCTCAGACGGAAGACAACATTTTCATTACGCTAAATGTTTTGAATATCGTGGATTATACTATAGATCACCCAGGTATCACTGAGTGCAACGTCAAGATTACTAGCCATAAAAATAAAATTCACCTGCAGTCGGCAGAAACCAAAACGCGGTTCTCACCCACTATTAACAGAGCCGTATTGATGTGTGGAGCCAGGGCCAGTGAATGTACAGACGTTACGCCATGTAGCTGTACGGGTTGTGATGACTTCCGAAGAGAAAACAAACCCTTGTCGCAACCAAGCAAAATTATCTAAAAAATAAATAGGTAGGCAATCAGCATTTTTTTAATTAATTAATTATATTTGTTACTATCCTCTCGCACTCTGATGATTATAAGAAGTTCATATCATGAGTATGACTAGCTTATCCTACAGTGTTTACAGCCAATGGGCAAGGGAATCAAGCACATATTTTTATAATGATACAGATAGTTTCAAAATACTAACTCGTATATCGCATAGGCCATTTTATTTAGTTCGTACCTGGTCAGTGATTTGCTCCGTACAGTTAATACCAAGGCCACTGTTGTCCTCAAACAGGACTGTCGAACAATCATCAGGTGCAGCCAGTTTTGCTTTTGTGGCGGTATGTGAATACGCTGACTGCAATGCAGCCACCCATTTAGGCTTGTCTGCGGGTGTAAGGATAAGAAGATAGTGAGTCTGCGTAGGCCAACAGGTCGTGCTGGGTATACAGGCAATCTGCAACAGAAAACACCATGTTTAGAGGAATCAAATTAGGCGAAAACAATGTAACAACTGCTACCAGAGTTGTCCCCTCTCTTTTGCGACTAAAGTTAGAAAAAGTAATCTTTAAAAACAATTTTTTTTTCTCATGTCTGTCTGTCTCTAATCGAAACTAATCTATAGAATTTGATGAAATTCAGCGTGTAGGTTCACAAAATTATTGTCCAAGGCTTTTTATTTTTGGGAGGATTTGCAAACAAAAAATCGCCAAAAACTATTTTTTAAAAAAATTCTTTTTTTTAAACCGCTCCGACGATTTCTTTGAATTCGAATGTTTTTAGCCTAGCACTTATTAATTAATGTTAACAACACCCACAAGATCACTTTTCCCCTGTTAGTAGGGTTCCGGGTTTAAAAAATAATAATAATAATAATAATGACAAAGGACTAAAAAATTAATTTTTCCGAAGCGTTCGAACTTCAGGCATGCTTTAGGTGCTTAATTGAGTAACAACGCTGGATAGGTTGCTTTCCCAAGCAAGGTGTTTTTATCCCTGTTTTATTATTGTTAAAATGAAGAAAAATACCAGCTGCTATTTCGTCGTAAAATGAATGAAATAAAATAAGATGCGATGCGGAGGCCCCTCCTTACAAGTTTAACATGGGCGCTACAAAAAGGAATTGGGAATATAACAGTGACTATACTTATTGACAAATAGGAAAGCATGGACGGGTTCACTCGTACCGGTTTTTTTTTCATTGCACAGCCATCCTGGGGACAGATGGATAGAACGCAATAAGCCTCACCTTAATAACGAAACGTAGATCACTTTTAGCGGCAGAAGGCAGCTCAGTCGCGGTGACCGTGTCCGACACCAACAACTGGCCGTCCGTCGCTGCCAAGTCCCACACTCTGCTCGGCACAGCTAACGCGTCCGGTTTGTTTTCGAAAAATAGCAACTTGCTTTCTTCAATGCGAGCGTACTGCCGTTTCCATCCCGTTTCTCCCGGCCTGTCATAAAACACATAAAATAAAAATATCTTGTCCAGTTAATTCAGATTTACACTATGAAGTCTGCGTGTATTCGTCACATGTAGTCAGATGCTGATAGTAGAAGTGGATCAAGCCGACTGCTGGCAATGCAGGGGAGCGTCTTAGGCTTTGATCTAAGCTGCAGGTTTCTCAGATACCGAATAATTTTCCTAAGATCTTGGAGAAATTGTAAGGTCACTTTAAAATTCATGTCTCGGAGAGTTTACCTTACTGATTTGAAAAACAAGCCCAGCCAAACATCTTCTAAGGCGTGTATTCCACTTACCAATATTCCACCACTTGTGATTAAAAAAAAGTTGAGACTTATCAATTATAAATTACGTTATTATATGGTAGCAGACTTTTTTTAATAACAAATGACGGAATATTGACAAGTGGAATACACGCCTAAGCTATTTTGAGAGGAAATAAGCTCAACTTACGCCAAAATATCTACCCAGCCCTCTGTTTTCATGCCATCACCGCTTCGACCAGGGGAAGCGGAATCTTCTTTTGGTTTCTCCACAGTTTTGGCAAAATGTTGGGCAAACGCTGGCGGCAGCCCGCATGTTTTTGGTGCTGTGAGGGCGCATTTCGGATGGGCAGGCACATTACAGTGGACACAAACTGAAACCCTTGTAGCGCCACGTGGAATGACGTCATAGCAGCCTACGCACTTGCCAGCACTGGCAGATCGCTGTGTTTTAAACCTATAAATACAATTACTACTTATTCCAACATTCTTGAGCAGCATGATATGCGAATCAATCAAATTAATGTAATACCCCTTTATTCTTTCAAATAACTGGAGCGGTCAGTATGACAGCCAAACATTCATTTTCCACATCATAAAATAGAATGTGCATTACAAAGATGGGCCCCTTAAGCCGGAGCGTGTGACGGTGGCATATCCATATTACGCTTAAGAACAAATCGGAGCACCTCCACTTCGCGTTTCTTGTACAAAGCCGATCGAGCTTTTAAATTAGCAGAAATACATTTTGATATATTTTATATGGCCTTCACTAACACCAATTGGCCACACTTCGTGAACTATTTCATTGTTTTGTGTGTTTCAATATAATTATTCATTCATTCATGATATCTGATTTTTACACTTTTCCCTCTACGATTGACTCTTAGGCCGGCGACACACAATCCTTTTTTGTCGTATGCGGCTGAGAGGGATGCATTCTGGCGGGATGACACGACGCGGACACTGTCCGGTGCGACCGATTAAAAATTGATGATTTTAGTATTTTATAGTCTTGATCCGATCAATCTTACTCAAGTTACAGTGTCGCATGTGTTGAAATGCTATTTTGCTTCCCTCAATTGAATGTTTATTTATTTCTCCCGTTTACGGTTACATTCCCTGCCGCAGCACTATCCGGTCGATAATCGACGGCACGGTGTCACCGCATGCATGCATTCATGCCATCCCTTCAAACCAGTCCCTTTTGGCGGGACGGCAAAAAGGGATAGTGTGTCGCCGGCCTTAAGGCCAAATGTGCAGCGCACAGCAAGCAGATTTTCAACTTAGGCGCCCATTCCATTGACCGGCTAGGGCTATTTCCAAAACGGTGACGTGGTAGCAGACACTCAAGACTTAGGTAGCGTCTCCACCGACCTCGCATTGCAGATTGCAAGTGACATTGACGGAAATGTTTGTTTTTCTTTTTATAGAAATCTATTAAAATGTTTGTAATTAACATATCCCATGAAGCCATTTTTTAATTTTAGTTTGTTTGTTTGTGATTTTATTGTATGATCATTGATCAATTTTAACTATGGCATAGAGGAAAATAAACATTTCCGTCAATTCTGCAATGCGAGGTCGGTGGAAACGCCACCTAAGTCTTGAGTGTCTGCTACCACGTCACCGTTCTGGAAATAGCCCTAGCCGGTCAATGGAATGGGCACCTTACGGACAATAATTAAGTTGGCCACCGGAGATCCAGGTAGTAATTTGAAAGTAAAAGATATTAGGCATTATAGGCATTAGCTTTGAGGTAAGTGACATTAATTGAAATGAATTATATGTAAAGCTTTGTGTATTACTCACCTATGAGGAATTTTGTGATGCATTCTCGGCAGAGACGCTTGCCGTTGCATTCGGGTGGTGGGGGAGTCGACCAATTGAGAGGCGGCTTGACAAGTACGAGGGGAGTTGCTCGCTGAATGCGATGGACCAAGTACCTGCAAGAAAAGTTATTGATAGCATCACTAAAAAGAAAAACGAAAATGACAGAATTACGATTACAATTGTTGTCATATTAAAGTGTTGTATGCACTATGCAAGAATATCCTGATTGTGATGAATTTGTTAGGTTTAATAGACAATCAATGGACCCAATTCCCATGTGACCCCGGGATAGCAAAAAAAAAAATCTGTTATTCAGTTGCAGCAGGGAACACTGCCAGAATAACTTACAGTCGTTTATTAGAACATACAATAGTAAGCTGTAGTCTGTAGGGATGTTATTAAGACTTTTTCAACACAAATCCTTAAAACCGAAAGTAAGATTTAAGTAAGATAGGAGCAATAAGACACATAAAATAAAGACAAAACCACATAAATTTAAAAGTGCTCCACCAATCAGTAATTATTATTGCTTCATCATTGCAATTAAAAACAAACAAAAAATACGGAAATGCCAGCAGTCCTTGGTTAAGTTCACAATGAAAAACCCCAAGGGGGCCTTTTCCAACACAAACATGCCTCATTCACAAATAAAAAGGTCCATCGCCTTGCTTTTGAGCCTTATACAATAATACACAATTCAAAGACTGTTATATATGTTATATTATGTTAGTATGAGTTAGAAACAAACAGGCACCTTTTTCCTTAAATTTTCCGTACTTTTGGAAGGGCCCGGTGTTGGCGATGTGACTTTTGGAGCTTGAGGGCTTGTTGGCAAATCTTTCTGTTTGTGACCAAACAGCTTCACGGCCAAAGTCTGAAATAACACAAAATATATTACATTGTAATCAATTCTCCAAGATTAGCTTCCTCAATTTGAATACACTGACTGCATTGTTATTGAGCCCTAACAAAGATGTTAATCTGTCAATATTGTATACTTCATACGGGCTGCTAGTAGAATAGAATGTATATATTATTTTCTACCATCAACAGATTTTAGTCAAAAAATCGATAGTACTTACATGAAAGAAGTCACATTATACAGTAGTATGTATTTAAAAAATAAAATTAAACACAAAATCAAGTTACAAGACCGTCTACAGTTTCTAAAACGGCTGATTTGAACATGGGCAGGCTCAGTGCAAGTGGATCGAGATCACTAAGATTATTAATTGAACTAACTATCCTACCTACAGAACCTGTTCCGAAGTTCACCACTTGACACTTGCCACTATGTACCGTCATTTTATTTAGGAGTGGCCATTCCGAGACCTGGTCAATACAAAGCTGTAATGCTAGTATGACTCCTGTCATTAGCTTTGGTAACAAGGTCGTATCCAGGCCTGGTACCCACGAATGATTCTGCAGTCGAGAGTGGTAACTTACTAACGGCAGTGAACATACCTTTTTCCTTTTGGATTCTTGCAACTTCGTCTGTAAGAAGTCAATAAGCTTGTTCTGTTGCTGCATTGTAGAGCCATCTTTCATTTCTCTTTGGCTGTGGAATGCCTCCAATTCTTTCACTGCTTGCTCCTGCTCACGAAGCCTGAAATATAGTTTGATTATATTAACAATTTGGAATATTATAGAATTTAAAGACTAATTAGACCACTTTCGAGAATGTAGTGGATAGAATGAAATGCACGGGTTCAGTAGAGGCTACTAATGTCCTCTGCTTTCCTACTTATCAATTAGTATCGGTAAAGTAATAGTTCCATAGTTTAATAATTTCCCATGGTTAAATATCGGCTGCCTATAGATTTTTCCCTAACCTAAAGCACTAGATTGATGGATGGGACAGTTGCATCAACGGGCAGACCAATCATAAACTACTACACAATAATATCTTCACAAAAAATTACTCTTCATGGAAATTGAACCTTTTTTTACGCCCTGAACCAAACTATCAAGGTGAATGCTACCTATTAAGTTTTTTTTACACTAATAAATACTAAATTAAAATATATAGTATGGATTTAAAAGAAATCGTCGGAACCAATTTTGTGAAAATCTGTTTTAGTAAATCCCCACAAAATGTAGTTACCCAAAAAAATGCCCCGGACAATATTTTTGGGAACCTACAGTACATGCCAAATTTCATCAAATTCTATCGAGTTACCGACAGACCGATATTTCGTAAAAATCACTTTTTTGGCTCTTGGGACTTCAAAAAGTGTAAATCCATTAAAATCCCGAAAACGAACATTTCGACCATCACAAAGCTTTCCCCCTATATTAACGTATAAAAATAGGAAAGCAACCAGAGCAATTTTTCGATAATATTGTGAGGAAAGCTCAACATTAAACTGTCCAAGCAAAATTACAAGCCTGAAAGAGAAGTATGTAACTCTTCTTTTGGCCACACAACTTAGGATGAGAGTTACACCCACTTTTCAAAACAACTTAGAGACTGAAAAATTTAAATAGTTCCATGCACCTTTCTTGCAAGGCTGATGAAAACTTCGTCTCATCATCTAGGTCCTGATTTAGCTTCTCATTGGCTTCTTTCATGGCATAAAAGTTTGTCAAATGAGCAGAAGTCTCTTCTTTCAGCCAGAGCAAATCAGACTGCAAGGCTTCTACGAGACGATCCTTATTATACAATTCGATCTCCAGCTCAGAATTAGCCGTTTCCTTTTCAGTCAACTGGAAAAAGAGAATACATTTTACGTCGCATGCACATATCACCTATTAGAAGTAGAAAAAGCATAACGCTGAAACCGGGTAGAGTGCATTATAAATCCGTATCCACTAGAAAGCTCTGGTATTGTTTTAATTACAATGCTCAAGAAGAACAGCACAAAAGATGGAAGCTGGATAAACTAGGCTTCTTTTTTTTTCTCTACTGCACTATTTGATCTTGAACTAGCAAAGAAAATTCTATTTTAACGTGCATTTAGATTTTCAGTCACAGTGATTTAAAATGATTATTGACGTGATGAATCACCAAGTTCAAATTAAAACTCTGCGCACCTGTGCAGTCAATTTTTCGATAGTTTTGTTAAAGTGTTCGAGTTGAACCCGCAGTTCATGCACAGCATCTGACTTGTCACCGACTTGAGTTTCGAGAGTGGCAGCTTTATTCTCGGCGTTTGTCCGCGCCTCCCTCATTTCGGCTAGAGTTGTTTTGGTTGCGGCAAGTTCTTCTTGAAGTTGGTTCAGTTTACGCTTCATTTCCACACTGAGGACAAAAAATTTGTAATTAGCCCTAATCTCGCTGTATCTACATTTATTGTTTTTCAACAAAGACTGTATTATTATTATTGTAACTAAGTTAAAAATCATTCAACAAATAAACTACATAGTTACAGTAAAGCAATTGAATGGGTTCTACGAATATTGCCAACTGACGCTAAATTCAATATAAATTATAAAAAGCGTCGGGTGTCAGTATTAAGTTAGCAAGTAACAAATTGACAATTTTCATAGGTCAGTGGTTGAATAAATAAGAGACATCCTTATCTCTAAAAATAAACAAATGTCCGACGACGCATTTATTTAAACTGTTTAGGTAAAAAAAAGGTATTGTCCAATTAATTACAGTAATACATACTTCTCAAGTTGAAACACTTGCATCTTGGAGGTCTGGTCAGCAGTGAACGCCTCATAATCAGCAACCTGTTCATCAAGCATGGCTGCAGCTTCCTTCAGACACGAGTTGTTGAGTTCTAACGAGCTGATCTTTGATCGTAGCTCCTCCATGACCGCCGTTAGCGAAATTTTCTCATTGCATGTGGATTGGTATTCCTTCTGCACAGTTTCCAACTCCGCTTTACACGACGATAACTGACGGTCACTAGTTTGTTGTTGTTGGCGAAGGCTGTTGTATTCACTAGCAATAATAAAAAAATTTAAATGTCAGAGAGTTCAACGAAATGTAGCCATTCTAGCCACTAATAATTTATTATTACTTCTTTTGAAGGGTATTTTGGCAATTGATTTTACGTCCACTCTGTATCGAAGCGAAGTTAACATAATGTAAACTCACCATTGCAATTGCTTTTCGGCTGTTGATAATCGCTCGACTTCACTTTGAACTTTTTTCAACATAGCGATTTCTTCATCCTTTCGTTTTAGCTCAGTTTTGACCAAATTAAGATTACTCTTTCCAGCTTCAATTATCTCATTGGTTTCAACTTCAACCGCTTCAGCTCTCGCTTGTAGCTGTTTCACCTCCTCTTGTAACTTCTTAACTTCATCTTCTGCTGTCTTGGTTTCGCGTTTCGCTATGCGCACGTCTATTTTTGTATCAGAAAGTTCCTTTTCTAACTGCAAATATATCACCAAAGTCATGTTTTGTTTATCTTGTAAGGTTTTTGAAAAATGGCTCCAAGTGACACATTAAAATTTGCAGCTTGGACCTTTAGATAGACCGGTTTTTACGGAGATTCATTTACCTATTGAGACGGCGACCAATGTTAAACTTCCGGAAAATTTCTTCACAACTTTTCTTTTCATGACCCCCTGAGCCTAAAACCACCCCCATTCAAATTTTAGGGAACACTCCGTTGATATTATCCGATTTTAATTAAACTTGGCACAAAAATGTACCATACAAAATAATGTCTTGTCTTCATGCAATATTGTGAAACGATCCATTAAGTACAATACTATAGTAGTAGCAAGTCTCTACAGAGAAAAGACTCACCTTGTACAGTTTGGAGAGAGTAGAGCGAAGTTCTTGCTTCTCAATAATGGCAGACTCGCGAAGTTTTTCGATTTGCCCCTCTAACTTGTCTACATTTCCTTCAAGAAGAAGTATTTTCTGTTTGTATTGAGTTTCAAGTTGTAATGAGAGCTGTAAGATGTAAACAAATATGAGCAGAGTTTATAAAATATAACAAGAACAGACAGTACTTATTCAAAAAGAGCAGGATAGAACTTGATTTAAAATCAAGTGTCGATTTAATAATTAATTCCTGAGGTCTACATTTAAGGGGACAATATTACCATTTATCTTAGCACTGCAGGAGCTGCTATTTCAAGAATTTCTATTAAAAAAGTTCTCTCTATAGGGTATTGTATAACATCAATGCAAGATTAACTCAATATGGAAGATGGCGGAGGAGAGTGGCGGAGCCGGCCAAAGCCCTTCACGGGCAGTAGCGTGAAGTAAGTAATATGGAAGATGGAGCGAGAGACAAGCTTTTTAAATCATATCATAACGAGTGATGACTGAAAATTAATATTAAGAAACTGGAAGCCTTACCTGGGGGCCATCTCCTTCGTCCATTTTCTTTTCTTTGAGAGTTGCGTTCTCTTTCTCCAATTTGATTAAATCTTGTTCAACAGCTCCCAGCTTCTTCATGACATCCATCAATTTGCTATTGTTGTCTTTCACCTGCTCCTTCACAGTCTGTAAAAATAATTATATGCCAATAATTCTTGTGCGGGCAACAGATATTACGCATTGGTCGCTTTGATGGGTCCAAGAGAATATCTCAGATGATGTAAATAACTGAATACCGTAATGAACGCCCACATAAATTAAGCACCGCAACTACTCAAGCTAACAGTCGCAATATCGCGGAAATAAATTTTAACATGTTGCAATTCCACTCTTCGAGGTCGATTGAAGAAAACCGGAGCATACCTGAAGTTCTTGCCGAAAGTGCTCAGGGTTTTATACTAACACAAGTGGGTTTCATAGACACAGTTAATTTCTTAACGATTATTTGGGTTTTACTAATTCGAGTTGTTATAACAAGTTTTTGTTATTTTTTGTTTATTAAAATGAAATACCACGAAGTCACGAGTAATCTAATTATTTCCATACCTGTAGTTGGCTTTGCAATTCGATTTTCTCCTGAGACACTTTCTTCAGTTCCAGTTCAAGTTCATTAGTATATTCCCGCTGCCCATTACTCTCTATTTCCATAAATGATTGATTAGTATTACTCAGTTCCGTCTCTAATTTCTGAAAGTTAAAGAAAATATTGTAAGCAATGAAACATCTGTTAAAGAGGCTGCCTACTTCACTTTTAATCAACATTTTGTCCGAGCACACGGCCATAGGAAAAATTAAGCTAGTAAGATTGTAATCTACAGCTCAGCCCTGAAATAATCAACGATTTCCGCAGGTTTGACCCAAGCTTCATTAATTGTTTTATTATTTGGGATGAGCAGAAAACATAATTGGGAATTGACCCACCAATCACAGCAGGTAATTCTATAGGAAAGTTGTCCGTTGTTTTCCGGATTTATTTTTCTTGTTTGCAATCGTTCTCAGTCATTTTTCCTTTGCCATTTTCCACTAAGTTTCATCTCTATTGGCAATACTTAGCTTATGATTTGGCGTCATGTATTCTTTACCTTTGGGCCACCCACATTTTCTGTGGTGAGTTAGTTAATGGCAACCTGTGCGAAAAACTGTAAAGCATCTTTTTTGACATGACGTCTAATAAATTGATGAGCGCTGGCTGGAATACTAGGTGCATGTACGAAAAAGTGTTATTATGATGCGTTACCACCATCGGTAACGCGGGTTTAAAGCAGATGTAGAAGGTCTCTATTTCAATTTCAATTATACCCATGTCTTCGTCTGTTCTTCCTCTTTCAGGGCCATGCTATCTTTGTTGTGATAGGGCAAGGGGTTCGACTTTAGGGGGTGGAAACGAGCGCCCAAATTTGGCCCGAATTTGCCGATTTCCATCGAAAATAGACCTTTTTCGGCCGCGTTTTTGGGGGTGTTATTATCAATTTGAAAACTTCAAACTACTTTAGTTCTTTTCCACCTTTCTTACTCTTTCCAGACATATATTCAGTTTTACTATCCGTCTCTTCGTTCCGGGTCAGGTGAGTGTATAAGCCATCCGTGTTTCAGTGGAAAACAGGTTCAAAAGGTACTTTTCAATTTACATGCATAGAGTAAAAAAATTCCACAGCCTGCAATTTTCAACCGAAATTAATTGTTAATGTCTCATTAGAAGCAGTATCAATTAAGGTTTCAAACGAGTATAAATACATATTTTCAAATTCACCCCTTCACCCCTTAAACACGAGTGGAACACACAATTTCTAAAAAATGACGCATTTCCCATTTGAATTGCATGGGCGGGTTTAAAGCTATTTTTTGGGTTGATGTGGAAGGCCTATCTTAATTTAAATTATACCCATGTCTTCGTCTATTCTTCCTCTTTCAGGCCATGCTATATTTGTGGTGATCAAGCAAGGGGTTTGGCTTTGGGGGTGCGCACGATTTTCAACAAAAATCGGCCTCTTTTGGCCGCGTTATTATCTATTTAAAATATCCAAACTACGTAAGGGCTTTTCCAGATTTCTTTCTCTTTCCAGCCATATTTATTTAAGTAAGAGTTAGTAATTTAGGCGTTGTCACGTTAAACTATCGTCCGTAGACCGACTTTACAACCAATTTTTTTAAACATTTACTATCATTCTGCCTCATTAAGTGCATACCATAATTTTAATTTTAAGCTGAGATGCCTCCATATTCTTCATAGCTAACTGGTCTTCCAGATACTTTTCTTTCGACTTATCAGCAGGTGCCTCAATCTTCTTGGTTAATTCTGCTTTAAGTATATTGATTTTAGACGCCAGATCTGCAGTTTGTTCTACCATTGAAGTTTTCTCATCCAACCACTATAAAGAAGACATTTCAGTTAAGGGGAATCTCCCCAAATTTTTGGTAAACAAGATAGCGTGAGAGCCCGCTAATTAATTGTTCGCTCTTTGATAACCTCTTGAAATACATAAACTGCGCTAATATACGATACATCTACTTATATTTGACCCATTACTAATCTATAAAATATGCTAATCTAAAAGGAACACGCACACGCAGTTCATGAAAGGACTTACTTCATCGATCATAGATGGTAGTTTACTATACAAAATCTCTGGTGTATTGTAAGGGGAATCTTTTAGGGACTAAAAGGCTGACTGGATATGTATCATTAAATTGTTTTGGTCAAGCTTTTTTTAACACAATTTTTCTAAGACACATGTCTCAGGTAAAATTTCTTTAAAATATATTATTTCAATTCATAAATAAACCTATATATATATATTTGTACTCAATAAATCGTTTCCTTTTCAGAATATGGGACTTTAGGAAACCACTTTAGTGGGGAGTAACTAGGCCCTCCACCAGTTGCAGTTAAATGTAGTCAAATTTTTATTTATTCCATTCCCCTGACCAGACCCATTGGGAGACACATCGTCACCTTAAATTGAGAAGGGCGTAACCAACATTTTTGGGGAAATTGAGTTATGATGAGTAGTAGTAGTGTTCGTCGGGTTAATTACGACTTAGGCCTCATATTTGGGCCCATAGAGCGACTCCGACTTGACTGTCCTATGCCAGCCCATAGGACAGTGGACCTCCTGATTATAGTGGATTGCGAACCACTTGGGAAACACAGTGAAGTCACACGATTAGTTCGGAGGTGACCAGGACAAGTCCTACCATGTTTCCCTACCGGCACTGTGCACACGACCAAGTTATCTACAGCTTTGAACCTGCTCTGGTCCGCTGGATTCAACTTGGTATGGCGGCCGGCTGAGTTATGATGAGACTTAGTGACCTCGTCGCAAGTTCTACCTTTCCATGTGCGGAAAAAAAAAATTAATACGTGAAAAATAGGACGGAATTTTTAAATCTGACTAATTTTGTTCTGAGCAATTGCATCTTTAAACGCAATTATGTCAAAATTTTGATTTTGAGGTTACTCCCTTCTGACTTTAGGGTGACGACATGACGAAGACTCTGAATACTCATGTCCCGAATTATGTAATACAAAATTTCGCAGCTATCTACCTACTACAGTCTCGGTTTTCTGCGTACCCTGCTCATAAAAACAAGTTGCTAACCTTCAACAACGTAAAATCTTCCTCATCTACAGTTTTATCATAGGTTTAGGTTATACATTTTAGCAGTTATTCACAGACTCTGTTTGCCAATATAGGGGAATATAACGAGAAATTAGTTAATTAGCTCGCATGCCATGTTTACCAAAAATTAAGAAAGATTCCCTTAGGGCTTTAATTATTTGAAGGGCTCTTAACGGACGTAGGCCTACTTCTAGTGGTCCATTGAACCTTGCCTGCCAAAGACCCTTTTGGTTCTTCTGACCTTTGTAGTTGACAAACTGGTTCATGTCCCCGATGTCAACACACACTGACTATTGATGACAATGACAAGCTCACACATGCCTCTAGGTTACGATTTCGTTTAAATATAATAGCAGTGGCTGGATTACAACAAACTTCCCCTTGAGATTAAAACAGCTAAAAATGTATCCATCTTCAAAAGAAATTTTGAGAAATGGCTGAGAACCGAAATTAATTACTAACAAACATTACTAATTGAATTAACTTTTACTAACTATCTACTGATACAACTACTAATACAACTAACCTGATTAATACTACAAGCCAATAATTAATTAATTATTTAACTACTGTATTGTATTGCGATTGAATTACATGTACTGTTTATCCATAACCGAAACCGCACACGGGCTGACTGAAGCCTTGCGGTATATGATTATATTGTATCAATATAATGTATTGTACTGGATCAATATTTTTTTCTTTTTTTTTTTTCTATTCCTTGTTCAGTATTCCCTGGACAAGGAGCATATATTACAAAAATACAATACATAATAATACCATCCCGCATCCCCAAGCTAGCGCTTATTTGGGACAAAAGACTCATACAGTGCTGCTAAACAAGGCTTAATCATTTATTTTTATTATTATTATTAACTCCCATTGACCAGCCATCTTTTTATACCCGCTTTTAACTCACCCATCTAATAATAATAATATCATTGAGATACTAATTCCCTTAGGCAATTCTTGGTCCTGACCGATTTCCTATGAAGCACTAATATGACTATGTAGCACCAGTTATGGATCCTTTCTTTACACAATGAATACTAATTTATCACGAATTACTTAGTTATAATGTATAAAAGGGTACCTTAGACTTCTCCGCTTGTAGGAGGGAAATGACTACTTCTCGAGAGTCGACTTCCGCGTGTAGCTTTTCTTGCCAATGATGTTCTCTGTGCTTGCAATCATTGCGCAGTTTGTCAAGCTGAGAATCTATATTTGTCACACTTCGACGATTGTACTCGCGGGCCTGCAATTAGACAGTACACATAATTTACTAATTTTAATTACTCAAAACGGAGTAATCAGCTTTAAACTGTAATATATAACGATACAAATTAATCTGAAAACCGGAATTGAATTGACTTTGACGATTTTAAGTATTTACCTAGTGTAAAGTTCCAGACTAAAATCTCTTTTGCATGCAGGCATTGTGAAGTGACGTTACGTCAAATTAATAATACATTATCTGATTGCCTACCCCATTAGAAAAAAATTTTGATGAGCTGGATCCCGATTAATTATCTCTGAATGTTGCAATAGCCTCACCTTAGCCAGTTTC
Organism: Psococerastis gibbosa; assembly: GCA_963971405.1. Classification (NCBI taxonomy): domain Eukaryota; kingdom Metazoa; phylum Arthropoda; class Insecta; order Psocodea; family Psocidae; genus Psococerastis; species Psococerastis gibbosa. Next base: position 29,028,051 of record OZ020489.1, on the reverse strand, counting down.
TCCCGGACACAATCGTATTCTACCCTCAAAGCAGCCACTTCATTTTCAGCTCGGTCACACCTGCTGACTAACTCATTGTTAATGGTATGCTGTTTGGTCAACCGATCAGTCAGCTCTTCTATTTTTGCTTGCCTACTCTGAACAGCAGCATGGTACTCGCGGTCCTGCGCTTCAATTCGAGCGCGAGTTCTTGCAAGAGCTTCCTCCTCATCGTGCTTGCGGTCCAAGCGTTCTTTCTCGATTATACGCAATAACCTCTAAAACATAAACAATAGTTTTGGTTAAGGCATGCAAGTTGAATGCCAACAATTGATAAATGTAATTTCGACTAATAACATCAGATAAGTTACTACCGTAAAATCAAAATTAGCGGTAAATGTTAACTTACTGAGATCTCTTGTTTCTCCTTGGCCAACTCCTTTTGCAAAGCTACTCTCTCCTTTTCAGATCTTTCCAGTTGCCGAGATGCCGAGTTTTCAATCCGCTCAGCGCTTAATTCCTTACTAGCTAATATTTTTGCAAGAAGTTCCTGATTTGTCTTTTTCATAGCTTCCAAAGATTCAGTATGTCTTTCTGGTGCTAATGTTTCTGCAGTCTTCGTTTTGGAACTGAAATTAATTATAAATAAATTTGGACTTTTTTGGAAATTTCAAGTGTGAGAATTGCTCCAATTAAGATAGGTATTTGTGGTGGCAGCTTGTGTTTAATATACGTACTTGGACCCCTGCCTAGGGGTTAGAGCAACGGGCTAATGGGACAAACCCTAACAGAAAATGAAGAGTGGTGTTAGGTTAGCAACTTTGAAACAACAGAATAACATAGATGATAACGATGATGATGATGACTAAACAAACGGCAGTATGCTTTCGCAGCGTAAAATATTGGCACCCCAAAATCTGATACTTCATATTTTTTATTCAATTTACTTAGCAAGTTATTAAAAATTTGGTCTATTCACGTTGTAGAATACAATATTTTCATGTTTACTTGTTTGTGTTATAGCTTTTCCATTAACATTACTGGGGGAATTTTTTGTCACCAGTAGTATTCATGGAAAAACTGTTGTACCTGAAATTAAAAATACTTTAAAATTGAACTTACGAAATAGTCTTTTACAACTTAAATAGACTAAATTAAATATGTAATAACTACTTAGTAAATTTATTTAAAAATAAAAATTGAATAAAAACATCAAAATTTGGGTGTGCCAATGTTTTTCCGTCCCACATCCTCTTCAGATTATCACAACTTGGAAATTGTCTATTAGACAACTGATCACTTATTAGAATATCATCGAACGTGGCCTAAGCCCTTCCAACTAATAAGTAATTTATTGGGTAAATATTATTTTGCCTCCCCAGTGCTACCTTACCTTTCTTGAGCAGGAGTAAATGTAAATCCAATAAAGGGCAGCTGCCTCCCAGAAAATTCGCGTTGATTTTCCCTTGGAGTGACAACAGGTTCTGTTGTCTTAGGCTCGCACGCGAAATTAGAAGTGTCCTCAGGGGAAGACACAACGGGCACATGTGGCGGCAGTACTGAAACATTATGGCACAAGGAGATGTATTAGGTAAACAAAACGATGGGAGCCAAATCCACTTCATTAGGAAATGCGATTTTTAAACGACTTACCTTCCACATCTAAGAACAAAAGTGTTTTATAAATGCTGGGAAAATTAAAAAAGCTGGGCATTGAATGTATAAAAGTATACAAAGCGTTAATACTACGGCTACCACTTATTGAAACATTTTCGTTATTTTTTGATTTGTACCTCCCTCCTCGTAGTGGGGGCGGGTAACGTTCACTCCAGTTACCGCTAACAGTCAGGTACCGAGTGGGGTCCGGTCAAAGATCCCCCCCCCCCCAACTCCTTGGATGAAAGGCCGATTCTGTCAACAGTTGACGGTCCACACCATAGGATGCAGAAAACAACAGGAGTCTACGGCAATAAAGATCCAAGTGATATCCCAAGAACCAGCAACCCATGTATGCTAACGATATCGAGAAGATTGGAGAAATCGCTGATTCGCTGTGAAAGGTTGCTGAGACTTCGAAGAGAGAAATACATACATGGCCTGCTGATGAATGAATCCCGTAAAAATAATATTTAATTGTATAATTACTCCTGAAGATAAATACAAAGGAAACTAGCTGCGGTAAAGTCATCAAATGCAGCTTATCAACTAGACAAACCTTGGTGGATGCATGTGAAGTCAATTTCAGCAAAAAAGTTGTGCTTCCGAGTACTGCTAAAGTTAAGACGCAAGTCAGGCGTGTTCAGTAAACCATTAATGAGAGCTTTAAGAGAGTCTGTCACGGAGATACCATCAGGATACACGATGGAGTTACGATGTTTGAGAATCTTGCTGTAAGTTACGCTAGTCCGAGGGCCGGCAAATGGAGATGCTCCCACTGCCAGGGCATAGGCGAGAACCCCCAGCGACCAGAAGTCACACTCAACCTGCAAGTAAACACTACCATGAAAAGATCTAATACTATTTAACAAAGGATTAGTTGGACTTACATTGCCTGTTGTGTTAATAGTCATCGAACAATTAGGGCGGATCCCATTGTCAGGGAAGATAATGTGATAATGCGACAGATTTTCGGCGCTCACTTTAGGAAACCGTCAATAAATGTGTTGATTACCTTCGGGAATTTGAAATTAATTTTTGGTTGGTTCTCTATGCGTACAGACTATGCTTTATAGATAAAGGGTCTGCGTCTAACAGGAAAAGCCTACTTACACCGTAAGTACTCTTATTTTTCTCGCATCCCTCCTCCAAAGTCTTCAACACTTCAGGGGCAAGATAATCAGGTGTGCCTGCAGGCATGGCGGTAGTAACACGGCCATCTTTTAAGCGGGCGGCTGAACCAAAGTCAGCAAGTTTGATGTGTCCACAGCGGTCAAGGAGGAGGTTTTCCGGCTTTACATCCCGGTGCACGTACCCCAAATTATGCAAATCATTAATGGCAAGAAGTGTTTCGGCTAGGTAAAATCTGAAACATGTGTTGTGTCAATTACAAATAATCCACTAGAAGAAAAGAAGAAAGTCGCCACAGCATGAGAAGACAAGCTACGTTGGGTTTCCAATTTATATTAAGCTGACAGTAAATGATCATAGAGGGTAATTAATTTTATTTCTCTATCCCCAGCCGCAAACAAATTAGAATAGCCTTATGCAGACTTCATAAAAAAAATACCTACTTTCGCAGTAAAAAACAGTTTCTCACATGAAAAAATATTACTCTAATGTGCAGCATACAGGCCGCAATGAAAGGTACGTCATTTCATTCATCTCAACGACATATTTTCAGTCATGGACATCCACTTACTTTTGCATATAAACTCAAAGAGTTAAGAGTGTACATCCCGTAGGAAATGGGCAGCTCGAAATTTAATACTTTTTATTTAATTAACTAAGCAAGTTATTTAAGATTTGGCTCATTTAAGTGGTTGAAGACTACTTCATGCATCATATAATAAGGTATTTTTAATTGTCGAAATTGTAGTTTTTTTTAAAGTATCTATTTTACGCGAAAAGGTTTTGTTTATAAATTATTATCGTGAAAAAACTACAATTTCGAAAATTAAAAATACCTTATTATATTGCATGATGTATGAAGTAGTCTTCTACAACTTAAATGAGCCAAGTCTTTAATAACTTGCTCAGTTAATTAAATTAAATATAGTAGTAGTATGGTTGGACAGTCCCAGACCACGGTGTGGGCCCATAGGAATTAAAATACATAAAAAGTATTAAATTTCGGTCTACCAATTTCCTACGGGCTGTACACTCTTAAGAATAACAGCTATAGGTGTTTTGCCCAGAACTTGAACACAGTAAACATTTTACCTTACCTCACGTGTTCAATTGGGAGTCTTCCTCCTTCTCTCTCAAGAAGTGCAAACAAATCACCTCCTGGATGATATTCCATAACCAGGTACAGATAATGACTATCTTGGAACGCATACTGTAGCTTTGTATGCCAATGTGACGTTGAACAGCTAAGAATATCCCTTTCCTCTTCATAGAGTGCAGTCTACAAAACCAACATTGCAAATTGATTTTAAAAAATCTGACACACCAGAACACCACAAATTATTATCAATATTATCCACATCATCGGCTAGTACACTTCTGTACAATGGCCTAGAAACAGTATATATTGGCTTGATTGCTAAACTACAATTTCGATCTGTGGTAAGCGCATAAGTTATATGGAAATGATTTACGACGAAACGTTTTGAAGTCCTTAATATCTAGATAAATTTAAAAAAATTTAGCCTTGCTATTAAAATGAATTTAACAGTTAGACTGAAGGGGTTTAGGAGTTTTTATTAAAATATACAATTGTTATGGGACATATAAACACGTTTCCAGCCTGACTGAGTATATTATCACAATTAATGTTGAACACACACCGAAGCATTTTTCAGCGTAGTCAATTTGTTAATTTTTTTCAGAGAGTAAGTATCCCCGGTTGCCTTTTCCTTTGCCAATCTTACTTCTCCAAAGTAGCCTCTTCCAATTACAGTCATTAATTCAAAATCATTAAGACTGATTCTCAATGACTTGATTTTCGACACCAAATTCTTATCTACAAGAAAAATTTAAAAAAGAACACATTAACTTAGTGCCAATGGCAGTTGGTGTCGTATCCCCTCAGAAACTTATCGCAAACTATTGATAAACCAAAACTAATAACTGCATACGCAATGCTCGGTTTGAAAGTAGGCTAAGATACGTTGTGGAGTATTGGGGTGGTTCTTCTGACGCCACTCGAATACAGAAGACTTGGGACCAAAGGGAGTCATGACATTCCCTTGTTAACATCACTGGGAATCATGACCGTTGCATTAGTTTATAACCTGGGACTAGCAGTTCAGGCAAATTATCGTGATTCGCGACGTCAATGTCTACCTACAATACGAGGGAGACTGGTAGTCGAAAGGAGGACAATGGCCACAACTAGAGGACCCACACATCTGGGCTGGAGAATACTAAACAAGCTCCCTCTAGAAAAGGCGAGCCCCCCCCCCCCTCCCGCTCATAAGACCTTAAAATAATGGACTTTTCAAAATGCTAAAAATGACATTAAGTATGCATTTGGATAATAATTAGTAATGTATTACGGTATTTATTAAATTTTTGGCTCTTGCCTTACAGTACAACCCCCCCCCCCTCCCCTCTTGTTTCTCATCTTGCAATAAAAAAATGGGATATTTCATGCTACGGAAAGGAGGTGGAATGTGCCAATATTCGATATAATTAATAATAGGAGGCTTCAGCAGCCGATTCAGAAAATTACGAGGAAGGAGGTCTCTAGCCTCTAGGTATAATTATCCAGATTAATGGGAACCGCTATTTACAATATTCTTCTCAGAAAAGTCATGCAAATCAAGAAGTTCCTTCAGCTTCCAAGACAACATCCATAATTTTCTGGGCATGCAATGGCAGAATGACAGTATATTCTATGCAGCTAGCTTGCAAGTATGAGTTACAACGGGTACGAGTAGTTTCTTGAACTGCAATTGGCAGAATTGGCTGGAACAATCAACATTGTTACGAATAGTTACACTTACATTTTTTTACAAACTTTAAAATATTTATATCCTTCTTTAATCCATCCTTAGTACATTCGTCAAATAACACAAAAAAACTGTCAAGAAGAGCGTCATAGCTTATTGTTGAGACATTATGCATTTGGCCGTTCTTTAATAAAACGGACTGGTGCAACCGCAAACTGCGAACTATCAACGATTCTTCTTTGCTCTCCATTTTCAAATAATTAGTATGTAACAGACTAACGAATATTATTTAAGTCATTATTTTTAATAAAATACAGAAAACATCCGTTACAGAAGTTAAAAAGCGCCATTGTTAAAAGTAAACAAAAAAACGCGCCACCACAGACTATAGTAGAATAGTACAACGATGGACAAAAGAAAATAAAAAATAAAAATTACAGTTAAACTTATAAAATAGTTAAAAATTGATTATAATTAATAAATAAATTTTATTTTTTAAACTTAGCTGCAACAAATAAATTAATATTTTATGTCAAAGCATTTTATATGGTGATTCTCTGTGGTGGGGAGTGGGGACTGTTGTTGTAAACAAGATGGCTAAAAAACCCAACTTGATTTTCAGGTAGAACTAAATATATTTAACAGTTCCTGCTTCAATTGTATTTTAGCTAAATAAATTATGATTTTTATGTTTTGTAAATATTTTAAAATCAAAACCGACTGTTGACTTCCAAGGAAATATTTATCCCCCACTGTGAAAGCGCGTTAGGGAACATATTTGACGTATACCTGCTGGGCCACGACGACGAAGTGCCTGTGAGTAGTTTTTTTATTAATAGGCTACCGTAATGTGGGATAAGATATTTTCTCACTCTTAATTTCTGATTGCCCATAAATGATCGGTTCGTATAAACCTTCCATAGTTACATACAAACAGTAGTCATTGCCTTAAACGCAGCCAGTTCAAAGCCTTCCCTTGTCTAATGTGTGTGCGCTGAATAAAATGTATTAATTATTCAATCTTAACGCTGTCTACATTACTTGGTATGTAGAATAAGTAGGTTATTCAGCCAGTTCAAGTTGGGTATTAGTGCTCTGAAAGTGAACACTTCGGATGTCTCTGGGATTAGTCATTCGAATGAAAAGATGTTTCTGGGACTAGGTCCACCCTGTCTTCTTTGGCATTCGTAACTACTGTGCGTTAGCCTAATTACTTTTTCAAATAGCACATAACTGCCAACAACACATATGAGAGGCTAATCTTATTAAGCAGAACGAAGTCGAAGGACTGCCAGAGAATCCTCGTCTTTCTTGACTACTTGCCCAAAAACCTATGCCGTTCAAAATTAGAGCGCTTGAAGAATCTATTGTATCAAACACACTAATAGTTGGTAACATTAATTTATTTTAGGACCTAAAATGCAGCCTACCGTAATATTAATTTTTTTAAGTATTAATATGGCACACTGCTGGGAAATGGAGCTTTTCGACTTAGTAGAAGAGTTAAACAAAGATTTTTACAGCATGCTCGGGGTTACCCGAGATGCCGAATACAAAGACATCAGGAAAGCTTTCAAAAAACTTTCTCTTGTACTTCATCCTGATAAGAATGACTCTCCAAATGCAGACGTTGAATTTCGTCAGCTGGTGTCTGTTCATGAAACCCTAAGAGATGCTGAAAAACGTGAACGCTACAACGATATCCTTGATAATGGGCTGCCCGACTGGAGGCATGCCGTGTATTATTATCGCAGAGTTCGTAAGATGGGGTTAATAGAAATGTTGTTGATTCTCTTCGTAATTATTACTATTGGACAGTATATTACAGCTTGGGCAGCCTACGCTGAAAGACGATACATTGTTGATGAGTACTTAGAAACACAAAAGAAAAGATTGCTCAAGAAACAGCGTAAAGGAAAAATTGACGAATTGCCTGATATGAATTTTGATATTCCGAGACCTAGTGTGAAGAATACGTTGCCTTTCCAATTGCCAAAACTTGCGTGGGCAACAATAATTGGGCTACCAACAAGCGTGCGAGCTCTTCGAGATTTTATTTCCGAAATAAGACGTCCACCTCCGAAAGAGGAGTCAGACAGCGACGACGAGGACGAACAAGAAGTACAGTGGACCAAGGGTCCGAGGAGGCGAAGAAACTTTGTGATTCCAGAAGTTGAAGAGAACGGTACTTCTGTTACTGACGGTGCTGCAGGTCGGACAGAGAAAAAAGAAGCCAAGCCTGCCCCTGTAGTTTCTGGTGGGATTTGGACAGATGACGATCTAAGTCTTCTCATCAAGCTAGTTAATAAATTTCCTGCCGGGACAGCGAAGCGCTGGGATCGAGTAGCGGAAGCGTTAGGCCGTCCAGTTTCTGAGGTAGTTGTTGTTATCGTAATTTCAGGAACATAGGCCTATTGCAAATTAATGCCTAATGACTAGTTTAGCTGTGCTTATCTGTAAACGTTTTCGTTGGCATTGACATTAGCCTATTACGCAATTATGTGGACTTATCTGTCTTATTAGTGTCCCAAACTGACAAACATATAGCCGGTCAAATGGCATTTAGAACGTTAGTGCTAATAACATTTCAATGATTAAATATTCTATAGCATTCATAGTGAAAGGTCAAAAGTTAATTCAGAAGCATTTGTTATTCTTTCTACTCATACGTATTGGGCCTATCGGAATATGGCTATTTGTAACGGACAAAGCGTTCTTTCTAGGTTATTGTCATGACAAAGAAGGTTAAAGAAGGATTAAGTGTGAAAACTGAGGCCGAAGAAGAAGCTGTTATAGTAGAAAAAGTAAAAACTAAAGGAGGCAAACTCCCCGATTCTACAGAAGGAGGTAAGAAAATAAATTATTAGTAGGATATCGACTATAGAATGTAAAATAAGTCATTGACAACTTTAATGCAAATATACAATGGTATGAATCAAAGCAAATAATATTCCTATACTCTCTAGTCTATAGTATGCGTGTACTTTAGTATGAATGTTAAAATTTATAATATTGAAAGGTATAAATTGTCAGTTTCCAATGAGTCTACTTTTTGACCCAGTAAGGTGGGAGTAACTGAGGAATACTAGGCCTGCTAGAAAAAGAAATTTGCCAATTTTCTATAGCACAATAATACGTTTCCACTTGTTTTTTATTTGTCCCATGACCTGCTTTATTATTATTTTCAGGGAATAAGGAGTGGAGTAGTGCGCAACAAAGAACATTGGAGGAGGCGCTAGTCAAATATCCAAAGCAGGTTTCTGAGCGGTGGGAAAAGATTGCTAAGTAAGTTAGAGAAAAACCATATTATCTCGCTTTACGCTGCTCACGGGTTTACTCACTATATACGGCGGTACAGTGTTACCGAGCACAATAATACTGACTGGGGTGACTCCCACCACCAATTACCTAATTTCTCTGTTGCCACGGTTCATCTTATTTGAAAGCATGGGAAATATAATCTATTGGTAAAGGTTAATGGTGGAATACTATTTAATAAAGGTTTAGTTGGACTGTTACATTGCCTGCTGTGTTAATAGTCATTAGAGGCAGGAGTCATTGAACAATTAGGGCGGAGACCATTGTCGGGGGAAGGGGCGACGTTTCGCGAGTGGGTGCTACACCCATCATCAGGCTAAGTCCTGATAAGGACAATTGACTCACTGCTCTTGCATTCTACTCTGAATTAAGTGAATCCGATCTCCTTCCCCTGACAATGGGCACCATCCTAATTGTTGGATGACTATGGAGCCCCTGCTAATGACTATTAACCCGTCCAACTAACCCTTTTTAAATGGGAACTCTAGTTTTATATGGGAAAGTTGGGTCATTCGCTCTCCACCAAAAAATAATTTTTGTTATCATTTCTGAGGCCACCCTACACGTCTCCTTGAAAAGGCGTGGCAGGTGGCCCCAGGATTCAAAAAAATATTTCTAATGTGTTAGGTGATTTTAATTGTCGACTTTCAGGTGTGTTCCAGAGATGACAAAGGAGGATTGCATATTGCGATATAAATCTTTGGCTGAAGCGGTACGTAAGAAAAAAGAAGAGTCAAGCTCACCTTCCTAATGCACACAATTTGACGACTAGCGAGTTGGCGCTATTGCAATATTATGTATAATTGTTGTGGCCGACACATTAATTTATTCCCCTGTGAATTTCTCACCATATTAAGGTAGGCGGAGTTACATTCGGTTCTGCCAGCCCAGGTGCAAACTAACCCGTTTATTTCGTTGGAATACTTGGTTGTAGAGGACGCTACTACGAGTACATACATAACTGGGACTTTTTGGTGCCACTTTTAGTTCCCGAGAACTGAATTCTCTGAATGCAGTCTGTAATAGGACTAACTAAATAACCATTGAATAGTATCCAAATAATATTTACAGTATTTTATCATGCAGTGGAAATTTCATGAATACCTATTGACTTGTGATGTAAGAAACAATTTAATTAATTCCTTTCTGTTGTTACTGTCCAGGAAACCTAAACATCTGTGATTTTGTTTTATTTGCATATTACATGGCGCTGTGTACTGCATATTATGAAAGAGTCATCTCTAAAGGTTCGGTTATGGACTCACCGTACATATTTTCATCCATCATACAAACGTAAGCGAAATATGTAAACAAATGTATATGCTATTGCCTGAGACTTGTTTTCATTGTCTATTAGAAAGTTATCGAATATGAACTCTGTGGTCTACAATGTTTTTAATGACAGTTAATATTTAAAATTAATGGCCAGGTTTACTCATCAACTTAAGTTTTCCTTAAGGAGGGGTAGATGTAAATTGATTGCAAATATTACTTTTTCGAGTTTTTTTTTTACCATGGCTATAATAATCGCTATATCAGCCAAACTCATAGTTTATCAACTAACTTACTGTCAATAAAATGTTGTTGTCAAAAATGCATTATTTATCAAATTATTCTATCATATTGTAAGTTAGGACGCTGTTTATTTCTCATAATTTTATAGTAACGTTGTTGCTTCCATTTCTGCAATGCACCTACTGGATATATTCTCTTAAAAGAAACCGTGTTCTATGACTTAATTCCAGGTCAGACCGTAATTACTTTCTTTAGAACAAAAATATCAAATAGCTTAAACCTTCGGAATAACAAATAGCAAAACCTGTGTAGTGGGTAGACCCATTCGTAAAGAGCCTATTGCATTAAGAAACTGATACTCTTAGAAAAAACCAAAATGTCTGCTATACATGCAGACAGAAATTTGAAGTTTCAGCTTTGGGACCATTTTTCTCTCCTTGACATACTTAGCGTTCTATTGATACTACATCCCATTTTAAAATTCACATTTACTGCAGACAACGTGAGTTAAAGAGATCAATCAACTATCCTCAGTCATGCAGGAAGTAGTTAGACTCAACACGATTACATCAATACCAAGCTGCAAAAAACTTGGTGAGTGTTCCCGAATACTTTCCATGCTCGTACCAGCTGACCTAAATCAGGTATACTCAACCAAGCGAGACACCATGACGATGTGACGGCGATGTCCTAATTTTCCCGCCAGTTCAATCGTGACAATGTCACCGCACAGAGACCAGATCAACCACGAAGCCCTACATTACCCAGAGACAGTAGCCTAAATGTAATATGACTTTTACAATACCTACTCCGAACTGGATAATAGATGGGGGGGGGGGGGGGGGGTTTGAAGGAACTAAAGTCGAAACACAGCCCGTAATGGCGGATGACGGATTTTAGTTTGCAATATTCCCGAAGGTTTGACCTGTAGTCCCTCAATGATATAAACTATAACAAATTCAGGGGCATCATTGAAACCCACTAGCTAGGATTCAGATCCGATACTCTGTGAGAAGTACACAATGGAAGAAATGACTAGTTTTTTAAGATGCGGAAAGCTGATTGTTTATGGAGAAAAATCGTCCACTGTCCATAATATGGGATAGTGAAAAACGAGGCAGTAGACAAATTTAAGTATCAGGTGGTTGGAGGGGGTTGCCCTACTAAATCTAAGACATTGGACAACTACAAGTTATCAGCTGGTCATATGCATTAAACATGTAATAGTAGATAGGAAAGTTGTAGCGGCTATTCAATATAAAAAGTGGTAGGTAGGTATAAACCATTCAATGATTTTCATGCTTATAACGTTTAATGATAAATTTTATTGTTTTATATTAATAATCGGCTATTTTAATGGGTGTCTTTATACCGAGTACAACTAAGTATCGTTAAGCGTGAAAAAAAATAGTTGAGACAGGCAGAAAGAGCAGTAAAACAAAATTGGTCGCTTTCTTTACACGGCTCTTCATTATTCCATTTCTTATGTCTGATTTCTCAGCCATTCACAGAAAGGAAAGAAAAAAAGACACGTTGAGACAAATTCCATGAGACCTATGATTTCTTCACAAATTGTGGTTATGGAACATGTCTAAATATTAAATCCCCATAGCTAAAACTAATTGTAGTCAATTCATGGTTTGAACTGTATCAAAACCCTCACTCATTTGTTACTAACTTACTCCTTTTTTACGCCAGAGCGAAGTCGAATTAATTAAATGATTAAATTTAGAAGTACAGCAAGGGGAAGCCAAATTTACTAAGGAAGGATTTTATAAATTGAAACATAATCAGTGGAATTCTTAAAAAGAGAATTGCCAAAGAAGAACATGATGTGCATAACCATGTCTTTTAATACTTCGAAGCGTTTGCTGCAAATTGGTAAATTTCTATACATCAACTCCATTCATTTAGCTGAATCCAGCACACGAATGAATTAGATTTAATAGAGAACTTTCATATGAAAAAAAAAACTATGCTGAAAAATGACTTCTGAAAATGACGCTCATGCTTACCTCATTAGAGAAGCACATGGTACCACTTTACTTTTTCGCATAGAAATAAAAGTTCTTGCGTTGTTTCTTTGAATTATAACAAACTAGATTCTGCGAGGAAAGTACAATAGCTATCAACTTGGCCTACCAAACAGCAACATTTTTAGTTGATAATCTACAATATATTATGTTGTTCTGTGACAATCTACATCCAAATGATCCGCTAAGTCAAGTTCGTAGCTATTGTACTTTCCTCGCAGAATCTAGTTTATTATAATTTATAGAAACAGCGCAGTAAACTTTTATTTCTATGCGAAAAAAGTGAAGTGATACTATATGCTTTACCTATGAGTTAAGCATGGGCGCCATTTTTGGGACTTGACCCGTCTATCGCAGCGAATAGTTGTCTGTTATGGGTCAGCATAATACTGTATTGTACAACACAGCGCTGTACATGGAAATTGATTAACTACAAATTACGATCTACAAATGTTGCGGTCAAAACATATTATGCTGTTACCTAGTGTCTACAATTAGAGGTAATTTTTCAGAGATGAATTAATTTAATATAGCATTATTCTAGAGTACTCTTTAACAATGGATCTTAATATCACTGCTACTATAAGCACAGAGGATAAAGCCACAGTATTTGTTATGTATTACATCAAACTTTTTTAAGGTGGTAATACATACATTTGTTTTATTACTGTTATCACATGGGGTTCTCATCAAATGCCTCAGTCGCCAATAGGACAATAACTGTTGCTTAAGTTTAGTTAGAGATAAGCTGGCTAAAGCTTAGCATGCAAATGAAATCTATTTAATGGCATAAAAGAAGGGCACGTTATGAGCCATAAAGTGGACGCAGTTGAGCGAAATTGCATATTGGTAACATAAAGTCTTCCACGAATTTGCCTTCCAAAAATATTTGGCGTTCATTAATTGGTTGCAGTTTGGTCAAAATATCTGGCTGACATCCTGATTAAAAATGGAATGAAGACTTCGTGAAGAGACCTAAATCCAACCTGTTGAATTATAAAAAAAAAAAAACTCTTCCTCCCAAAAGGTCCCTTCATTTTTTTTGAGTTAAATTAGCTTACAGTATATACAGCATAATAATTACTAAATTAACGAAAATAGCTATACACTATAAGTACAGGTCACATTGGACTGGCCTAAAAGATTTGACATAAATCGAGTGCAACCAAGGCTTTAGTTTCATACTGGAAGATTAATCTGAACTTGGGGAATTTTAGCATTCATTGTATACTAAATTTATTAATCCCAGTATCGTCCTTAACGAAGCTAATTAAAAGTTGAGTGTTTTTAAAAGCGCTTGCCTATCGTTTAGGGTAAGACGAGACTGGAGGGTCCAGAGCCATAGCCACTGCTAGCCGCCTTCTCCAACTCTTCATCCGTTTGGTTATTTTTAAGTTCCTGCAGAGTGTACATCAGTTTGTTCCATTCGTCCACTTTGGGTTGGCTGAGCCCCTATGAAGAACAATAATGTTAAAAATATATAATATATATAATTATAATGATTGTTTAATTAATTTAGTATTTGTTTGGGCCCAGGGCCTCATTGGATGTTGCATTCGGAGGTACCTGCGCCAATATCCTCTTTGTAACATACTTTTTTCAATATGTTTCCCTCACTTGGTGGAGTAACCAGTGAGGACAAAATAAAAAAATAAATAATAAACTTGTAGTTAATGTATTCAATTTCGTGAATATATTATACAGATTTCTTGTCATAACCTTTCTTCTCACATTTGTCAAAACTCGCCTATTTTAATTTATGGGGACTTTGGCCCGACATGGTTGGGCTGTAAAATTAAAGTACACGCTCAGCGAATTTGTATTTAACATACTTCTCCAACTTCGTAAATCCAAACACGGCCGGAGTCATCGCCAGCGACGACCTGGTTTCCGGAAGGAGACCAGCTAACGCGGTTGAGAGCGGGACTGCCGGGCACAGAGATTCCGGCGGCGGGCAGCTCCGTATCCGAATTGAGGTTCCAAATGTCCAGCCGGCCGGTCCCATCGACGGCCGCGAACACCGAAGGATGGCTGGGGGACCAGGCCACGTCATACACATAATCCCCGTTGTTTTCGAAGGAGTACAGGGGTTTCGTGTCCTGAAAACCATAATACAATGTCAAAGGAGGAATTAACATTAAGGCTAAATCAAAGTGACAGTTAACGAGGTCAATCACCGAATTTAACACTAAATTGACTTCTGGTTGAAGAGTCCACCGCCATAGGACATTATATCGAAATAGGGTGTCCAGAAAATACTGAGTTCGGTGGGACTCGAACCCAATGAGCCCAGGGCATCGTGTTAACCACTACACTATGAATTCCACCGCACTGAGCTTAGACCAGATACCCTACTTGAATACTTCATGCGCAACGAAAAGATGGCTCTAGCCATTAAGTAGGCTATGACTTTCTTTCAAAAATTTAATTTTCCTCAAATGATGTAAGATTCCAAGTAATATATAATGGGAAAGCGTTTAATTTCTCCCCATGACGTCCCCCCACCCCGTCAGTAAATATAATAGAGGCGAGACGTAATTCGTTAATTGTCCTACTGCCTTTATTTGGCGTAAACAGTCGGTACCACTCGGGAAACTATTCGGGCTTAAGCCTATCAAAAGGATTAAGAATAAAAATAACATTTTTTTTGTCTAATTACCTTGAGGCTCCACAATTTAATTGTCCAGTCGAAGGAGGATGTGAGGAAGAGATGGGAGTAATCGATACTGCCCTGACTATTATGAACTTTCAGGCCTGTAATGGGAGCCGAATGACCGTCGTACGTTTCTATCACTCCGGCTCTATTGCCGTGGCGGCAAGCTGAAACAAACAAAATGCTAAATATAGTACATATGGAAGGACTAAAACGGCTACATGACATTGTACGACAACACGTAAAAACAAGCATTTTGCCATATGTATACCGTTAGCTTTTCTGTCTACTGTTGGTTTTCAATATATTTTCTATTATGTCCTCTGTTACCTTTTTGCTAAGATACGATGGCGGCAGTTTCTTGAGGGCTTCTAGCAAACTTACATACAATAGAATTGTATGTGTTGTTGTTGTTGTTTCTAACGCCTCCTTTCAGCATTTCTCCTTTAAGCAACCCTGTCAGCCTGGCGGGGGGAGTGAGTCTGTTTGTTAACTTCAAGCACCCTAAGGGCAGACTCTTTCACCTCGGGGATAGGAGAGTTGACTGACAGGGTGGACCTCCTGATTATAGTGGATTCCGAACCACTTGGGGAACATGGTGACCATGACTCGACACGTACGTAGACTGACCGGTATAGTCTCAGCACGTTATCATGTCCCACCATGTTCCCCTGCCAACGTTGTGCACACTACCACGTTTGCCGCAGTTCGAAACATGCTCTGCTCTAATGGATTCAACATGTGTGTATGTGGCATTTGGCAGTTAGTGAATCGCCCTAATTATATAATTATGTGAATTAAGCGAACATATTACTTTTTTTGGACGGTTACCTTGATAGCAATCACCCTCCTCACTTCCAATCAAGAAGTTATTGACATCGTTCGGAGGAAAGGCCATGGCTGTAACGGCGACTGGTTTCTTCTGCTTGGTCTGCAGTTCCAACGTCTCTTGCGGGGCAGACAACATATCCAGCGACCACGAGCACATCCGTCCGTCCGTCGAAATTGCTATCAGGTTGTGTGCGTTTTGCGTCCCCACTACGCTAATGCAGAACACTGGATGCTGAAATCAAGTCACATTTTAGAATTGAAACGCCTAGAAACCAAGAGGTGCAAGTCACATTTTTAGCGATTTAGAGTTAAGTGCACCATGCCGTTAGGCGGCCATTCCACCGGCGAATTTACTTCATATTTGATTTTGTGAATTTTATCATTGACGTGTTTTTTTCTCTCTTTTTTCCCCCCTACCACCAACCGGGTCGGCAGGGTGCATATATGTGTTGTGTAAGTCTTTTTATTTTTTTTTATTTTTTAAGTCGTTTTATGTAGATACTTTACTTATCTATTATAAATTAAGTTACAATAAGTCTCTACCACATTATTACTTAAGTTATATTAGATAAGATAAGTATCTACATACATAATAGACTTCTTAAAACAAAACAAACGTCAATGACAAAATTCACAAAATCAAACATGAAGAATGAGGAAGAATATCGGAAGTGTAGGACTCGAACCAACAACCTTTTGGGTGTAAGTCAGAGTCCGTACCACTACTCTACATGTCCTGACATGAACATGAACACGAACAGTGTAATGACACACATGCATTATTGTTGGAGCCCTGTTTAGAGATGAAAATCTTTTTAATTATTTTTAGAAGTTTCTAGGAGATAAAACTACTGAAATTGTATTAGCCAAAATTAAAAAGACAAACTCAGTTTGATTTTTGTGAGCCTACTAAATGTTAAGTAGTTTTGGAGAATAAATGCAATTTTTTAACTTTTTAATGGCCGTCTCATAACTGATAATTCCACTCTAAGCCCAAAATTAATTATTATAGGTGTCGTAAAAGATAATTAAGAATAGTTCCAAGGTAAATAATTCTACGAGGGTTAAATTTCAGCAATCTCGTTTTTCTCTATCCTATATTGACACTGGATTGATCGATGGGACTATTCCATAGTCTAGAACGAGCAAACCCGTATAATACAATACAACATAATAATAATGGGAGGGGTATGCACTGCATTGTGGCCCGGATTATTCATAATTTCTTCAAAAAATATTTTTTTTTTTCAAAACCAAAGCCTTACAAATAGATAGATTGGGTACTTACAGTGTGGGCAGTTGGTGACAGGGGAGTACGGTGAACTGGAGTTCGTTTCTGCACACGATTGTCCCACAGTACTATTCTCCCTGAATAGGTTCCACCGATGACTAGGTTTGGATGAAACCTAAAGGAATGAAAAAAGCTATAACATAGGGAAGATGCAGCCACAAAAACAATCCTTTGTCACAGCAATGCAGTGGCACTTCTACATGAATATTGTAAAGTCACTAGTCACTCTAATTTTATTTTTGTGTCCTCGTAACTTTCTATCACCATGAAAAATGCAACGTACCTGGCAAAGGTGGCCGTGGTAACGGGGCTTTGACAATGAAATATATATTCTGGCGTTTGCTTCTTAAACTTGGTATTCCAAATAAGACAAGCACCATCAGGATCATTGGGAGAGTCTTCATTCGATTGGTATGACGACAGCAATAGCTCCGGGAAGTGTGGGGACCAGTCGAGACCGGTCACACACCGGTTCTTGCTCCACCTTTCGTCCTGGAAGGTCCTGGTCAGCACCACTCTTAAACTGGAGCGATCATCGCTGGAAAAAAAAAATTAAACAATAATAATTCGTCAGCAATGCATAGTAGATAATACAAAACAATTCAGCACAAAAACTGTCAGTAAAAGGCAAATGGAGGAATAACGGTAGCATAAACACTGTGACAGGACAACTTATGAAGGGGACAGAAGAATCCGGGCTAATAGGCGAATGGTCGATTTAAAAGTAAGCTTCCAAACGCTTCGTCAACAACTGCGGCCGACATCTTCAGTGGCACTACGTACACGTACACTTCTAAGGTTGTATCGCGGAGGTAGTTGTTGAGGAAACGTTTGTAAGCTTACTTTCAAATCGACCACGGCCTATTAGCTCGGATTCTTCTGTCCCCTTATTAGACTCCAGCCGTGAAAGCCTTCTTTATTATAAACTTATGAACTATAAACTAATCTATTTCGTTTCATTCAACATTCAACTATTAGGTTCAGTATACACGTACGATTTGTTCTGGGGACCAATGGGCTGGTGCAAAAAACAGTCAATTTCTGAACGCACTTCAGAAGATATTTGACGTTGACGCGTGTTCTGGTCGTGTCGAGGAGAAACCGTGCACCGGTGAGCGGTCGGCTTCACGCCAACCTCAGAAATCTTCTGAAGTTGTCTCTGTGGTTTTCCAACTACCTATTTCCTACAATGTGACAGTGTGTCCGTCTTTGTTGTTTGCCTAAATGTAAGTATAGAATAAATAAACAATTTCTTTACCTGCCATCTTCAGTCTCAGTAAGGCCAGTGTAGTCCAAATAAATATCAGACGACTCGCCAAGCGCACGCTCCACAATTCGACTAGTACGGTCGAAAAACCGCTGAAACTCCGCCGACAGTAGAATGGTCTGCCGTTCCTCGTCGGACAACTCTCTAGGCGGTGGACGCGGCTGCTGCTGAGCGGCCTCCGCCGCTGTGACCGCTGGCTCCACTTCCTTGACTTGCGGCAACCCTGCTGGCAGAATCCCCGGCGGCAGCTTCGACTGGAACCCGTCGAGGTGCTGCAGCGAGTTTTCTTCTTCTTCGGCTTCCATTTCGTCAAAAGTCAGAACTATAGGTGAATAAGCGTGTCCGCGGGAGGAAGGATTGATAGGGCCTAACCTTCGAATGGGTGATGATGGCAACAAATGGTATGGGCGTAAGGGTAATAATATCTAATGCTATTTTGTATGCTTTTTCTATTAACAAAGGGAGCTCCTGCTGGTGACACTAAGTATTTCACAATGGCAGACCCCCCTTTTTTATTGATCTATGAGTCTGTTATTTTGTATGTGGCCAGGAAAAGTGAGAGTATAATACCCTATTTTTGTATGGAAATAATTTTTTTAATGAAACAAACAAGAAAGAACTGTAAGCGTTTGCATTAAAGGAGGACATTGCATTGCAGGGAAATTTTTAATCAAAACTGTGCAGTAGCCAATGATTAGTGTCAATAGTTGCTAGTAGTTTTCATAAGCTAAACCACCAAGGCACCCACTTATCCTTTTTTGCAAACATTTCAATATACTGCAATGCGCTAATTCACATGGGATATTCGATTCCAACAGGGCGTTTAAATCATTTATAACTTAGGCAGCAATTCCACCGGCGAATTTACTTCATTTGTGATTTGAGATTTTTTGTTTGTTTTGTTTTAAGGAGACTATTATGTAGATACTTAACTTATCTATTATAAATTGAGTTATAATATGGTAGCAGACATCATTAATAAGTCTCTACCATATTATAACTCAATTTATAATAGATAAGTTAAGTATCTACATAATAGTCTCCTTAAAACAAAACAAACAAAAAATCTCAAATCACAAGTGAAGTAAATTAGCCGGTGGAATTACCGCCCTATCAGCTCGATTGATTTGAAACATTCAATGGCACAGAAGGCTTAATATAGGCAAATTTTATTGGACGCGCAGGGTTTGTAATTTGACGTTAAAAAAACACCTTAGTCTATAACTAGTTTGCTTATCTATTTTCATAGTGGTAAGAAGGTAAAAAGGAACAACCTCCCAGTTAGTCTTCAGGTAGTAACAGAAGACAAGTCACCACTGCTGAAGAGTGAACAATTTCCGCTATGTACAATTATTTGTGATGTGTTAAACTGTGTTACAGGGCTTTCAAACAGTTGATGAGCAAATAAATAATCAAGTAATTTCAGGGGAACTATATAATGGACCGGAATGAGAGAAACCCTTCAAAATAGATTTAGAATTATCAGTAACTTACCTCTCTCGACTAAGCGAAGCGGGTGGAGAGAAAAATATAATCTACTCACAATGTAACTACAGTGGCAGACCATTGCAAAAGATAACGAGTAACGTTTGTTTATAACATTCAAGAGAAAATTGAAACAATTAAATAATACAGACAAAAATTATGGTGGCAAGCTTTGGGTACACGAGATCAAATTAAGCGCTATTATAATATTGCGTGAAATAAAAAGGGGAGTAAACGATCGGACAGGCTATATAAGTATTAAGAAGTTTTAGAGGCATGCTTTTCACAACTCGCATTCCCACATACATACTGTACATTCTCGCAGGACGGACATAAGGTAAATTGTGTATTACAAAGATCATGAAAATTGTGGATTATGATGTTTACCTGAGTAATTTTTTTTTTTTTTTTTAAGAAAATAAGGTTTGTTATTAATATGAGTCCATATTTTTTTTTAACTTCTCAGCCAGGCATAAATTAACAGGGTTTTAGAATTCACCCGACAAGATGAATCTTGTATTTAATGGACAATAACCGATCATTGGATTATTCGTATCTCACCTACACATGTGAGACTTAGATATTAATGACTCAACCATTTACGTTTTCACACAATTCTTAAATTTTGATTCAATAGTCAAATCTACATAATAATAGGTTGTAAAATGGTAAATCAACAATGACATGCAAAGTCATTAAGGCAGATCCAAATTTCCAAATATGTTGTAAAACAAATGCAGATCTAGCTATTTTCATCTAAATTAATTTTTCCTCGTTACACAGCCGCAAAGGTATGAAAACGGTCTCATGAAAAATTGAAAAAATACCACAATTCTTGTTTTTCTACAGCAATAATAAATCAGGTGCGAAAATGCAAATTTAATACAAAAGCTTGTGTTTTTATGAATTTCTCGTAATTAATTTGCTCAAAAATTCCTATGCCTGATTTGTTTATAAAATATCTGGAAATCTCTGTGTTCATATTGTAATTATAATACTATAGCCTAGTGTAGTAACATGGTGTAAATTCTTCCAAAGTGTGCAACTAGGCCAAAGTTTCTTACATGTTATAATTCTTACCTTCTACCTAGCCTAGTTGCTGCTTTATGCCTATCCTCAGTCATGAAGCATCAGACTTCACACAACAAGCTTTCAAAAGGCGAAAAATTTTTATATGGACTCAAATTATAACGGAAAAACAGAAATGGTAAGGATACAACTCACATTCCAAGGTGTCTGTAATCAGCAAACACTCAGAACACCTACCTGTGAACTCGTCTTCCCATTCTAAACCCGGGTTAAGATTGTATTCGTCTGACAAAGGTGAAAAAGAAAAAAAAAACAGGCATTAAACTCTACATAATGGCCGAAGAACAGTGAGGGGGAGACAAACGAATAAGGTCAAAATTGGATAGAAAAATTGGCTAATTTGAGAGTTTGGGACGAAGATATAAATGCACCGGAACGTGCCTTCACATTGTGTGGCCAGTCACAGGCGAAAGAATTAGATAAAACGACACAAACAAGTTAATTGCTACAAAAACCGGTATAAGTGATTCCATAGCACATAAAACACAAGTGAAAATAATTCAAGCTGCAACCATAACTTTGGTCTGACGTCATAGATTTGACAAGATGGGGGTGTTACTTTTCACTGGATTTCCGACACCAATCATGCTGACTAAAAATTTTTAAGAACTAAGTTACACTACAAAGTTATTTATTCCAAGTTATTTAGGAAAGTTTTTTCTGTTGTATAAGGTGTGAAGCATTTGTAAAATTGTATAGAAATAGAAATTGCATAGAAATAAATAGACATTAAAAATAAAGGGGCCTATAAATTTGTTCTAGGCCTAGTTCTGATTTACCTCTGATATCAGATTCCGTTTTAAAAGCGTATAAAAATTTATAGGCTGTACTCTTAAACTCATTCTTAAGTTTTTAATCAAACTTCCGCAGTTTCGTAATCCCTTCTTGAGTGGGTCTCCCTACTCGAATGACCATATGAAATGGTACACCGCTGATAGAATGTCAATCAGCTTTGCAGTAGAAATGGAGATTAACCCGCAGAAATTAAATACAGGATTGCCTCAAACTCATGTAACGTCGATTGTGCTTCCACTTTCAAGCAGAATGTCGAACAATCAATCAAATTTTTTTAATACTAAAGTGCCGTTATCAGCAATGATAAAAGAGCAAGCTGAATTTTACGAATGCGTGCCGACTTTTCAGCACGTTCGTACCACTCGATTCCCTTTCTACTCACGGGAGTGAAACATTGGTGAATGTTCCAGCTAAGCTAAGCTTCAAATCCCGACCATCCCCTTAAGTTGCCTCCGCATGAAAGTGACCGGTATTAGTGGATAAAGAAGAGGGTGTAAGAGCTGCCAACTTACCGTAATAGTCGAGCGCGTGAGCTGGGGAAAAAGAAACACCAATAACGTCAGTCAGACATAGAGACCAAAATTACAAAGAAATGTCACGAGTTCTCGTCAACCACTTTGTATATCAAATAATTGTGCCCATCTCTATAAAGACCATCTACTGTACAGGGTGCATAGCACTAGTCCCACATAATCACATCATCAGCTAAATTATGGCAACATATGCATAAGCAGGCGAGAGGATTACATTTTTGATTTACATTCAAATAAATTACAGAGGATGGCAGAGAGACTACGTCTTGCTATAAACTATTTAGATTCCTTGAGCTACATTGCAATAATGCCACTGCATATGTTCATTACTCAATTGCTGTTTATATATATGCTTCGCATTCAATTTTCTTCCCTTTCCTTTCTTCCTTCCTTTGTAGTTGTAATCGACTTAGCAAGCCTCAGCCTATGTTGCCATGAGTCTGCAGACGAAGCCACTTATGGGATTCTTTGGAAGTCGTACTGAAAACTAGTATCCCACGGATATTATTCCACAAGGCAGCTGGACGGGTTTGTACCGAAAATAAGGTCCTACAAGCACGTAACTACACATTTGGGGTATCTAAGCTTTCCATATAACATATAAAATAGTCTCCATTGTAACTTTGTAATATTTAAACACATTATAATAAAAGTTGACATGATAAAAAATATTACACAAAAAACATATACAAATTATGACACTGACAATGACAATTTGTCGAAACCGGTCGTGACATAACTTTTATGTTTTTTGTGTAATATTTTTTATCAAGTCAACTATTATTATTTCATATAACCCCAGGAATACGCCAAACATACTCATGTCCTATTAAAATGCTCCAGTTTTAATTAAATCGTTCATAAAAGTTATCCTTCGTGCGCACAGGCGCTGTAAAATTCTGCGAATGCTCGCAGTTTGTATATTTAACCGTAAGGTAGGGGAATCGATGGTAGGCAAGACTATTGTAATATTGTACACAAAGTCCTTGTTTCATTGTCAATTCCCATGCCCCAACCATAGTCTCCACCCATTACGTCCATTGTTACAAACATCTTTCTCTGATTCTGGTCACTCAATGGTCATTGCAATTTGGTAATTGACGGTTAATAAGCCAACCGTACACATTATGGTACCATTTTTTGCATCCCCTGAGATGTCTAAACCTCCCCTATACCACTTTTATAAATTTTTCGATACAAACAGTAGGTACATGTACAAGAGAAAACAGTAACGGTATAATAAGTATTTTTAGCACCCTTAGATAATATTGACATATGGGAGTAAATTAATAATTACAAGGATAGAAGGGCATCAACTGACACAAGCAGAAGCAGATTAAGAATGATCGTAAGCAGTGAAGGTAGAGACATTAAAAGAATGACAAGATGCCGATGAGAACACTACAAAAAATTAAGTCGAGTGTTTCCACTACAGTACAGTCCCATGGTAATTCAATCTAACAATAGCTTACCCTTAAAAATTGAAGTAGAAAAAGACAAAGTAAATAAAAAATTTAAAAAAAGCAACTAAGAACTCGAGCCATTTCTTTTGCACCCCGGAAAAAATAACAAATCGACACATCTATTACTAAAGTGATACAGATAAAGTTTGAAAGGAAGAAAAAGCGAAGTCGAGAGAGAGGGTCAGGGTTATTTGAAAGCGCGGCTCGGTTGCATCATAAGAAATATAATTCAGCCTTCCGCAATCTTTCAACGAAACAGACAGTGCAACTAGTAATACATTTCAATAGAAATAAAAGAAATTTCAGATAATTAAGATCAGATCCTAGAACAAGAGAAGAGATAGTGGTAAAGCATACAATATAAATCATGAGCAAGTCACAAGGCAAAAGGTAACAATGACTGAAGCGTTAACTCCTCTGCTGAACAACTCCAATTCTTCAATTTCCATAAGCGTTATTTGCATTAAGACGATTTCAGAGCGTGGGCTCATCGTTCAGAAGTAGACTGTTTATAAACCAACCCATATCCTCCAATAACTGCCGCGTTGAAATCGTACATACTAAGCCAACCTAGCGGAGTTAAGGCTATTAAGCCCTCTCTTACACTCAACTAGGAAGGCCTGGGACCGCCAGCTTGACATGCCCTCCGAAGCATGGCCAGAAAATATAGTAAGTGTGGGACTCGAACCAACAACCTTCCGGGTGAAAGGTGGAGTCTGTACCACTACTCTACATGTCATGACTGCAGCATTTATTGCGTCTGTTATTGAGATAAGGCCTGGCCATGCAGTTTGTTTATAGTTACTTTTCGAATCAGTTGCAATTATAAAAATAACTCAAGTGTTGGTGAAAGCGAAATTTTGCATTCTCAACTCTATAAATTTAGAAATAATAAAAAAAATTGTAGCTCAATGGCGAACAAGTGAAAAACAGAACAGCCATGACATGAGGCAACAAGATTTACAATGTATATGAAGAGGTGGAACAATGATACGAATTGTGCAATGTGAAAGCATGCATATTGATAAGAGACCCACCTTTACGCGGACGCCACCAATCCTCCATGTAGCCTTTAAGCGAAGAAGAAGATGAGCATGTAGATCCTTATTAGTGGAAAGGCATAGGACCAGCACACCGTATTAATACTACAAGACTCACACCAAGCTAACCTTGCTTAACTGTGTAGGAGCCAGTAAAGGGTCTTTATGCCCATAACTATGGAGAACTTTCCAAGATACTTAATAGTCTCCTTATTAACATTGTAAGCCTTATTGCCACTCATGGTGAAAAATAAAATTCTTAATGCAGTTTTAGTATTCATAGTACAGTAATACAAATGTAACAATGTATTTTATGATTATAATGCACAACTATACTAAGAATTTTATTGTTTAATGTGAAAGAACTTTCCTAAATAAATCTGAGATATCTATATCTGACATGGCTGTCAGACGCAATTCCTCCCAATCACTTATTGTGGGGAGATTAAAATATAAGTTACAACAGGAGACTGCGAGAACCGCAGTGGTGCCAAAGGGAAAGATCTCCATTTTTATTACAAATTAGTGGGGTGAATTTTATGTAGCCGGTAAATTACACTTTCAAGGTGAATTTTAAAGAAAATGTTTTGTTGGGTTCAGTCCATGAAAAGTGTGTAATAATTTGAAAACGCCGTTGAAGCTAACGACTAACATCTACGTGAGGTCCATGGAACTTTGCAGATAGCACTGTATGTGATTATATTTTTTTTATGCCGTCTCTAAATCAACCAAAAATTTGTAACAAAATACAGATCGTCAGCCCCAATTAAAATTTATTTAGCCTACTGGAGCCGGGAATAAGATATTTGAAAAAATTATTGCTGGAGAATTCAGCTAAACAAAAACTATTTGAAAGCAATGAAAATAAAAGCACGGTGCTGTTTCAACCAAAAACCAATTGTAAATGCAAAGCAAAAACAGAGAACAATGCTATCATAGGAAATTGACAAAGGCCCTTCTAACAAGGGCATATGTCAACATAAATAAAGAGATACCGACCTAGTGTAATATGTAAATTAATACGCCAACCAGTGCAGCGTTAGGAACTCAGCTCAATCAGTGGTTTAAACCCGTTAACTATTAGAAGGGGAGGGAATGAATTAGACCCTAAAATTAACTTACCGTCTCGTTCTGGACCTGTTGCAGTAGTTTGAGTCTGCTTCGAATATACAATAGTTTCTTTCCCAGGAATATTCGTCTCCCCGCACTTCACAATGCTCAGTCGTTTATGGGAACTTAAATAAAGAAAATTAAATTACTAACCTGGTCAAAACTTTTAAGGTTGAGAGTTGGAGCCAATGTTTATCGTATTTGAACAATATTCGAGTGCGCATTAGTGGAGATTAACCATGATTGAGTGACCCGTTAGCTTTTATTATTATTCAGTTAAAAAATCATCTAAAAATAAATGGCGTGAAACGCTGGATCGAACACATTTTTCCATTAAGGGCGGGGTCGAAGCAGAAACCTGATAATAAATTGGTTTTGAGTTAGCAACACCATACATATGACTCATAATCACAACTCAGAACCTGCCATACAGCATAACTAAAGGTTTATCACACATCATTTGTACGGGTTCATGCCGTAGCAATCATACTTCCATTTCATGAATGGGACCAAGAAGCTTCAGACAAAGCCAATGCCAGCGGAAACTATTGCCTTTGCGCACAACTTTGGCCTAATACCAGGAAAAGTTTGACTTCCATGTATTGATTTTTTGATTATTTGATTTCCTAGATAAATTAAATTTAAATATTATGAATACTTGACTCCGGATTTTGTCAGAATGGCGGCAATTGAATTGAAGTTTGTCTGCCACGAAGAAATCAATATTTTCTTCGTTAAGCATCCTCAGTTGACTGGTAAGGCTTTACCAGCAACAAATAGGTCTTAATCCTTTAAAAAACAACAGATAATTTCGAATGTTGCTGGACTGTTTCGATTTGACTCAAAGCAACCAATACCTGCGTGGCGTTGAAACCGCAGCTGGTGCCGGTAGTGAAGAAGGCGGTGTGGTATTAAGGTGATCAGTCTCAGGCGGCATGGATGCGCTACTGGAAAGTGACGATAGAACGTCAGAAACGGGAGCAATGCCCAAAGAAGAAAGCATATCGTCTACATCCTTGACAGAGTCCCTTTCGATACGAACGACTTCTTCATGGCTTTTCAGCTCCAGCTCACGACGTTTCCTTTCTTTACTTTCGCGTATGGCTTGAAGTTTCGCCTTCTTCCGATCCAACTCAGCTTTACGGTCAGACATTGTCAAAGCTATAAATTAAAACACAAAATTAAACTATATTAAAGTTGAAGAGTGAATTTTCCGACACGGAAGCACAGGTTAGCATGAAAACAAGACTTTATTGTCTTATTGTTCGCCTTTTGTTTGCTATAAAGTCGTTTTTTCATTTCATTTTCACGACCCCTGGAGCAAAAATGACAGAAGAGGGTATTAACTAAATGAAGTACCGTAAGTAGTTTTCTGTCATATTTAAAACTAATTAAGTATTTCTATGAATATTTGACAAAGTTATTTGGCTTATTTTTATTTTGTATTTACAGCTAATAGTCTCCACAACCAATCGCTCAGTTTTACGGTGCACTTGTGACTGTCTGTCTGTGCAGGCCTGTGCTTATGGGTGAAAGCCGGTTGAAGTGACTATAAATACAAATGGCAAGGCTGTTAAGACAGAATTTCAACGTTACGTTACACAGCTAAATGTACATAAATTAAATTCAGAGCGTTTGCCGGGAAGCTAACATATTCGAAGAAAAATATTGATTTTGACGATGACACCCACCTTTGCCTTGTTTGCTGCCAAGATGATAAAATGGATGGTAAACTATTACGATTACTCAAACACTGATATTACTTAAAATTACTGTCAGGAATCATTTTATATTTAAATTGTCACCTCTTTCTAGCGATAAACGTTTTAGTTACTGAGAAAGTAAGAAAATTATAGAATAAATGGAGAGGTCAATGCTTCTCTAAACTATGAGTGACGTCATCACATGCAAATGTCGCACGTGTCACAAGAATAAAAATACTGTGTCGGAAGTTTCAAACAGAATACTAAATTTCGTTTTTAAAACCTTTTTTACGTATTTGCAAATAAAAATGGTATATAATAAAAATATAATATATGCTATATTTTTGTTTCTTATGGTAAATTGGTCACCTTGTAAGAAAATGAATCAAGATTCCTTCGGACTATAAACATAAAAACATGTTTGAAAAAGAGAAAATGGCGCTCCGGGGATTGTAAACAGGGCTGCCGTTGTCCGGGAATAGTCCCGGAATTCCGGGAATTTTTTAAAATTACGGAATTTTTCCGGACCTATCAATTTCCGGGAATTTTCCGAGACTTTGCCGCAATATGAAAAAATGCGCTAAATCGAGCTAGCACGGCAAATTTTAAAAAAATATATAAAAAAAATGGCGTAAACCTAGCCTACAAACGTGTTTTTAAGACAAAATGCAGTAATTTCTGAATACTTGATACAGCAAAAAACGTACAATTACTCAAAATAGCCTAAAAATATTTTTAATACAGGTTAACAACTTACAACTTAAAAAAAAAAACTCAAAATTTTAAAAAAAACTTCTTGGTTATGACTTATGATGTTAGTGGAGCCGAAATTTTATACCGATAGAGCGTTCCAGAATGACGTCACTTCTGGATCACTCTGATTGGTTGGGCCGGTCAGGGCGCCATTACTCCATGTATTTCCATAGGGTTTGGCTGACTTATCTTACTTTTCGTGCTTTTAATTAAATTTTGAAATGAATATGGACTTAAGTTCTTACGGATGTGAATAAGCGGTAGACATGAAGGCAAGATAAATAAAAAAAATGGGATTATCGGCTTTGATCCCATGGAATGTGATGGAAAACCGGGAGAGTGGCCGCAATCGGCATTTGAATTTGCCGCCACTCGGTGGGACCGTGGCTGCAGTCAGGGAAAGGCGGCACTTTAGGCACTTGTTTACTTTAATACTTTATTTAGTTTATTTTAAATGGCGTTCCTGTATGTTTGAATTTCATTTCAAAGATTTTACTCAAAATATCATGGTTTTCTGCTGTGTTGTGGGTTGTGGTGCAGACAATAGACGGGACAAACGTTCTTTCTTCAGAATTCCAGCAATTTTGACACACGGAACACAAGAAATGAATGATTTGTCTCGTGTACGGAGGTCTCGATGGTTGGCGGTTTTCAAAAGAGACGACTTTACTGAATTGAAGGCAAAACATCAAAGAGTCTGTTCGTAACATTTTATATCAGGTAGACTTTCTTCATTTGTGACTGTTTATTCCGAATTTTAATCATCGTTTAGTGGCCAGTCCTAACTCCATTCTAAACGCACTTTCCCTAGTGTATATTTATGTAATTTTCTCTCCCAAGGCATCGCTGGTGACGTTGTTAGTCCAGCAAATGTTGTTAGTGATGTGTAGAACAGATACAGGCTAGTTTTGCTAATTCACTTGTTGAAATGTTTGCAGACGATATGCCGATCATGGATTCATGGTGTAATAACGAATAAGACCGCCGATCGCAGTACCTAATACAGCTTAGGGTTACGAAGTCCCACAAGTCATAAAAAATGTAGTTTTTGAAGCTCTCTTTAGCTGTAAGCTTAATTCCTGGGCTGTGTCCTAAGTTCATGAAGCCATGAAGCTAATTTCCTTAGTTTATTGTTGATAATTTAGCACAAATAGTGACATGTTTTTGTTTTAGGCAAACCTAGCGCATTAGAGGATGATACTAATCCTGATTGGGTACCATCGCAGAATATGGGTTATAATAGAACAGGTGGAATGACCAGCGCAGAAAAAGTTGCTAGACACTGTAGAGCTCGAAAACGACTTTGTGCCGATCCGATACCTTTACCCACTCATCATGTAAGTGGCCCACTCCGTTACATATCATATAGCGTTTATTTATATTAGGTTTAGAACTTAAATTTTAGTAAACCCATTAGTGAATTGTAAGTTGTCCAACTCGGCTACAGATGTAGATTGATAACTTAACTACAGTAGGGCCTACATCTAGTGAAAGGTGTACAAGTTTCAAGTACGAGTTAACCATCTTCAACTGGGGCAGCAGCCATGGTAAGCCGTCCAAGTTATAATAAGCCAGTCAGGCAATTGGCCAGGGTAGCCTCCCCTCCTCAAAAGGTTTCCCTGGTTATGGGCCTGACGGCAATGTTAATCTGCAGTGCATACAGTAACAGTAATGTTATTCCTGTTCATGGCCACCAAACATTTAATAAGCGACTAATAAGACAGCGGTGCAATAGCAGGTTGTGCCGGACCAGTTGTAGTTTTTGAAACTTATTTTTAAAATGTGTATTTTCGTCGAAGCTTTGCACCCTCCTAATTATTGTGTTGCCGATGCGTATTGAAAATTATGTTTCTTTGTCAGGAGGAAGACGTTGGCCCAATATCACCTGCCATTGAAAGCAATGAAGATTTTTCCGCGCCTAGTAAAAGCTGCCAAACTGATTGGACCGGTGTTGACGTACAAAATGTGTTGAATGAGCTTCAAAATCGCACCAGTATGGTGTACGATCTGCGTATGAAAGTGAACACATTGACCCTTAATGAAGACTCATTCAAGGCTGATCGAGACGGAAAGAAGACCTGCTTTTATACGGGATTGCCGACGTCAGCCCATTTATTTCTCATATTTCAGCAGGTTGCAGATTACCTCCCGACCCATCACAACAGGGTACTTTCACCATTTCAGATGCTTTTAATTGTTTTAATGAAACTAAGGTTGAATTTTTCATTCAAATATTTATCATATCTTTTTGACATGGTTCCGTACACCCTTTCCGAGAATTACTACCATTCCCTTAATGTCATTTTTAATAGGTTAAAAAGTCTAATTGTATGGGCAACCAGGGAAAATTTAAGAAAAACTATGCCGTTATCATTCAAAAAAGCTTTTGGCCAAAAAATTACTGTAATTTTAGATTGTTTTGAAGTATTCACTGAAACATCATCCGACCCGTTAAAATCTGCTCAAATGTGGTCTAACTACAAGCATCATCACACTGTGAAATTTCTCATTGGCATAACTCCACAAGGAACAGTATGCTTTATTTCAAAAGCTTGGGGGGGTCGCACGAGCGACAAGCATTTGACTACCCATTGCGGGATATTAGACCTGCTCCTCCCCGGAGATGTCGTAATGGCTGACAGGGGGTTTTTGATAGAAGATGAGGTCAGAATGCAGCACGCAGATCTAGTGATCCCCGCATTTACTAAGGGCAAATCACAGTTACATCCATTGGACGTGGAGAAAACGCGGAGCATCGCGAACGTCCGAATCCATGTAGAGAGGGTTATAGGCTGCTTGAAAAAAAAATTTACTAGGTTTAGGGGTACTATTCCCCTCTCTGCTCTTGCTACATCTGGCACTAACTATTCTATTCCAGATCAAGAGGTATATGTTGCGGCATGTCTCGTTAACCTGTGTCAAACGCAGGTGCCTAACACCTGAGAAGGCCATAGCGCAGTCCTCAAATTTTCGCACGCAGCACCCCGCCTCTGTCAAAATTATAAAATAAAAGAAGAGGTAATGTGCCCGAAATTTCTCATGCAGTGCATCTACTATGTCGTGCCTAAAGTATTATATGGCCTAAGCTTGCTAACATCAGGTATGTCATACAATTCAATTAAACTTTTTAATCTATTAAAGAGGACATTAAGGGAATGATAATAGAGCATCTAAACCGAACAGATTAGGGTACGATATGGGTATTAAAATTAAAATAGCTCACTTCACATCAAATCAAATATATAATTATTCCAATTTTGCAATACAAGTATACATGAAATGATAAATTGTACCACTAATAACTGAAGTATAAAATTAAGGTGTGCAGGTGTGTGTGTGTTACGTATGTAAATATGTATATGTTAGAAGAGAGTTAATACAAAATAAATTTTGTTGTTTAACTTATGTTGATTAAAATATATTTTTATTGTTCTACATGGAGTTTCCTCGATATGTTATTTTCTCGTGAATCCATAACTTTAGGCGGGTATTCCATATACGTCAATCGTCAACGAAAAATTGAAAAATGACGTTTTAGCAGACATTAAAGACATACTAAAAATTCTGCTACCACGTCAATTTACGTCATTTTTCAATTTTTCGTTGACGATTGACGTATATGGAATACCCGTCTTAGTAGGTGTTTAAATGAACAAATTAAACAATTTACATTAAATAAGGTTACCGCTACATTACCTATAATACGATTTTTTTTTGTAATTCCAGTTGATTCAAAGAAACTTTTGTAGCAGAGCCCCATGCATTTACACCATAAGAAAGAATAGACTGTGCTCTTGAATTGAATGTCAGCTCGTATATATTTATGTTAGGGTCTTTTTGGGGGAAAAAGTCATAAGATGTGTTTTACTTAGGTTAAGTGTTAGTAGGTTTGAATCCAACCAAGATTTTACTAGCCAGAGCTTAGTGCCTCTGCCAAGGTGTTGCCACGAAAGAGAAGGGCTGTGTCATCAGCGTAATAGGCAAAGACAATAAAGATGTACCTCTTGTGAAGAAAGCCCAGCTATTTGAACTTAAAAAAAAAAATATGTTATGCCGAACAAAGTCAGTTCTATAGTGCAGCCACTTCATATGGCAAAGACCATGAAGTTGTAGCTCTTCGCGCCTATGTGCAGAATGTGCACCAGGCCTTTAAGCTGAGGAAGTCAGGATTGATAATTAAAACGACGCATCCGATGTTTGGAGCTTCCCCTGATGCAATAGTGTCATGTCTTTGCTGTGGAGAGGGCTATGAAGAAGTGAAATGTCCCTTCAGCATGAGGGAATCCAATATTAGCAACTACTGCGCTATGAAGAATGCTTGTCTGGATGTTGGTAGTAGTGGCATAAGGCTAACGAAAACCCATGCATACTATTACCAAATTCACCTCCAACTGTTTGTTGGTGACTATAAATATGTTGATTTCATTGTGTGGTCTAACAAAGATATGTTTGTGGCCAGAGTATTACCTGATAGTGAATTTATTAAAAATAAGGTACAGAGGGCGAAAAATTACCATCAAAGGGTGATATTGCCGGAGTTATTAGGAAAAGAATTTATTAGGAATGTTTCATAAAAAAAAAATATTGTGATATACGTGGAACCCCGTTAAAAGTTAGAGTTATTTATCAAAAAGTTAGCATTTCAGACCAAGTAAGTGATTCTCTACCACTCACCTTCGGAGTACCCCAATGATCCATATTAGGCCCTGTTTTATTTCAGTAAGTACGTAAAACACATCTTATGACTTTACCCCCAAAAAATACCCAAATATAAATATTGAGAAGCTGACAATACACGAATGCACAAACGGTATCAGTACTTGTGGAGAAGTACAAAAAGCTAATAACAACTTACCTTGCTGTTAAAATCGATCGCCACCTTAAATGGACTGAACATATTAGCCTTATCACACAGAGTAAGAAAAACTTATTTATTCAAAATTCTCCGTGACATATTACCACAATAAAAACAGTCTATTTTGCAATAGTACAGTCGATTCTTTCTTATGGTATAATTGCATGGGGCTCTGCCAGAAACGTTGCTTTGAATCCACTGGAAAAGAATCAAAAACTCATATTAATATAAAAAATTGGAAAGCAATAAAACAGGGCCTAATATGGATCATTCGGGTACTCCGAAGGTGAGTGGTAGAGGGTCACTTGGTCTGAAATGCTTACTTTTTGATAAATACCTCTCAAACCATTTTAACGGGGTTCCACGTATATCACAATGTTTTTTTTTTTATGAAACATTTCTAGTAAATGCTTTTCCTAATAACTCCGGCAATATCACCCTTTGGTGGTAATTTTTCGCCCTCTGTACCTTATTTTTAATAAATTCACTATCAGGTAATACTCTGGCCACAAACATATCTTTGTTAGACCACACAATGAAATCAACATATTTATAGTCACCAACAAACAGTTGGAGCTGAATTTGGTAATAGTATGCATGGGTTTTCTTTAGCCTTATGCCACTACTACCAACTTCCAGACAAGCATTCTTCATAGCGCAGTAGTTGCTAATATTGGATTCCTCATGCTGAAGGGGCATTTCACTTCTACACAGCCGTCTCCACTGCAAAGACATGACACTATTGCATCAGGGGAAGCTCCAAACATCGGATGCGTCGTCTTAATTATTAATCCTGACTTCCTCAGCTTAAAGTCCTGGTGCACATTTTGCACATTCTGCACATAGGCGCGAAGAGCTACATCTTCATGGTCTTTGCCATATGAAGTGGCTGCACTATAGAACGGACTTTGTCCGGCATAACATATTTTTTTTAAAGTGCTAATAGCTGGGCTTTCCAAGGAAGACGTGCATGCACTCTTGAAGTTGGACGCCGTCACACGCCCTCTTCTATACCGGTGCCACGTCTCGCCTTCTTGGCCTCGTGACAATTTCTCGATTTCTTGAACTTGCTCAAGGCTCAAGCTAATATTCACACCTGAAACAAAAGAAATTACCACGTGTTCAAGTAGTGACGGGCTTATGGGTTCCAGCTTACATTTTTCGATAAATTAAACTCACGAAGAAAGATGGTAGAGAGTTGGGACCGTTCATGCCTCACTATAATTATCACCTATTCCTCCCCCTCGGGTAGGGAGGGTGAGGTGCTGGTCCTGTCCCCTATATAAGGAGATGGGATTGTTATGATTCTTAAAAAAGAGTTTTGGCCGCGCTGCAGCATAGTGACCCTTTTCCGCCCCTGGAGCCCGGCCACCCGGTTGTGTAGGAGGTACCGGGCCCAATTGAAAAGGTTTTGGTTTTCTGTATGCGTTAAGCCGAGGAGTCGTTTCAATCTGCTTTAGGCAGTCAAGGTATACTTGAAATTGAAGCAGGGTCCCTCTTGTATTTTGTATACATCGTAATGTCCAATTTTGTGTGTAATTATAAACTTATTGTGTGATTTATGAGTCTCCCCCACTACTCCCTGCCATCTTATCTCTTCTTCAGGAATCATTCCCGCCTTTCTGAGGTCGTCCTCAATCTGGTTCTTATACCTCTTCGTCTCGTCCCCTCCACTTCGCCCTCCAGCCACTTTCTGTTGTCGTCAATCAGTCATTGCATATTCCATAATAGACAAATCAATACAATATGTAATGTAATGAATGCATAAGGGAGCGACTTCATAATATTTTCAAAAAATATTTTTTTTGTCTAAAACCAAAATCTGGCTTGGGCAAGCAATCCTTCCGAAACTGCTTCCATTTTCGTTGCGCTACCGATATTATTACTATCATTATGCCAATTTAATATTCCTTATTTTACATAGACTTATTAAGTTTTTCCCCTAATGGCGATAATTGAACCCATCGTCAGAATTAAATTCCTATTTACCTTGTGAAAATTCTAGGAGCAAAACTAAAGGAAAGTCCAACAAGTCTTTCTCAAATAGGTCTCCCAGGTCCATGTTCAAAACCTGCTTCTGGGCTGCGGCTAAGCGGTCACAATGTGGTCCGGTGACATAGGAGAGGGCAGGCGTTATTCCTAAAACCAAGTGTGAGTATGTAAAGTATAAGGATTGCACTATAGTATCACGTAACTCTGGCCGTGTAATTTTATAATAATTAGTACGTAATTACATTACTAACGTTGCTGTGAATGGACTAGGTCTTGTGTATTACCTACGTTATGATGTAAATATGTACTACAATGCAGGTAATATAGCCTGCGACTCCGTAAACAATCATCAATGCGTCATGAACAAGTATATGTACTAATCAGTGGAGAATAGCGAATTACTCACCAGATTGCACTTCAATTGCATTGAGGAATGCACCTATCTCCTCTTCGTTCATTTCTGGTACGAACTTAGGCAGTTTTGTGGTGCCGAAAGACCTACTTTCTTTCCCCCACGTCATGTTTTGAATAGTGGACATCTTTCAACCTTGGCACAGGCCATTGCGCCAGCTGGTGCGTACAAGATGTTTCATTCGCCTTGTGCACGAGAGCAAACAATATAGTGGCCACATGAGAGCAAACTTCATCGAGACCTGCCATACATTTGCAGTGACCACTAATGACCGCCCCATCAATGGTAAGGTGCACCCAAGCTGTTAATGCTGGAGCATTCATTCTCTGGGAATGTTTAACCTATAATAAAAGCAAATAAAGCTTTAGTTGTAACACTAAAATACTGTATGAGCCGGACAGGTGTCTAATACGCAAGCAAATGTCAAGGTCTACATAGTGCCCTAGTTTTAAGAGGACCCCATGCGTTTCTAATGGGTGACAAAAATTAAAGCAAGATATACCCCTTGGTCGTAGTTACACGTAAAATCTGATTACATTTAATTATTCTAGACGTCATGTAAGTTTCTTTGGCATGTTTCTGTGTGCGTTTAATTAGCGGTACTTTTTGTTTCGGCAGTTTTAGAAACGAGCAACGTTTGGTAGAAGGTACGAGGTTTTTTATAATTTGGCAGGATACAGGTATTCTAACTCATTTTAAGCATGTCAGGGTCAAATTAATAAATGCTTTTTCGTAATAGCTATTCTTCAAATGATTTATTACAAATCAAAAACAACAACATTCCAGCAGTCAACTAAGTGCAAGTCAAAAAGTAAATATCCAACAACTTCGACTTCATTGTTATTTGATCAATTAGAACACTACACCCTTATCAAACTCACAGTTTAATGGTAAATAATTGTCTCATTAAGAAATTTCACACGACTCGATTCACATGTCCCAAAAAATAATTATAAATAGGTAGGCTTATTACTTACTGTGCCAACAACTGCAACCGTTCCATCTAGGGCTTGGCAACATAGAATTTCTTGCAGCCAGCCTCGTTCATACCGTTTGAAAGCCTCGAGACTCTTATAAGCTTTCAGCTCTCTTGCTGTTAAGAAGCTCGTTTTAAAAATTAAATATGAGGTGAGGTCGACAAGGCTCACCTGAGGCCATGTGGTAAATGCCCCTTGGGCCATCTCTCGTCTTTGCAGCCAAAAGGGATCAAACCCAATTTTTTTAATTTTCGAGAAGTACCGGGCCTTTATATCCACCCCCAAATTTTGCAGGCTTAAGCCATAATTACTTACAAATATTATTTTTAAATTCATTTTAGACAACTTTGCTTCCAAATCTCATTAAATTATATAGTAAAATGGCGGATATTTACACACCGGGCATAGTGGCAGCTTCTGCTAGGTCACGTGTTCTGGAATGGTCTATTTGTTGGTAGTACCTTTAGGCAGCAAACTTTTGAATTTTCCGGGAATTCCGGGACTTTTCAAGCAGTGATTCCGGGAATATGAAAATAATGAAACGGCAGCCCTGATTGTAAATAACCAAAAAAAAATTTAAAGAAATTTGATTATAAGACATTAAAGAATCTAGGAGTGGGTTCTTATCTCGCAACCAGAGTTTGTAAGTACCGAATTAAATGTTAAAGACTAGTGCTACAAATGTGGCTTATGGCTATTAAGCCTTTTTAGTTTTTCTCATACATACAGGATGAATGAATGATAGCCATTGCTTTGCCTCCTGTTTATTCTGAACGTTATTCTCCTTAAATTTAATAATATTCTATGTTAATTATTGATATTTTATTATGACTGCCTCAATTATTCCGTTTAAATTTTAAATAATTATGTCTGTTCCGCCCGAAGTGGGCATACACTGTAACACAATGCTCAGTAGCCTCAATAACTAACCTAATAACTCAATAACTATACCGACAATTTATCTGTAGATGCAGGGGGTGACGATAAATTTTTGAAGGAGCGGTGTATAATTTGCCCCCTCCCCCCCCCCCCCCATTTTCATAAAAGCTTAGAAAAATCGGAAAGCCGTTCTCACGGACGTACTCACGTAGGTACGCAGCTTTTAAATTAATGAGTGTCAGTGTCCCTTGCGCAGGAGCCCGAGGTCGAGGGTTCAGGAAATCTAACGGAGGGCCCGGAGAGGTTTTTTGGGGAAATTGAAATAGTGGGGGTTCACGCACATTGATAGCAATAACATTGAGATTTTACATGCAAAGAATACCTAACCAACAGTTGCAGACAAGGCGGGCCCGGTGGTCTTATCCGGTTGACAATCTTTGAAAAATTGGCCTGAAATAGTAGGTTTTTCGCATTTTGTGAGCAGTAACAGTTAGATTTTACAGGCGAAGACTATAACTGCAAAGAACGGGGGCCTGGGGAATTTCTTCGATAAAATAGGCCTGAAATAGTGCAGTTTTACGCATTTTGTCAGCAAATTTTTTTAGCTTTTTCAGATCAAGATTTTACTTAACTAATAATACTGGAAACAGGGGGGCCGGGATCTTTTTGAATAAATAGGCGTAAAATAGCGAGTTTCTAAAAAAACGTGGTCGCCCTGGACAAAATTGTTAAATACAATTTAAATTTTATTTTGTTGAAAAACCTCTCACGTGTAGAAATGATAACGAAAATGTCAAAAAGTTGATAAACCAGCGTTATTGCAGGTAGACTGCTGCCCATGAAAAACCCCAATCCACAATGAAATCCAAATAATTACAGTGTTATTCTGTTATTTTTATCTTTAAAGGTTTGATTAGTTTCCAGCTGTAATTTTATTGTTACATAATATATGCATGTTGATTTTTTTTTTTTTTTTTCAATTTGGCACCCCTACGCGGTAAAAAAGAAAAATCTTCATATTTCTTCATTTATTCATATATTACAAAATTAACCTTCAATCCAAAAACAGAGCTGCAGCCTGCAGTTTATTCTTGATATACTTTTGGCGCAATTTCCAAAGCTCACCATTCTTCTTCGTCTCTAAGCTCTTTTGATTACGATAAGTTAATATTAGGACATTCTGGACAGGGTAATTTACACAAAAGTAATTATTAATGCAGGGTTTGTAAACAATCATCAGATGGGGCCTCCCTGAGTTGAATATGATGAACTATTTCAATTGCTTTCTGTACCTTGCGCATCAGTAAAATCCAAGCCACTTTGTGAAATTGTCCATATCAGTTTTTAAGGTTGTCTCCCATGCTGAGCGAAAATTTTTCATTTTTGATTTTCTATCCCACTATGGCGTCTAGGACTGATTATTATGTTTTCAGTGCATACGGCTCATGATCTAAGCATGGAATACATATTTTAGGCGATTTTTATTATATTATATTTGTTAATCACGAGCCTAAGTCTGCCGGAACAGTTGTTGCTAATGTGTTGTCACAGATGAACTAAAC
This sequence comes from Psococerastis gibbosa, assembly GCA_963971405.1. Taxonomy (NCBI): domain Eukaryota; kingdom Metazoa; phylum Arthropoda; class Insecta; order Psocodea; family Psocidae; genus Psococerastis; species Psococerastis gibbosa. The sequence continues at coordinate 28,988,961 of OZ020489.1, read as the reverse complement.
TTAGCCACGCGATCGTGCAGTTAGATGTAAATGCTTCCCATGCAGTGTTGCCGGACGTGTAATATGAAAAATCACGCCACTGATGTTCAAAATTCACGACATATCACGCAAGCAACTAATCGGCTAATATATATGCATATTAATATAATATATATATATAATACAGAATTTATATTAAATTTTTTAATATGGTAACTAAAAAATATGTCATTTGTTTTGCTAATTCTATCTAACAACTTCTATGCTTAGCTTGTAGTGGGGCTGAAAAATCTGTGTGAATTATTTATCTTACTTCCAGTGGCGTAACGATAGTTTTTCGAGGGTGGCGGTGTTTAATTCGCCCCCCCCCCCATTTTCATGATAGTGTAGAATAATGGGAAAACCGTTCTCAAGGACTTTCGCAGCATTTAAATTAATGACATTAGTGTCCGTCGCACAGGGGCCCGGGGGTTCGGGAGACGTGAACGGGGGCCCCAAGGGTCGTAATGAATATAAATACAAGCAAGGGGGGCCCGGGTCAAAATTTTGGAAAAATAAGCCTGAAATGATGGGGTTTTACGCAATTTGATAGGAATAATGTTTCGATTTTTACAGGCGATGTATATAGGCTAAGTACGAACGAGAGAGTCTGGGGGTCTCCCCCGGGTGAAGATTTTTGTAAAATACCTAAAATACGGGGTTTTACGCATCTTACCAAAAATTGTTAAGATTTTGTAGATAACGACTTTATTAAGTTGCTACGTTTTGTTGATTTTACAGACAATGAATACAATTACGAGAAAGGGGGGCCGGGGGTCTCCCCCGGGTGAAATTTTTTTAAAAATAGGGCTGAAATGGTAAGGGTTTTACGCATTTTGATAGGACTAATGTTTCAATTGTACGGACGATGAATATAACTACATACAAGGGGGATCGGGGGTCTCCCCCGGGTGATTTTTTTTTTTTTTTTTTTTGAAAAATAGGTCTGAAACAGTGGGGTTTTAGGCATTTTGATAGGTTAACGCTTAGATTTTACTGGCAATGCATCCAATTACGAGCAAATTCTTGAAAGATGAGCATGAAATGGTGGGTTTTCATGCATTTTGATAGGAGTAACGTTTCGATGTTTACAGGCGATGAACATAGGCTAATTCCAAACGAGGGGGTCCAGGGGTCTCCTCGGGAGAAGATGTTTGTTAAATAGACCTGAAATACGGGGTTTTACGCATCTTGCCAAAAATGTTTAGATTTTTCAGATGAGCACTTTATTATGTTATTACTTTTTAAATAATTCGGCCCAAAATATTGACTTTCTATAATTCTATATTGATTTTTGGAGTTGTGTTACTTGTGTTGGACTGTTGGGGTCTTGTCACTTGTGGTCTGTGGTCCTAGATCAGGTAAGGTAAACAGCATTTTTCGCGCATTTTTTTTTTTAAGTTTTCATTTTTCCTGGGTTTTAATTTTTTTATTATTTTATTGGTTTAAATTTCAATATTTTTATTTAATTATAAAATCAATTTTGTCTAAAATACACGCACTTCACACGCACATCACGCAAGCTCTGAAAATACACGCATTTCGTGATTTTCCACGCAAAACGGCAACCCTGTTCCCATGTGATGGAATTAAAAGGTACCTGCATTTTTACTGTTGCTGGTTTATTGTATGTTTGTTGGTATCATAGTTAGCACCTGTTTGACGTGGCTGTTGATATTTTTCCATGAGAGGTTAGATATGATTTCTTTTGATACTGTTTGTTGCATTTTAATTATCATCTTATCACATTTTCTACTATTAGTAATTATTACAGAAAGCATTCTTAGACCCCATTAATATAAAAATGAATATACCATATGTATTGAAAGATACACGTATCGTAATAGAACGGAGAGTTTTCAGAGTACCAACATTTTTAAATAAGTAGTAATTTTAATAAATCTACGTCGTGGGATGAACAGAAAGTTTTTCTCAACACCTTGTTGAACAAATGTTATGTGTAACATGGCATCTCTCACCCATTTCAGAACTCATCGTTTTTTAATAAGGGCTAATAGGCTGGATTCTTCTGCCCCCTTCTTTGACTCCGGCCGTGAAAGCCTTCGGTATTATATTCATCGTTTTTTACCTGTAGAATCTGATATTTGTTTCCGTCTGCTACTGGGCGCGTTAAGAGCAAATTGGAGTATCCCACTGCGCCTTTTTGTACAAAGTCGATTTTCACAGTAAACATATCCATTAAATTCGCAGAAATGCTCCTCTACGTTCCGACAAATGACATGTGGCCTTGACTAATACCAATAGGTTCTTAAGCCCCTTCCTCGGAACCAAGGCCGTAGCCAAGGGGGGTTAAACCCCCCCCCCCCCCCGAAATTAAATGGCTTGATACTAGATAGAATCGGATTTTGAGAGGAAAAATAAAAACTACTATGTAATATCCAATGAAATTTCTGAAGACCCCCCCCCCCCCCGAAAAAAATCCTGGCTACGGCCTTGCTCGGGACTACCACACTAATTGGTTTTTGAACAAATCAAATTCAATAATAATTATTGTTAGGAAGGCCCATTTCATAACTAAAAATCAAAATGCTCAGAATAATTCCTTCTGTTAGTTCTGATTTTTTGAAAGCCTATAAGATTTGATATTTTAAGAATCTATAGTCTTTCTAGGCCCACTGAAATATTGAAACTAGTTGATTCCGAGTCGGTGGCTGTTCTACAAGTAACAAACAACACGTGTAGCTACTTTTCTGATAAGACAAAAATTAAGATACAACAGCTTTTAGCCTTGAATATACAGTAGACCTATATTCACACAATATTTATACGCATAGTTCCGTCCCTTTCCAATAATTTAGTGAACAAAGCTGAGAGCCCGTGTTAATGTGTTAACGCTAGCAGACGCTTTTTCGGTAGAGGACTTATTTTTTATTTATAGCGGCTTCCTTTCAGCGAAAGGATCCAGTGTCGACCTAGCAGGTCTATTTCTGCCAAAGAAATATTCGTTTACATTTCGATATGCAATACGTATATACATGAGTAATCAATGAGTTCAATATCTCCAGTGAAATTGAACATAGTACAAAATACAGATTATTAATACAGAGGGAGGGGGGAGTCTTAACTTAACAGCTTGTGATGGAAGAGTATACTTAGTAAATCCTTCATTGAATACTGGATAGCATAAGACATTGTAAACATCAAATGAAATTAAATATGAACACAACGAGACTAGTTGAAAGTCTTTTTGCTTTCCAATTTATACGTAGTAGAAAGCTTTGTGACGGTCGAAATTTTCGGTTCCGAGATTTCAACGTTTTGAGGTCCCAGGAACCCAAAAAAGTGGTTTTTACGAAATGTCTGTCTGTGCGTCGATTTCCGGGCAAACTACTCGGTCGATCTTGATGAAATTCGGCATGTAGGTTCACAAAAGTCAGGACATGTAGCGTAGTGGTACGGACTCTGACTTTCACCCGAAAGGTTGTTGGTTCGAGTCCCACACTGGCTACATTTTGTGGCCATGCTTCGGAGGGCATGTAAAGCAGGCGGTCCCGGGCCTTCCTAGTTGAGTGTAAGAGAGGGCTTTATAGCCCTAACTCCGCTAGGTTGGGTTTTGGTTGGATTTTGATGAAATTCGGCATATAGGTTCACAAAAATCATACCTCGGGACCTTTTTTTTTATTTTGGGCTAACTCAATTTGGGGGGTTTTTATTTTCAAAAAACGTCTAAAAACATTATTTCCCCAAAACGGCTCCAACGATTTCTTTTAAATTCACGTATATTGTAGTTGTTGTTAATGTTGATAAAATGCGGGGGGTCGCTTGCCCCTTGATAGTTTGCTTCTGGGGGTAAAAAAATAAAAATAACTAAATTTTAATGAAAAATGACTAAAAAATAATTTTTCTGCGACACCTTTCTAACGATGATTTCTACCTTCAGGTATGTTTTAGGTGTTAAATTGAGTAACGAAACCGGACAGGTTGCTTTCCCTAAAAGTGGCCCTGGCCTTCCTAGTTGAGTGTAAGAGAGGGCTTTATAGCCCTAACTCCGCTAGGTTGGCTAAGTAATAGAAACAATAAAAGTCCTTAAAAATCATACCTCGCAACAATTTTTTTTATTTGGGGCTAACTTAATTTGGGGGGGTTTCATTCTCAAAAAACTCCAAAAAAAACGTCTAAAAAAATTATTTCTCAAAAACGGCTCCAACGATTTCTTTTAAATTCACATATATTGTAGTCGTTATTAATATTAACGAAATGCGTGGGGTCGCTTGCCCCTTGATAGGTTGCTTCTGGGAGTAAAAAAATAAAAATAACTAAATTTTAATGAAAAATGACTAAAAAATAATTTTTCTGCGAAACCTTTCTATCGATGATTTCTACCTTCAGGCATGTTAACACCTAGTTAAATTGAGTAACGAAACCGGACAGGTTGCTTTCCCAGAAAAGTATTTGGTTTTGTAAAAGAAAATGTTGTTTTGAAAAAATGATAGAAAATTCACGCTCAAATGCATTGCGTGCCCTTCCCCCCCGAGAAATCGGAAATTTAACCATAGGAAAATTATTAGCTTTGTTATTACCACGTCTACTTGGTTTAAAAATTGCAATTGCAAAATAAATGGTCCTTTGTCGCACCTGAAAGTTTCAAAGTTAGGCTCAATATGGCATCAGACACCAACTGCCCCAACGAGATGTCAAAAAGTTTGATGCGCTATGAAATGTAATAATGGTACCTACATTACTATGTAAATTTAGCCATTAACAGCTGAGTCAGAGCTTTTTGATGACCCTTCGCTTGTTCTAATTGAAATGGAGTAGGAGGCAGTAGATACAAGAGCTACAAGGCTGATGCTGCGGCGTGCGTATGCTTCCAGTCGGTTTCCTGCAGGGAGCTAGTTTAGTAGACCCTTGTTATCTTGGTATATTGACAGTGAATGGGTACCAACTCCGATGAGGGTTTTAATTTTTAAACCAGGAAACATAGGTGAGTCCTATATGCAAGACGCGGACGCTTCTAATTTTTGAGTTTACAGGGAATCCGTGCGCCATTGTTTAGTAAAATTACCCAAAATCTGCAGTCAGAGAGATTTATCTGCAGTACCGGCAGGTACCTAATGTCATTGAATGTATAACACTATTATATTATATATTCTATGCTATTGTATACGATACATCGCACCCCCCTAGATAGTTTGGTTCAGAACGTAAAAAATGAAGATGGCTCAATTATCATGAAAAATGACTAAACAAATAATTTTTCTGAGGAACCATTCTATCGATGGGTTTGTAGAAAAAATAATTCTTGGAATATATTATTGGCCTGTCCATTCTATACTATGCAATTGTCCAATTGATCAATACAGTGCAGTCAAGGGCGGATTTTAGGGCTGACCCCCCAAAATTAAAAGAACTTACACTAGATAGTATGGGTGTACAGTGGGAGTTATAAATAATAATGGTTTTTTTTAATGTTATAATCCACTGAATCTGCCCGCTGCCCCCCCCCCCCTAAATTGGAGGCAAAATCCGCCCTTGAGTCAGTGCTTTACTCATCTACAATATGTGGCAGCCAATATGTAACCATGGGACAATTATTGACCATGGAACTATTACGGTACCTATACTAATTGATAAATAGGAAAGTACGGGTTCACTCGTGCCGGTTCTTTATCTAATAATATACTTGCTACAGCGCGTCTGAGGGTTCGCTCGCATCATTATCGACGTTTCCGGAGTGGCAGCTGGGTGAGTGGGTGGCAGTTGTGGCAATTTTCTTCTTAGGCGCATATTCCACCGACGTCAATAGTCAAAATATTGCTGATATTGACGTGGTAGCAGACATTTTTACACTGTCTTTAATGTCTGCTACCACCTCAAACATGTCAATAGTGAACTATTGACGTCGGTGGAATAAGCGCCTTAGACCGGCGACACACTATCCCTTTTTGCCGTATGCGGCTGAGAAGGATGCATTCTGGCGGGATGAGTGGGATCAAACGACGCGGACACGCTATCCGGTGCGACCCATTAAAATTTGCTGATTTTAGTATTGCTTTCCAATTTATACGTAGTATAAGGAAAGCTTTGTGATGGACGAAATATTCGATTCCGAGATTTCAACGGATTTACACGTTTTGAGGTACCAGGAACCCAAAAAAGTGGTTTTTACGAAATGCCTCGGCTCTGTCTGTCTGTCTGTTCATTGATTTCCGGGCAAACTACTCGGTCGATTTTGATGAAATTTGGCATGTAGGTTCACAAAAATCATACCTCGGAACAATTTTTTTTATTTGGGGCTAACTTAATTTGGGGGGGGGGGGGGTTTATTCTCAAAAAACTCCAAAAAAAACGTTTAAAAAATTATTTCTCAAAAACGGCTCCAACGATTTCTTTTAAATTCACTTGTAGTCGTTATTAATGTTGATAAAATGCAAATTGATAAAATTGATAAAATTTTTCTGCGAAACCTTTCTACCTTCAGGCATGTTTTAGGTGCTAAATTGAGTAACGAAACCGGACAGGTTGCTTTCCCAAAAAACTATTTGGTTTTGTGCAAAAAAAATGATACAAAATTCACTTCAAACGCATTGCGTACCCTGCCATCATTACTGTGTGGTTAAATGTGCTGGTCTGACCTGTCTAGAATTTACCTCACCTCCAGTGGCGTCAGGTGGACACCCCCCCCCCCCCCCCATGATATCGGAAATTTAACCATAGGAAAATTATTTTCAATGAATTACTCATTTTCTCTATCTACTTATTGGTAAATTGGAAAGCATGTTCGAGTAAACTCGGACCTGTTCTTTCATAGTTTTGATGCGATCAATCTTAACTCAAGTTACAGTGTCGCATGGGTGTGAAATGTTATCTTGCGGCTTGCCCCGCGCAACTGAATGTTTATTTATTTCTCCCGTGTCCGGTTACATTCCCTGCCACAGCACTATCCGGTCTATAATCGACGGCACGGTGCCACCGGAACAGTGTGACCGCGCTCATTAGGCTCCATGCATTCATGCCCAGCGTTTCCACTTTGAGGGAAATTTCCCTTTTTAGGGAAAATCCGGGTTTATTCACTGCACTAAAGGGAAATTGGAGGGAAAAGGGAATTTTGAGGGAAATTTGAAGAAATAAGAGAGATATTGAGGGAACTTTGAGGGAAAACAGGAAAAATCAATGATTAAAATAAACTAGCTGAAAATGGAAAATGTTACAATACATAATAAAAACACATAAAACTTGATAAATATGAATAAATAACGGTTTCAAATTTTAGCGCGAATGTTATGAATTCTCAGTTCTGATGCCACTACTGATGGCTTGGTGGGAATTTTAAAAACAGGAGTACATCAGTGCTTTGCTTATGGTATGATGATTTGACCTGTTGTAGCAGCACAACTACACGACAACACGAGGTAAAGAAAGGCACAGGCACGTGTTTTGGGTCCTCCCCCCGAAATATTTGCAGCGTACACTAGATAGAATGGAGTTTTAAATATACAGTAGAATCCGGTTATAATGACATTGAAGGGAAAATAATTGACAAACATGGATGTCATACAAGACGTATAGTATACAATATAACTAGGTATATATATTGAAAACCTAACTATCTTCGTAATTCGTCATAATAGGCGGTTGGTCAATGTTCAATATAGACGGATTCTTAATAAACGGAATCTACTGTATTGAGGTTACACCAATTTTAGGAAAACTCGTTGAAAGAGCGAGGGAAAACCATTGTCGTAAATAGGGGGGTCCTCCCCCGGATTTCTGGTGACAAATGGAGGCTAAAGGCGTAGTATCCACAATAACGAAAGGGAAATTAATTCTTGGTGTGCTTATTTCACCTGAAAGACTTAACAAAAATAAAAATAAACATATTGACCAAGTACTTTCACAAAAAAAATATTACTCAAAAAGCTTAAAACCCCAATACTTCAGACCTGTTTTTTCGGACATTTTCTCCGGGCCCCCCGCAGTGATAGGTATATTTGTCGGTAAAATCTCAACTATACTGCTTGCAAAATGCGTAAAACCTCACGAATTTGGGCCTATTTATAATTTTTTTTCCTCTGGGGGAGACCCCCGGGCCCCCCTTTCTCTAGGTTATAACATGCGCAAAAACCTTTGGGACCATTTATCAATTTTTTCTCCGGGGAGACCCCCGGGCCCCCCCGCCTCCAGGGTATAACATGTGTATTGGTTACTTATACCCTACTTGAAAGGTGAATGTATAGGTTCCAATTTTAGGCAAAATTCTCCCGCATCCTCCGAGGAAAATACCAAAATCCGCGTCTGGTACCAGCATTCAAAACAGGTTCAGCAATTTGGCCGTCATGCATATATTTAGTATAATGAGACGACTAGGTCGCTGGGCGTTCCAGAAACAAAAGTTTACTTTTTATTTTTTTTGTTTTACTCATTAAAAAACAATAAAATTTAAATAATAAAAAAGTCTTATAATTTGCTAGGCAGACTTCCCCCCCCCCCCCAGAAATTTTGGAAATTTAGAAAATAGAGGAATATTAGCGAATTGGGCGAGCGAGGGAAAAGAGGGAAATTTTGAGTTGCCGCTGAGGGAAATGTGATGTATCGCAAGTGGAAACGCTGTTCATGCCATCCCTTCAAACCAGTCCCTTTTGGTAGGACAGTGATAAGGGATAGTGTGTCGCCGGCCTTATCCCTTCCAAACATAAAGGAGGACGAGACAATCTTCCTCGCCCTACATTACCCCAAAGCACTTGGTAATTTTAATTATTATTCTTAAGCACTTTTGGTTTCAAATATGATATTTAGTTCCTAGATCACACCGTGACCCGTTATTTTCACCCTTCCCTACTGTCATACTCATACACAGTCTATACTGTTTGGTATGGTAATGATATCGAAATGCCATTTGAAGTAGCATATTTAATTATTTACTCGAATTTTTTAGCCAATGACAATTTTGTAAGTAAGTAAATCTACTGTACGGTTGACTATAATTTGTACTTGTGCATTTCCAAATAAAGTATAAGACCTACTTGCTATTAATAAATAAATAGTCAGCCACAAACTATATAGAAATGATGCATGCAGTAGGCAAGAATATTTCCTATTATACACATTGATTATGGTTTGCATTTTGCTTAGTGAGAACTTTGCCTTGATTATGAACTGCTGGCGTGACACTATGTTTGTTGGGTCATTAATATTTGGCCCTGTGTTTTGTGGACTGTCAATAAAGAAGAGTCACTAGTACTTGCACTGATTAGAGCATTTAGTGTTGGTGCAATGTGTCCTTCAATCGTTGGTGATGGCGCTGAAAGAGAGAGCAAGTCTCTTTTATTGGGTGTCTTAAGCTAAAATTTGGTAGATGATAATTGATAGGGTGCTTGGTTGGTAAACAAACAGAAAAACCGCGCGGGTATGGTGCAAAAGCCCCTGCAACAGCATGGTGGAGCAACTGACCGCTTCACCAATTTCTCTGCATTCCTCTTGGATAAGAGCTTTCCGCGCCAGCTTCGACCGTACTTCCAAAGGGCTTTCAATCCTTGGGTTGCTCGCGGGAGCGCTTATTCGTAGCAGTGGCGTAAATAACTTCTGCTACCCCCCCCCCCCCCCCCCGCAAGACCTTTCGTGTACCCTACCTTGTCTCATTATTTCATATTTTTTTATGAGTGATAGTGAATAGTGGGTTTGTAGTCTACATGGATAACAAATTGAAATGTAATATTTACATCAATTACGTAGATTTCTAAATTATTTTATTATTTTTAGGAGCCGAATTGCGCCCCCCAGCAATGTTGATGCGCTTATCAGTATACAGCGGATCTGCCAGGGTAGCCAAGGCTGTAGCCAAGGGGAGGTTCAACCCCCCCCCCCTCCCCGAAATAAAATGGCTTGACACTAGATAGAATCGGATTTTGAGAGGAAAAATAAAAACTACTATGTAATATCCAATGAAATTTCTGAACCCCCCCCCCCCCCCCGAAAAAAAATCCTGGCTACGGCCTTGAGGGTAGCTTACCACTATTTCTCATTTGCTACCATGATAAATTTCTCAGCTGTTCACTGGTGACCGAATCGTCCGTTCGTACCGGGCCTTAGACGTGGAGAAGATGAAAAGGGGATATTTGGATACTTGAAATGAAAGTTACTTGGTTTGTTGTTGGTGATTGTTATGTTTGGGTTGCAGTGTTTATGCGTACAAAACTGGCAGTTGGACGTTCTACCGTGGTCAGTGTCTTATGTGGAGCCCTCTTTGGCTTCTCCATCTCTTATCTCCTTTTCACATCGACTGACCCGTACGCGCGATGGGGCCTCGACATAGGAAAACCAAGCGTCGAATCAGAACCAGGCAAGGATGGGCACCTGGGCTTAAAATGGGAGCTGTGAGTGGCTTGTTCAATTATTATTAAGCTTAAGCAAATAAGCATACTGTGTCCTCCTACTAAGGCGGGGTTTCCACCGACCGGCTAGGGCTAAATGCAAATACGGTGCCGTGGTAACAGACATTCAAGACTTAGGCGGGGTTTCCACCGACCTCGCATTGCAGAATGCAAATGACATTGACGGAAATGTTTGTTTTACTCTATGCCATAGTTAAAATTGATCAATGATCATACAGTAAAATCACAAACAAACTAAAATTAAAAAATGGCGTCATGGGATATGTTAATTACAGACATTTTAATAGATTTCTATAATAAGAAAAACAAACATTTCCGTCAATGTCATTTGCATTCTGCAATGCGAGGTCTATGGAAACCTCGCCTAAGTCTTGAATGTCTGTTACCACGTCTCCGTATTTGTATTTAGCCCTAGCCGGTCGGTGGAAACCCCGCCTTAGTTAGAAATAAAGACTTCGAATAAATCAAATCAAATTTTATTTAATCAAATCAAAACAATTATTAACATTTACAATATTAAAAAAAGGAGGGGGGTCCAAAGGAAAAGTCCCGTGCTGGGCCCCCCTTTAAAATTACAAATGAAAATTAGTACAAGTAGTACAAATAGAAAAAAAAAAATTAAACACATGGCATGTTGATACAAAACCTGTTTTTTTTTCACGTAACTAATGAGGTGGATAGGACCTACTATATAAGAAAATTTGTGTCATCACTGGTAAAAATCGGATTTATCCCATCAATTGATTTTGCAAATTATTCACGGAGAATGATAAATTACCCTTTGGAATCAACTAGAAAATTAATGGTCTGTATTTTACATTGACTAGGCCAGATATTCCGTCGTATTTAAGGCAGCTCCCAAAGACGTCGTTGGACACGACGATTAATATTAAGGACTCGCACACAGAGCATGGGAATAACCAGGTGGCCAGGGACCTGTCTGAACGAGTTCGAATACTATGTTGGGTCATGACGCAGCCCAAGTCTCATGCTACCAAGGCAGTTCATGTCAAAGCCACGTGGGGTCGTCGCTGTAATTATCTGCTTTTCATGAGCAGTGAGACAGGTGAGCCAACCTACGATAACAAAATAGAATAGATGACGCCTAGCCTTAAGTTAAGTATGCCCGTTAGCTGTGAAATGTAGGTAGCATTTGTCAAGTTGTAGAAATGCAGAATATGAAAAAATAAAACAGCAGAAGTTCAAATATATATTCATAAGTTCAAATATATTTCTGCAGCCTGATCGAGGCGATTATAATACCGGGGTTAAGTAAATGCCCTAGGATTATAGCTGTAAACAAACAAATTTTGAATAGCACTTTCCAGCTCTAGTAATTAATAATAATAGACAATACAAATACAATAAATAAAATATAGTTCTATTGCAAAGTCATTTGGTACCTCATAAAGAAATGGATGTTGAGGTATTCTTTGTAGACTGAATATTGTTATAATGTACTGTAATTAATACTGTATAACATGCTGTATAACATATACTGTATAATTGTATGCGAGCATATACTTACTAAAACTATTTAATGGTTAGTAATGTTATAAATTAGCAGCTGTAGTAATTAATAATAATGAATTATTAGTACTTTATATACTTTATATATAATAAAATAAAATAAAATAATAATAATAATTGAAATTGTTATACAGCATGTATGTTTACATTATAAATGTGCATACTCATGCATAATTCTCTCTCTCTCTTTCATTAATGGTTACTATACTGTTGTATTAATGAGCACAATACTCGGTAATGGCAGGAAATTTCGCTTGGCATGTATTACAGGAGGATAATAATGAGCAGAAACTTGGGGAAGAAACACCAATAATGCAAAATATTTGTGATAACTACAAAATAATAATAAGGCATAACTTTAATATATTACAATATAATATACGTAGTATTAACCACAATTTTGATCAACTTCTGCTTTTTTTTGCAAAATCTAGATGTAAAAATCCATGTTATTATTTTAACTGAAGCTTGGTTGGCTAATGAGGATGATTCTGACGTGAAGATCCCGGGATATCAGACGTTGGTATCACCTGGTCTTTTTAATAGGAATGATGGGGTCGTCATTTTCTGTGATGAAATTTTAAAGGTTTTGGAAAAGTTAATATACAAGAATCCAACTCCTCTTTATTAAAAATTCAAATGAATAACGTAGACTTTAATCTCTTATGCGTATATCGCTCTCCATCAAGATGTCAAAAATCATTTGTTGAGTCTTTGGATACTTTTCTTGGTGACCTACATTTAGATAGTAAAAATAATAATTCTTTCATATTTACGGGTGATATAAATATTAATTCACTTGCTTCTGAGGAAGCAGATAACTACTTAAACATACAAAATTACTTAACGATATTAGCGTCATATGGTTTTAAACCTTATATTAATTCTCCCACCAGAACTCAAGGTAATACCAAAACTTGCATTGACCATATGTTTACTAATATTAATGGCGATAATTCTGTGTTAGGTTTTATTATAAAATGTGATATTACTGACCATGATGCCACATTGCTGACTATTAATACTAAACCCAGAGCACCAAGTTCGCATTTGATTAACAGAACTTTCACTCAAAATAGTGTTAACCAAACTCAGCTACAAAGTGATTTAAAAAAAATTTCTTGGAATGCTTTTTTCAAAGAAATTAATGCTGACAAAGCAACGGATATATTTATAAATTGCATTAAAAGTTTGATAAAGAAGAATACAAATGTGAAGACTGTTAAAATTAAGCATAAATTCTTGAAGCCTTGGATGAATTCTAATTTACTCAAAGAAATGGCAGCTAGAAATCTATTAATGATTAACTTGAAAAAAGAACCGTTTAATTCTGTACTACAGAGTGAATATAAAGCAACACGGAATAGAGTAAACAAATTAATTAAGTTCACGAAAGATTTCTATTATGCTAATAAAATAAATAATACTGGAAACAACCCGAAAGAAATGTGGAATACTATTAATGAAATTACTAACCGTAAAAAACCTACTAATAAAATTGAAAATATTCGAAATATTAACGGTGTAATTACTAACGATCACAGAAAAATGGCAAACATTTTTAATGATTTTTTTATTAAATTAGGCCCTACCCTGGCTTCAAAAATAAATAAGCGTTGCAATGTACATATGCCTAATGATATCAACCCGAAGACAATGTTCCTTTCACCTATGGATGAATCTGAAGTTAATGAACTAATTAGATCATTAAATAATACTAACTCTTGTGGAATTGATGACATCTCAGCCATAACTATAAAACTGAATATAAATACATTAGTTAAACCCATTACACATTTAATAAACTTATGCTTCTCTCAGGGTAAATTTCCTAAAAACCTGAAATCGGCTATAGTAATTCCATTACTCAAAAAGGGTGAACCTGAGGATACCAATAACTACAGACCTATTTCTCTCACTTCCACTATATCAAAAATTATTGAAAAGGCTTTCAAAAAAGACTTATTAACTTCTTGGAACACTCTAATTGGCTTAATTTTAATCAGTTTGGTTTTCGTGAAAATAGAAACACTCAAGATGCCATTTTAAGGGTTACTAATGATATATATGAGAAATTAAATAATAACAAAAAAATACTTTCAATTTTCATCGATTTAAAGAAAGCTTTTGATACAGTACAACATAGCATTTTAATTGAGAAATTATATAATGCTGGCATCAGGGGTCTTTCACTTAACTTCTTAACCAATTACCTTAGTTGTCGTTCTCAATACGTCAAAATTCATAAAACTTTAAGTGATCCTGCAACTGTTGTGTGCGGAGTACCCCAAGGCACTGTCCTAGGGCCAATCCTGTTCAATATTTACTTGAATAGCATTTTCTCTCTTTCATTGAAAGGGTCGCTGACAGCTTTTGCTGATGACACGGCTTTGGTGGTATCTGGTCATGATTGGAACGAAGTTTACAGATTAGCTGAGGATGATATTAATCTCATTAAAAAATGGTTGGACGTGAATCTACTATCAATAAATATTGAAAAAACTAATTTTATAACCTACAGCATTAATACTGCTGGGCAACCAAACTTAAATCTCAACATAAAAATTCATTCTTCTGTTTGTATTCAACAAACGAATTGTGATTGTGATATTCTTAAGAAAGTTTCTTATATAAATTACTTAGGTGTTACCATAGACCAAAATTTGAAATGGGATAAACACATCATGGGGATTTCAAAAAGAATAAGAAAATCTATCTACAAATTTCGTGAACTAAGAGACATTCTACCTTTAAGGGAAATAAGAATTGTATACTTCGCTCTGGTCCATTCCATTATGCAATATTCGATTGCTGCATGGGGTGGCACTTACTCATCATTTATTCCTATTTTAGAAACAAGCATAAAGGTAATATTAAGAGTTGCGCTAAAGAAACATAGGAGGTATCCATCAAACATGCTTTTTATTGAAATAAATGTACCTACTATATCATTCACATATAAATCTGCCTTATTATCTTTATTACCATCAAATAAACTTAAGTTGCCTCCTGTGGTAGAGCACAGTTACACCACCAGAGTAATATCAAACAAATCGGTCTCTCTACTCACAATAAATAAATCCTTTGCTTTTCACTCCCCTCACTACAATGTCGTAAAACTGTACAATTCTCTACCAATTGAAATTAAGTCACAAATCAATCATGAAAAGAAATTTAAGAAATCCATTAAGTCATGGCTAAGATCTCTTCATTAATCCATTACCTTAATTTAGGCTTATGTTAAAACAAAAAATGTTACAATAATTAAAATAATTAAATTTCGATTTCCTACTTTCTATTGTTACTTTTTATCTAGAAAAAGCTATTAATATACATAACAATATAAGCAAGAGTGTTTTTTTAACTATACTGCTCATTAATCCTCCTGTTACACATGTTTGTTCACGTCACTCCCCTAGTGCTCAACCAAATGGTTTTATTAGGGGAAGCCCACCATCTCATTACCTACCTATGTATTGTATGTGATTTTGTATTCTTATCACTAATTTGTGGGATACTGAGTTAGATTTTGATTTTTTTGTTTTGTTTTAATTGAATTAAATTTTTCTTTCTTTCTTTCTTTCTTTCATTACAAAATCATCTTGTTTACATTTTTACTACCAGGGGATTTTTTTTTTCTTTATAAAAGATTAATCGCATACAAACAATTTAAAGAATGAATCCGATTAACCTCTTCAGTCGCCTCTGTAGGTTAGTACTCGTGTTGAGTTACGACACGTCTCCGATCGCATGGCGTGTAAAGACTCGCACAAGTGCAAGCGTTACCACCTGGCCATCGAAGTCGATTAAATAAATACCGGTATTATAATCGCCTCGATTAGGCTGCTGGAGGGAAGCGATTGTCCAATCTCTCCTATATAGAATTCTAAGCACTCCGTAGCTGCCTTAAAACAAGATGACATTTTAAGAGATAAGGTATAATGCGGATGAGATGCGATCCCGTCCTGCCATCAGTTACTATCAACTATCCTCGTTGCTACAATACGCTATATCAAGTAATTTCGTTTTGTTCATTCATTTTTAAACAATGTTAGGTAAAATGTTTGTTATTTTGCTTTTCCAGATTATAGTTTACCTGCAATAAGACTTGAAGTTTCTGAAGGCAGAAATTCTTTATGGGCTAAAACCAAAGAATCGTTCAAATACGTATACCAGCACTATTTAGATAAAGTAGACTGGGTTCTAAAAGCAGACGATGATACGTAAGTACCTTTTATTTCAACATTCTTACTTTCCCAATGCGTTTTATGTCAACTATATCGTTGGTCTCTTTGGTTATACACTGGTTGTGTTAGTACATTACGTCCATTCTTTACTTAATTATTTCACTATCTACAACAGAAAGACTCACCCATACCATAGGCCCATACCTTATGTAGCCCATTTGGCTCATAAACTCTAGAGCTTAAGTTTAACCCTGCGGGAGTTAATAAATAAATAAATAAGTTCACCATAATATTCGAATCTCGATTTCATTGCTAACAGGTGGCCTAGAAAGTCTTACCTAAGAACTACAATGCTAACTAGTGCTACTACCACCGCAATTACAATAAAAAGAACCGGTTCTAGTTTACTCGAACATGCTTTCCTATTTATCAATTAGTAGATAGATAAGATGAATAATTTGATGGTAAATAATTTTCCTATGGTTAAATTTCGGGTACGGACCCTCTGGACCCCCTTCAGGCTACGGCTTTGGATATCCCCTATCCCAAAGAACTGAATCGATCGATGGGATATTCTAGAACGGGCAGACCAATGTATTACTACCCTAACCAGCTCAAGTTCGGACACTTGAATTTTTGCATCACTTATTTTACAAAATATTTTTTTTTTTCTTAAATTGCGACAGATTAATTTTTGTTTGACTATAATATAATAAAATATGGACCATTAGGTAGATTTTAAAGAAAATATTTTTAAAATCTATGGAAGCATAACCTCAGGGATAATATTTGTTTCCACACTTGCAAGGACCATGAAAATGATCCACTTCCTAGGACCTGGTTTTTTTCGTAAAAAAATTAACTTACCGGGTCGATAACCATCTAAAAGTTGAAAACAATTTCATTTTAACAGTAATAGTTGAAAAATTTTCAATAACATAATTTTTTTGCTATCATGGCGAGAGGAATCGCGTTATCCGCGGATTTACGCGAATGCGTGATAACGCTTTCTTAACTTGGGAAAGGCGCATGGAAAATAGCTGCCGGCTACTCCTAACAGAAAGCACTGTTCAAGATATTGCCTGAAAACACGAAAAAACCAGAGACATCGTAGCTAAACCTACGGAAGGAAGTATTCGAGCAGTGACGCAAGGGGAAGAAAGGGCCCTTGGACGAGTGGCCTTATGCAATAGAACGGATACTAGTGATTCTATTAATCATAAATGGAACCTGCTCACTGGTAAAAAATACTGGTCAAAGATACTTTTCGCCAAACTTTGAAGAACATGTGGTTTCAATCTTACGCTGCTATGAAGAAACCGGCACTTAGTTTGCGTCAAATGAAAAGAAAACGCGCTTGTGGAAATCAATTCGAAATTTGGTCAGAAGATGACTGGCGCAGGGTTGTCTGGTCGGATAAATCGAGTATTGAACGAAAGCGTTATCACTCACTCGCGTAAATCCGCGCATAACGCGATTCCTCTCGCCATGATCGCAAAAAAATTTTGTTATTGAAAAATTTTCAACTATTATTGTTAAAATGAAATTGTTTTCAACTTCTAGATGGTTATCGACCCGGTAAGTTAAATTTTTTACGAAAAAACCAGGTCCTAGGAAGTGGATCATTTTCATGGTCCTTGCAAGGGTGAATACAAATATTATCCCTGAGGTTATGCTTCCATATATTTTAAAACTATTTTCTTTAAAATCTACCTAATGGTCCATATTTTATTGTATTATAGTCAAACAAAAATTAATCTGTCGCAATTTAAGAAAAAAAAATATTTCTTATGATACAAAAATTCAAATGTCCGAATTTCAGCTGGTTAGGGTAGTATAACATGCTAAAAATGGCAGGGCACGCAATGCATTGTAGCGTGAATTTTCCATAATTTTCTCAAAAACTAATTTTTTGCAAAAAACCAAATCTTTTTTTGGGAATGCAACCAGTTCGGTTTTGTTACTCTATTTAACACGTAAAACATACCTGAAGGTAGAAATAATCGATAGAAAGATTCCACAGAAAAATTATTTTTTAGTCATGTTTTCATGAAAATTGAGTTATATAAAAAATGACCCGAGGCATGATTTTTGTGAACCAACATGCCAAATTTCATCAAAATCGACCGAGTAGTTTGCCCGGAAATCGATGAACAGACAGAGCAAGACTGGCATTTCGTAAATACCACTTTTTTGAGTTCCTGGGACCTCAAAACGTGTAAATCCGTTGAAATCTCGCAGTCGAAAATGTTGACCATTACATAAACAAATAGGCAGTTAGTTAGATGTCAGTAGTATTTAGAAACTCTGCGAAGGAGTAGTAGCAAGCTTCAATTGGGAACTTCTTTAGTGAATTGGCAAATGGCTTAGTGCCAGTTATGGATTACAGGTCCTCTGTGAGCTTGTTATATACAGTATGTATATCTATAGCGATATGGGAAAGTTAGAAATGGGGAGTTAGAACTTGAGAAACGTGAAAAAGGTTTACAATGAACTTCTGCAGTGGTTTTTACATGCACGACCATCTGCTACGGCTACCATCTGGGGCATCACCAACTCGCAAACCACCAATTAGCTTACCGTAAGGCGGCTATTCCACCGACCTCGTTTTTCAAATTGCAAGTGCATGACGTGGCAGCAGACATCATTAATAAGTCTCTACCAAATTATAACTTAATTTATAATAGATAAGTTAAGTATCTACATTATAGGCTCCTTAAAATATGGCAGAGACTTATTAATGGTGTCTGCTACCCCGTCATGGACTTGCATTTGAAAAACGAGGTCGGTGCAATAGCCGCCTTAGGTCAAAGATTGAATCTTGGTGATGGCGTCATATCTTACCGAATTCGTATATTATATTGTTTTTATTTTTTTCTTCTTTTAATGCCTCTTCTATGGAAGATTGGCGATCGTCGTGGCAATTTGGATCTACTAATTTTTCTACTTTATGTTATAGTAAATATTGGTACATAAATATGTTCTTTTTCGTATTCAGGTATGTTGTAGTCGAAAACCTGAGGTACCTTCTATCCTCAAAGAATGCTTCTGAAAGATTATACCTTGGTTGCCATTTTAAGCCTTACGTGAAGCAAGGGTATATGAGTGGGGGTGCTGGCTACGTCCTGAGCAGGGAGGCCGTGAGAGCGTTTGTAGAGGAGGCTTTGCCGAAACCGGCCTGTCGACAAGTAAGTTAACTCTGTTTTGTCTGAATTAATTTACCTTCAAACAGACCTGGAAAAATCCAGACTCGTCGAATGTTTTTCCTCTAAAGTGAGTCTTTCCTGTAGAAATCCAACACGTCATTTAGAGATAACAACCCCCATATTTTTCATTTTGCTGATCAAGCCAAAAACATATATCTGTTCTGATTGGCTGGCCCCACCAAAGATCTCCGTTCGTGCCAGGTTCGACATCCTGGTTGTTTCGGACCATAGTCGTATATTCTGATGTAGAAACTCGAACGTGAATTATTGTTGTAAGTTTTTAGTTGATTTATACTTTACACTTGTTGCTTGAAAAGAGTTTCAATGGAATGCGAAGGGCTGATGAGACATAAATGTCCTGTCTTAAAAGGCAACGGCTAAAACTAACTCAATTTAAATACAAAATGTTTGCATTAGCATTTTGGAATAAAATTATTTTTTTATTAGGATGGGAAAGGAGCAGAAGATGTGGAAATTGGAAAGTGCTTGGAATTAGTGAATGTGAAGATTGCAGACTCGCGGGACGAGTTCGGACGTCATCGGTTCTTTCCGCTTCCTCCAACTTACCATCTCGTGCCAAAGGCCATTCCTGATGATAACTGGTTTTGGCGGTACATTTACAACCCAGTGAAAAACGTATGTACCTATTTTTGATAAGTAACTTTATTCTTATTAATGTCTACCCGTCAATTTCAGTTCTTTCCATCCCATAGGATAGTCCCCAAGGGCCTGGTGGCTGTTTAATAATATTGTAATTGTTTGGATTCCAAATTTGTATTTGGATAATTTCGTTATGGGGGGGGGGGGGGGGGGGCGAGTGAAGTCTACTTAATAAAATAATGTAAATTTAAGTTATTGATTCTCCAATGTACTGGATATGCCAGCTGCAGGAAACCTGTGTGTAGTCTTGAACGATAAATAACTGAATAAATGAGAAAATTTCTTATAGCAATTTATCTCCATAAATAAAAATTATTTTTTTATAGTTTATACCCTGCTGCCTTATCATTTCAGGGCTTCGATTGCTGTTCAGACACTACGATCTCATTTCATTACATTTCTGCTAAAGAAATGTACGTCCTAGAATTTTTGATATACCACGTGCAACCATACGGAATCGGCGGAGTTCTGCCTGGTGAGACGACTGAATCCTATTTTTTGAGGTTCCCGTCTCTGACTCCTTCCTCTGGAGCCACATCACCGACGCCATCTTCAAAAGAGAAAATAGAAAACAATCTTGTACGGTGAGGGTGGTGTCTCGCCGTCCTGAAGATGCTCATCGTAAAAGCGGTACGTTTTTATGTAAATTTAATGCAATTAAATTAAATTAAATGCAATTCAATCCGGCTAAACTTAGTGTTTGGTTTTATAATTCTCAACGAACAATTTTAAGTACGTAGGCAGTGGCATATTGTTTTTCCTTTTAAATCTTTCTTAATTTTTATCATTATTATTGTAATATTACCTTTTTTTTTGTTAATTTTTCTATTTTGTTATATTTAGTAATGTCATTAAGTTTATTTTTTTTAATTTATTGCTTCCTTAAAAGCTATATTGTAGATAGTAATTTTTTTCTCCTTTTTTAATAACGACGTATTTTGTATTTATTTTTAAACAATTCATTATTTTCTCGTTCCATAAAATAATATGATAAGTATTCACGTGTTGATTAACCTCTCTTTGTAGTCATTGAGTCTGAATGGGGAGATAATTTCATAAAATGTGAAACAAATTTAGTAGCACATACAATTTAGTTTTCGTAATATAGTGAATTTGTTAGAAAGTTAAGAACTTTTAGGCATGTCTTGCTTACTGTAATAAAGAAAAACAAATTATGACTTTATATTTTTGGCTGGCTTTTGCTTTATTTGGAATAATTTATTGTAAACAACTTAATTAAGTTTTGTTAGGTAAATCTGATTGGCTAACATCCTCCAGATTAGGCTGCTCATCATATAATTTTTCCAATGTTTATTAGCTGAATTTTTGTCTGTAATATTTATTCACATAATATTTATTCAAGAACAAACTGCTCTATTTGCTATATAATTTTCATAAAGGTTTCTAATTAAGATTTAGATGTTTAAAGGAGTTCTATTGTTTTGTTTTTTAATTAATATAATTACGAGATTGTTTTAAGGAAAAGATTACAATGAAGTACTCAATAAGTCTTGGTAAAGGATTTTCCATAGCATTTGCATTGAATCTCAAATTATCAAATTAACAATCGTGATCATTTTTTTATTCATTGCCTGGGCTCTCTAAATCTATGTATTCTATTTTCTTTCGTTCTTCTTCGTTTCCTTAAATGGAAACGTTAAGAATTAGTTGTTTGCTTAATGGTATTTGCTATACCATTTTGACCTTAATTTATTTTAATTTGACTCTTAGATGCTTAACAGTATTATAATTATAACTATAAGTTAGTTCATCCAAACAAATCGATCAGCGATGGTCCCAAAAATTTATGTAAATAGATTTTCAACAAAAACACAATTACACGCCAATTAAGCTTAAAATATTTGTTGCGACAAAGAATATAATGCAATTCTGTTCGAATTTCTCCCGAACATGTAGGTATGCAATATCACATAGAAAGTTATATAATCTTAGTTCTTTCCCAGTGACAATACATACCTGACTGGAGTTATGGTCTCCTCTCCTCCTAGCTATGATATTAATTAGCTTTTAATTTATGAAGACTTCTTAGTTTTTACCTATGACTGTATTTTCACTCTAAACTACTGCTGTCCTTTTATGTACTATGTGTCCAACTAGGCTATGCAAAATACTTCTCCTCCAAGCTTTGCATTTCAACATTTTAGTATGCGATTGTTACCGTGCCTCTTAATAGGCTGGACGTTATAAAGCCATAAATTAGTTTTAAGCGGAATTAGCCCCTGCGTCTAGAAGTCAATTTCTAAAGCAAGGTTAATAAACAGCCTTTTGGCAGATTGCTAAATTTCAGTTATTTCCATAACCCAGCCATATTTAATGATTTCTAACAGTATATATTTTGTTAACTGTTATTTTAACATAAGTATATTTTATGAAGTGTCATAAGCCAGCTTTGATAGTATATTTATAGTCTATCGCTTGGAAGAGGAATGACTGAACCGTGTGAAACCCTAGTCCTGAAATTACAATAAATTTTATTTTATTTTGTATTATTGTAACATACATTAATTAAATATATTATATCACATACCTACTTAGGTCTTTTCCTGACTGATGTAGAACCGCCCTGATAGAGCTTAGACAGCAAAAGCCTCAAGAAATCAACTAACAATGGGGATGTTTTACTTTATATAAGTTCGACATGGCGATGATGCCATGGCAAAACTACAAATCAATGGGTTAAATAGGCCTCAATGAGTTCAATTTGTTTTTCTCATTATAAAACAATCTAATCAACAACAATCGTCTAATAGTTATATTTATAGTACTAATGTAAATGTAAATTGTAATAAGGGTCTGAGGCGCTAATCACTTTTGCTCATTATGCTAAATAAAGGAACTGACTGATCAAATTAAAATTACAAAAATCAATCAATATATATTAGCAAGCAAATGTTTTAATGAATTTTAAACACCGACACATAAATTTAAAACACCTTGGATATTATAGACAAGGTATGTACGAAAGTAACGTCCGAAGAAAGGATCCCTTTTTCTAATTTAGTCCCATACAAATTTTTTTAACCAATTAGGAAGTATAATTTGTATGAAACTGGCGTGAAACAATTGAAGACAACCAAAATGGCAGACATAAATTAATGTTGTGCTATCTGTATTTATGTTCATTGAGATGTAATAGAGTTATAAACAAACAAAAATATTTTTGGAATGAATTGTTATTAAAAATGAGAAAACTTACAAATTAACACTTAGCCTATTTCGAAAGATGTAGGCCTATCGTTTATTTATAAAAAAAAATAAAAAACACTGATTTTCATAAGTGCCCAAAAACGCGCGAAATTAGATATGATGTCACACGTGCATAACGTCCGCCGAGGGATGCGCAGAAGTTAGGCTACGCATCGAGGCTAAGGTGGTCATTTTGAGAAACTTACGGCGGGTATTCCACCGGCGATTTTACTTCAAATTTGATTTTGTCACTTGCGTTTGTTTTGTTTTAAGGAGACTATTATATAGATACTTAACTTATCTATTACAAATTAAGTTATGATTTGGTAAAGACTTATTAATGATGTCTGCTACCATATTATAACTTAATTTATAATAGATAAGTTAAGTATCTACATAATAGTCTCCTTAAGTCTACGTAGAAAATTGGCACCCCAAAATATAATACTTTTCATTTTTTATTTAATTAACTCAGCAAGTTATTAAAAATTTGGCTCATGTAAGTTGTAGAAGACTACTTCGTGCATCATATAATCGGGAATTTTTACTTTTCGGTTTTCTAGTTCTTCCATAAATCCCAGAATCCGCGAAATTTTAGTCGTGTCCTGTCTCTTCTGGTATTTATGGAAGAACTAAGGTACCAAAAATTTAATATTTCCAATTATATGATGCATGAAGCAGTCTTCTACAACTTCCATGAGCCAAATCTTTAATGACTTGCTTTGTTAATTCAATAAAAAAATAAAAAGTCAATAAAAACAACAAATTTTTTGGGGTGCTCATTTTCTACGTAGCATGTCCTCTTAAAACAAAACAAACGTCAATGACAAAATCAAATTTGAAGTAAAATTGCCCAGTGGAATAGCCGCCTATGCATGTCATCAATGATTTTGACGTTTTTTAGCACTTACGAAAACCAACTATAAATCTTTGGATTTTTGTGTAAATTTGAACGTTTTCCACCATTTTCATATAGAATCGTTTAAGCCAATAAATACTTCTCCAATAGCTGCCATTGCAGTTTTTACTCGACGTAAGGAGCAGCCCAGTTGGTAGAGAACTAGACTATGAAACGGAAGGTCAAGGCTCGAGACTCGACATAAATATATAATATAGCTTTTCGCCTGGCCTGGGTCCACCCAACCCTAATGGGTACCTTACCTTCATCGGTAGGGGAAAGCGCAGCTGTCGGACATGTTGCGGAGCACAACATCCCAAATAGTGCAGTGGTCAAGAGTATCCTCTACCAGCCCTCAGGATTATACCCTCGCTGGGATGTTGTGTCAAGGCGCTTTTTTTAACTCTCCAAGTGACTTAACATTACAACACCTCGTTCAAACCATTTAGTAGAAATTAAAAAAAAATATATTATTCACAATCATAAATAGATATCATCTGGCAAATCATAGGCTAATTATTTTTTGTATCAAAATTACCGCTTTTACACAAATACTGGGAAACGACAGAATTACATGACTTAATATTTAACAAACAAGTAACAATGCTAAGCAGTACAATAGGTCTTGGCAGAAGTAATGCCTAAGGGTTGCTCCTACCATACTTATAACCATTAAAATTGAACTTGAAGGACGATTAATTTGCCAGATACTTCGCATAGAGCAAATTTTGGCAGAAGATAGTTATCCTCTCGACAATTTGTCTCGCTCAGAATGGCAGGAACAACCCTAAGAAAACCAATGATAGACAACTAACCTAAAGCACAAAAAAATTTTGTACTCACCCATTTTAGGCATAGTGACTCCAGTTTTTTTTTTTTTTAAATCTAAAGGCTTAATCATTTTTTTTTAATTTTACCGAAATCTTGCTTACCCACAATCATTGAAGGTGCTCATTAATTTCAAGAAAAGGCATAAGATTAAGCACCATGCACACGAGATCATTGGCGTTATAACACCCGGTTCATCATCGGGCAACATCATGAGTCATGAAATGGTATTTTTCCTCTTCATCATAATAGGCATAATTGAGTTGGTAGAGAATTGGGTACCTTTAGGAACATAGCATTGTTTACAAGAATTACAAGGTACTCTGATCCCTTGCGTTCCAATCGCAGATATTAAATTAGTCTGCTACATTCTGCATTTCTAGGTTATAGCAGAATTGAGGAGTCTGGGGTAACAACAACATGAGCCCATGTATTTAAAAAAAGAGAATGATTACCAACGGAATTGTGTTTTTGCCAGGCGGCACTACGACTCCCTCCTCAGTTGCCATGCCATGGGGACAAGAAAGGGTACCGACGCCAAATCGGACCGGACCGGACCCTATAAAAATATATGCCTCACGTCATTGTTTTCAACAATCTTGCTGTGCATCTTGTGTTCGAAATCAAACTAGACGTGGAATGGTTGGAAACGTGAGTTATAACGCCTTAACAAGATAATCATATACACATGACAAGATACAGTATAGATACAAAACTTTAAAATATAAACGACAAAACGAGAACAGTGGCTAGAATAATATAAGTGACATGTCGCTGTCTAACTACCCGTAATCAAGCAAAGACACTTTAAATTTATTCAAACTGAATTTATCAAATTATACTAATATAACTTAACTCTAGCGATACACAAAGTAGTTTCTTCCTATGTCTCGTTCTTCTCCATTATGATGAATCGATCAATCAAGAGATTGAAATTCGAAGATAATCGATATCGGCTTCGGGGGCAAGGTGGTAACGTCCTTATATTTGTGCGAGTCTCTACATACTATGCAATCGGAGGCGTGTCGTAACTCAACACAAGTATTATAAGTTACTGAAGAGGTCAATCGGATACATTCATTGAATTGTTTGTATGCGATTAACCTTAAAAAGTAGTATAAATAACAATTATTTCGACGTTTTTAACAACAAATTGACTAAACAAAAATTAAGGAATTATGGAATTAAAGAAATATTGACTTTAAAAAATTATAAATATATTCGACTCGCTGATTGAGACAGTTTATTAAAATGAGTCGGTTTGAGGCGTTAATAATTTTGGAACTTTGTTTTACTCATTACTGTAGGTACTTTACTAGTTAATTAAGCACTTGGAATGAATTGGTCAATTTGTCAGTACCTATGGAGTTAATATTGTACTCGTATTATGCAGTTGCCCCCAATAACCAATATACCTATCTTAATATAATTGAAAGTATTGACAGTATTTGTCACATTTTACTGGAATGGTTTGGACACCGCTAATTTTTCATTTTCAAACATTTGTGGAAAATATAATATATAAAGTAAATTTATACATTTTCATGAAAAGGTTGACTGAAAGGAGACCTTTAAATTATATGTTGTTTTAAAAGTTTTCCGGAGGTGGTGAATCCGATTCTGGCGTTTCCCACCAAAATCTCATGGCGGAATATCGCTGAAAGATGCAATAAAAAATATCGTGTCATGTTTTCTGGCTATAGAAATAAATCAATTTTTTCAAGAAATTGATCTACTCACCATTAAAGCCCATAAAATCACCTAATCTGTTGTCAAAGTTTCTTTCTTAAACCAACGCCATGAAATATTGGTGGGAAATACTGAATCGGATTCTGCACCCCAAACATATAGGCCTACATTTAAAAAAAATCTCGGCCAACGGGACATTCCTGAAATGGGCGGTTTTTCTGGAATATCAATACAGCAGCCCGAGCACTATTAGGCGTACTAAATAAACTTATTCCCGCGGTTAAAAATGCAAACAATACTATTTTAGACTAGTATTTTGCATTCTACAAATTTTTTTGTTTACATTTTTAACTCCAAGAATAAGTTAACTTGGTACCTCGTGCTCGAGCTGCTGCTGCTGTTGCAGTCAATTGCCATTGTTTACGTTTAGCAGATTAAGCTGAAAAAAATAATAAAACTCAACTAAAAAATGAAAAACCTGGAGACAAATAAAAATAACATAAAAATAAAAGTCAAAGTTGAAACTGTACCATTTTCATGCGAGGAGGAACTGGAACCGTGCCAAATTATAAAGGCAGAAATTGGTAAGTTAAAAAATAATTCATAATACGATATAGTGCTCCCAATGTAAAGAAAAGAAAAAGAAAGCAGCACATAAAAAGTTTTCTCCTCCCAAACCTCTTTCTCCTGTCGTAAGCTAAACTTTTTCCCGCTTACGTAAATACCAGCGGGCATACTATGCCATTTAGTATTAACTTATTCGTGAGGTTAAAAATATGAACAAAATGTTGAATGGAACTTTCCATTCTAAAATTATCTTGTTTGTATATTTACTACCAATTTATTGTTAAACTTTAATCCCAAGAATAAGTTAATACTAAACGGCATAGGCCTAGTAGGGCCGCAGCGATAAAAAGTGAAGAGGAGCGACTTTTTTTTATGTTCCTCGCACAACTGACATATAGGTTTTAATGAAAAATTGGTATTTTCTCCTAGAAGTACGAGTACTAACCAACAAGTAGGTCGCATATTATATTTGTTACAATTTGAGTAATTACCTCAAATAGCCAAATCCTTTAAGCTGATTTTAAACACAGTAAATAAGGTAATATACACCCAATGATGGAACTTTCTTTAGGAGAAAACAAAGCGATTGTGCTTTTTGTTCTTAACAATAACCTAATATTAACAAATAAAATCTCTAGATCTAGGCATTAATAATTCTTTAATATTTACGAACCAACCAAAGCTTTCATAATCTAAACGCCAATTCCAAAAGCACCTAGTACCGTTCATTACACATTTTCTCAGACTCACACCTTGACTAAATTCCCTGAGTTATAAAAACTAAGGATTTCAGCCGCCTGCAGGCTTCCTTAATTTTCTATTAAATTCATGTTGTCATATAAAAGCAGGATCATTAAGTTAAAACTTATTCTATGTCTTAAAATATTATAGGAACAATCAATAATTAGAAGTTTTGTGTGGACTTAAGCCTTAATCAATTATCGAAAAGAACCTTTTGCTTTATTTTGAAGTGATTAATCTGGAAACTTATTTTCCAATATTTGACGTCATGTGCAAAACAAACTTACTAAATTGCATGGTCACAAGTAAAGGAAAGTATATTTAAAAGGGACATGACATACAGTAAAAAAATAAAAATCAATGTAGATAAATCTATTGCGGCCTTTTTTGCGGCAATTTTTAATTAGCGAAATATTGACAAATTATTTTAGATATGTACTGTACTAATTGTATCATTTTCCATTGTATCATTGTGTAATTATCAATGTCATTGTCCGGGTTATTAGCCTTTTACGTGAGTAGACTGACTGTAAGCATATACGACGATCGAAAACAAGCTTCAAAGATGACTAAGCAAATGAAAGCAAAATGTCCTTTTCAACGCTAAATATCTACTAAATCGTCAAAGCATTCTCAACTTCATCTGCTTCTTCAACAACACAGTACAACAATAAAGTGGCTAATTCATCACACATCACTTTAGAACCCTTAACCACGTGCAACGCTTGACTAGGTATTTTACGACAAGTATGAATTAAATAGGCATCTTTATAAAGGTACATCAGCATAAGTAATTGTGGATATCATAGAGCATGACTAGAATGTGTTATTTTGACTAAAAGAGCCCGAAAATACAAACAAAAAGGTCCGGCTTTAACGGAAATGTTCTCGTCATATCGATCAACCCACGAAAGGAGTTAGCTAGTGAAATCCATGCTTAGTAATTTAAATAATTCAAATCATTTACAGACTTGGCAAGTATGATTTTCTTGTGCAGACTTTGCATATCTGGTGATAGCGAATTAAATCGAGAAATTTCCCAAAGGAGAACAATATAACGCAGAAAGGTGATCCACTACAAAATTTTAGGGTTTGAAAAGCACCATAGAAAAATAGTTTCCATAAAAGCTCAAAATGCCGGCCACTAAAAGGAATAAAAGCACACAATCTGGGATTCAAGAAAAAAAAAGAGCATGCCATACTTGCCTCCAATGTTTCCATTGTTTCTTCTTCTTCTGGCAACCCGAAATCGTCCAATCTAAAGGCACCTCATACTCTGTCTCATTTCTGGCTAGAAATTACATTTGTTAATATTTTTAATTTTTCAACGAAAGTATCGAGAAATCCACTTCTCCCGCAACATATTATTACGCACATTACAATGACGACAGAACCTGTAGATCCACTCTCTCATTCGTACATTCATACATAGTGTTTGAGAGAAGACGGTCTAGAATAGGTCCGACTTGTTACTACCCTAGCCTCTAAAGTAAAATCAGTTGACAGCTATCAGATTGGACGATTCGCAGCCAGAATACGTTAGCTGTGTGACGAATTCGGAGCCCTCGCCGTCAGATCTAAGCCCTCAAAAGTAGGATGCTGCGTGATGGCGTGTTGCCAGAACGTTTTGTTATGTATGAGATCCTGCAAAGCTAGGGACGGCTTTACCATTTCTCCACTATCCTCGGGAGGCAGGAAGTGCGATCTCTCGTGGACGAAAAGAAAAGCAAGGACGGGCGTGGTGAAGGCGCACTGGGTGCAATTGTAAACCTTCGACGTGGAATTGGTATCCCAGAACAGTTTTGAAATGACGTTGACTGGTGGCTCCATGGGAAGAACACCATTGGGTTCTTCATCATCTTGAAGCTCTTCGCGGTGATCACTTTGGAGGTGTGCTTGCAACCATTTTGAGCTTCGGAAACGCTTGCTACAGATTAGACACATCTGAGAAAATGTCGTCGGGCGGGGAAGCGTCTTGACTTCAGAGCGCAAAGCCGGCAAGCCAGTTGGCCCTGGAATCCCATGTGTGTTCTGCTTATGGACCCGAAGAAAATATTTGCTGCAAAGTTCTTTGTTACAAATGTTGCAAACAACGCCGCCTATTTGAGCCCCATGCTCTATTTCAATGCCATGCATTCGTTGCATATGAGTGCGCATAAAATATTTGTTACACAATTCTTTATTGCAAATCTCGCAATAACTGCTTGTGGGCTTGCTTTGCCGGCGTCTCAGGCACTGGTCGGTAATGTCATGTTCAGGTTTTACTGACATTGGCTCCAAGTCGCTGCTGTCATCGGTTTGTCCATCGATATCACCGTCAGGGTTCAGTCGCAGTAGCATTGTCTGCAGTTTTTCGAGGTTTTCAGTGCATTCCTGCGTCTTTTCTTCGTTAGACGTCTCACTTTCTGCAGTCACAATGAGGTTCAATGGTTCCTCCTCCTTCTCCTCTGCGTCTTGGAAACTACTTTGGGTTAAGGTACTTCTGGCTTCGTTTGTACTATTGTTTTGTACTAGAAAATTGTCTATCTCAGCATCTTCCACTCCGTGGCTTTTCGTTTTATGGCGTCGTACGAAATATTTATTACAGAAAGATTTGTTGCACAAATCGCAAAAGGCTTTGGTTTTGTCATCAATCTCATGGCTGTGTGCATTTCCATCGCCATTTTCAGGCATGTCTCCGACCGTGTGCATTCCATCAATGTAGGACCGAATCGGTCCAGACTCATTATATATACCATGCCTGTTAGCTTTATGAGTCTTAAGAAAATATTTATTACAAAACTCCTTCTTGCAAAGTTCGCAGTAGGCTTCTTGGTTAAAAATTTTTCTATCTGACCAGAGCCCATGTTGCGGGTAGGAGAAGGGGAATGTGAGGGCGGACAGACTTGGTCCCGAGTCCGGGGTAGGAACATTTATAACCGGTACCGATTCCCCCAAGTGGTCATTTTGCAAAGGAACATCCTTAAGTGGACATCGGGCCGGCTTGGCTAGAGGCACTGCGCTTACGATTTCGCTACAGCTAACTACGTCATCTTTAGGAACTTGTACCATGTCTGAAGGCAATAAGTCAGAGGTTGAGGTAATGCGAACTGGCTTAAGTTGTTTGCGTCGCTTCTTCGCCGTCGTCGCATCGTCGGGGGGCCGCTTTGCTATGTGCCGCGCAATTTCCGCCACCATATCTGGTCCGGCGCGGCAACCGCCGTCACTGTTCGCCGTGTCCATCCGAGCCTCCGAGCATTAGACTTGTAGCAGTCTGAAAAAAATAATATTGTTTCAATAAACCGTGGTTCTAATAAGCGGAGTCTATTGTATATGATGAACGGACGGCATTATAATCACATACCTACTACCCGATCACGATAGAATGACATTTGGAACACTCATATAAACTGAATAAGCTCAGAATAAATAAATATTGACTTTTATTGTTCTATTACCAAGCCAACCTAGCGGAGTTAGGGCTTACACTTAAACTCAACTAGGAAGGCCCGGGACCGCCTGCTTTACATGCCCTCCGAAGCATGGCCAGAAAATGTAGAAGGTATAGGACTGGAACAAACCACCTTTCGGGTGAAAGTCAGAGTCCGTACCACTACTCTACATGTCCTGACTAGGTACTGAAGATGGACCAGACGTTGACGAAATGTTTGGAAGCAAGATTTCATATCATAATAAATAAAGAAAGAAAGCTTGTATTGGGTTGCCAACAGACAAAGTCCAAATAAGACATCAGCACTTACAATTTAAAACATAAACAATACCCAAGAAACAATCAGTAGGAGAAAAATAAAATAAAAATAGCATCTTATCGATTTGTCAAACAGATAGCACCTATATACGTAAAACATACAATTGTTCAATATGAAATGTCACAATATTGCCATTCGTTTAAATTCATCATCATCCCGGATTCGACTGCTTCATTAATTCAGATTCAAATTGTGTATAAAAAACAATAAATAATCTTCGATCTAATAAATATTGGTGTGTAATCGGGGCCACCTACACTGACTCAATCACTCGGACAATATCGTATTTCAAAATAAACGGAATATAGCGAAATTGCACTGGAACAGTCGTTTAAAAGAAAACTAGCAAGTTTTTTAGACAATTTTTAGACACCCTGTCAACAAAGATAGCCAATCCTCGCCGTCTGACAGTCCGGCATTTAAAGAAAATGACTTATGGGCTTCGCACGGGAAGAAAAAGAGCCCTTAGACCCTGTCTGAAATTTCTTAAGATCCCTCCAGCGCCCCCCCCCCCCCTCCCTATGGTTAGGGGACCTATGTCCCTCTGACTGCTCACTCCTCACTGCCGGGAAATATCTCAACAAATCTTTCATTTCTATTTCCTTTGAAAGCTAGGAGGGTGAGCCCTGACCAGGGGGTGTGAGAACCCTACAAGAAGACTATAGCGTGCCATAAGCCAAACAAATGAGGAGTCCATCATTTCCGCCACCCTCTCGATTTTCTACAATTTCCAGATTTCAATAAAATTGTTATCTGGGATGGTTGTTAATCTGGAGGGCAGGAGGCCTAGACTGCGTTGTTTAAAATGCGACGTTGCCAGATCTTTTATAATTTCTCCCTTGTTTCCTCATGGTAACCCAAGTAATATCCATGAGCGCAGTTGAGGAAGAAAACCCAAAATGAAATTTGCCTAAAATCATTGAGTAATTTTTCCAGCTTGAGTGGTAAGTTGGAAATACATTTTCACTTCATTCTCGGCCATATAAGCATAGAGAAGTTCCTCTAGCCGAGAGAAAACGTGAAAGAGCGATGATCTATAGTGTCAAAGTCAAATAAAACTTAAAGATAAACTTAAAAGTTAAATATAAAAACTACTGCGATACTAGCGGAAAGCGTTTTAACTAGTGGGCGACATGACTGCTGAGCTATCTAGATAATTCAAAATAGTTGGCATTTCCCTAATCACAAATATAGCCTTTTGCCCCGTGGCGGTCAGAAGCTTAATTGTTGACAATAAATAATACACATACTGACTAGTTCAGTCGACCTATGATCGCTCCTGCAATTCTCATGGCCAAGTTTGAATTTTTTGTGATTCAGGTTAATCCTTTTGTTACCTTAATTTTAAGAAACTTTGTTACAAATCATTGTTTTGTCCAGCTTTAGTTCTGCGCTTACGATAGAAAGGAAAACCACTGAGTGATATAGAAAAACTGGGCTTGGCGGGATTCGAACCCACGGTCAAGACGTAGATCGTGGGTTCGAATTCCCCCAAGCCCAGTTTTTCAATATCCTCTAATTTTCGGTTATAACGAGGAGGTTACCTCTTCAACCAAAGTTAATGTCAGTGTTATAAATACCGTACCATATAATACTGCAATATAATGTGTATAGCCAATGCTTATAGGCCCACAGTCTTGTCTCACTAGTTAGGTACCGTAACTTGAATAACACCGAAGCGACATCGTTTGTAGCCTACTGCGATATAAAGCGGACATGAACTCGGTATAAATGGAAAAAAAATCTGCCGATCCGCAAACCTTATGGGTACCTTATCTTACCCAAAACGCGATATGGACATCCCAAAAAAGCAGTGATCACAAAGAGGATCCTCTACTAATCCTCAGACCAAAACCCTCAGCGGGTGGTCACGGCGTATTTTCTTTCACAGTTTTGAGTAGAAAGGTTTATTGTAAATCTGGAGTATTTTTCAGGGAAGCCCGAGCTTTAGGGTTGGTATAGCAGTCATAAGTAGGGGTGGGCTAGGCAAAACAGCGGAAGGGTTTACAAGATGGAGTGAGAGCCGACTTGTTGCTTGTCGCGACATTTCCCTGTGAACAGAGGGGGTGACTTGCTATCATCCCTCGGCCTTTTCTTACCCTTTTCGCGAAGTTCATGTCGAGCTCCTATTTTACCACCTTCGAACAATAAGTGGTTCTGCATTAAAAACGTAAAATAGCTTATCCACCGGTGAAAGTGCGAACCTATTTTCTAATGGGAGAATATTTAGGCTAGCAATTACTTTATTGTATTGTACTGTTAGAGAAAGGTAGTCGAGGAAAAATTAACCAAAGTGGGATTTGAATCGTTTCCGTCCAGCATTTTCCAAGCCATCCTTTCTCTGTCTGTAGAGGCTTTCTACACAGTTAAATAGGTATTTTGTACCTCTGATTGTCGTTAAATACGATAACATAGGGTAGGTTAATCTGTCTTGACCTGTCTCCTTATAGTTCATCAGCTCGGTGCAAGAAAGTCAAATGTTAGCCATAATTAATACCATCACAAAAAAGTATTTTATTTAAGTATTTTAGGGTAGCGAGGACATGATTGCCAATATGATTCTGATTAAAACTGCATTTTGTTCATGACCTGGATATGTCAATGGTTTTATGGAACCATAGGCTTATACCCATTGCAGCTGGTATGCCAAGGCAAGGCCGTAGCCAGGATTTTTTTCGGGGGGGGGGGGAGGGTTTAGAAATTTCATTGGGTATTACATAGTGGTTTTTATTTTTCCTCTCAAAATCCGATTCTAACTAGTATCAAGCCAATTCATTTGAACCCCATGAACCCCCCCCCCCCCTTGGCTACGGCCTTGTGCCAAGCCATAGGGTGGAATAAAACAACTTAAGATTAACTTTTCCCAATCAAATTTAATTATTAGGTACTTCTGAAGACCCCGAAAAAATAAATTTCCTAAGCCGATTCAAAATAATCTATGATGCGTACCCCGTACTATACGGTAGAACTGTTATTTTTCAAATTATGTAACTCTAATGTTCATACATATAAAGCATACACTGCGTGAACAAACTCTCACTCGCTGGTTCAATCGAGTCATTAGGTATACGCATGTACGGAAACATTAATATTATTATTAAAAACTAGTTCATTGACATTGCTTGAATTTGATAGTCTTAATTGCCATCACTATATTGTCTATACCTACATATTCATGCAGTCAGTTTCATCACATCTAGTAGCCTAGTCCAGTTTTTAAATGCTTCGCTACGGTGCCCATTCCACAGACCGGCTCGGGCTATTTACAAAACGGTGACGTGGTAGCAGACATTCAAGACTTAGGTGGAGTCTCCACCGACCTCGCGTTGCAGAATGCAAATGACATTGACGGAAATTAGAATTTTTCTTTTTATAGAAATCTATTAAAATGTTTGTACTTAACATATCCCATGACGCCATTTTTTAATTTTAGTTTGTTTGTTTGTGATTTTACTGTATGATCATTGATCAATTTTAACTATGGCATAGAGGAAAATAAACATTTCCGTCAATTCTGCAATGCGAGGTCGGTGGAAACCCCGCCTAAGTCTTGAACGTCTGCTACCACGCCACTGTTTTTGTAAATAGCCCTAGCCGGTCCGTGGAATGGGCGCCTATTACTCGGGTTGGCCATTCTTTTACTAGCAGAATGAATAACTGCACAAATAATTTAATATTTCAGCAGAATTTCTAAAGATATCGTAAGGTAACAGGAATATCGCAAATTCTTCCTTCATGCTAGCTTAATACAAAATTCTAGTCCAAGAATTTAAGAACCAACCGCTAAAATGAATAAATGATATTGTTACGAATTCCCACAGTCATATTGCTTGTTATTCGTCTAGCTAGGCTAACAGCTCAATCCAACTTTTATTTTAAAAATTTACTTTCAAAAGGGCTGTAATAATGCAGAAATACCCATCATGTTTTTTTTTCTATGCACGCAAATGAAAATGAAGGGCAACAAGTTTTCCAAGAATTTGCATTAATTTAAAAAGATATAACTTCATTGCAGCTATAGCACTAAACCTACATAAAATTGTGGAAAACTATCGACGCACGCGAACTTTATTGTTGTTGAAGTAAAAGTATCCGTGTTGTATATACTATATATCCTGTAAGAGCAAATAGGCTATAGTTGACCGTGAATAGGAAAAGCAACAAATGCAATAATGCATCCACCTTCAGCCCTTTTCCCATGCAATATTTATTAGGCTATACATTTTTCAATAAATAATTCCAGATGGTGATAGACTGTACAATCGAAGTCAGAGTGCTTGTACTTGTAATGCCGGGTCGCCCGGGTGGCGACCCGGTATTACAAGTAGCCCAGACAAATAAAATACTAGGCTAGTCATTTTACATAAACCCAGGCACAAATATCTATTTATACAACCGCTCTCTGATAAGCCATATTAGGCTAAGTTTCAGTTCAGTTTTTCATTGCTATATATGATAAAAACTTGTAATTTAACTAATAATCAGAATGGAAAGTTTTCTCTCAATACACTGGATGAATAATGGAGTTTTCTTTTCGGTGCACAGGATTTCAAATGCAGTCAGCGCAATACCTGACATGCTTAGCTTGTGTAGGGCAAGGCCGTCATTTGGGGGGGGGGGGGGGGAAATACAACATTGACCCTGACTAACGAAATAATCGTTACAACCTTGTTTAAAAATGAACCTAATTGCCATCTTGCCTCCCTTCCCCCTAGAAAAATATTGAAATGACGGCCCAGCTGTTTACAGAATAACTTATTGTGGGGTTAAAAATGTAAACAAACTATTTTAGAATGGAAAAGGCTACCCCATGGGTCTTGCACTTCATAATAGGCCACTCGACAGTTGTAACAATAAAAATAAAATATGCTATCTAAAATATGCTGCAAGGTTAACAATAATAAGACAATTTGTTTTTTGCATGAAAACAAATTGTAAATATTAAATAAAAAATAAATGAATGCTGATGCTTTTAATTATTGTGGATTACAAGAGCCTAAACGCCAGTATAGGCATTGGAGACAAGACAAGTAGTCCCCCAACTGGCAGACGTCACATTATGCGGTCATTTAACTATCAAACTTAAATTGACGGAGAAAACATTTTTTTCCCTGCTAAATATCGTCGGAAAAAATAATTTTAAGGGGCATAAAATCTACTAAAGCATTAAAATAGGTTTTCAAAAATTGTCAAGTAACCGAAATTAGAGGATATGGAAAAAACTGGGCTTGGCGGGATTCGAACCCACGATCTACGCCTAACCGGGGCGTCGATCGTGGGTTCGAATCCCGCCAAGCCCAGTTTTTTCCATATCCTCTAATTTCGGTTATAACGAGGAGGTTACCTCTTCAACCAAAGTTAATTTAATGTCAGTGTTATATATACCGTATAATAGTACAATGTAAATTGTCAAGTAGCCTATTATTATTGTTTTTTAAATACATATCGTATATGTATATAACCTACAAGGTATATTCCCTTATGCATAGTAAATTGCAGCTCATTGTATTTGATGCATAATATAATTAACTTATGCTACAAGTAATTGAGGAAAGCTGAATTTCAATTAAATATGACATGCCCCCAGTTTCTTATGTCCTGGATCCTGCTTTTTTGGCCAAAAGGGTCAAACAAATCCAACAAATTAAAGGCAACTTTTGAAAATACGTCATCCAAACCGAGCAAACTATGTCACAACAAAGCTGTTGTCAGGCCATATGGCATCAAGAGATAACCCAAACTAAAATTCCTTTATCTCAAGTTATGAAACAAAAACCGTGTTCGCGGCACTTTTATCAATTTTTCAAATTTCTAATAAAACCATTAAAAATATCAAAACAGAAAGATAAAGCTCAATGTAAAAATCAATAGCTGGGCACAGGCGAGGCAACGGACTCACGCGGTACATTGCTCCAATCCTTAGCTTATCGCCTAATAACTTCTAATAATTTTTCCTTTTTTTATTTTTCTCTAGTTTTTAAGTTTTTGTGGGCCGCATTTTCCCCCACCCGTTCTGTAGGGGAGGGAGGGAGGGCGGGGTGGAGCTGGACAATAGAGGGGGGGCAGACCCAGTGGTCGATAATCATTTTTAACCCGAGGCCTTTACAATCA